>JAHSPW020000012.1:15052500-15759835 GCA_019985065.2 Arctostaphylos glauca | reverse complement strand
GATAAATTCAAATATAATAAGGTACGTGCATCAAAGATATGATAAAAATACCAAATAAATTAAAAGCCAAACACAAATATCAATCACAAAAAACTCTTACCTCGATCGACCAATCTCAAATCACAAATTATCTCGACTCAATTGGTCAATCTCTAATCAATTTGATGTACCAAATACAAAAAATTCTAATTTCAATACAATCAAACATTGAGACACCCCATCAATTTGTAAATAAACTCACACGGTTGTTCATCGAATTCATAAAGTTATGTGAATTTGTTAATTATAAATTGGGTAAAATGAGGTTACTAACAAATACAGAGATCTCCCCTGAAATCTTAAAAAATATTGTGACCTCTTTTACTTTTGAAAGTATTTAATCATTTATCCCTTGCCGTTAAGTGCCATGAGAAAAAGGATGCTTTTTGATGATGTAATCAGATAACTTTTTCTCAATACCTAAAAAGCCCTTAATAATATGTACAGTAAGGCACAAAAATGTCTCTAAGCCGCACAATTTCTATATCTCTCTTCACCTCATTTTAATTTGGACAATGTTAAAGTTCAAAATATCTGGGCAAAAAAATTCACATTGAAAATTTAAGTCCAAACTTTGCCATCATATTTTTTATCCCATGATCAGATTTGAGCCAAAACAATAAGATTTGTCAAAATAAAAATATTTGGAGGCCATCCCCCTTGTGAACTCATTCTCCACCCCCCCCCCCCCCCCCCCCCCCCCCCCCCAACTTTTCTAAATTTGGTGCACGTTATTCTCAGATCACATATTGAACCATGGCCAAGTTTAGTTGTTATTTAAAATGACATTTTTCTTCACTTTTGAACATGCTAATTACAGTGATAAGCAATTTATCGTATGGTTGCGTATAAATATATTACTCACTTCATATGGATCTTGCATCAAAATTTACTTTGATAAACCCGGATTGACTTGACTCAACAAACGATTTTTTGATGCTCAATTATTTTTACTAGTTGTCCATCACTCAGTCACTCAGCAACTGTCTGGCAGTGAAACAACCGCTCAACACATCATGAACTACAACTACTCAGCATTTCAAAAATCATTCCACTCGGCTAGAAAAAGCAATCATAAGACCCGCTTGGTGAGAACAGAGATACAACAGATGCATTTGCCCCAAAAAAATGAAGATGCAACCAATGCACAGAGCAAAAATACATTGAATGACATTTATGTAATCTAATATAGTTAATTGCAGCAGTTCGTTCCATTTCAATTGCGGGGCGCTCTCTCTCTCTCTCTCAGAACCACAAACAATAAACTTAAAAATAAGCAAGAAACTTACAAATAGGCGGCACGAAGAGAGAGAGAGAGAGAGAGAGTTATGAACTTAAAAATAGGAAACTTATACAGTTTCCATAGAATTTACAAATAGGCGGCACTTGCCCAATTCCATCGTTTTCTTTACAAACCCCCAAAAAACACAAATTCTAAAAAAAAAAAAAAAAAAAGTCCCAATTTATGAACAAAAGAAAGAGATGAGCCAAAAATCCTAGAGGAAATTGGAGGGATGCATGATAGGAATGCTAGTAGAGAATTCGGGCAAGAAGTGGTCAACAAAGGCGTTTAGATTAGGAACAAAACATGAAGCTTCAGGAAGGGACGGCTCACATTCAGCATTGCAAATAGCCCTCCACCCAAGCTCACCATCGTCACCCGCCGCTGCCACTATGGTTTTTGTCTCGCCACCACGAGTACGACAAGATTTGAAGAGTAGAAATATCCCAAACGATCGGCGGAATGGAAACAAAAAAGATTGAAACGATAAAACACTCAAATGTTCTCTCTCTCTCTCTCTGACTTAAACACAAGCACGCGCTTTCTCTTTCATGGATGAAAACAGTGAAGTTGCAGTCCAGTATGTGTTTTGTATACTAAGGTTGTTTTTGTCATTTCATGGATCAGACAAACGGTGTCTAATGCAAATTAACGGTAAGGGGTAAACAATCAATTACTTTCTAAAGCAAGGGAGATCACTGCATTTTTCAAAACCTTAGGGGAGGTCCCTGCATTTGTCAGTGATCTCAGGGGAGATCAGTGCATTTACCCTTGTTTAAAATCAAAATCTTCGATCATTTGACATACTTCTGCCAAATTCAAATGCGCATGTGCAGATGTGCATACACGCTGGGCAATGGGCATGACATTGTCAATTCATTCGATCCTACACATATATCCAGATAGAGCTGAACTTGTTAGTATTACAAACACTTTTGATATAACTGATTCCAATTCCCAAAAGCAAACAACTTTCAATACGGATTTACATAAACCACCATGAGTGAAAAGAAATCATATCTAGACCTGAGTAAATCTTTGATCAAACCCCAAATAAGTAATTCGAATTGCAGTGAAAATGTCGTGGGAACCCTGCATCACATATGCAAGCCAAAAATTGTTACAATAATCAAATCCTAGAACATGAAAAGTTCCATATTGCACGCTTGAATTTTCCAGAGGAAGAAACTAGTACACAAAGAAGGGAAGGTTGAAACCATTACTTATGGGCCGAAGTCAACATCTCTCTGTCCAAACCCCATCACAAAATATGATAATCCTCTGATCTACACTGGAAAGCAGTATACGCAACTCAAAAGGATGTCAGTATCTTCAGAGGCAAACAGCAACATGTGAGGCAGAGACTAGTTTTGAGGATCGCCACACTGAATGTTATAAAGCAAACATTTTTGTTGAACAAAAAATTTCACGCCGATGGTCGAATTTTAAAATCCGAATCCCCTGTGCCTCTCTTCCCGTCCATGGAATACTATCTGGTAACAGGACATCAACAAACAAAGGCAACATAAGCCCTGGGGAAGAATGTACTTGGCAATTTATCAACAACTTCCCAAGTGACAGCAATAGCTGTAGCATGAGCTCGTTTTGTCATATAATTTGGTAGCATCAGTGATCTGGCATATAGAAATTATGGGTCCATTTGAGTGTCAAGTTTTTTGATTCCCATAGACATCTGCATTCTGGGTTAGGGTTTGTGAAAATAGAAGCCTTTCTGTTGCTTTTTCTAACTCTCGGTACCATTATTCCCTTGCGATCGCTTTCGGTTAGCATTGCTCCCATTTGATCCTTGAAAGCCTTCCAACTGAGAAGCATAGAAAAGAACATTCTCATTTCAGTGCTAGTCATCTGGGACATTCCAAAATGCTCGAAATTCAGTTAGGGAATATTATCTATAAAGCATACTTCCAAATTACAATGTTAACTAGAAGGATATAACTTGATTTCAATGTTGCTCGACTGCATGTACTGTTCCGAGGCGAAAAGACAAGAAAGAATTAACAGCTTTTATTGATTACCTCCTTTCACGGGCTTAAGGAAATTGTGTTACCCCCCTGACAAAACCCTTTGGTATTAAACAAAATATTTAAGCCATTTTTATACATTTGACCCACAACATTTATAGAAAATTGTCTTAGGTACCCCATTACAATTAGCGAGTTCCATTAGTGACTTATGGTTTTTACGTAGTTCTCCCCACCACAGAAAAAACCTGGCTCCTCCCTGCCTCCTTAAATAATCAATTTAATTTAGGAAAACATGCTTTTACTCATTCGTTCTATAATTTTACAGACGCAGAAATGAATAACTACAGAATAACGCAAAATAAGTTATACACGAGGTTACCTGATGCTTGTGTCATGCAATAAGAAAACAAGCTGGGATTTATCAGGCTTGATGGTTTTAGCATGCCCATTGTAAAGGAATCTTCGATGGCCCATCAAAAAATGCGGGAAGTTTCCACCTTGAGTTGTAACAAACACCTCACTAAACAAGCATACCATGTAGTCCAAAGCAGCCAATCTTGAAGAATAGCCCTTTTATCAGAAGTAGTAACTGTCAGTTAGACCAAGTTTTTAGAACTCACTGGTTTTTACTTCAACTCGAAATAGTGTTACTTTGTCTAGTTGAAACAATTTTTTTTGGAAAAATGGATTTGCAGACCAAATTAATATTATTATTCTACAACCAGTAAGGACACAATCAAATCATGCAGCTTGGATCAGGTGGTTATAACTCCCTTTAGTATGAAGCATATAGCAAATTAAAATTGGCAGTATCATAATCAACATGAATATGCTAGTTTTTGTTTTGTCAGAACTAAAGAAAAAGTTAAAGGATAAAGAAATTATAAATTTCAGAATATGTGCGCATCACCATGCCTTCAGAAATCAGAACATATGCATGTCAGTCAACTGTCGATAGAGCTGGCATGAAAATATTGAGGCCCGTGAATGATTCAGTGAATTCATGAAACCTATAAAACTACAGACGTTAACACCAAATACAAGTCTGAAAAGAAAACAAGAAATTTTGCAGCGTCAGGTGATTGGGTCCAAAGAAAACCCTAATTGTTATTTTTCCACTAGTTCACAAGCAGAAAAACTTTGAGAAATCATTTTTCCGTCACATGAACACATCACTCTATTTCACAGCTATTTTAGTTTTCACTTTAATTTTACATTTTTGCTCTTACAATTTGATCACCATCTATAGGAAATTAGAAGATAAGGAACCAATGCACATGCGAGGAAATGGACCAACTACAACATGTTGGAAAAAATGGATTTTTAACCCAAAGTTCTTTGTCGCAAAAATTGAGGGGGACCCTAATGCTAATTGAGGTGGGTCCAAGTGGGATTGCGTATTCCTAAATAAGGGTCTAAGACATGGAAAGATTAACAAAATCCATTAAATATTGAATGAGAAATTGACTCTCAAAGTATGCACCATGTGTGGTATGTGAGTGGGCGAAAGGTCACCAAATCCCACATTGAAAAAACGAGTCACAAATGATGAGTACATAATTCTTAACTTTGCTTAAGGGTTTGAGCCTCTTAGGGTACCCAACATTGTAGCTTGAGTCCAATCCAAAGTGGGTTTGGTGCAGTCCAGCCCGTAGCTTTTGAGCAACCAAGTAACTTTTGAAATTTCCCACACGTCTGCAATAGCTTTGCAGCATAATAGAGGCAATTGAATCGAGTATTTAATTCATAAATTGTTGGTGATATTCAATTTGATCCAACTGAATCCCATGTGTGTGCAAAAATTGAGCTTTTGCATTCTGGTTTCAACCTCTAAAACTTCTGTCCTCATGGTTTTGTTTCAAAAGAGAGAGTACTAAACTGTTTAGTTCTCCAGACAATTTTGGGTGGTACAACCACAATTGTTCCTGTCATTGTATCATGGAGATGAATGCTAGAAAGAAACCCGAACACTCTGGTGAGGTGGTGATTTTGTCTTAAAGACACTGTGTCATCACACAAGCCTCAATTTGCAGTTCCTTATTTTTTGTTACCTTTTTGAATACCGTTTTATTTTTACCAAATTGTTAGTTTGCAATTTTCTAATTTCCAGAATCTAGAATTTCCATAATCAAATTGTTAATTGTTCATTTTCCAACACTGTTTTAGCATAATCTTAAGACAATTCTTTTTCATTCAAAAACAATTTTCTGGATTTGTTTATGGTTACCTAAACTGGAAAAAAAAAATTGTTTTGTTTATTGGTTGGAATTTGTTTTTTGTTTTATTTGATGGATGGGAAAAAAATAGTTTCTGTTTTGTTTGTTGGTTGAAAAGGAAAAAAAAAAAAGTTTTCGTTCAATTATTTTCATGTTTTTAGTTCTGTTTTTATTGTTAGATAAGTTATAATTTAGAAGAAAAAACACAGTTAGAAGGGAAAAAACGCAGTATTGGTTTTTGTTTAATTGTATCTTTTGGTGTTGTAAAAAAAACACAGATTGGATTGTAGCAGATTGTGGCCTATATTTCAAAAATGGAAAATGCTAATGACAAAAATAGTGGCAACGGGATCCCCGTTGATAGGAGTATCCCAATGGTTATGAACGCTCAGGCTGCAATACCGAGGGGAATTTACCAATAGCAGTGAGCTATGCAGAAAAAATGGAAGAATTCCCCGATGTGGATTTCAAAAGGTGGTAGGAGAAGATGTTGTTTTACCTGATCACGCCCGGCCTTGTAAGGTTCTTGGCAGAGATGCCCTTGTCATTGACGAAAACGAACGGGACAAAAAGGTCATAATAGAACCTAAGATTGTTGTTTGTGTATTCATCGATTATACACATAATAGTAGTGCATATCGATTTCTTAAGCATGAATATGCGATTGCGGCTATGGACAAGAGCTCAATCATACGATACAGAATGGGTCATTTTTTGAACTCATTTCAGTATAGGTTCAAAAGAGGAGAGTCGACTTCTACAAAGATAAGCCATGAGACTATCAGTGAGGACAATTGAGACCAAGAACATAAAGTTGATAATGAGCCTAGAAGAAGTAAGAGGGCTAGAACGACATTTTTTGGTCCTAATTTTTCTATTAGTGAATGAGCCTCGAAACTTCAAGCAAGTTGTAAACTGTCCTAAGGGTCCTTTATGAAAAGAGGCGATCAAAATTGAAATTGATTCCATACCACATAATCATATTTATGAGCTAGTAGATCTCCCTCCAACATGCATGCCACTAGGTTATAAATGGATATTCAAGAAGAAAATAAAAGCTTGTGTTCAATAGACAAGTAGAAGGCAAGACTTGTAATCAAAGGATATAGCAGAAGAAAGGCCTAGACTACTTTGAAACGTATTCTCTTATCACGAGAATAACATCTATTCGGATGATCATTACTATCGCAGCTTTGTGAAAACTTGAGATACATCAAATGAATGTCAAGATGACTTTCTTAAATGGAGATTTAAATGAACAAATCTATATGGAGCAACCCAAGGGGTTTTCTGCTCCAAGACAAGAAAGGAAAGTTTGTAAACATATCAAATCTTGTAGAACCACCAGAAGGGATAAAATCCATCGAATATAAGTGGATCTATAAAAAAAGGGAAAATCTATAAAGCTAGGCTTGTTGCAAAAGGTTTTCCTCAAAAAGAAGGAATCAATTATGAAAAAACCTTTTTGTCAATAGACATGCTTACGTCGGTCTGTAACCCATTGCAGCTTATTTTGATTACGAAATCTGGCAAATTGATGTAAAGAATGTATTTCTCAACAGCAAACTGGAAGAGAGCACCTACGTGATGCAACCAGATGGTTTCATGGGAAAGGTTCAAGAATGCAAAATTACACAAGCTTAACAAGTCCATTCAAGGGCTAAAGTAGGCATCTAGATCTTGGAACATTCGTTTTTATTAGGAAATTAAATCTTTTGGTTTCGATCAATCTCCGGATGAATTCTATGTGTACAAGTGTGGTAGAAACGTGGCGGTATTGCTAGTACCATACTTAGATGACATTCTGCTCATTTGAAACGATGTAAGAGTGTTTATCTTCGATGAAGGTATGGTTGTCCAGCCAATTTGACTTGAAAGACTTGGGAGAAACTGATCACATCTTTGAGATCAAATATTTTAAGAGATTGCAAGAGAAGGATGATGGGCTTATTACGGGCTATTTATATCGATATGATTCTTGCTCATTTTAGCATGCAAGATTCTAAGAAAGGTTTCCTTTCTTTTAAACATGAAGTCTCTCTAACTTTCAATTAGTGTCCCAAAAGACCTAAAGAGATGCAGAAAATGAAGGCAGTTTCTTATACCTTAGCATCAGGAACTAGAAGCCTCATGTATCTTTGTATAGACTTGACATATGTTTTGCTATCCGCATGGTTAGCAGATAACCGTCTAATCAAAGGCAAGAAAATTGGACTGTGGTTGAGAATATACTCATGTATCTTAAACTAACTAGAGAGTATATGTTGGTATACCAGAAAGATAGTCTCGTTCCCATTAGGTACACAGACTCAGATTTCTAGTAAGACGAGGATTTCAATATGGTTACCTTAGGATATGTGTTTACCTTGGGATGTAGAGCCATAGTTGGAATGTGAAGTAATATTGGCTTCTACCAAGGGAGCTAACTATTTCTAACCTTTGAGACTACCTAGGAAGCCGTTTGGCTCAGGAACCTCTTGATGGATATACAAATCCTACCTACAATTCAATCAGCTATAACACTTTAGTGTGACAACAAATCTGTCCTTGCCAACTCGAAGGAACCTATAAGCCACAAGAGGAAATCACATCAAGCAAAAGTATCATTTGATGCGATAGACCGTGCAAAGACGTGATGTGGTGGCGACCAAAATTGCATTAAAGAACAACATAGCAGATCCTTTTACGAAAGACTTTTGATTATCACTTTGAAGGAATGAAAGTGAGATGCACAACAATATGACTTTGAGCCTAAGTGGGAGATTGTTATAAAATATACTAAAAACCATGCTTTTGTCAACGGAACTTAGTATTCAGTTTATTATTCATAATAACTGTTTTTCTGTTTTAAATGAGAATCTGAATGGGCAATGTTTTGCTTATGTTATTTGATTATGCATATGTGTCTTTTACTCTACATAGTAGATCATCTACTGTCTAGAGATTCGGCTTGCACACAGAAGATTAGTTTATCGCTGATTGTGGAATATATGTTTTTGGTTTACAGTTTTAGATGGAGTTGGATACACCATCGCAATGACTATAGCACAATACGTTAGTAGGTCAGTCTTGACTACGAAAAATAGTATAATTTCAACTTATTGTGCTAATACACTTTGTGTATTGAACATAACCAATTCGACATGATTATCTTTTCAATGTATATATAAGATAATTAACACGTCATGATAACATGATTGCTTGTGCTCTTACTCTCAAAATAATTAATTGACAAGCACACCCAATGCTTGTTACTTTAGTTTATAAAAGAGAGATCTTTTAGTGGGGTCAATAAACTCAGTGAGTTGGGTAACTGCATTGCATTTATGTTGAAATTTTTATTATTGAACGGAATCCAAGTCCTAGTATAGGGGTTAATGACACATTAGTATATTTACTATACATAGATTTTGTTGATGAGAAACAAAATGTTTATATAACTTATGTCGTCATAAATGATTTGCCTAAAATTTCAAAGGCTTTAAAAGGTCAAAACTTGTTAACATTGATTAATCTTGAGAGCTCAAATTATATAGAATCATGGCACTTGATCTTGATGTGTTATATATCATATGTGCATAAGATTTATCTTGGAAAAACATGTTTGTATAACAAATTGTGCCAAAACCGGTTGAGGTTCAAATAGAATTCAAGAACGGCATTTTTTGCCCTAGCCGGATGACATTGACAATCGGCTGAAAGATATTGACGACCTGGCAGAAGGCATGGCCACCTATTGATGACATTGGTTGATCAATCGATCGACTGGCCAGACAACCGGTCTTCAGAAATTTGACTTTCTTACAGTTTCTCAACGGCCAAATATGCATTTAATGCTCCCCTAACTGCATCAAAACAGCTATATCACTTTGAGGAGCATTTATAATTTGCAAGGGACTTCAATGCTTCACACAACAACCATTCAAGAGGAAATCTACAAGCATTCAAAGCCCGTTCTCTCAAACTTCTCAATTTCAATCTAGTATACTTAGATTTTTATATTTACTCATCCAAGGAGATTTTTTATTGCGAGAGCTTAATCTTCCTTATCTTCACAAACTTGTAAAGAGTTGTTTCAACTCTATGTTCTTTCTAAATTGAGTGTTTAGCCCCCCCCCCGCCCCCCCCCCCCCCCCCCCCCCCCCGGGGGCGCCCGGCCCGGCCCGGCTGCCTTTTGGGATAACAACACCGTCTTGAGAAAAGCTTATAGGATGATTATGTTCAACCCTACAAGTGGATATATATATTCGACATATCAAATAAGTTAAGTGAAAGTTTCCAAAGATATATTATGTGACAACTGAATATTATTTCAAGTAATGGAATTTCAATGAACAATATCTGTAATTTTGACATGGGGAGATTAATAAACATTCAATGACAGGGAGCTTGAAATATAATTTTGAGATTATGATGGAAGTTCAATTGTCATTCTTTAGTGGAACGAATTATAATTAATGGAATAAGGAGATAGAATCCAAGTTGGATAAGGTTCCTTATTTGCTTTGAAGTCTAATCCTAATATGCTCCTAATGGTCCCTACGTACCCTGTATATATGCGCCTTCGCAGTTCTTTTAAACATGATAAAAGAAATCCAATATACTTCTAAGAGAGATCATATCTTGTTAGAGAGTCAATGCGGAGTGGCTCAAGTTTTTTAAGCCCACACTCTGTTCATGATAAGGCATAGGAAGGAATAAGATAGAAGATCATAAGATGCAGTTGAGCTAATGATCAATTTGCCCAATATCTTCTGCTCGGGGATTTAGCGAGATCAAACTAGAGAGATCTCAAAGATATGAACCCTAATTTCTGTCTTGTAGGCATTGGTAGATCTCAGGGGGTTTTTTGTAGTCTAATCTGGGTGAGCCATCTTTGATTCTGGGATTCTTTTCCCAACAGATTACTCGCCAAAAGACACTTTGACACTTGCCCACTAGAATGTTATACAGTACAACTATCCACGAAATTTTCTAATTATCTCCAACAAAAGGTGTAATCTTACTTGTGGCAATAAACTAACAATGATGATCCCAATCATGATGCAAAAACTGAGGATAAAAAGGGATACGAAAATACTGTACTTTTGGTTAGAAAAGTGCCTAGCTTTTTGTCCCAACCCAACAAGCGACCAGGATAGAGAATTTTAGGCATCATGAAACTATATAGACAGGCACTACAAATATTACCTCATATGAAGCGAGCTCATCTGGAGCTGCAAGAGACTCCTTAGTCTGCAGAAGTGGAAACATCTTCAATAGAGGAGCTAAGTTTATCTCAGCACGGTAAATTTTTCCAGAGGCCAAGTAAATTGGAGTATTGTTGGAAAATCCCATACCTCTCAGCATCATCCCAACCTACGCTGACAAGGAAAAATATGTGCAAACAATTTAGTTATTTTGCAGTCAGATATAGGGGTTACCGGTCTGTTTGTTTGATAAACTAATCATGTAGGGAAGTATAATCCCATACGATGCATAATCCCTTCACATAAATATTGATGGGATTAATATATCACATATTATATATCCCATGTTTTGTGGAATATCTCATCCTATGGATATTCATACTTAATGCAAAAGATCAAATAGCATATATGGTCCCTTAAATTTATAGTTCAATCACATGCTCAAATCAGGGCAAACAACAGGCCCTAAGTGCACAAGAAAGTATAAGCATCATCAGATGTTATGCTTTAGTATCTATTCCAATATATAAAGAGAGAACCCATTTTGGTGTGACCTTAAAAATGAAGCCATGTCACAAAAATAATTTCCATAATTACCCTCCAAAGAAATATAATTATGCTGATTCGTTATCCTGACAAAAAATGCTTGTCAGTGTTAAAATGTAAAATCACACTATCATGGTAAAATCGTAAAATTGCGTGACTTAACTAACCACTCCCCTACCTCACTCCCGCATTTTATTCACACCCTCAACTACACATGCGTGTGTGCCCAACCTCTAGTGGGAGGAAAAGCAAAGTTAAAATATATTCTACATATGAAGGTGCTACCTTTTTGGTGTGAACCTGAAAATGAAGCACCGTCACAAAAGTGTTTTCCGTTCAAGTCCCCATCATAACAAATTATATTCACTTTTAAAATGTCATCAAATAACTACCAGGGATAAAATAGTAAAATAATATTGTTTGGGTAACTGCCCACAACTTCCTTACTACTTCTTCCCATGTCTCTCTCTTGGATAACAGTAAATTTGCACACGCACCGTGTGTCTTGGCCTCCAGTAAATAGAAATTGACAACACCATTACAATAACTAGCCTCCAATAACCTATCTGGCTATCTCCAAACACCATGTACTAGAAAGGACTGAAACTGAAAACAGACAATATTTGAGCGACAAAATATAACCTCCAAAGGAGTCATAGGGCACTTTCCATTGATCCGATTGAGATCGGGTGCAATGACGTGAGCTTTTCGTTTGAACTTGTCTCCCCAGCCCTTTTCCCTAATTGAGTCCATTTCAGCTTTTTCAGCCTCTCCTCCGTCATACACACAGCATGAGAAGGCCACCATGTCCTATGTATTGAAAACCAGCAACTCATTGCATTTTTAACGAATTATAAAATCGTAATCAACCAAACAATCCATAAATTCAACTATCCTGAGAAGATAAATCCAAACTAGTAAGCCGGTACCTCCTCAAATCGAAGGTGGACAGAAACATACTTCCCATCCGAACTTGAGCTCTTGTCAATCATTCGGTTTACTAGCTTTTCTGCAAGTGTAGAGATTGGAATAGAGAATCTCAATGCTTCGTAGTTGGCTAAGCATCTCAGAAGTTGAATATTTGGTGGAACATTCATTGCCAATCTGTTTGCAAATGGAGCAATGCGGATAACTCTGTAGCAAAATGATAATGTTGTCAGGGAGAATGACAACTCGTGCCACAATACTTTAAATCAACTTCAACTCTTTCCATATGGAGAATGCAGAATAAAAGTGGGTTTATCCACCATTCTCAGGTTACAGACCTGGGGTAACGAGTTAATGTGATGAAGTCATCAATAGGCAGAACCCAGTTAATGAATCAATTTCAAATGAAGATATGTACAGTGTTGGTTTTGTTTATTGATTCATATTTGTACATACTTTGTAATGGGGCAAAATTAGTACTTGGTCCACAGAAGGACTCTCATCATCCAAGATTTCAGATTTGTTTAATTCCAGTTAGCATAGAAAGCATAAATCTTTGGAAACAAGTCGAAAACATAAACTCGACAAATAAACTAGAACTACACAGAAACAATATACAATTTCAATAGTAACAATCTATATACCAATTACCCAAAAAAAAAAAAAAAAATCTATATCCATAAAATCCTAATAATTGACACACAGAACCTATTAAGGTTTACATTGTTTAGGTAAATGAGGAAACAAATCAAAGGATGTATCTCGATCATGGGTTTTGGAAAGTTAACTGTTCTAACAGCTAACAATGGTTAGATCCTTCAACTTTTCCATTTCTTTTACATTTTATTTACTGTTAAGTTATATTTATATGTAGGACTGTAATTAGATTAGAATAAAGTTTTATTTCTATATGTAAATAGAATTATAAATTGGTTAGAGTTATAGTTAGTTTAGTCTTCTTTTTACTTGTATAAATAGTAAGCATGATGAATAGAAAAAGCATTCTGGTTTTATTAAATCTAACATGGTATCAGAGCAGGAAAGAAAACTCTAAGCCGTCACCCACCACCATAATCGCTGGAATTTACCGGCCACCGTGGCTGTGTTTGTTTTTTTCTTTGTGGTTAAAGTGTTATCGCTCTACCCTATCACTGCCTCCCATCACAATCTAGTCGCTCAGCCTTTGTCAGCCGCAACCGCTCAGTCCGACAATTTCGGCATTTTTCCTACAAGCCCAGTTTTTTTTCCGGATAGCACTATTCATCGTGCGCACTGTTCATGCACGGGCACTGTTCACAGCGTGCACTGTTGACAGGCTGCGCGTTCCTACTCTTTATTGCTCAGTTTCAACGCGTTTGTGCACTATTTCTGCTCGTTTCTACGCTGTTTTTTACATCGTTTACTGCACTGTTTGCTGTGCTATTTCTGCGCCATTGCCGGAGTCTCCTTCAGCGTTGCGATCTGCAGTTTTCGTAGAGTTATTATTCTTCACCTGCATTCTCAGTTTGTTTAGTCGCTGTTTTTTTCCCCCCTTCAGATGATTATTGGGTATTCCTCATCTGCATTGAGGTATGGCTGGGGCTCAAGCATCTTGGCATCTTCAGATCTTATTAGTGATTTTCCTCGGGGGGAAATACAGGCTCTCTGGCGCCTTATGGCTCGGGCTGATTTTCCATCTACTATAGATTCCGCTTCCACAGCAACCGCCGCCTTATCTAATTTTGCTCACATAGGTCTCCTAGTTAGTGCACTTACTGCCTCTTCTGCTATTCCATGGATTATAGATTCAGGTGCTTCCGATCATATGACAGGTTGTTCCTCTGTATTTGATTCTTACCCTGCTTGCTGGGTAAGAATCTAACACTTACCCCACTACTTGTTCCAAATACAAATACAGCCTTAAGTTATCAACTAAAGTCAGACAAAACAAATTAAAAACACGAGTGCAAATGATTTTATAGTTCCATGAGATCACAACAATAGGGTCAAGAAATTAAAAAATCAAACACTACATTTATTTGGATCCAACTTATTACCTCAAATACCTGAGTATTATGTACACGTGTGTATGACAGGTTTCTCTGAGAACACGGAAATATCATTAACTCCAGAATTGTCTCACTTATGTCTCCTAAGAAATGGAAAGTCATGAGCGTTTTCAATAGAACCTAAAGACATCAATATGCATCTAGTTGTAAAACCAAGTTGTACTAAACAAAAGTTTATTCAGAAGTTTAAAAACATTGACCCGGTATACTTCACATGGCTTAAGGCGTTCACATATCAATATTAAGTTGCACAAGCTCTTGAGGCTTTGCCATTGTATTCCTTGTGTGATGTTGTAGGGGGGCAATGGGGTGCATCCACATGGGATAATATCTAATGGCATACATATCATCTATTCAATAGGTGACAATGTAACAGGTCCTGTGAGGACTCAATTACCCGAAGTGATAAGTTCTAAGATTCAATCGCTGAAGGGGTGATGAGTCCTATTTAGATTCAACCATGTAAGTGGTGGAGATCTTATATAGACCCATATCCTAAAAAAGAAAAAGAAAAGTGATATATATTTCTCCCATATCAACTACTACACATCTTCTTCCATATCTCTTTCTATCCTAGTTCTTTTAGGGCACCATTTAGCACCTAGAGATTGAAAATGTGTGAAAATCTGCGAAGGACTCCGGTAGCTTCATGCGCAAGGCCTATAGAATTTGTGCAGAATGTGTCCTTTATACTTGTGTGATCCGCAAGATATTCCATATTACCTCCGCTTTAATTTTTCTTCACACAGTGGTATCAAAGCCTTCATATACTTGTTTTTGCCCTTTCTAACACTAGCGAGTTTAAGAGCAAAAATTAGAACCCAGAACTCGTAGCTTGAATTTGACAACTTAAATTTCATTTTCTGTAAATGAATCTTACATGGATTGCAAAGTTTGGATCTAAATCTTGTAAGATGTGTTCACTCTTTTTACATTAAAAGTTCCCAGTAAAGCACTATGGGTAGAGGACGAAGCGCTGGCATGCTAAGTGCTGGGTCAGATGAAGTTGGCCTTTGTTGGCCTCTCCGTGTGGTTGTGCGTGGTGCAAATTCTAATATGAATCTACCATAAAGTCTAGTTATGGTACACCATGTGTAAGCACCCATACGTAATTACTTCCCCTGTTGCGTGTGTGCACGTTTTAGTGGAGTATTTTAAAGTTTGTTTCCAAAGGGCTAATGCAAGAAGAATTTAATGTCTCAATTTAAAGGAGATGAATATTGTGTACGCAGTTACTTGTAAGGATGCATACTGGTCACAAAGTATGCTAATGTACTATTTTCCAGTGTATTTATATTATTCTCGCACTTTACTAACAAAATCTAGGGTTTCAAACTTTAGAAGCTAGGACAAAACTGAAATGGCATTGTGCATAGAGACTACGATTTAGAATTTTTTACTTCCATAATGCAACTTGCTAGTTAGCTCCAATATTCAATAGTTGACGTCCTAATTATCAGTAACATGAGGGACACAAAGTGACAAATTAGAAAGGGATACGGAATACTTACCGGTGCTCACTTAAGACTGGATACACTTCTTCCAAGTAATGTTTGGCTGTAGCCCAAGCTTGTACTCGGACAGTCGGTATATTGCTGATGTTGAAATTGTATAATTCCATCAATTCCTGAGGTAGCTGGTGTACGACTTTCACATAGTCCTGAAGGGTGGTTATGAAGTGCTCCTCGTCATATATATCACTGAACTGACTGCAAAGAAGTAACAATGAAATTAGTAAAGGATAAAGCCAAAGCATGCACAAGTTTTTCTTAGGCTCTATGATAACTGAGTGAATGTACACAATATATAGCCTAAGAAACAATAAGCCGTACAGAAAAACAGTATTTTCGTGTCAATAGTTGTCCAAGAACAAGCAGCAGCACCAGCAGCAGATATATGTTTGTTATCCAAGGAAAGGACGAAAGAAAACAAAACCTCTTCCTCGTAAATATCTGCGGAAAAAAAGAACACAGGAAAAAAAAATGTATACCAAATCACGCCATCCAAATCCTAAGTGTAAGTGCATGCTCCACCTTGCACCACGCTGTAAGCCAAAGAAGTGTCGCACAATCATCACATCAGTTCCTCCGTGTTAGGACATCGGTTTCGTGAATTGACACCTTAGCCAATAATCTCGCCGTATCTTAATTTTCCCTCGATGGTAGAGCTTTAACAGCCATGGAACCGTTAAGCAATTTAGAGATGAGTTCCCTAAGCACTCTCAACTTTCCAGCATCAGTAACGCAAACTCTGCTCTACTCTTCATCTGAGTACGGCCACCTCTGTTCATGACAGTATGACCCAACTCCCCAAGGTTTTAGGCTGTGTCCTCCACTAAGCACACTCATAACTTGAAACTGGTTTACTTGGTGTTAGTAATCCACACTCCACAGTTATGTGATGTTATCCAACGGAAAAAACCAATTGTCATATACGATGATACTGTAATTCTGGTTACAAAGAAAAGAAAAATAGAAGGCAACCCTAAATATAACGTCAAGACTAAACTACCCAAAACTAGGAAAATAAATTACAGAATAATAAATACAAAGCTTTCACACACACACACAACCCCCCACCCCCTCAAACTCACGAGGCGAGCGCATAGAGCATCAAGAGTTTGTCAGGTAAGAACCTAAAAATGAGCAGATAAGTGAGTCTTGGTAAAGAAATTGCGAGCTGCAAGGATGAGGAGATGAAAGGGAGCAATTGTATCCAACTGAAGATGCAACCCACGAAATCAGAACAATCAAATCCTAAATGCTTGGTATGCTCATGAAAAGCAAAATTATATGCAATTTGGATAGCAATCTTATTATATTTAGTAGAGAGAAGTAGGAGATAAAAGAGAAACACTCAAATCAAAAGAAGCCAAACTATGAGTCGGTGATTTGGAAGAAGTCTACATGGATCTTCCACCGGGATTTGACAAAGACAAAAAGAATGGGACAGTCTGCAGATTGAAAAAGGCATTCTATGGTTTGAAGCAATCCCTGAGGGCCTGGTTTGGCAGATTCACAAAGGCGGTCTTACAACAAAGGTATAGGCAAGCTCATACCAACCATAGCCTCTTTTATTGACACAAAAAGAGTGAGAGTATAATTCTTATTGTCTATGCGGATTACATAATTTTGACAGAAAATGATACAATAGGGATGACAAGATTGAAAACTAGACTAACAGCTGAATTCGAGATAAAAAGAATTTGGACCCTTGCGCTACTTTCTTGGTATGGAGGTTGCTAAAAACAAAAAAGGAATATCGGTCACTCAAAGAAAATATGTCTTCGATCTGTTAAAGGAGACATGGATGGTAGGATATAAATCAATAGACACAGCCATGGACTCCACTACAAAGATAGGAGACAAGAAGGATGGAACTCTGGTTGATACTAGGAGATACCAACAATTAGTTGGAAAGCTCATCTATCGTTCCCACACTAGACCAGATATTGCTTTCTTTGTGAGTGTCGTACAGCACATGCATGGTAATGGTTTGTTTTTCAGCAGAAATGAGTCCAGGAGTATCAAGGGATTCACTGATGCAGATTGGACATTCTATAGAAGACATGAGCTCTACTTCAGGGTATTGTACATTTGTATGGGGCAATCTGGTTACTTGGCAAAGCAAGAAACAAATAGTTGTGGCCCGCAGTAGTGTTGAGGCTGAATTTTGAGCTGTGGCTCAAAGTACTTGTGAAATGCTATGGCTGAAACTATTGCTTGAAGATTGGACAAACCATGTGGAAGTGGATAGACACTTTACAAAAATTGAGGATGGTATACTGTGTATAACCTATGTGTCTACAAGTGATCATGTCGCCGATATACTAACAAAAGCTCTTGCCAGGAAGACGTTCGAAAGACAGATTGACAAGCTGGGCATGTTCAATCTTGGAAACTCAGCTTGAGCGTGAGTGTTGACAAATTTCTTGTTTCCTGTTTTTCACAGGATTTGTTTCCTATTAGGTTGTTTTTAAATAAAGGAATAAAAAAGGTTGTTTCCTATTTATCCCTCTAGTTTTTTAATTGTGTGATTTATTCCTTAATTTAAGGGATTTTTGGTTTCTACAATTGTGGAGAATCATTGACAAATTTGTTGTCACGTTTCTCTATATAAGGCCTTTGCCTTTCACATAAAAAAGTATTGAGAGGAATTCCTCTATTCCATATTCCTTCAATCTTCTTATTGTATCTTTCTTTCTTCTATCCATGCTTATTTTGAGCCTCAGTCTGGTAAAGAAGCATATAGTGATCCTAGTTGGATTAACGGAACGCAAGTATAGAAGTATATAGTGTACTCAACTTTCAAAGCCTTCTTTCAGTCCCAAAGGAAAGGATCGGTGCATCTATTCCGGCAAGGTGCTGCTCCTGCTATTTTGGACAATGGCGGATGAAGTCGATTGGATACCAGTCTGTTTTTTTTTTTTGCTAAGGGATACCAGTCTGGTTGTTGAGATATACACCACAAAACCAACAACGAGATGGTCAGTATGGGTAAAATGAATTTTCACGAGGCTTGGGCAAGTCAAACGGTCACTGGTGAAGTCTGCTAGAAGGTGAAAATTGCAAAACAAGGGGGACGAAATCCATCCGCAGACTTAAAGGTACTGGTAGCTGGAGATGTACAAGACACAGATGACCATCGCCGGAGTTATATGGACTAAAGCATCATCATGTAACTTACGTTACACATACATTTCTAAATGGATACAGTACCCATATACTCGAAATTCTAATAAAGCGTAGGATCCATGTCCGGCGTGTTTTTTAGTTAGACCTTCACATAGCAAGTATATGATGCCATCAAAATTTACTGTAAACTATAGAACACCTTGTAGGCATTCATCTTATAAATAAAGGATATTACTATTTTCACATTTTCCTTGTCCTACAGATGAATTTCATTGAATTAGACACTTAGATATTACCCACACCAGTATCTGTACATCAGTCCACCCAACCCAGCCTGTAACTTTCGCACAACTCTATAGGTCGTGTGGCTTCGTAAGGAGCTGAAGGATCATCAAGGCCCTCCTTCCATACTCTCAAAAGGAGAATTGGACCTTGGTCCAACTTAAAGGGAGGGATCTCCACAAGGAGACACAATGGGTGGACGCAACGGCTCCACAAATCCCAGTTTGAGGAGCACGCTCAACCCCCAGTGTGGCCTCTAAGGATATCGGTGCCAGCACTAGTTGCAGTTTTTACCTAAAATTTTAGGCTAGTTGATGTAGGATAATCAAGAAAAAGAAATAAGATAGGAAGAACCCTTTGCATCCACATGCCTAAGGAAATAATGGCCTCCCCATGCCAATACCATAATCAAATTTAGTTGATTACAAATTTGGTTCATTCCATCCATCAACCTAAACACCATTTGGAGAGTTTTACAACAGCTATACCATATCACAACAAAAATTCAACGATAAAACATCCTAGCAACTTATAATATTCTCTAAGAGTTGAAACAAGATGAATATAAAAATAACATCATAATCTGCTAATAAATTGTCCAATAAATAACAATTATACAGTTAAACACGAAGTACCTACCATTGTCCTGTCAAATCTTGAACCAAGAAAAGAGAAGCACTTATCTCTTTATCAGTCCGGCAAATGCGCTCGAGCAAATCAAGGGTAAATAATCAACATGGTTAATCTCCCCTTATAATAGCAAGCCTCCACTTTTCGGTTCCGAGTAACATCTCCATCTTTATGGTCTAGAAGCTTGGTTTGGAGCTACACTACTGGTCTCTCTTTCTATTTTTCTCACTACTACCATTGCCCATGTACTATCATCCAGTCTACTTTGATGGTTTGGCGACAATACACCTCCTATTAAACTTTGAAAAAACGCCTCGAAGTAGGCCACAAAGGGTTCAATATTTCGTGCCCGCTACATCTTATTCATGTTCTATAATGTTACACGAGTTTTGGGTACTTCAATGGTACGAGCTTAGTGGTATGGGTTGTCAAGTTGCTTCTGGGTCTTCGTACTGCTCAAGTAACTGAATTCTTTTTAATTCCTCATAGTTCTTTTAGACAACAAAAGTTTATGTTCCCATAATGACAAAATTTGGAAGTCAGTATCCTACTAAGGAGCTTTCTAGAGTCGATATCAAGCAGTGTAATGCTGATACTTTGACTGATATCCATTTTCTGAAGTTATCCCAAGGCTTTTGAAACCTGTTTGAGATTGCGTACTACAATTCTCACCTTAGGTGTGATGGCTGACGCCTATATGAACCAAGTGTCATGCCTAGACTTTCTTCTTGTTTCATCTCAAATTCTTGCAACATTTTGTGTCTGAGACTACTAGACATGTAGTCCCTATATGACTGCCACCTTTTCTCAATCCAATTATAACTTGCAAAAGATCACAAAACCAGGCACGATAACTATTCGTGGTTACTGTCCACAGTGCCAAGAACAACCAACAAAAGCTCCTAAAACCTGAACTTTTAATACTACATGTACACCCAAAAAACAATTACATCTTTACCACCTTTCAGCTGTGAAAGGGATGAATTTCAGCCCTAATTTTAGAAGCTACCTTGAATCAATCAGTCAATCAATCAATGAAAAGAAACCTCTTACCGAGGAATAGAAAGGGAAGAGTTACACCTACTTGTTCGACACTATACTTCGATTCTGCTCTTCGAAAGGGAACGTCAGCTCTAACAATTCCATCTTCGTATACCAAAACAACCATTCACTGGTACTTAAATACTATTTTGGGTCACTCCTTAATGGTTGGCCTATAACTTCTCTCTTCTAATATTCCCACCTAAATTCTTTTGGTACCACCTCCTGGGAATGAATACCTAGTTCTTTCAACACCACCTATGACAAGAATGTGTAAACTACTATGCAGTGCTCCATCAAACTTTTGTAGGCTAAATCGTACATGAACAAAACTCTTCGTCTGTCATAGGTCACATACTCTCATATATTTTGGTCAAAATAAGAAAGCAAGTGGGTTTATAATGATAGACCGCTCAAATTCACTGAAAACAATGATTAAGGAATGTAGTATATTACTCGCCTTGGATCCTTCCAAACACTGTGGAAGTCAAACTGAGGGATGACTAATGTCGCGTTCAAAAGCCCAGCCACAGCCACAGCATTGCAGATCTACCGAGAGAGAGAGAGAGAGAGAGAGAGAGAGAGAGAGAGAGAGATTAGAAACAAACTCAAAAAACACATGCAGGATAAAGTGGGATGTCAAATACATACAGAGCCGGCTCATAAATTCAATAGGCCCGTAGACAGATGGAAGGAAAACAAACCACAAAGTTGTAAGATTGAACTTTCTTTTCTTTCCTGGTCTTCCTAGCTACCAAATTTAGCATAAGAATGAATTTATGTTTTGGATGATTAAATATCAACCCAAATGAAACCTCGTCTAAAGAACCACCACAATGCACAATGTTGAAGGATTTAGAGGAAAGGGGGAAAATGAAGGCGGGTTGGGGGCCGGTGGAAAAATTCAAAACCTTCTATATATTTGTTCTGGACAGACATTGACTGCTATGTTAATTTATGTTTGCTGAGAAGGGCCCATATGATTTCAAATGGCTTTAGAAGTACAAGTATTGCTGGTGAACATTTAGGCAATAATAGGGTTTTTCAACCATTGTTCTGCATGCGTGTATTTGTTTTTGTTTCCGGAAATAAGGATGCGTAATAATAACTTGTGAAGCAAGTTGGTGATAAATTCTAGGAAGAAAGATCACATACTGATGACCTCTGTTGATTAAGCCCACCATTAGCTTCAACAAGTAAGTAATGACCAAGCATAGAGGACCCTGAAATGAAAATAATTAGTTCATTAGAGCGGAAGTTCTGTTCCTTGTTCTGTTCCTTGAGTCAGTTGCTATCGTTTATCACCAAATTTGTAGTCCTTCATATCCAGGTATCATTTAGTAGTTAACCACACAGAATGAACCAAATAAAAACCAAATGTAAACAGATATACCAAAGTTTTGGCCAACAGTTGTTTCTGGGCAGGGTTTCTGCCCTTTAGGCTTCCTCTTGTATCTCCATATAGAGGACAGCTACAACAAGAAACAATGACGCATTAGCACGGGTAATTCTAAATGTGTCATCATGGGCTTAAAAGACAAGTCAATTAGACAATAACTTATTTATTATGAGATCAAGAAGTCAATATCATAAAACTGAAGGTAACAAAGCAACATTTATGAGAAGGTAGAAACATATTCCTCCCACAAAACAGAATATCACAGAAGTTTTTCAGAATCATCTTATTACTCGGACTTTTTCCTGTCCTCATTTCTTGTTGCTTAATTTCAGGAACCATGTTCCACCACAAATGACATCTATGAACCATAGTTGGTATCTGTTCAAAAAAGCTACGGCAGAGTGGTGATACAGTTAAAGAGGAACTGCAACATTGCCCCGATGCTTCCACACGCAAGCGTGCATGAGCAGAGCACACAAATGGGGGGAGAGAGAGAGAGAGAGAATGCATATCATGGTCTCGTAGGGAACCACATTAACAAGGAAGTCCTCCAAAAGAGAAACCAGTTTCAATAATTCCATTTCTCAAAGCCACTAGTATTTAGAATCTCAAGAATATATAGAAAGCTCTGGTTTTATTGACTTGTGGAAATGTGTATCGTACAGGGAGCATTTCTGAAGCCCTAAAGATTTGTGTGATTGCTTTACTGCGTATTCCTGACCACAAAGGCTGTCTATCCATAAAAACTCATTGTACATTGAGCTTTCCATTAGTCAAATTATTTCACCAACATACTTTTGCAATCCTCAAAAATAATTTCTGTAAAAAATTAGCCGATCTGGTTTCCCTATTTTTATGACAAATTCCATGGCCCGGATACATCCCCAAAGCAATTCTATTCCCCTGTCCTCCAAACAAACAGATGGTGAAGGCATCAGAAATCATCAAACGCCCTCTATCACGCTATTGTCCATCCGGTGACCTAGGTGGCTAGGTCTACTATTTAATGTTAGTCTCTTGAGTACACTGGACTCATGGGAGACCAAGGGAAAGACAGGACTCAAACCCATAGACAGGATTTTGAGGACTCCAAAATGGTAGGCCAGGGCTTTTAATAATACTTCTCATAGAAACCGAAACAATTTATTTGAAGCTTGTAAAGAACCTCAAGATAAAAAACTAGCCATTTACATCTAAAATCCATATATGGGATATCTGAGTTTGAGGAGTGAAAGAGGATAAAAACAAAATCCGTGCCACGTTTATGTCTTCTAGGAGGACAAAACGAGCCAAGTAATTGTAGCTCAACTTGTGTCTGGCCAGATTAAAGCTCGTTTGACAGAGCGACTCCATTGGTGAACAAATCAAGTTCAACAAAATTTTAGAACCCCTTCATTTATGAAACCTCCGCTAGAAACATTAAATAGAAAACAAATGGAAAATAGCCAAAGGGTGAAGCAAGTAATTCCACAACTCTAAATGGAAACACATTGACAAGGACATTCATTAACTTCTACAGCATCAAGCCGCTTGTTTGGCTTTTCCAAGCATTTTCTTATCAACCAAATAGAGAATATCTAATTGAAAAAAAATGAACACGAAAAAATAAGAGTAAGAGTAAAATCGAGGACACCCATTGCGCAAAACCTCAATTGCGGACGAGTTATCGTCCCGAATATCATCCCAAAGCTTCTGGAAAATCTCGTGACTGTGGTAGACAGACCCAGGTAAAGGTCGCTGGTGCATCATAAAAGAGAAGGGACCCACGCACATGATCAAGCCCGAGACGTACAATAGAGGCAACAGGAGGAAGTACCGGATGCTTCTCCGGAGAAATATTCCGGTTATGAAGCTCTCCCGGCGGGAGAACGAGTAGACTCTCTGCCGAAGCCGCCGGCGGCGGCATTGAGGTAAGTTAGAGTGCCGGCGAGGTGATGGAGGTGGGCTCGGAGAACTGCTGTCGCTGCAGTTAGCAGTGGTGGTGGCAGTAGTGGAGGTGGTGGTAAAGGTGTAGTGGTGGGCCTTGGATTTCATGGGTGGCGGTGGTGAGGCCATGCAAAAGAGAGAGGGAGAGAGAGAGAGAGCGTGCAGTAGTGGGAAATGCGGTGTGATAAAAGCTAGGGGTGTTTAGTAGGAGCCAGGAGGCACGTAGGTCTCCTGTTATCAGGGATTCTTTGCTGGAGGGGCCCCGAGAGAGAGAGAGAGAGAAGCCGGCTTGGCGTGGCTTCAAGTTGGAGCCGATAAATGTTGGAGTTGTGGGTCAACCATTTTAACACTGGTAGCAACTCCAACAATAATTATGTAATTTTGGGACAATAAAATGATTTTTTTTGTCATTTCAAATAATTTTTTATGTACTAAAATAATATTATTTTAGCACACAACACGTTATGTAGTGTGCAGTGCAGCATGATTCTCATTCCCATTTTGGGGTGACTTCCCCTGCACTACAGGCTTACAACACCCATTTCTACCGTGAAGGAACAGGTGACAACACTTGATTTTTTAAACTACATTACAATAATAAAATTAAAGAATAATGTTACATACACAGGGACGCATTCGGACATAGATATATTCGGAACCGTTTGATGCACGTAAATTTCTCAATAATTCAAGAACCACACTTACATTTAACAATTTTAAATATATCTGTGTCCAATCTGTTCTTTTAACATGTGTATATAAAGACTTTGTCAAAATTAAATAGCACCATCAGAATTGAAGGGAGGACCGGTCTGTGCTTAGCGCACAGACACTTTCCAGTTATTATCGGGCCCACTTAAGGGTTCGTTCATGTGCACAGCTGCAGATACCATACACTTACCATCGGGCCCACTCAAGGGCCGATTATATTTCTAACAAATGCATAATTAAAATTTTGTAGGATTATATGAATAACAAATAGTTGTATGTAATTTTTGTTAGAGTCTTCCCTTTATTTAAAATCTATTTAGCTTGTAGTAATTATTAAATTATTGTCTGATTATTTTCCATTCTTATTTAAAAAAATTATAGTAATAAGATTAATAGTAAGAATAGTATAGTAATTTAAACAAAAGGGAAATAAGATTATATAATAGAAGGGTATTTTAGTAACTTTGTATAATAATGACAAAAACATAGTGCATGGGGCTAAAAAGAGTGTGTGAAAATCAATTCCCTAAATAAAAAATAATTAAATAATGCATTTGTAAAAAAGAGTAACTAAAACAAAAAGAATTAAATACATTTAATAAGGTGAGAAGAAAAATAAAAATTGTGTGCCTTAGATAGTTTTTTTTCATTCATATAACCATTACCAAGGATTTTTTTAGGCATTTTAGAAAAGTAATATAGCAACCTCATAAAAAAAAATCTAACAGCAACTAAAAGTAATTGTATTTTTTGAAATCTTTATGAAGGTCTTGTAATTATCAGAAACATTAGGAGAGATCAGTGCGTTTTATCCTTTTTTATTTGAGTATGTATTTCAATTAAAAATTTAGTCACTTTACTTTTATTAACGTTTTTAAAATCGAAGTATTACATAAATAGATATTGTTGTCCAATTACCTTAGAATTTTCATAAAGAGACGAAAATGACACATTTAAATTGAATAACAGAATTTTTAGTAGGCCCTCTAATAACTGTATAGCATTTTGGGCTATGTAAAGACTTAAAAATTTTCATTTCAAAATCAGAACATATGAATAAGCAAATTTTAGGTCAGCTATAGCCTTAATTTATTTATTTATTTATTTTATATTTTTGAAATTTTGATAATTGAATTAAGTATAAGCGTTGAGAAGATCTTTTTTTGTCCACTTAAATGCTTGCCAGAATGCTGTGTTTGTAATCATGTGTTCATTGTTTTGAAGAAAAGTTCAGTCAAAGACAAAAAAGACAAGTAGAAAAGACACATAAAAATATTACTACCCATTAATTTCAATAGAATATTTTGGTCTAAAGTTTACAATTGGCCCTTTCTCCTTAGTCCTTCCCATTAATTCCTCCTTTTCTTTTCGTCCTTTTTCTTACTTTCCACTACATCCATCATTCATTACACCCACCTATCACGTCCCTTCACCCCACCCACCCACCCACCCCACCCCCGGCTTCCTCTCCCTCCCCCTCTCTCTTTCTTTCTCTCACACACACATATTTGTTATTTGGATAAATTTCACTTATCTCCCCTAAGGTTACTAACAAATACACTGTCCTCCCTTATTTTATAAATTATTTTTTTAAGACCCCTTACCATTAATGACCATCCTTTTACTGTTAAAAAGTGCTGATGTCATGCTTCCAAGTTTTTTAAAACCCCGTATTTTACTATTAGTAACGAAGGCTACACTGAACCATCCACACATCATGTGGCAAAGGTGGGGCCTCCCTCTTGGCATTCAAATTTTCCATCGTCACCCATTCTTTTCCTTTCTTTCTCTCAAAAGCTTAGCAAGTGTTTTTTTAATGTTTTTTCTTTATTTATTTGTTTAATTTTGTTAGCTTTGCTTCAAATACTTAGAATTATTGATTCATTTCTTAAATCATTTTAAAACATTTACATTTATCACATGTCTTAATGTGTCCAACTTTAGAGGGAAAAAAGTGATTAATACTATTCATTCAAATCCCTTTTGATCGTATTTTCAGAATTTTATTCTCAAACAAATACTAAAAATTTACCGTTGACTTAAAAAATTATTTTGGGATTAACTGCGAATATTTACTAAAAAAACGAGTCCCATGCCCTTTTGAAGGTTTCCGACGTCACGGATCTTTTGCACTTTTGCCATGACTGCCCATTGTTCCTCGGAAAACAGGGCATGGACATGGTTGATAATGATGGTGTGGAACCTGCAATTCTTATCAGGTACCTGCCCACATATATAAAGTCAAAAGAGATATGGAGTTCGAAATGAAAGGGGGTTTTCTTTGGGGCTCATGAGAATAGTTGCTTGAGCAACGTTGAGATCGCTCGAGCGAGCTCAACATAGTAAGGGTCGCTAGAGCAACCAAAAATCACACAAGTCGCTCGGACGACCTAGGCAATTTTAGAAAAAATTGCAAAAATCGCAAATCGTACCAAAAGTTCTAATACTCCAAAACTTCGATCAAAACATCAATATAACAACCAAAACCTAATATAAACGAATAATTGAGGTGAAACATCCCTATTTCAAAGTTCAAAATGAAAATTTGACTCCAAATGCAAGCAAACCCTGAATCCACCTCCTTCGGGCAACGAAATACAACTTGAACAATGATGTAAGGTATAACTGGATTTGGGAATGGGAGATGAGAAGGGTTAGAGGGGAAAAGAGAGTGTGTACTAACAATGCCCCAAAAATCTGATTTTGCTAGTAAACATAAAGGTCCAAATAGCACTAACACCCCTCACAACATGCACGAATCAAAATCAAGTCCATAGGTTAAAGTTCCACTACTTAAAAGTCCCGGATCACACAATACAAGTCAAATACACGTACGTAACACGTTTCAAACCAATAATTAAAAATGCAAAATTTTTTGAGCTATTACACCGATGAATCTATAGGCCATTTATATAGAGGAAGACTGGTGACCAAAGCTTATATCATGCAGTCTATACTATCATCATCCAGTTTGAAAAATGCTAGTGTGGCAGGTATATTGACACAACCAAACATGAGATCTGTTAAGATCAAGGTTCGTGGATGAAGAAATATAGTATGGAGCCAAATGAAATACTCAATCTTAGATGATCTTAGCTTAACACGTGGTAAGGTGTTTTCAAAATGATTTGTTGAATCCATTGGGTCAAGAGTTAGCCATTAGTAAATCTTGCCCCTCACGAAGCAAGTTAGATAACATGGGATGTATAAACAGTTACTAGGCACCACAAAGGAAACGGTGGCAGACACCACATGAAGCTGACACAAAGGTTTAAAAAAGGGAATGCATGGTGTACATGAGAGCCCATGCACGCATCAATTAATTATTTGGACATAATCATTTTGCAAAGAAGCATAAATATCAATGAAGTCTTCGGAGAGGCTTTGAATTTGTTATTATTCGGTCAAGATCTCCAAATCATTATAAACTAAAAAAAAACTATTATAAAGTTGAGCCAATTAATTAGTAGTTTTTGGTAGAGCTGTTGAGCCGACTGAGGGCCATAACAGGAATTCAGTGACTTGGCAGCCCAAGATATGGTAATCTCCAAACATTCTTATTGAAATTGGATGGCGCCGAATAAAGTACAAAAGTTGCACCAATCAAGCCTATGTTTTCGGCGTGTGGAAAACATATAAAAATCGCATATTATTTCAAAAAAATGAACATAATTTCGACTTGTATATCAAAAATAAAAGGTCTCCAACCAAATTTCTTGACTTGTTGACTTCACATGATTTACACAAATTGTACTCATACAATTTACTTTGGTAAGCATTTCAGCAGTGGGCCGAATAGGGCCGGTTCTCAGATTTTCGGAGCTCAAAACAAATTTTAAAAATGAGGCCCTCAAAGTATATTTAAATAATAATTTGTAAAATTAAGATAACTCAAATAAAATAATAATTAAATTGACTTTGTATAAATATAAGAGAAGTTTTAAATTGATAATAAAAATGAAAAAAATTAGAGTTAAATATATGGTATTTATATGGAATGTATGTTTACCATTTTGACCATGGTATTTATTAGATTATTATTTATTATTTTTTGCTCTTATTTATAAAAATTGTAATTTTTTATTTTGCATAATTTTTTTGTAATTGTTGGTTAGTCTCGACAAGAAATTTTTAAAAATATAAAAATTAAGTTTCAAAACTAAATATTTATTATTAACCAGAAATTTCAAAAGCTACTACTACATAACACTGAACTACAAACTACTCTGGAAGTAATCTATATAAAAAATATTTATTATTAACCAGAATTCAGCTTTTTATATTGTTTCTAGTTCTACGGTAAAATTTTTGTAATAATTATTTATATTAACAATGGAAATGTAACAAAAGAAATAATATCATAAAGTCAAAAAGAAATTCACTAAAAAGTTTTTGTTTAATGACAGTAAATTATTTTTCAATTTTAAATTTTTAGTTCGATCAATATTTTTATATTTTTAATATTTTTAAACTAATGATTAATCTAAAAAAAAATGAAAAATTAAATAAAATCCACACACGTTAATAATACCGCTTATCTTTTCAATGATTATTTAAATCAGAGTTAGCTACTGCTCATTTGGTCTAGAATCGTGAATTATGATTTAATCATTTAATTACCAGGTTTATATATCTTTTTTCAAATCACTTGCATATTCTTACTCTTTCATTTTGTACAACACTCACAGTACATTGTCTGTTGACCCCCCCAAAAAAGAAATACTGACGTCATAAAGAATAAGACATTTTTTAATGAAATAATGTAAAAATGTCTATCATACTATTTCTTTCGCCATTAATCTATTTTTCCATAATTTTAAACCTTACACAAATATTAAATATAAGTTGATCACAAGGATTTTAGGCATCACAACGATGAAAACATATATTACTTGATCCTAAATAATTAATACTAACGCAACTTCTATAATCTTGAATAATTATAAATTATATATCTCTTTACACTACATGAGCAAAAAACGCAAACGAATCTCACTTAGTTTAATTTTATTAGCGCATTATTTTGTCTTCATATAAATTTTTCTCACTTTCAATAATTTTGTGTTGAATTTTGTAAGTTATTGACATCTTGATAGGAAATATGACTTTATGAAGCTAATATTTAGTTTCATAAAGTTCATTAATAAATATAAAACCAACAAAATCATAATGATTAATGAAAAAAGATAGCCTAAAATGAAATTTTTAAGGGCAAGTATATTATTTTCATATAATATAATCATTTAAATTGCACGTTAAATAAAGCAACTTGCCAAAATAGAGGCATGTTAAATTTCAAAAAATTAGAAAATAACAAAATAAATTTGAAAAATATTCAAAAATAATAATTAATCTAAAAAATATTAACGAAAGACAAAAAAAATTATCAACAAAATTCACATAAAAACAAACAAAAACAAAATAAAATAAAATTAAACCTAGCTAAGTTTTTTTTTTTTTGAACTAGAATTGATTTAGCAACATCAGCAACAACACATTACATAGAACTTCAATTTCAGAAACAACAAAACAAAACCCATGTTTCCATTTCACCCCAGATTTCGACACCCGACCAGGCACACACTTCCGTCTTGGGAGATAATGGAAACACAGGTCACAACCACATCCACCAATTTTGCCCGCAACATACACGCGCGCACATTAGCCTACACAAACCCTAAACCTACTACTTGCTACACCCCTACTCCCTAAACTACACCAGAAAAACCCAATACCTAATCATTACAAATACAAATTCATCACCACGCATCCCCAAATCCCGAGAGAGAGTGCCGACAAGGCCGAGTGATTTGGAAGAGAACAGATCTCGTTCCTTCCCACGGTGGATTCACGAAGAGTGCAAAAATCTCCCAACAACGGTTGGCAAAGCGGCGGAGCTAGCACTGTCACGTGGCGGCGAAAAACTACCGGCAAATTAATACTCCACACTGCGACACGCGAAATTCGAGTTCCTAAAATGCTTAACCAGTTCTTCTTGGAAAAACTGGTTAAGCATTAATACAGTTTGAAATATATATATAGAAAATTCAATAACCTAAAAAATTTACAAAGTCACACACTTTCTTCTTGGGAAAAGAGAGCCCACCATTGATGTCCTTGAAATCGCTCCACTTGAAATAGTGCAACAACTCATTAATCCTAGTTGCAGCATTGGCACACGTGAAGTTCACAAACGCATAGCCCAAATTGTTTCCCCTCCTTTTAGTTTAAAAAAAAACAACCTAAACATTACAAGGTATGGACCACATTTTTGTACTTGTTTTTTGTGTGAACATTGGATATAGAATTGTAACATCGATGATGACCCAAAATAGAAATAGATTACCGGAAATCCATCGGTAGGTACACAAAATCATACTCGAACCGAAACGGCTCAGACTTCTTCTGGTTTTCCAAAAAGCAAAGATTGTCTAGGATTTCCAGCAACATGTTCCTCCTGCTCCTTGTAACAATCAAGCTCATGTTATGAGTGAGGAAACTACGGCTGCATGCATTCAGACGGATGTGTGTATTTATGCGTTGTCGGTTCTAATATTTGGTTTGTCCAGACTCGACCCCAGTTTGTTTGTCCATTTATTATTAATAATAATTGTTTTTTTATATTTACAAAACAAAACAAAAAATTGTTGCCCATGCCAAGAGGTGCCTAGCTAGGGGGTTCCCTCTAGCCAACCCTGTATTTATGAGGAAAAAAAGAATCTCCAGTTTTGAAAATACTAACTACCGCCCATTTTGTATAAAAAATATATCGACATCCGTACGTTGCGTATTGATATTATGTGTATATTATTTGCCCAGCCTAATTAGCAAGAATGTTATATTCCATTTACTTATGATGCATGCCATGAATGAACGTGGTTAATGCATGCCATGCTCCTCCAGTTACGTACCTAAGAGTCCTCTAAACAAATCTCCAAAACGAAAAAGATACACTCAGAGAGAGAGGGAGAAACAAAAGAAATGGTACTCAAAGGCTCAAAACAATGTATACTAGGCACTAGCCAGCAAAAATTAGAAACTAGGTAATAAAATTAGTAAACAAATTACGGAATGTGTTTTTCAATGTATATACCCATAAATAAGGCGAGGTAGCAATTCTGTGGGACAACGAACCTGTACTAATTCGGAATGTTTCTTATCATCACCATTGTTTTCCCTGCAAAACGAACAACACCATTTTCCCGTTGTGGAGAAGGAGACGAACGGACACTGTCCCTAGCAACCTCAATACGCCACTTTGTTCTCTTAGGAACCCACATCATATACCCCCCAGTACTCTTCCTTATCAGACTCTTCCCTCCATAACACTCACTACGCCGCCAATCAAAAGAACTCTCATTACGCCGGCGATCAAAAGGACTCTCACTACGCCGCCTATCGATAAAACTCTCACTACGCCCTCTTGGCGGCAACTTATTCAGTACAGTTCTAATGCTGTGTGCGGGGTCGTCGTTGATGGCGGAGACGGTCGAGGGAAGAAGGGGAGAGTGGGGTTGGTGGTGCGTATCATAGAACGGTGATGGGAGGCTGGGAAAGAAAGCTAAGAAAAGGGGTGCGCCGGACGCCGGATAAGGAAACTGGACTGCCCACGATAACTGATAAATTTGGTAGGAAAATGAAGAGGGAACAAACTCTTGGGCTTCTGGGTTGAATCGCTGAGTAGGGTTCAAACAAATCATGATGGGAAGAAGAAGAAGAAGAAACGTTTCCGCCTGCGAAAAAAAAAAAGAGAACTAAATACATTTATAGATGTAGACAAGATTTAGAAAGCCTTTCAAACGTCGATAGTCTACACTACAGTCGGTTCAAAGAGTGGGTTACCGTGGGGGTCCACGTGGATTTTTGGGGAGAGAAAAGCAATGGTGGAGATTTTTCAACTAACGGTTGAAAAGCGTAGGAGAAGATTGTTTGTTTCATTTCTTAACCCTTTCATTTCAAGGAGTTGTACCGTACGCAATGATGGGGCATGAAATGGGGAGAGGGAGAGAGAGATCCTCAAAATGTGGCCCTATTTGGCCTCTGGTTTTTATTTATTCATAATTTTTGTCTTTATTCATTTTTTTTTTTGCATTTGTTGTTTAAATCTCAATGTTTTGTAGTTTATTGGTCCGTCTTGATGAAAGGAATCTAATGAGTATAAAATTGTGTTCAAATGGTAAAAAAAAGTCACTAAAGACGACGAATAAGTACAAAAAATTCTATTTTTTTATTTATTTTTGTCTTTTCTGAACTTTTTTCAAATGTAGTCGATGATTGATAACTTTTCTGAAAGCTCTTGTCGAGATGAACCAATAAATCAAAAAAATTGATGAAAAACAAAAAATTGCAAAAAAATTTCAAATAAGGACGAAAAAAATTTCAATAAATAAACACATAAAAACGACAGCCCAAATAGGGCCATCTCATTTAATGATGTGTTCCCTTAACCCGACAAGGGATAATCAAACTAGATTTGGTTAAGTTGATCCCAAGTATCCCTTCCGCACTATTATCAAGACTTCTATGCAACATCACAAAAAACAGTCTAAAAATCTATTGTGGAGTTTAATGTACCAAATTACCCTTAAATCGTCTAACAGCTTAAACTATTTTTTTTTCTATAGGTACTGACTATATGTGTATAAATTATGTAGAAATCAAAATTATCAATCTCATCTCGTACTAATCGGTATCGGCCTCTTAATGGTACCAGATCACTAGAGTACTATTTCGATCACTGTTCCAATCTATTCTGGTCGGTACCGTACTATATAGATTCGTATTTAAAAAATAATTAATATTTTTTGGTAATTAAACATAATTGAGACTAAAATTATCTTTTTTTTATGTTCAGTGATTTATTTTTAAATTGTGATATTTTATTTTATATATTTAGTATGATTTTTTGTTAAAAAATATTATTTAACATATGTATATTAATTTTAGCGGCAAATTCAAAATGGTATGTCGGTACATACTAGTACCGGTACGTATCGTACTAGTATCAAAATTGGTATGGTCGCAGGTACAAAATTAATAACTTTGATGCAAATAATTAGATAACACTTTCTCATGGGGGAGAGCGAGAAGGAAAACAAATAGGTTTAAAAAAGAATAAATAATTGACACGTAACTATCTATACATGATTAGTACTTATAGCAGTTTCTTTATTTTTTTTGGGTTTACCGGGAAGGCGGGCTACTGATCTATTTAGAAAGTGGACTCAATTTTAGTATGAACTTTTTTTTTATTTCCCCTTTTTTTTTTGGAAAATTTAATTTGATAGTCGAAATCTAGTAAGTGATTTTTTTAGACTTTAGTGTATTTGTCTTCATATTTTATCTATTTTTTAACTTTTTCCCTTGTGGAGACCAATAAGAAAAATAAAAAAACATTGATCCTGAAAAACTAGAAGTTAAATAATTTCTAAAAATACTTATTTTTTTAGACATTTCAAGAGCAAATACCCAAATATTTATTCCCGATATATAACGGGAAAGAACTACAATGCATACCTCAAAACATTATGCACACAGGAAAAAAAAACTCAGATAAAAACATAGAGATTTGTAGGTAGTTTAAGTAAAAATTAATACATTGCTAAGTTTCATTTTTATATGACATGATTTAGAAAGAAATGTATAAACCAATTGCCAATCAACATTTACAAAAATATGCATGAGCATTGATCTATTTTCTCGCTCGTCCAATAAAAGTCAAAAGATATAAGTGAAAAGACGTTCTATACAGCATACAACTGCCCATAAAAAATTAAAAGGTTCAAAAACATGTTGACCATGTGATCTGTCATGTACACCAGGCTTGTACATGATCCGCACGGACATGGGGCACGTTGTAGAGTCACCACGATTTGCTGCCCATGACAAGACATCCTCAGCTGGCCAATGTATCAAGTATATCATTGAAAAACTAACTTAAACGTCAGAGTGTCCGACGGAGATCTAATACCGGTCCACACTAATCTAGTGTTTGAGTATTTTGCAGCTTACCGATGGGTTACCAAAATTCAAGCGAGAATTTCAAAGAGTGAGTGTTATATATATATATATATATATATATATATATATATATATGGGAGGGGCTCCCAAGACCAATGCATTGTGGACCAATTTCATACCAATTATAATGACCCTTGGATCTAATTTCATCCAATGGCTGAGATTAGATCAGCCATAACAACTTAAAAACCTACTGCTGCAAAATACTAGCAGCCCCCCTTCTCCCTCTCTTTCCTCCCCCCGCCCCCTTCTCCCTCTCTCTCCTCCTCACCTCTGCCGCAATAAAAGGGCACCATATATATTCCATTTGGTTGAATTCTTTGCTACGGGGATTCCCTCCCATACGAAATCACAGAACATAGGATATATACTACCATGGGATATTGTATTATTGATACCTTCGCTGTAAATTGGATGAGATTACTTATCTTTTTTTTTGATATTCATGAGATTACTTATCTTACTGAATTATGGAACTATATTCCTTCATTTGTTAGTCCAACCATATAAACTAGGCTAAGCTGTAAAGAAATAATAAAATGAAAAGGGAACAGAAAGTCGTGTGATCTTTGTTCACTGGTATTGCGACTAGTACTGCGGCAGAGGTGAGGAGGAGAGAGAGGGAGAAGGGGGAAGGGGGAAGGGGGGAGGAGACAGAGAGGGAGAAGGGAGGCTGCTAGTATTTTGCAGCATTAGGTTTTTAATTTGTTATGGCTGATCTAATCTCAGCCCTTGGATGAGATTAGATCCAAGGGCCATCACAATTGGTATGAAATTGGTCCATAATGCATTGGTCTTGGGAGCCCCTCCCTATATATATATATATATATATGAGAATTTCAAAGAGTGAGTGTTATATATATATATATATATATATATATATATGGAGAGAAGAGAGACACACACACAGGGGGCCAATTTAGTTAAGTAACCTTGAATTTTATTGGGTGTCTATTATGTATGTACTCAAGAGTCGTGCCTATATCCATGCATATAGCCAATTGAAATCTTTTAATCAACTTGGATAAACTCTCAAATCAAGCAAAAGAACACCTAGAAAACGCGTGCAATTTTCTGACTTTGAATCCATATTGTCACAATTTGTATTAATTGCCTATAGTTTTTATTGCTAGTGTACATATCGATATTCAATAAATTTAATTTTTTTTGTAAATAATTTTTTAACGATAGATACAAGTACAACATAACCAATTTAAAGTTATGACCATGAGGCCCATTTTAGAACCTGACGGTCCAAAACTGGATCATGAAAAAGAATTTAGGGGCTGAATTGAACTAGGGGCAGATTTGTATGGAGACAAGTGAGGTCCACCCCACTCAATTGAAATATATCCTACATAATGTACATTAGTGGAAGGATATGGACGTGTTAGATGAAAAAAACTATAAATACCATAAATTTCAATTGCCCTTCGTGTTCGGACAGATGCTCGCGGCTACTGAAATTTTTGTCCGGACGGTGGTCAAGTCTACTCGAATGCTCCCGCCTCGAGATGTATGTTTTGCTGTCTAATTTCAATTATGATTATAATAAGGTTAGGGTTAGTCTCTTTTGTATATAACTTTTGGTAGGTTTCCTAAAGAGATTAATGCTTTTAGAGAGAGGCAAGAGAAAACGCAAATCATGAGAGGTTGCGAGAAAACATGTACTAATTGATTCAATTCAATAGTGGATTAGTGTGACTTCCGTGAATTTTCCTCGCCTTAAGGTTTTTCACGTATATATTGTGTCTTGTTTCTTTTTCCGTTTCTATTTTACTACGCATATGCGATTGTTTTGTTTTTGTTTGGTGATTCATTATTCACAAGATTCGTAGGAATGTTGTTCATTTAATGTCTAACAGTAATGCAACTTAAGATAAAAACAAATTAGACTTTTTCTAAGGTTGGTTTTCCAAATAAAAAAGAATTACCCAAAAAAATAGTGTCCAACAACATTAGCACAGTTTTTGAATTAAAAGAAATACTCTCTCCATCCCATTTTCATAATTCACTGTTTTAATTTGAGATGTCCATAATACACAAGAGTGTGGCAAAGGACGATATCTCTGTTTCTTTACGTGCAAAAATATTTATGTTGTGCCCCTTCGAACTTAACTTTTCAATAAGTCTACGTACACGTTTTTTTGCTTACACCCGCTTACACTCTACTTATATATTTGAGATTTTGATTTATTTTTTAATTTTTTAATTTTTATTTTCTTTTAAAGATTAAATGGATAGGGTGTGAGCGGGTATAAGCAAAAAAATATGTACGTAGCATTACTCTTATCTTTTTGAAGGTTTCGTTGAACACTGGAAAAACAATGTAGGTGGTAGGTAGCTGTACAGTCTCAAATATGATACAGTCTGAACAAAAAAGACCAAAACTACCGTCTTTCTCTTTTCTTGTAACGATCCTATTTCTTATCTCTCACTCTGCCCAGACATCCTCTCCCGTTACGTTATTTTGGGCAAATTCTCTACTCGCTTGCATTTAGTCAATGGGTTGACTGTTCCTTTTCTTTAAACTTTATTAGGTATACGTGGGGTATTGTGTATCAGAACAATAATGTTTTAGAGACAAAAATACTATTCGAAAGTTATTTGATCAGTATTTTGTGCGTTAAAATAATATCATTTTGACGCACTACACGTCTTGTTGTGCACAATGCATAAAAATTCCAAGTCCACCCCTACACGATGGTTAAGGCCTCTTTTTTTACCACAAATTTATGCTTTTTTCTGTACTAATTGTATAACCCGGCGTGAATTAAATATGAAAAAAAGTTTTAAACTCCCATTAACAGTGTCTCAACATTACCGAATAAAAATGTTTATGATTTTTTTTGTGTGACGATATATAATTCAATCAAACGCTAATAAGTTCATCATTCTTTGCGACGATAATTTCCAGCAAACGCAATAAGTCTATGATTTTTGCGATGGAAATTTATGCCGAGGCCAATAAACTATGTTTTTTGCGATAGTGATTGCAGCTAGTTTTAATAAGTTAGTATTTTTTGCATCGCTAAAAAGCGGCGACACAAAATATAGTTTATACTGCTTCAAAACTTTGCAGCAACTCATGTTTTACGTGCTAACCTACCTGATTGCCAAGTGGAGATTCTATTTAGCTATAAGCTTACTCAACTCGATAATGTGATAACATACTTGGCTCGGACCCATGAAGTGCCCCTACATTGAGAGAGAAAACAATGTGTGTCGCGGACCTAGTCTGGGCTCGATTAGATGTCGTATTGAGACCTAGGCCGGTTCGGACCCATCAGGTTCTCCCATATGGGCTTATGAATTGTGGGCCTGATTGGGGCTCAGCCCAACTTATTGAAATTCGGACCCATCAGGTTCTCCATATGGGCTTATGAATTGTGGGCTTGATTGGGACTCCAACTCTGTATTGATTGGTTTGGGAGGAGGGGTGGGTCGAATTAATTTTTTATTTTTTTTTGTTAACCGAGGTGTCCGACGGCTTGGGGACCAGGCTGGGATTGCCTGGGGGAGCCCCCCACCTATGCCGACTAGTCCTCGGGGTCCTGAAGTGAACGACCGGGAATACCCTCCAGTGGGTCGAATTAATTGGGTGTAAGAGTTAACTTTAACGAGCCTATTATCCAAACAAACTCCTACACTAAAATAATTCCATCAAACAAAGAAATTTATTTTTTTTGGAGTATAGTGATTCATTTCTTTGTTCATATTCCCAACAATGGGTGAACCTTTTATGTTTTAGTTAAATTTTGGAAAGGGAAACGAAAGAAGGAGAAAAAAGTACATAGATATTCAATACAGTAAATGAGATAACAATATATATTACTGATATAATGATAAATAGTGAAATAACACATATGATTTGAACCGCGATGACGCTCTTGCTCTCCCTAGATTCCACTCACTCTCTCTCTAACCCTATTGTTTCTAATTTGCAGAAATGGCGTGAATGGAGTTGGTAGGAAAAGAGTCCAATACTTATAGTGGCCAGAGGATTAGTCACCACCGAAACCCATGGGTTATGGCAAGTTAATGTAATGAAGGTTATAGGCTCCTGACTTATCTTCCAAGCATTTACCACTCATCAGAATGCCATGAGGCATGGCCAAAAGAAAACGTTTGAAAAAAATTAATCCGTGATTAAAACGAATACATTAAATTAGGCGAACAAATTCAAGTTATGACTTTGAAGGAATATTTCTTTTATCTGTTAAAAATTTTGGGTTTATCGATCATCGCCGAAGAATACGATATCAACTAATTAACGTAAATAACTAAATGCTATAAATAAAAATTACCGTTTAAATAAATAATTGTAGGGGGGTTGATTCTAAGATCAGGACGGAAAGCTAAGAATCCACTTTCCAGCCGAAATAGCACTTCTCTCAATATATGGTGGACCTGTGATCTGCAAAAGAGTAACCAGTCAAAGAGCCCTCTGCCGTTGTGGCAGGAGGACACTCCGATGATTAAGTCAGGAACAATCTCACAGGAATATGGTTACGCAAGCTAATATTCTCTATCAGCAAGCGGAAACTCACAGTATTTAGGCCTCCCTTTTTTGTTCATCCGGAGCTCTATTTATAGGCTTCATCCTGCGCCCTAATTCTCTTAGGGCGTTCTTGGGCCCCCATTCTGTTAGGGCCTTTTAGGGCGAAGTGTCCTCTGATTGGCTATGGATTTCACGTCCATAACTGATTGATTCTGTCACATCAATCTCGGAAAAACGGTTACAGGTCACCTTTCTCGGGCTGCCCGCAATCCTGACCGACTTTCTCAGTTCGGCAAATGATGGGATCCGCCTTTCTCAAGTCGGCTTTGTTAATATACGATTCTGTCATCCTGATTTGGGTATGGTCGGCACTCCTCGTGTCGGCCAACATCTCACGTGACCGGCACGTGCTTCTGGATGTGTTATTCGGTCTCAGCCGAACTGCAAACTTACTCGGGGGGTCTAAATGTATTTTTTCAATTACATTTTACCCTCGTCAATTGCCCCTAGCTTCGGCTGCTTTGTACCGACTCGGCGAAGTAGTCGAGGCTATGTAACGCATTCATGGTGTCTTTGCTTATTCTTGATCGGACGGTTTCTGAACTGTCATTTTTGAATCTGGGGCGTCGCATTAAAATCTGGTGGGATGTGCAGCAGGCTTTATGGCCTTGGGACCACGCGTCTCCTGCGCGTGCCCCGTACGTGGAGCGTCTTTATTGGAGAGGCCTAGGGTTTTATCCGTTCGGCTCCCCTCTCTATAAATACTCGCTCAGAATTTACTTTTGGCTTTTCTTCTGCAATCTTCCGTTGTCGTCTAACCAGAGAGAGAAATCATCCATTTTTGTAAGTCGTTTTCGGCCGGAACCCTAGTTCTTCCCTCTTTTGTTTGATCTTTCGTCCCCTACTCCTCTCTGTAATGGGGATATTTAGGCAATTAGTAGACACGCCGGAAAAGATGGCAGAATTCTGGCGACGGTACAACATCCCTGCTGATGTTACCGTCGAAATCAACGATCCCCACACTCCTCGTGATGGGAATGACCCCGACACCCTTCACATCCCTCTGATGACGGTTGTCGAGGGTGGAGTTCGGTTTCCACTCAATCGCCTTCTTCGTGAAGTGCTTTGCTGGTATCGGCTCCACCCGATGCAAATCTCCATCAACACATATAGGATCATCCATTCTATAGTAGAGCTGAATAGGTTGAACCATACCGACATAGGGCTTCGGGAGATTCGCTTCTGTTACGATATGGTCAGGAAAGGCTCTGATGCCTATTACCTGAAGAATAGACCAAATATCGAGCGGATAGTCACCTATTTGACGGACTCCAACCGCGGTAATGACGATGACTTCCTCATCGTTGTTGGCAACTGGGAAATTGGCCGAGACGAGCCTGAACGCCCCAAGTTCCACATTCCAATCCGGTTTGGAGTCATCCGTTAGTGCCCCGACCTTGTCTTTCGTTTCTCTGTCTTTTTCTCTTTCATGTTGAACATATATTGATGCTGACTGCGTTTTTTCCATACTTTTTGCAGCTTCTAACGCCAATAAGGGTCGGAGCAAACAGTCGATAAATCTTGACGCTGTTAAAAGGGTCGCCCGATATACGGGATCTTTTGGCCGAAGCTGGGCCCGATCCCCCGAGGTGCTCCTAAGGTACGTTGCGAGCTATAGGGGATACATTAAAAAATCGATTCCTGACGCCGCCGTTGTTGGTGCCGACCTCCCAGGATACTTTCCTGAGGCAGTGCCGACTTCCTTAGCTCAGCGGCCGATTTCGGTGACGGTAGCTGATATCGGGAATTCCCCGATTTCGTTTAGCTCATCCGGCTCCGAGCACAGTTCTTCCCGGTCGCCTGGCAACTGGAATTCAGAAGACGACCAGGAGATCGAGCAGAGTTTGGATACAATGGCCCGAGATCCCAACGTCCCGAATCTCCGCGAACTGATGCGGCAAAAGAAGAAGGAACAGCTTGACGCCGGCCCGAGCTTGCCGAGGAGGGAACCGACCTCTGTGTCTGAAGAGGCTTCGATTGAGGACGATGTTCCTCTTATCCCGAGGCTGAGGCCAAGGGATCCTGCTCAGGAGGATCTCGCCGCAACTTCCTCTCCGAAGAAGAGCAGGACGGCCGATAAGGCCAAGGCTGTTGAGGGGGCTGCCCCATGGTGCCCTTCTTTGCTGGTGAATGGGATTGATCCCATCACCGTCGCCGACTCGGCGGCCGATCTTGACGTCACGCAAACCTTGACGGGTGCGCTGATGTTGCCGTCACGCAAACCTGGCGTTGGACGTCGAGCCCTACCAAGGCACCGACCTCCCGACCTTGCTGCGATCTGTGATGGCTCACGGAGTCTTCGTAAGTATTTTGTCTTGGCTGTTTTCTGTTATTTTACTTGTGGCTTCGTTTCTAATTTCATATTTCCCGATCTTGTTGCAGGCTGCGCAGAAATCCCTGATGTGCCTGAGCCGTTGTCAGGACCTGGAAACTCAATATAGCACTATCGAGTTGGAGCTGAAGGCGTCCAACGCCAGGTTTCTGAAAGTCCAGGAAGGCCTGGCCTCGTACAAGAAGAGGGCCCAGGAAGCCGAACTGGCGGCTAATACTGCTCAGTCCCAGCTCGGGACTGAAAGGGCGAAGTCATCCAGGTTGGAGGATCAGCTGGCTGATCTCAAATCTCAGCATGAGGCCGAGCTGAAACGCCTTCGGGAGAGCTCCTACGCCAAGGGCATGTCGGACGCTGCTGCCGACTTCTTAGAGAACCAAATGCCCGAGATCCAGACCGAGCTCATCGGTTTGTGTTGGAAGGCCGCTCTGGAGGCCGCCCAAGTGCCAAGGGATTCTCCTCTCTTCACCAGGGTTCCGACTGTTACCGAACTGGAGAACAGGGAACCTGAAGCCGAAGAAGATGGCCAGGCTGCTGCTGGAGGGGAGGCGGGTCAGACTGCCGATGCTGGTGTTCCCGATGTCGAGCGTCAGCCAGCCGATGAGGATGTAACTATAGTTTAGGCTGCCGACGTTGCGCCTTAGGATTTCTGTTGTTTCTTTGATTTCTGTAACTCAAATGTAACCCACTCTTCAAGAATCAATGAAACAAGTTTGGATTTACTTTGCAACTTTGTTATTGCACGATGCTGGATCTGAAATGGAATTGTGTCCCTTTGAATAATGTGTTGCACCTAATAGGTTGCTCTCAATTAGGTTTAGATTTCATTCTTTTCTCAAGTAATGAATCATCTTTGGACATTCTGAATATCAGACTTTTTCTCAAGTACTGAATTTTCCCAAATTTTTCTCAAGTGTTGAGCCGAACAAACGTTTCTCAAGTCTGTTCGGATGTTCTCACTTTTCTCAAGCATATTCTGGAATTCAAACTTTTCTCAAGTGTTGAATCTTCTTTAAACTTTTCTCAAGTCTGTTCGGCTGTTTAACCCATACTTAGGCTTAAACCTGTACTTTTCTCAAGCATAATCTGGAATTCAAACTTTTCTCAAGTTTGTGTCGAACAAACATTTCTCAAGTCTGTTCGGATGTTCTCACTTTTCTCAAGTGTTGAACTGTCTCAGACCTTTCTCAAATCTGTTAGGCTGTTTAACCTCTGATTAAGCTTAAACCTATACTTTTCTCAAGCATATTCTGGAATTCAAACTTTTCTCAAGTGTTGAATCTTATTAAACTTTTCTCAAGTTTGTGCCGAACAAACTCTTCTCAAGTCCGTTCTGGATACTCAATGGAATCCACGTATATGGTTCTGAACTTGTCTCTGGGTATTGCCGAAGCCAAACATGCTAAGGCGTCTGCGTGGTCGTTCTGCCTTGAGCTGATATGTGTCATCATTGTTTTCTTGAACTTTGGTAACTCTGCTTTGGCCCTCTCTGCATAGGCAGTCATCCTCTCGTCTCGGGTGGCATACTCTCCACTGAGCTGGTTGAGAACCAGTTGTGAATCACAGAAGACTTCCACATATTCTGCCCCCAGGTTGTGTGCGCATTTGAGTCCTAGTATCAAGGCCTCATACTCGGCGACATTGTTGGAGGCGCTGAAATTCAATCGGAAGGATTGTTCAAAATAGCACCCATCTGGCTCTTCTATCACGATGCCGACTCCGGATCCTCTTGAACAGGATGATCCGTCAACATACAATCTCCAGTACGGTGCCTGGTCGGGCACTATTTCTCCTTGTTCGGGCATGTCCTCCTCTGAGATTGAAGCGACATTCTCCTTGGGTTCGTGGGAGAATTCTGCAATGAAATCTGTCAGGACCTATCCCTTCACTGCTGTTCTTGGGAGGAATCTAATGTCGTACTCCCCGAACTCCACAGACCACGTTGCCACCCTTCCCGACAGTTCTGCTCTTCTGAAGACAGTACTGATGGGATGTTTAGTTGGAACTTCTATTGTATGGGCCAGGAAATAGTGCTGCAACTTCCTTGAGGCCATCACAAGGGATAGTATCAACTTCTCCAGGGGGAGATATCTTGTCTCCGAATCCAGGAGTGTTTTGCTCACGTAATAGATTGGTGTCTGCTAACCATCTTTGTTTTTCAATAGTACCGCACTGACCGCATGCTCGGATACGGCCAGATAAAGTGTCAATACATCTCCCTTCTCGGGAGTCATTATCAACGGGGGATTCGCCAAGTAGTTCTTCATTTCTTGGAAGGCCCTCTCACATTCTTCCCCCCATGTATACTTAGACTGTTTTCTCAACAGTTGAAAGAATGGCCGACATCGATCGGATGATCGGCTGATGAACTGCCACCATCCCGGTTAACCTTTGAACTTCCTTCACAGTCCGGGGACTCTGTAAATTTTGCAGGGCGACAATCTGATCGGGATTAGCTTCTATCCCCCTGCGTGTAACCAGATGCCCCAAGAACTTCCCCGAGCTGATCCCGAAAGCGCATTTCGATGCGTTGAGCTTGAGTTTGTATCTTCTCAATACCTGGAAAGTTTTTGCCGAGATCATCTATGTGGGATTCGGCCTCCTCAGATTTGATGACCATATCATCGATGTAGACTTCCATGTTCTTCCCGAGCAGCTCCTTGAACATGAGAGTTGCCAACCGCTGATATGTTGCCCCGGCATTCTTCAAGCCGAAAGGCATCACTTGTAACAGAAGAGTCCGCGTGGAGTAATGAAGGACGTCTTCTCTTGATCCGGCTCATGCATGGCTATCTGATGATATCCCGGATATGCATCCAGGAAACTCATGCGCCGATACCCAGCTGTGGCATCCACCAACTGATCTATCTTTGGCAGTGGAAAGCTATCTTTGGGACAAGCCTTGTTGAGACTGGTGAAGTCCACGCATACCCTCCACTTGCCATTCTTCTTCTTGACCACCACGGTGTTAGATAACCACTCGGGGTAGTGCACCTCCCTGATGGCATCGGCCTCCAGCAGCCGATCTACTTCTTCTGTTACGGCATCCACATGTTGGATTGCCGGTCTTCTTCTTTTCTGCATCACCGATTTGTGGGCGGGATCTACATTCAGGTGATGGCATATGATATCCGGGCTCACCCCAGGCATCTCCTGTGGTGTCCAAGCGAATACATCTATATGCTCTTTGAGAAATGTGATCAGGGCCTCCTCGTCCTGCTCTGATAGCTCTGCCCCGATCAGAAAATACCGCTCTGGATCTGTCTCGTGAGCAGGTACCTGCTTGAGTTCCTCCACAACGCGATCGGCTGGATTACGCCCAATATCCTCTATCGTTGGCCGATCTGGGACTTCGATGGATTTCACATGTTCAGCCTTTGGTTTATGCTTGATGGAGGTGACATAGCAGCTTCTCGATGTTGTCTGATTACCTCGAACACATTCAATCCCCTTCTTCCCCGGGAACTTTAGCATTTGATGGTAGGTAGAAGGGATTGCCCCCAGCCTGTGGAGCCAAGTTCTCCCCACGATGGCATTGTAGGCAGATGGTACATCCACCACCAGGAAATCCACATCCAAGGTTACTTTCCCTGCTCGAACAGGGATAGTAATGGATCCCAAGGGCCAGACTGCTTCGGCACTGAAACCGATGAGTGGTATGTCGGCCTTCTTCAAATCTGCCTTGTCTAGCTGGAGCTTCTTGAAGGCATCATAGTATAGGATTTCTGTTGAGCTGCCCTGATCAACTAGGATTCTCTCCGTGTTGAAGGTGCTGAGGAGCAGCGTGATCACCAATGCATCGTTATGGGGATGTGTTACCCCTTCCAAATCCTTTTCCGAAAAGGAAATGACTGTTTCTACCTGCGTCTCGGGCTCTTTCCTCTTCTGCCCGAGATGCTGTACATGATGTTCGTGCCCGTCTCGGCGGCGTTGGAGCCGTACTTCCTTTTCATCTAGAACTGGGGTTGCCGCATGTATGACATGCACGGTCCCCGTTACCATTACCTCTTCCTCAGAGGATTCGGCTTCCATCGGCTCTGGCTGAACCGCTTGTTGCCTCTGCTCGGCCACAAAACGTCGAAGATGCCTGGCTTCAACTAATTCCTCTAGGAATTGTTTAAGCGCCTTGCATCTTTATGTCATATGGCCATTTCTTCGGTGATAGCTGCACCAATCTTTGTTCGGGTCACGCTTCACTAGCTCTCCCGACCCAGCTGGCCACTTCCAGAAGGGCTCGTTCTTCAAGGGATAGATCATCCGGAAGATCGGGGTGTTGAAAACCGTACGTATAGCTTTATACGCCTGAGCCCCAGGTGGTTTTCGCTCCCTTGGTGCTTGTGACACTTCGGCCACTTCAATTCTGGGCCTCTTGGCCTCGGGTATCATTACCGCACTCCTGTGTGCCTTTGCTGCCGGACGATCCTTGTCTCGGCGGATCTCGTCCTCGTACTTGGCATACTTCTCGACCCTGCTCATCAGGTTGGCAATAGTTCCTGGGGGATCAATGGTGAGAGACTCTCTGAGCCGATCTCGGTATGATAGCCCCAGCCTGAAAGACTCCACGGCGTTGGCCTCTGTGCAGTCCCTGATCTCGTTGTAGGTGGCCTAGTACTTGCTGGCGTACTGTCTGAGATCCTCTTCTGGTCCTTTTCTCAAGGCCAGAAGCGTGTTCACGTACTTTTTCTGTGCTCGGTTAGCCACAAATCTTTTGAGGAACTGGTCTGCCAGTTGCCTCCAGCTTGTAATTGATCTCGGCGGCAGGGCCTGAAACCAATTCAGGGCTATCTCTCCCAAGCTTAGTGAAAATACCTTGCAGTAGAGGCTATCCTGGCCCACATAGATCATCATGGAGTTCACGAATCCTTTGATGTGAGTCATCGGATCCGTTCGTCCATTATAGATCGTAAATTTTGGAGGGACAAACTTTCTGGGTAAGTCCTCCATTTCTATTTGAACTGACAGTGGTGATACTGCCAACTGTTGCAGTTCCTTGTGGTTTTCGTCGTCCTCTGGGCGATTGAGTCCCAACTGCTGATTTAGCCACGCCCTCATGTCGGTTGGCGGAACCACCGGCGGCAAAGGCTGGTTTGGGAGCTTCTGCTGGGCGTTTGGGGCTGATTCTGCCCGCTGATTTAGCCATTCCCTCATGTCGGGAAGTTGCTTCACCTGTGGCGGCCCGCCTAGATTCGATGAAGCCCCCATCTGTCTTTCTCCTCCTCGAGGCCTTTTGCTGGCTTCATGTCGGCTATCCTGCCGAGACGGCCCAGTCTCGGAGAGCTCGTCAAGTCTAGACACAGACTCGCGGATTGAGTCTCTGTGTTTGCGGAGAGTTTGGTTCTCTCTCTCCATGCGACGTATATAACGCCTCATGTCTTCTACTTCCTGATCCTTCCTTCGGTCCTTCGGATCCGATCTACATTGTCATATTCTTCGTCTCGGCGAGACCGTTCATGAGTTCGGGATTCTCTCCCTCCCTCATTCCGGGATTGAGTTAGGGATCTATCCCTATTTTTCGACCGTTCCGCTTCTCGCGGACGATCTGGACGTTGCTCTAGAGGCAACGGAACGACAGGAAGCATCACCTGTTCTCCAGGTTGTTCCCCTGCCATCCTTGGGGGAGGGACCCTAGGAATCTCCCTCCTAGGACCCTTGGTTTTGTGTTGGATTGGAGGGGGGGGATCTTTATCTTCCATCACGTTCCCTCCCCTGATCTTGTCTAGGTGTTTCAGCCATGGATTTTTAACTTTCCCACAGACGGCGCCAATTGTAGGGGGATTGATTCTAAGATCAGGACGGAAAGCTAAGAATCCACTTTCCAGCTGAAATAGCACTTCTCTCAATATATGGTGGACCTGTGATCTGCAAAAGAGTAACCAGTCAAAGAGCCCTCTGCCGCTGTGGCAGGAGGACACTCCGATGATTAAGTCAGGAACAATGTCATAGGAATATGGTTACGCAAGCTAATATTCTCTATCAGCAAGCGGAAACTCACAGTATTTAGGCCTCCCTTTTTTGTTCATCCGGAGCTCTATTTATAGGCTTCATCCTGCGCCCTAATTCTCTTAGGGCGTTCTTGGGCCCCCATTCTGTTAGGGCCTTTTAGGGCGAAGTGTCCTCTGATTGGCTATAGATTTCACGTCCATAATTGATTGATTCTGTCACATCAATCTCGGAAAAACGGTTACAGGTCACCTTTCTCGGGCTGCCCGCAATCCTAACCGACTTTCTCAGTTCGGCAAATGATGGGATCCGCCTTTGTCAGGTCGGCTTTGTTAATATACGATTCTGTCATCCTGATTTGGGTATGGTCGGCACTCCTCGTGTCGGCCAACATCTCACGTGACCGGCACGTGCTTCTGGATGTGTTATTCGGTCTCAGCCGAACTGCAAACTTACTTGGGGGGTCTAAATGTATTTTCTCAATTACATTTTACCCTCGTCAATAAATAAATAAATAGTTCTATATTTTTTAAAAATACCGAATTATTATAACTTAATTGGCCAAACTGAAATTATCACAAAGATTAATTAACTCATCGATGTTGAAGGTGAGCAGTTTTCCTGCGGGTGGAGAAAATGTCCACCCACTGAGAGTCAATTGATTAATAATATATGATCTCGACTCAACCCATGCACGCCTCTAATGCCGGTCCGCAATTCATTATGAATGATAAACACTCTATGGTTGAACCAATCTATCTTGACCATTACCCCTACAAATCTTTATTTATTTTTATTATAAAAGTGACAAAAAAAACACGTAAAAGCTTTCTTTTTGGATATTCAAATAAAGGATAATAGAAAATGACACGATTGTGTATTTATTTGATTATGAGAATGAGTTAGAGTAGGACATCGAAGATTCATAAGCAATTCTTTACCTCTTTCTAAAACAACTGTTGTATTACCAATAAAGTATTGGGTTATAGCAGTTACTAAAGTAATAACAACATTAGGTTGTGGACGTTCATTTATTAATATAAGTACATTGTTTTCATCTTGTTTGACCGCAGTTAAAATAGTACTTTTTTAGATCATCAATAAGATAATTATCCTATCAGACTTTAAGTTACCCTGTAAAACCGTTAATAAGTATTTGAGCTAAAGCAGTAAGAAGTATATCTTTTATATATATTTTTTAAAAATAAATACTTGTGAATGTATTTTTTAAAATTAGGTCTATCTATTAAACAGGTGGAGACACACACACATATAAGTGCAAATAAAGATAGTTTTGGAGAATAAAAATGTTAAATGTGAAATAGAGTGAATTTTAATATTTAATTAAAAAAGATTTATGTAATATATGTTTTTGCGTTGCAAGGTTGAGCCAATCAGTCTTTGTTTCTTGGGGATCTCAAGATTTTTCCAATTTTTTGGTACACTTGATAATATGACTTCATTTTACTTATGTTGTATGTGTTGATTGTTTTTTTCATTTTCATTTAAATATTTTTTTGTAATTTTTTGTTAATTTTTTTATGAATGAATAATTAGGTCATCTCGATATTTTTAAAAAATAAAATTATATTAAAAAATGGGTAAAAATATGATTTATTCGAGTTTATTTTGTAATTTTAGTGATTTTTTAGTTTGGAAAATATTTTTTAATTATTAAATTATTTTTGTTGAGACGAAAAAATATTATAAAAAAATAAATATAAGAATAATAAATGTAATTTTTTTAATAAAGAAACTGGCGCTAGAGGGAAAAAATTGGGTTCAAATAGAACGAACCTGTCTTTGCTGAGCTGCACGCATTCAAAGGGCGGGATCCTCCGCATTTTCGTTTGTTTCTCTCCCTCTCTCTCTCTCTCTCTCTCTCTCTGACTGACCCAGAGCCCAAAACCCTAACCTAAAAAGTCAACAGATTATTCGCACCGACAATGGCCGACGCCGAGGTCGCAAAGCGACTCATCTCCGACATCGGCAAACAACTTGCCGCCCTGAAAACTTGCCCTAACAAAGACCTTCTCGTCAAATTGCTGAAAGTACGCTAAGTTGCGTTGATTGTTAATAGTTTCGGTTCAAATTGTTTCAGACCAAGCCTGCGCATTTTTCATTTTAGTTATGGTCACAATCTTCTCTGCCGTCTTTTAGCTTGCATTTTTGGTTTGGATGTTGTTTTTGATAGAGTGGGAAAAGGTTCATGGTTTTGTTTGTCAATTTATTAGTATTTCGCAATCAATTTGGCTTTGAATTAACCGTATGTTTATTCAATTCTATTGTGTCAGTTCATATTCCTTTTGCAATGACTATTACTGCAGTCTCTCCAGTTTATCTTGGATTGGGTTATTCATGTTTCGATAGTCTTGCTTTTTACTGAATGCAGTCCCTGAGTAGCTCTAGGGTTGTAACATGTTTTGCTGAAACGCTTCTTTTGCTTATAGTTCTGGTTATATATGGATTATGTGGATAGGGTTTTGGAAACCTATATTCACCGACCTTTCAGTTAAGCCATGGGGTGCTAGGATCCTGGCTCTGTTTTTTTTTTTTTGTGGGTACATGTAAATGTTATGTTTACAGTATGTCATGGTGGACCGTTCCGGTAGGAGGAACGTGAACGCGAACGCGATAACAATAAAAGAATGTACAGTGGGGGTAGAACTTCTGTAGATTACAATAAAAGAATGTACTTAATTTAAGAGATAAAAATCTAATAAATATAAAGTCATTTTTTGAATGCTTGATCTACAATACATTTCTAGAAGCATTTTAACAGATTTTCCGTTACATGTGTCATATTAATGCTCATTTTTTTGGTTGGTTACATTAATAAATGGGGGAACATTGTGATCGCTTGGATTGCTAAATTTACAGTTTTGAATGTTGGTATATTATATTTTGGAGCATGCGTTCCAATATGTACTTAGCTAGAATGTTAGAAAATTTTGGTTCTTGACCTTCAATTTGGAATTCTCTTTTCTAGATTAATTACTCTACAGACTATGTGGGGGAATGCACTATGGGGACTCAATAAAAGAAGTTATTTGAGACTTAGGAAATGAAACTAGTCTTCCATTCAACTAGAGTTGAGAGGAAACAAGTCTCAACAGGCACTAAGGGGGAAACATAGAGACATAATTAAAATAGAAGAATGGGGGAGTACAAAAGGAGTAGTAGTAGCATGTGCTTTCCATTTAGAAGGAAAGGAGGATAGAATTAGTGTGCAACCTTCTCCCCACGGCCTCCTCGGTCTTCTGACTCTTCTTGGACTTGTTTTATGTCTGATTCCATCTAATTGCTAATGTAGGATTTTTTGGGGGTAATGGCACTGACACTTTTCGTCTAAATAAGTTCTCTTTCGTCTTTCAATAGTTCTGATCTGCAAAGTGAAATTTGAAAACTGGCAACCTATGATCGCTCTACATTAGGCGCAGTTAAAGTAGAAGGTGAGATTCTATATTCTATAGCATATGTGCCTCCTTCTGATGAGATAGAAGTAGGATCCCGGCGCGTCTTCCTTCGGTTGGGCTGTCATCAAAGGATGTTAGCAAAATTAGATGAAGCTCGAAGGCTCGGGTTGGTCAAGCGAACTGATTCGTTTAATTATTTACCGTCTTAGCACCCACATAGTATTTGGGGAAGAAGCATTTCTTTTTCCGACAAAACTAATCTTCTTGCTGCTTGGTAAACGTAGTAGGAGAGGAATGGCTTACGCGTTGATTGCCTTTGATACTATAAAAGATAACCCAAAGGCAGTCTTACCTCCGGGGTGGACCCCAACTGAAAAGCGCTATACGGGCTAACGACAAGCGAGATAAAGAAAGCAGATGGACCTATGTGTAAAACATTACCATGTTCTCCAATGAGAATAAAAAAAGTTTTTGGGCAAGACAAGAAAGGAACTCGACCTTTGACGACAAAGGATAAGAGCTAATTGGTAGTGATGACTTAGTGAAAGGAGTCTATAAAAGAAGGTTATCGAATTGGGTTCCGATCAAATAGAGCCCGGAGCCAATGAGTTTTCCCAAACAGCCGTAGGAGCTTCCAGCAGAGCAGTGATAGTTGAACTATAACTAACTAGATGGACTGCCTAAAACCTGGAGTTGATATTGAAATCGGAATCAAAGCCGGGTCCTGGCTTTCCGAAAACACAAATTGAAGCGGAGGATCACAAAATGCAAGACGACAAGGTGAGAACCAAGCGATTGTGCGAAGGAAGAAGCAAATTAATTTGAATGGAGACATAGAGGAGAAGCAAAAGAGAGATTTTATAGCCTTCAAGTAGCAAGCAACAACGGCGGAAAACCTGGTGTGCGCTAGCTTGTAGTTTAAGGGGGTATAGTAAGGGTGCCTCTTTCTAAAACTTTTATCATAAGGTAAGCTTTTGGGAAGTCTAGTTTTGAAGTTTTCCCCAACCTATACTTCATTAATAAAGAGGGGACTTATGTTTTTCAGCTGCATTGCATTGCCGTATAAACAATGGATCTGTTGGGCTGGATGAGCAACCTTCTCTGAAAAGGAATAGTGAAAAGCCATGTCACTTGGGACGAAACTGGTTGCTTGCTTATAGTAAGACCACTTTGGTAACCAAAATAGGATTCTATTAGTTAGGCATGGTTGCTTACAAGACAAGATATAGCTTCTATATGTTCTTCGCCTAAACATATAGAAGAAGCAACCTTTTATTTGGTCTTTGTACCAGTAGTGGAGTCACTTGCTACTTTCAATCAGAAAAGGAAGATTGAGCAAGACAAAGGAGAAATAAGTTGTCCTCTCTTCTCTCGTAACCTGCCGCCACATATGTAGAAGAAGTGGGAGCGGGGAAGGAAAAACAACCGTTTGACTTTGGCACATGAGATGGCGGGGAGGTTGGCTAGGTAACATAATGGAAATGTATTGGATTGCAAATCCTCGAATGACGGTGCGACCGCGTCCTTGGCCTCAAAGAGTGGTGAGCAGCACAAAACTTGAATTATCCACAAACAAAGTTCTGGAACTTCCAAACCAAATAAATGCAATATGAGAAGGAGCTTTTTATAGTAAACTTTTTACGTAGTTATAAAATCAGGTGTTGCTAACTGCTTGAACAAATTTGAGTTAATGTTTTCCCAGTAAGTTATGGCTGTTTCATATTTTCTCATGTGGTAGCTCTTCCTAGTTGGGAACGTACTCCTTTGTCAATAGGAACAAGGTTCCTATGAGATTCTGACTTGGAAGCATGGGAGCGAGGTTCCGGGGTATCTTCCGATTTGGATACCTTTTGGATTTGATGTATCCTCTCTTTATTCTTTTTTCGAAAAAAGTTTTTTTAGAATTTAGTAAACATGATTTTCGGATTGGACTGAGTGGGATGGGACCCATTTTTTATTCTTTATAGGGGAGCTGTTGTGAAGCGGCAAATTGCTTCTACCGAGTTCCCCAACAACAGCTTAGCTTAGTAGTGGCGTGGCGCTGCTGGGTATCTGCTCATTTGGTGAACTTGTACGTGATTACCTCATAAGAGATATAGGACCTTGCATTGTGATCTTCCCTATATTTAGGCGATGTCCCCTTTTTCTCCTCCTGGTTGTCACATATTTGTTCCTTTAAAATTTTTTTTTCTGAAAGGAAGTGGTTTTTGATTGCATACCTGAATAATAGTTTCCTGGGCTTCTATACTTGCTGTTAGTTTGGGATGAAGATTTTCACACTAGCCACAATTTGTTGTTTTGTGGTAGCATACAATGTTTTATTTGGCACTAGCTGGTGAATTTCTAGGCGCGTTTACGTATTTTGTGGTATGCAATAAACTTGGAGGGTGATTTTAATAAGAAGTGGTAATACTAATATTTGCATTCTAAGTGGAGCTGTAAACTATGTCATATTACGTTTTTTTTTCTCTGCATTCGGCAAAACTGCAAGTGCCATTATGATGACCTTTCACATGAAGGACTCTTCATTGTTTCAGTTCATAGGATTCCATATCTCTAGTTTGCAACACAAGTTCAGTGTTTTGGTTACACTGTAATAGTTCTCTGACCTGATTTTAGGTATTTTGAGGTGGCTGTATTTCGTGTATGTTCAATCTGCTATGCATTCTAAGATATAGTGAGTGGAAATAGAAACAATCTTTAATGCCAGAGCTATGGTCCATTAGATTTGCACTAATAGGCCTTATTTTTCTCTGCAGCAAGCTGAAGGCGCTTTGCCGGAGCTAGATCAGTCCTCATCTCTAAAACCTGTGATAAAGCCCCTGAGCGATGCTCTTGTTAAGCACAAACTGCTTCAGCATAAAGATAAAGACATTAGACTTCTGGTGGCCCTATGTTTCTGTGAAATTATTCGGGTCCTGGCACCGAGTCCTGATTTGCCAGACGTTGTCTTTAAGGTATAACTTTTAATTCGATTGGCTATTGCTCTGGGCCAAGGCTGGCAAATCATATGATTGCATCTGTGTCCGTGTCTTTATGTGAAACTCCCGTTTTCTGAACTCGTGACTGCAACCCATACAATTAAGAGTTTCTGATCTTGTTGCAGGACATTTTTACACTTTTTGTTGGTTTATTTGCGGAGCTTGCAGATACCACGAGCCCATATTTCCCAAGAAGATTAAAAGTATTGGAGACTCTTGATAAACTTAAATTTTGTGTGCTAATGTTTGACACAGGTTGTGAAGATTTAGTTCTCAAAATGTTCGTTACCTTTTTCACTGTTGTGAGGTTTAGTTTCTCCCTTCTCTCCTACTTTTTTTGTCCAGAGCATTCATGACTGTTTATTTCCTGGCTATCTATCGTACAATTAGCAATCACTTGAGTCTGTAGTACCTTGCCTTCTGATTACCTGATGTTGTTACATGTGAAAGTGGAGAAAACTTGCATGATAAGAGAAGTTTGGTGCTTTAGCCATCTGCTTATACTTGCTTGGTGATTGTTGTTTGAGGCATAAGTTTTGAAGTTGAAAAAACATGATAAATCATGAACAATGCTGTTTTCCTTTAGGTTCAGTTTTCTTTATTTATTTGTTCACCTGCATTAACTTAGCAAGACAGAGCATGCTAGTAGCCTAGAGAGCGGCTGTGAACCTAGTATCCACAGTAGAAGAAAGAGTTTTGTTTTCCAAATGTTTATTACAGTATTGGCTTCCCTACAAATCAAAATCAGCTCTCAATGCTGCTTGCTGCCAGCATATTTTGAGTCTCCTGACATAGGTAATAGTTCAGATTCATAGGCTGTGGACGACGAACAAGTGTGAACGCCTCAGGTAAGTCTGATTCCACCGCCAAATTCCACCAGTGTTCACCCCAAGCTAACTAGAGTTGCAGCAGGTAGACCATAGCTCAGCTGTTTCCATGAAGATATTTCCCATGTGATGCTTAAAGACCACTAACCATTCACCATCCTTATTCCCAACCATGCCTTTTGCATCCACCATTAACAGAGCCATCAATGTACAACTTGAGCATTTCCATTTGATACATCATTCTCACTTGAAGACTTGGGTAGCAATGTTAATAAAGTGCACTTATGACCCAAACAAAGAGGGAATCAAACTGGAGTGTCTTGCCCAAAAGCCTCCATAAAGTTGAACTTTACTACCATCGTAAGACATCAGACCCACAATCAATTAGTTATGAAGGAAGAGGCTGCCCAGACACATGCTATTTTGAAGGTAGGTGATAATAACCGATGGGGACACTCTAACTCCACGTTTGACTTAGTACTTGATTTAGCTTAACTAGTTTTCATCTGGCTTAATTCAATCCAATTGCAGCACATGCAAGGGGAAGGTGACACAAAACGTCCTTGTGAAAGAGACACGACATCTTTCTTTTGCTTATGCTTAAAACATTTTCCATACTTGTTTATCAAACCATCATATTTGTATCAAAGCTATCATGCTTGTACATCCAAGTACTTGTATATCAAAACTATCATGTTTGTATATCCAACATAAGCCTTTGCTAAAACATAATCCATTCATCGATCATGCTTGCAAAATATTGTTTCTAAAAGTACAAGTAAAAGGTGGTATAACAAGACTCACGTTGTAAGCATCAAGTAAATGTAGCTTCTCAATATCATTCCTACGTTAAAGTATTCTCCTAAGGCATGGTTTTATGACCACCCTCACGTTTATGTCCACGAATGGATTATGGCATTCCTAGCTCGTGGGAAGTCCATGGTGCCAATTCGGTCTAGATCATACGTCGGGGTTCCGTTTTGAGGTTTAACATTATTGTCTTCCATTAAGGTTTTTTGGGGTTCAAAGTTCATGTGAGACAGGTCATTCTAGGTTTTTGTCTAGCTGCTCGAGTCTTGTGTAGGAGTGGTCAACCGGTCCAGAGGTCGATTAGTCGTTGCGGTGGACCGGGCCGGATCGAGCGGTCGGCTGGTCCACGTACCAGTTGTCTCTAAAACACCATTTTTGAAGCTCAATTCTTGTAAATTTCCACTAGATTCTCAACAACAACAACAACAACAACAACAACAAAAACAAAAACACCCCATATCACCTAGCTAAGCTCAAAAGGTGGAAGTTGCGCAAAATGAAACGAATTAGAAGGAATCAAATCATTGGATGGTGGAAATTGATAGAATTACTTGAGTTTTGAGAATGAAGAAGATGAAGTTGGTGCTTTCCTAGCTTTACCTTGCCTCACAGAGCTCTCAAACTCTCTCCTTATCCTCTCATAGTTGTAAAAGGTGCGCCTAGGCGCGAGACATGTCGAGGCTTAAGGTAGGTGCCTCATGTGGTGCGAGGCGAGGCGAGGTTCCTTTACATAGGCGCGTGCTTAATCGTTGAGGCGCAAACAAGGCGCGAGGCAAGAGGTGCAAAAAAGTGTCACGGACCGCCAACTTTCGTGATATTGGTGGCCCTTAGAAGTTGGTAGAAGCTTGGAGGAGGTCCTAGGACGCTCAAGATGAGTCCGGAAAGGTCCGGAATATCCTAGTCGAGCCTAGAGAAGTCCGGAAAGGTCCGGGAAGAACCTAGAGAATTCCGGAAAGGTCCAGAATGTTGTGGAAGATGCTGGATTCAGCTAAAAGATTCTGGAGAGGTTCGGAATATACTGGAAGCTGCTTGAAGGCTCAAGAAGATGCTAGAAGGTTAGGGAATAGTCTAGAGTTGTATGGAGTGTTCTACTTTGTTCTTAGATGTGTGTGGAATGTTCTAGGACTTAGTAGAATGAGAGAGCTCTAGATCTTTCTCAAGAGTTCCTTGAAGCCTATAAAAGAGTGGAAGGCCTCATTTGTGAGGGAGCATATGAGAGCTTATGAGAGAGCTTAGGAGAGCTTGGAAGAGAGCTTGAGAGAACTAAGCTTGTGAGCTAGAGAGAGAGAGTCTTGTATATCTTGTCTTGTAAAGAGATTGTTTATAGTAAAATAGCTTCCTTTACCCAAATCTCTTGTCTTAAGAGTGTGTGAGTGTGTCTCACTTGGGTGGTTGGGTAGGATTAGCTCGTGGGGAAAGACTGACTTGGGCATCAAATGAGTGATTTGCCTAAGTGCCGCACGGTGCGCAAGTGGAGAAATTCTTGGGCTGTGTCAAAAAGCACGCCTCTTTGAAAATGAAGAAAAAACAACATAATCCCTATCTCGATCGATCTCATCTAGCTCTAATTCCCCCCCCCCCCCCTCCCCTCTCTCTCTATCTCGATCGACCTCATCTTGTGACTTTGGTCTGTCGTTCTCTTTTGATCGACTCGATCTCCATTCGCGCAGGTATGGTTATATCGATCGAGATGTATACATCACTGTGTATGTGTAATTGTGTTTCTGTTAAGTTAAATAGTATATATACAAGATATTACTCATATATAGTGTATATATTATTCACTGCGTATATTTGTATATATTCATATATATATATATATATATATATTCACTGTGTATATATTCATATATATGTGAGGAGAAAACCCATACACAATATAGAGAGGTGAGGTGTTTATTTATAATAAAATAATGAGATTAGGGTTAATCTAATGGCCTCTAATAACCGAGGCCCATTAGGGTTTGCCTACACAATAAGCTAAACCTAAACCTAACGACTAACACCCTCTCTCAAATTGGCGCATATATATCAATAATGCACAGTTTGTTACATATATATAAACCCGATTAGCAACTAATGGTTCAGTGAAGATTCGCCAATTGTTCACCGGTGCGCACATGAGTAGGAATAATCATGCTTTTCTTGTATTCATCACAGATGAAGTGATAATCGATCTCAATATGTTTCGCTCATTTGTGAAACACATGATTGGTGGTAATATGCTATGAAGCGTGGGTACTTCAAAAATGGCGCCGTACCGGGTACGGCTCCGGTATGGCTTTGCTGTACTGGGTACTTCGAAATTCTACGGGTACGTTTGCCTATTTGGGTACGCGAGCGGTACGTAATGGGTATGTGAGTCATTTTGAAAATTATTTATATTTATAGGGATAAAATGTTAAAATAGTAAATTGTTTAAAATCCTAAAATCTAAATAAGATCTTTGTCTTCTAGTCTTCTTCTTTGTTCCAGAGTAGATCGTTCAATCGCTCTAGGTTCAACTCTCTCTCTCTTTGTCTTGCTCGCTCCTCACTGCTGTGAACTCTCTCTCTCCCCTTCTGCGTTGTATTTTTCTTCTGATACATTTGAGTCGATTGGCAAGGGAGAGTGTCTCCAATATTAACCGCATATGCTGTGTTCTTTCTCTCTTTTCGTTGGTCCATATCATTCCACAGAGGGATGATAATCATATTTATGTCGCATTGTTGCTTATAGACAATGGTGCTTTTTTAGTTGAAAACATTAATTATGTTGCTTTTGGTTGGGAAAATGACTTAATATTTTATTTTATATAATGAAACATAGTAAAATAATAAAAATAAAATAAAATAATATTGACGTACCCAGCTATACACGTACCTTACTTTTTTGAATTTTGTCGTATTCCCTACCCGTACCCGTACCTCGTACCAGTACCAGTGCTTCATAGGTAAATATGTATTGCAGATTGACTATCACACCATAGTTGGGTCGGCCCTTCCATTACTGCTCGTAATTGGGAGAGAATCTGCTAAGACTACATAATCTCAGAAGTGGTTAGGGTCATGGCCCTATATTCTGCCTCTGCACTTGAACGGGCTACAATAACCTGCTTCTTGCTTTTCTAACTGACCAAGTTATCCCCAGCTGTGACGGAAAACCCAGAGGTGGACCATCTATCAACTGGGCATCTTGCCCAGTCCACATCTGTGTATTCGTTTATCCGGGTGTGTCCCTGATATGGTGTTGAATGCCTTTTCCCGGCTTATTCTGTAGATACCGAAGGATACGTAGAACTGTGTGCCAGTGAGGAACCCATGGGTTTTAAGTAGGGGTGAAACCGGAAAACTGAACCAAACTGATAAACCAAACCAAACCGAATTGACGGTTTGGTCTGGTTTTTTAATCTAATCGGTCCGGTTTGGTTTGAGATTAAAAAAAAAAATTCGGCTTGATTTTCGGTTTTAGTCACCTAGAAACCAAACCGGACTGAACCGGTTCTTATATTAAATCCTAAAAATAAAAAATTTAGGTTCATATATGTTTTTTTAAAGTCTCAAACTAGTAGTTGTCTTTTGATTTTGATTTTTTACGGGACTTTAATTTTATTATAATTTAGAATTTTATATCAATTTTACTTGCCTTTAATTTTTTAGAAGTTTTTTGAAATTGGGCTCAGGCCTAGTCAAATCGAAAACTGGTTTCAAAATAAAAATCAATCCGAATTTGATTCATTTGACACGGGCCTTTTAATTTTTTAGTAGTTTTTTCATTTTGAGCTTTGTCTGAAATAGCCCGACATCAGATAGGATATTCAAGACATATTTGCGCTGAGAGATAATAATACCCTTCTTTCCTCGCAACACCTTAATGCCAAGGAAATGCTTCAACTGCCCAAGGTCTTTGGTTTGGAAATGCTGGTTGAGGAATTGCTTGAGATCATTAATACCTTGCGTAGCATCATCTGTAATGACTATATCATCCACATATACAATCAACATAGTGTATTCAGAAGATAGGTGCCGATAAAAAACCAAATGATCTTTAACAGACTGGGTCAGCCCGAAACTAGTAATCACCTGACTGAACCGACTGAATCAGACCCTTGGAGACTGCTTTAACTCATAAAGAGAGCGGCGAAGCCTACAGACACGTTGTTCCCCTCCTTGAGCGACAAACCCGGGTGGTTGCTCAATATATACTTCCTCAGTGAGATCTCCGTGAAGAAACGCATTCTTCACATCCAAAGACAGGAGGAGACAGAGAGAGGCCATCTTGGCTATTGGGGAGAAGGTCTCAAAGTAGTCGACACCTTACGTTTGGGCATAACTCTTGGCCACAAGGCGGGTCTTAAGTTGAGCAAATACATCGGGATGCACTTTGACTGCGTAAATCCATTTACAGCCTATAGTTTTTTTGGCAGAGGGGGAGATCAACAAGATCCCAAGTATAATTGGTCTCCAAGGCCTGCATTTCCTCCTCCACAGCAGCATGTCAGCCTGCATGAGCCAAAGCCTTACCAAGAGTACGGGGCTTGGGCACGGACTCCAAGCTAACATTCAAGGAGCGGATAGGAGCCGCCAAGCCATGGTAAGAGGTAACATGGAAGGGGTGATCACAGTAGGAGCGGTAGGTGCAGCATAGTGGTGGCATTGGATGACGATGTTGGATCAGGCGAGAAAGCGACTGGCTCATTAGGAAGAGACCGTGCGGGGGGTGGCGAGGTTGAGACCTGCTTAGGAGGAGTTTGGAGAGGTGAAAGGAAGACAAGAAAGTCATCCGGTGGAGAAGAGGACTCAGAGACACGGGTGATGGGGTAGAAGGATTCAGTCTCGAGAAAGGCCACATCCCGAGAGGTTATATATCGACGTAGCTGAGGTCAGAAACACAGGTTCCTCTTATGTATTTTGGAATACCCGATGAAGACACGTTTGAGAAAGCGAGGATCTATTTTGGATAGGCCAGGACGAGTATCACGAACTTAACACACCCAAACAGGCGAAGAGGGAGACTGTAGGGAGTGAGAGTGGAAAAGAAAACAGAATGGGGGATGACACTATGAAGTACGGATGAAGGTCAGCGATTGGTGAGATAGCACGTGGTGAGAACAACATCTCCCCAAAAGTGTTTGGGAACACTGGTACGAAAAAGGAGAGACGAGCAACGTTAATAAGAATCATCGAAATAGATACTTGTAGCATTTTCTCCTTTAAAAGATGGTCATGAGAGAAAATGGACACTATGCCAACTATTGTTGTCACGGTCCATCCCAATAATGTAGGGGTCAGCGACTGGCTAGTGAGGTTAACTCACTAGGGCTTCCACAACGGTTTGGTAAGCATATTAGCCAACTAGTCATTAGCGGACACAAAAGGAGTAGCAATAACACCACCGGTCAATTTCTCTCGTACAAAATGATAGTCTACTTTGATGCGTTTAGTTCTCTCGTGGAATACTGGATTAGACGCTATGTGAATAGCAGCTTGATTTTCACAATACAGATTTATAGGCAACTCCATTGGAAATCTTATCTTCTCAAGAAATGAACGTATTCACACAATCTCACAAATTGTGTAAGCCATCGCTCTATACTCTGCCTCAGCGCTAGACCGCGCAGTTACTGTATACTTCTTACTTTTCCAATTAATAATATTTCTACCAAAAAAGATATCGTATCCATTAGTAAACCTCCCGTTAGAATGCCCAATCTGAGTCGGTGAAAGCGTCAACACGCAAATGTCCTTTAGTACGATAAAATAGACCACACCCCAGATGGGCCTTGAGATACCTCACAATTCTCAGAACAACTTCCCAGTGTGGAAGACGAGGAGCAAACATAAATTGACTAACTGCAAATGAAATATTTGGACAAGTAATAGTAAGATAATTCAGCTTTTCAAAACGATGATACTTATTTGGATTAGAAAGCAACTCCCCATCAACACACAATTTGACATTGGATCCATAGGAGTCTTGACAGGCTTGGACCCCAATAGGCTAGTCTCATCTAGAATATCCAATACATACTTTCTCTGCAATAGATTTATTCCATCCTTATATTGTGTGATCTTAATACCCAAGAAATATCTCAATTTTCCCTAGTCTTTGGTATGAACGGCGCTGTAGGAACAGTTTCAAATCATCAATAGCTTTCATATGAATGATAGGACTATTTCCACCCCAAAGACATGACCTCCAGAAGTGTGAACAAATACTTTTTTTACCTAATGAATAACTCCCTTAATATTGTCGTAGCTCCAAGCAACAAACACGATTAAACACTCGTACAAGTAAGAAGTAAGAAACTAAAAAATAATCAGAAATTGCTATTGCTGTAAGCGTGTAAAAAATTAAAAGAAGGAAAAAAATATTTTCTTTTCGATTGTAGTCCAACATTTACATACAGAAGAGAAAAACCAATAACTTAAAAAACTAATTTGAACAAATCTAATGAGAACTGCATATCTATACTAGAAAATCCCGCAACTAATTATGGTAATAACAAAACTAAAATAGAACATTCCATAAATGAATAAACCCACAAAATGAATTGAAACTTCCTTTTTGATCAGGATCTAAATATCAAATTGAGAGAGAACTTGTAAATTTTGAAAAAAAGAAGATAAAATTGAGGCCAAATTATTGTTTATTGAATCTCTGAGCCTATAGGTGCAGGATATGGAAAAAACTACAAATGGGCAAAAATTGATTATAAAGCCCACCTTTGTTTCTTGGTAAGGGGTCTTAGATCTTTCATCAAGGGGTTTTCGGTAAGAGCCTGAGAAGATAGAGAACACTGACAAACAAAAACAAGAATACACTTCGTCAATTATGTGAGCACAAAATAATCAACAGGAAAACACAAAAAATGAAAAGATAAAAAAAGGACAAAAATAACATTACATAACAAAAATAATTGTAGGAACCCAAGAAGTTGAAAAACGAACATCAATCACAATACTATAGCCTATTTTGATCGATTCTTTAGGGTTCTACCTCATCTGTAGTGATTTTCGAAATAGGAATGGCGGCGGTGGTGGCAGTGAGGAATTGGGTGGGGTGGCAATGGTTTGGTGGGTTAAGGATTTCCTTTGGGGGTAACATTTATGCTAGAGGGAGGGAGGGAGGGAGGAAGGAAGGGAGGAATTGGGTGGGGGGGGGGGGGGGGGAGAGAGAGAGAGAGGGAGGGAGGGAGGGAGGGAGGGAGGGAGGGTGGCAGTGAGGAATTGGGTGGGGTGGCCATGGTGTCGTGGGGTTAAGGATTTCCTTTGGGGGTAACATTTATGCTATGGAGAGAGAGAGAGAGAGAGAGAGAGAGCAAGAGGGAGAGGGAGAGGGAGAGGGAGAGGGAGGGGGAGGGGGGGGGGGGGGGGAGAGAGAGGGGAAAGGAAACTGGAAGGAAGGGTTCCCTCAATGTTCCAATGTTCCAGAAGGTAGCTCTCATATGTTTGACAGGCTAGTACATAGACTAAATTTTCTTCATGATCCCAAGACAAAAACGTGGAAACAGTGAAAACACGTATTTGAGTTCAAAATTTTGAGACACCTAGAACTTTGGGCTTAAAGATACCAGTCTATCCAATGATTTTGGCTTAAAAGACCAAAAAGCACCACGAAAAAACAAAACCAAAAATTGCCCAACGAGAAATGAATAGGGGTAGTACGGAAATTGTGCCAAGAACCCCAGTTGGCGCATCAAACCCGTACACAAAAGAAAGCAAGCATCCCAATGGGCTCGTGGTATAAACGCACAAGGAGGCGAATGGACAAAATCACCCTCCACCACAAAGCGAAAGTCTCACCAATCGAAGGGCTTAATTAGAAAAGTCAAGCCAAAATAATGAAAGAGTTGAAATTATAGGTGTATATATGCTATCAATTGTTGGACTTCTAATTGGTTGATTATTCAATTTATCCATTCTTGTGGCTTTTTCTAAACGATTTAAAAAAATAGGAAAAACAAAGTAGTAAAGGATAATGAGTTGCGTGCTACATGACAACCATTTTTATTGCTAGTGGTGATGCTCAAGGAGTAAAGACAATTGCTGGTTGGATTATTATAGGCATGGAGAATTCACTAGTTGCTTAAATTTGGTGAAAGGCCTTTAAAACTTTCAATTTGAATGATCTTTTTTTTCTCCCTTGAATCATGTGTAATGTGCAACAGGTAATATGAAGTTTCTGAACTTTAATCGGTTCGTTAGGGTTGTTCTTGTGATCCGTTTGTGGTTACATGAAGTCATGCACTTACTTGGTAATTGGAAGGCAATATCTTTGTTTTCTCCTACCTTGCATGTTACTTATTTCTAGTTGAAGACAGCACTGTAGTTTCGGATTAGATTTTTTGCATGGTCTGTGGTTTACATTCCCACCAAATAGCCTACCGAGACGGTGTACTGAAACAAAAGAGGAGACCATGCAATATGCATAGTAGAATCATTCATGATTTGTAAGGTTTGTCCCGTCCACTTAACAACATTGAATACCTGTTATTTTTCGACCTTAATAGAATCTCTTCTAAGGACAATTCATACAAGTAACTTATTTGTCATGTTTTTGGATGCTACTTGTGTTAATCATATTTTTTGATCATCTAGCAAGATATCTATGTATACTCATAGCGAACGTAAACATATTGGCCCCTGAAGTGGTGTGTTAATTGTTGTTACGTAGGGAACACCATCCACAAAGTTTGTTTAGTGCAATGTCTTCTATTATAGCTCTTATATTGAAGGAGAAGGAGAAAGTTTGCCATTCACTTATCGATGTTATTTTGCATAATCTTTTGAAGGAGGGAAAGGTAATTACTTGGTGAAATGTATTTGCTTGTTCTTCTTAATGTTAAAGCAGATTTTTTCCCTTGAGAATTTATTTTTTCCCCTGAGAATTTATTTTTTCCGCTTCTCATGCTTCTCTATGGATATAACATCATATTATTATAATGGAGTTTAAAATATAATTTCTCTGAGTTTTCATGATGTAGATATGAATTGCTGTAGATGGATGACAATAATGAAATCTGTGCCATCCAGCTGGGGGCATGTTTCCTTTTTAAATTTGAGCTTGTTAAAATAGAGGATAGAGTTCGTTATTGTTCTTGTAACTGGCAGTTGTGTTTCTGCTGGGCTATTTGTCTAAAAAGGGAATATATAGGAAAGATTATGCAAGCATGATTTGTCTAAAAGGGAAAGTTTATGTAATTTGGCAGCTGTGTTCCTTCCTTTGTTATGAATTTCTCCTTACGCATTATGGAGGAGATACATGGATGACTTTTTTTGGGGGCATATTTGAACTTATATATGTCATGAAGCAATAAATGGGCCTCTTTGGCCTTTGCCATAAGTGATTTGGGGATAAGGTGTCCGTTGTTGGATGTGAAGAAGTTCTAATTTTTCTTCCCTATTTGGATTTCCCCCCTTAAGAACTTGGAAGTAATTCCGTTAGTCGTCATATTTAAAAGCAAAAAAAGGTGTTTCCTGTATTCTTAGGATGCTCTTGTCCAAGTGCAAGCATCCCTATGGTACTGGTTTTGGTAAGTGGCGAGGGCAAAATGGAGGATTGTCCTCATATCACTTTTGAGAGTGTCATATTGTTTTACTTGAATGTTGATGGAAGAGTTCTACATTATCAATATTTAGTTCTTCTTTCTTGAATAGGCGACAATGTTCTTTAGGATAGGGGTGTTAACTTTCCAATTGTCCTCAAAACTTAAGTTGTTGAGAAGTGGACCCAAAAATTTATGTCAAGCTATCCAACACCTTCCCTAACATGCAAGTCCTTCTTGCATGTGGATATACACACATCTATACATAGACCAAATTAGATTATAAAGGCAGAAGCAGAATGCAAACGGGCAACAAATGGAATAAAGAGACTTGAACTTAGGACCTCTTAGAGTCCAAAGCTCTGATATCACGTTACCAGTTGTTCCAAAAGCTTAAACTTTTAGGAAATGGGCTCGACAATGTACAACCACCTGTCCAATGACAGGGTACTGACATCTTTCTTACTAGATCATCGTATAAACTCCTCTTTCATAGATGGTATCTTGAAAGTTCAAGCTGGGTCTTTGTATTTGTATCTATACGCACCTCTTGATTTTCCTCCTTGGGTGCTAACATAGGTATTAGATTATGTAGAGTCGTGGACATCGTTGAAGGCATAGCTTTTCCCTTACCAGAATGCTGTGGCAAAATCATCTAGTAACTTGCACATGTTTTAGCCCACCTTTTGGCTAAGAATTGTACCCCCTATTTTTCTAACCGCAATCCTTGATGAAGAAGTTAAGAAGCAAGATTGGATATTGCAGTAGCGTTTTTTAGAAAGGCCTCGTGACAACCTTCCGAAGGTTTCTTGATAAGAACATAGCATGAGGTTGTATTTGCTCTAGAAAAGGCCAAATGAACAACCCTTATGACCCGTAGAAATTTCCAATAACCAACTTGGATTTTGTTAGAATGTGTCCCACATTGATTAATTATTACCTCCAAACTAGTATACGAGCCTAGGCGGCCTCTCCACTCATTGTCAAATCGGTTTTGAGTAGGATGCTTTAACATGGTATTAGAGTTAGAGTTTCGGAGGCTTCGGACAAGACTCTTTTGGTTGAGTGCTCCGTTGTTTGTACATTAAGTGCACCTTATTCCGTTCCGTGTGTTATGGATACATTGTTTAGCTCTGCATGTGCGGGCCAGGTCGAACGTGAGTGTTAGAGTTTGTCTCGCATTGATTATCCAAAACTAGCATATGAGCTTGAGCAGTTTCTCCACTGATCGCCAATTGATTTTGAGTCGGATGCTTTAGATTTCTTAGAGAACAACCTTTGAAAATCTTGTTTTTGTCGGCATCATTCCCCTTGGACTTTCAAGCACTAATAGTTTTGCATATGGTAAATTATACTTTAGTAGTTGTAGGACCTCCAAAGAGGGCCACACTTCTCCCTTGCTCGCAATTGGGATATTATCCCAAAATACCAAAAAAGGAGCTACCAAGAGAGAAACTCTATTAGTTTAGGATTACATAAAAAGTTTACTTGAACAAAGTCTCACACTTGCATGTCAATATTTACATAGATAATTTTCAGCTTACAATATTTTTTCATATGGTAAGATATATGTTATGATTAACCAAGAAGTAGATATTTCACTTAGAAAATATTTTACTAGTGTTTTTTTATGGTATGTTTACATTTAGAAACATATAACTGCTCCCATAGGCATTCTAGGTATAGGCACTTGGTTCCCAGCCCCAGTTCTCGCTTTTTGCAACTTTGAGTTTTCGCTTAATGATTGAATCGCATCGGTGAATTTGGCCTTCAAGCTCTGGATTAGGAATATAAGTACTTGTTCTGAATAGCCCAATTTGAAGAAAAATATGTATGACAAAGGAACACCTTCACTCTCTGATTAGCGTATGGAATCCATGGGAGGTCTGGAAATGAACTTCTTGAGATTTCTTGTGGAAGGCATATCAATGTTAACAGTTGGCCCATCAATGTTATGGATAAGGAAACCTTAAATTTGTAGCTCTCTTCGTGCTGCAAAAGGTGCCAAAAATCAACCAAAACATGTGAAATAATAAAATCACTGACCGGCGAATTAGGAGTCCAAATAGTGGGCCGAGCAAGGTGGTCGACCAGAGTGGCTGAGTAGTTTGGCCGTGCAAGGTCACCGACTAGCGGGGGCGAGTAGGGTGGTGGTCGACGAGAGTAGCAGAGTAGCATAGTAGCGTGGTAGAGCAAGGTGCCGACTAGTGGGGGCCGAGTAGGTTGATGGCTGACCAGAGTGGCCGAGTAATGTAGTGGCTGACAGGGTGATCGATTAGGGTAGGCCTCGCAATGTGGCGGCCTCGCAGTGTATGCGAGTAGTTTAATGGCCAACCATCATGGCCAAGCAAGGTGGCCGACCTGAGTGTTTGAGTAGAATGGCCAAGAAGTAGCCAAGATAGTTGCCGAACAGTTTTTCTTCGTTTTCTTAACTTTGGGGCCCGATCGGCCGGTAACACTACTGTTTAGAAACTTAAAGCATATAATATGCATTGATTCATAAAAAAGTGGTTTCATGTATGGTTAGAGAAAAAGTGGGTTTCCGGTGTCCTACCTCTTGTCTTGCAATCTAGCTAGCACGGCGGTCGGTAGAGGTCAGGGTAACTCTAGTGACTGTTGGGGATGTGGAGTAGAGTTTGTGTGGTTGGGTTGAGGTTTAGTGGAGGTGTTGGAGCTTAGAGCTTGTGTTGGTGTTGGTTATGGAGGTTAAGATGTTGGGGAAGAAGATGATGGAGGCAGGAGAGAGAGAGTGGATTCATTTTTGTTTCAGATTTAGAGGGAGAGATAGCTGTGTATAAGTGTTGGAGTGTTTGGGTATTTATAGAGTGAGGTTGAATGTGAGTGTGGTTTTGAGGGCGATGATAGAGTTGATGAGTGTGTGGGAAGTAAGGCATATTGAATTAGATTTTTAGAGGGATGAGGGGATTGTGGCTGATTCGAGATGATGTTTTGTGATCGTGATTTCGGTTGTGGTTCGGCTCCGATCGAGACGCTCGATCGGGTGTTTTGCCAAAAAATATTTCGCATTGGTATTTTGTTAAATAAATAAACTAAACATTTTGGGATCAGTTTAATTTTTTTATATAATGCATTTGGAAATTAAAAGATTCAAGTAATAAAATGCATGAATAATGTTTATTTAAAAAATGCGGTCCTTACAGGTAAAAGAACCAAGCTTGTGATAACTTCGATTTTTGACTAGCCGAACAATACCTCTTTGTTATCTCTTGTTGAAGTATCACTAATCCCCTTGAGAACCAGTGGACTAAATAATTCGATTAGGTTATTTGCAGAACTGAACCACATAGTTTCAGTAACAACCAAAAAGCCGCAAATAAGACAGTCATGATAGTACTAGAAAGGACGGTTTAAATATTGCCTATACGCAATCTTTTGCATAGACTTTGGGGATGGCGGACTCTAAACTGTAATAAATCTGCTAATATGCCCAAGGTCTCTGTTGGAATATGATGAGCGGCTATTCCTCTTGGAACAAAAGAAGGGAAAACTTCTATACAGGTTGTACTTTTCCTATTGGTCCATAAGGGTCGGACACCCGTGTTCTAGGACCATATAAGCTTGGTACATGACATGTGTTGGCTTAGTTTAGCTTAAAAGAAAAAATGAAAAGAAATAATAGTTAAACCAAACTATAAAGTGAGCTGAGTCCCTATTGAGGTTTATTTTCCATTTTCCGTTTTCCCTCTTCTTTGAAGTAATCAATAACTAGGAAATAAAGTGTGTGAGCAAATCGGTAGAGAAGGGGAAGTCAGCAAATTTGCAGCGTTGATGTGTGCAGCAGAGGAATGGGTTTTGAGTAAGATGTGTCGGGATGTTAGAACTACTTACTGTTCTAGGAGAATAATGTGGAAGAGCGCTTTACTGTCAAGAGAACAAAGCTTAGTGAGTACAATACTGAACGGCCCTTATAAATTACTCATGTTGGAAGACTAATAGCCAAATTGATACTGACTATTTCATGTTTCATGAGCCTGTACGTCAAGTCTTGCAATGTTTCAGCTGAGGCACTAAAGTGAGCTCAGGCTTGGCTTGGTCATGTATGGATGAGCTTATTGCAGGCCTGTTTGTTTTATTTAATTTTATTGTCCCACTGTCCGTTGGTTGTAATATGAGGAAAACTCTAAATAAGATAACTCTATTGGGCAAATTATTGAGGTACTCAATAAAAGAATGAAAATCTACTATTGGGTTTGTTTGAACTTTTGTCAAAAGGGAAATACATAGAGTTGAACATTGTAAAATAAGAAATTGTAAGTTTTCGTTGACAGCCTGTTATTGAAGATTTTTCTTTCTTCTTTGTTGGTTATAATTTGCTCTCTCTCTTTCCAGGGTGCATCTCCTGCTGCTTCTATGCTTGCTGTTTCTGTAATCCAAAATTGTTCGGAAGAACTGGAGACCTATGTTTGTGAATTTTTAACTTCTTGCATAGTGAATAGAGATGCTGTACGGAGTGGACTTAAAGAATTTTACCATGACATCATATACGAAGTTGTACAGTGTGCTCCTCAAATGCTTCTGGCTGTCATCCCAACACTGACTCAAGAATTACTGGTTAAATCTTCTTTCTTTCATTTATTATTTTAACTTTTGACCGAGTTATAGTGGATGGTTTGAATGTATTATTGCTCTTCTGTAACACCTTGTATTCTGGACTTGATTTCGTTCCTTCTGTGTCGATTTTTTGTTTTTTGCAAGTGATAGCGCAGTTGAAATTTGCAGGCTGATCAGGTCGATGTCCGGATAAAAGCTGTTAAGTTTATTGGAAGACTTTTAGCGCTGCCCGGACACCATCTTGCCCATGAATATCGCCACCTTTTCATAGAATTTACAAAAAGATTCTCTGACAAGTCGGCAGAAGTTAGACTTGGTGCTTTATCATGTGCCAAAGATTTCTACATGACCAATCTATCAGGGACAGAATCACTTGAAGTTCTCAGTAAGCCGTCTACAATCTACATCTTCTGGGCTGTGATGTCCTTGTTCTAATTCCTTTTATTTCTGGATTATACATGTTATATGGTCATATTCTATTGTTGGACAGCTGCGGTTGAAGGCCGACTTCTAGATTTTGATGACAGAGTGAGGACCCAAGCGGTGGTGGTTGTGTGTGATTTAGCTAGGGCTAACCTGAAATCTGTCCCACATGGACTATTATCCCGAGCTACTGAACGACTTCGTGATAAGAAGGTAACTCTTAGGAAGAAGATTTTCTTGAGTCCCAAAATGGGATTAGACCATCCAGTTTGGGACCTTTAGGCCCACCCTAGGACCATTTTGGTAAGTGGAACCATTCATCCCATAGGTTAGGGGCAGAAGGTCATCGACGTCAAAAAGTAAATTGATCGAACATTGGGAGCTATATGTTCAAATTACTTGTTTCTGGAAACATGAACAGTCTGGTATGCCAACCAATGTTCAAACTATCTAATACTTGGTGGGGATGATCTTCTCTGTAGAGCCTGCACGACACCAAAGTGGACTCAGGGTGGGGCCGTAAAGGATGAACGTGAACTGTCCAGTCCCACTTAGAGACTGAATATAAGCTGTTCTGAAATTTTAAACCTTTGTGCGTGATTGATTTAGCTGTGTAATGCATAACCGTTACTTGATTCTTGCCATTTAGGTTTCTGTTAGAAAGAAAGCCCTGCAAAAGTTGGTGGAAGTTTATCGGGATTATTGTACAAAGTGTGCTGCAGGTATCATAACACCAACCGACCAATTCGAGCAGATTCCGTGTAGAATATTAATGCTTTGCTATGATAAAGATTGTAAGGATTTTAGGTATGTGTGATTAAAAGTTTTTATTGATTGAAGTAATGCAGCATAAATGTTGCGTAGAAGTTTGAGACAATTTTCTCTTATTATAATTCTTCAGGCCACAAAGCATGGATCTTGTGCTTGCAGAGGAATTATTTCCTGCTTCTCTTGCAATTGAGGAGAGAACACGTCATTGGATCTTGCTCTTCTCACTTTTGGACTCTCCTCAATTGAAAGCATTGAACTCTATCTTATTTCACAAACAAAGGTAGTGGTGGTCAAATTTTGGTTTTCCTTAAATGAAGAAATTCGTTTTTCTTGATTGTTCTGTAAAACTCAGGTTGCAAACTGAGATGCAAGTTTACCTGGGTCTCCTGAAAAAAGAGGTATAAAGGAAATTTCATTTCTGTTAAATTTCTTTGATGCTTTGTCATTCTTAATTATGCTGTTCATTTGTGTTCGAGAGACATTTGGAAAAGATGATCTTGATGATAAGCAAGTCAGCATTTTGTGTCATTTCCTTTTATTGGACTTTGGTTAAATGGAGAACTTCTAATGTATGAGGATGAAGGGCGTTTATAGTAATTTTGTTTTTAGGTGATGCTGGATGGCCAACGTAAATGAACAAAAGAAAGGGAGAGAAAATAAAAGGAAACCCTAATACTTGACTCAAGTCTTAATTCTTAATATAGAAAGTACCTAAATAAGATGATATAAGCCTAGTGTTTATAGGCTAACCACAATGTTTCCATAATAGAAATAGAGAATAGATACTTAAATAATTTATTAGATTTCTAAAATAAGTAAATGAAAGGAAATTTAAAAATAATACTACAATGATCAATTCTTCTGTCCTCATCTTGTGTAGGTGCAGGTGATCTTGGGTTTCGTACTTTCATGCAATACCGTCATTAGGTTTCAGAAATATGCAAGTCTAAATGGTCCTCAAGGACATTGTAAATTAGTCTTAGGTTTCCGTTAGTACGTGCCTTAATGGTGACATGAAATTTGCACATAACAAAGTTTTTGGAAATGGATGTTTGAAACTTTTGGAGAACCTGGCCACATTAGGGAAAAAAGTTCTAGAGGAAACTCCGGGTGATCTAGCTGTTTTCTTTTATCAAAAGATTGACTTATTAGCTAACTTTGTTCAACCCCCATATGTGAATGAGAATGGCGTCGTCTCAGTTAAGGTTGGATAATAACCAAAGTATAATTGATAGCGTCTAATAGTGGGTTTTTCTTTTGTAGTAAATGAGTAGTTGGGATGTGGTCTATATAAATTTTCTATTTCTGCGATCAAAGCTAATGTCTTTCCTGCTTCTGTTGTTGGCATGCATATCGGTGTGGAACATGGTTAGCTATTTACTACTTCTATTTGATTAAGATTGCATGCGGGCCTTTTTTATTGCTGTGGGCTAGATCTGTTTTTGTTGTTTCCAATGATTCTGGTTCTTTAGAGAACCCATGTCATCCATTCCTTTTCATTTAGTTTTTCTTTTATTGGAACATATTGCATGGTATCAGAATAACTTTGTTGGCCATTTGTTTGCAAAACATGAACCTTAAGCTTTCACCTTCTCAGTGGAAATTTTCCTGCCAAATGGCCTGTTATGTAATAGAGTTAATAACTCAATTAGAATTCTGGCCTCTTATGCAATTTGCTAATAATTTGAGAAGTGGTGCACTTTTGTGTAAAGGGCACTTATTGCGTAGAGTGCCGTGTGGCATGTAGTTATTCTTTTTGGCATTTGTGAATAATGATACCTTGTGCTTATACAGAATAATGACTCCGAAGAAGTGCAAAAGAGAATTCAAACATCCATAGCCAAACTTTCATCATCCTTTCCAGATTCCTCCAAAGCAGAAGAGTGCTTTCATAAACTGAACTCGGTTAAGGATTTTAGGATTTTTACCACATTGGCACAGTTGTTGGATGAAGTGAATTTAGAAAGTGCGGAGTCAACAAGAGTAAGTTACTGAATACAATGTTGTCAAGCCTTATTCTAAAGTAACACGTTTCTTCATTTTGCATGTGATTATATTAGTGAAGGGTTTTGTTTGTTGGCTAATTTCGTATGTTAGGTGGTTTATTTACATATGATCTATGTGTAGTAGTCCGTTGCGTTAAATGTAATAGGATAACTTCAAAATCTGTTTTCTTGTGTGTTAACTAAATCCTAATACACATGTATTGTATATATTGAGAAGGGAAATAGAGTACAAGGACAATAACAACCTCACTCTCTACTAATAACCACACTAACTCTTGCACTCACTCTCAAGCTAGGGCGTAAATATCACACAGTCCTTATTTGTTATATAATAACTCTAGTTGTGGGTTAACAAGGGTTTAGTAAAAGTGTCCGCTAATTGGGCTCCGGTCAACATGACGGGATTAGCTATGACCTCACCATCGAACTTTTCTCGAACTAGATGAGATCAACTTCAATATGCTTCGTACTCTCATGAAAGACATGATTAGATGCAATCTGAATAGCTCTTTGGTTATCACAATGCAAATTCATAGGCACCTTAAACCCTATCTCTTCAAGAAAAGAGCACACCCACACAATCTTACATGTAGTATGAGCTATGGCTCTATACTCTGCTTCTGTACTAGAGCGTGCAACCGCTGTTTTTTTTACTCTTCCAAGTGGCAAGATTTCTATCAAGACTGGTACAATATCCTATAGTGGATCTCTTTTCAGTTGAACCTCTTGCCCAATTTGAACCAGTAAACGCCTCAACACGCAAGTGTCCGCTAGCTATTTATCTTGCAAAAAACGTTTTCTCTAGCTCGATAAAGCAAACCTCGTCTTGGATGGAATTTTAGGTAGCTTATAATTCTAAGAATGGCTTCTCAATGGGAAGATGGGGAGCATAAATTGACTCACCACACTAACAATGAACAGGTATCAAGATGTGTGATGGTTGTGAAAGTAGAATATATTAGCATTTATTTATTGTTTATTGTTTCCTATTTATTTATTTTTTAAGGCTAATCTAGTACTTTGCTCATTTGGATCAGTAGTGTCAGTCTATATTAACTCTTCTCTATTTCCCATCTATCATGGTATAGAGCCACATTAGGTTTATGTTTCACTGTATCTGCATCTGCATTTTCTTTGCACCAGCCGTACTTCTCCCTCTACCTCTCGATCTGTGATCGTTGTTTCTCACTTGTATCAGTGCTTTCTTTTGATTTGATACAAAGCAAAGTTCTTCTCAATCTTCAGACTGTGACCCTCGATTTGCTCCGCCCCCGCCCAGGGTTTTTTCCTAGTACTAGGCTTGTTTGTCGTTTTTGTCGTGTTCTATGTTGTCTCAAATAGTCTCCTCGTGCTTGATATGACCGGTTTCAATTTGTTGCACTACAAATTGGTTTCCAACCTAGTATGCATGATTATGCTCTTTTTATGTGTCGATCTTCTATCGGACTAGTTCTTCTCCTGTTATATGTTGATGACATGATTGTCACGGGTTTTGATTCTGCTGGCATTAGTGAGGTGAAGTCTATTTCGAGAGTCTGAGATGAAGGATTTAGGTGCTGTGTATTATTTTATGGGTATCGAGGTAGCTTCATCTCCAAAGGGTTATCTCTTATCCCAGACCAAGTATACAACTAATATTTTCCATCATGCCAATCTCGCTGATGACAAAGTTGTTGACACTCATATTGAATTGCATGCCAATTTTTATGCTTCCATGGGTTGTCCTCAATGATTCTAGTGAGTATCGAGAATTAGTTGGTTGCTTAGTATATTTTACTGTGACCCGCCTTAATATTCGTTATGCCGTCCATATTATTATCCAGCTTTTCTCCCCCGTGTTCAACCCATTGGGCTGCATTGCTACGTACCTCGTGCTACGTTTGGTGTACTGTTTGCTGCTCTCTTCTACTTTGAGTTTGACTCTTTGGTCCTATGCTGACGTTGATTGGGTTGGTAACATCATTGATCGCAAATCCACCTCTTGATTTTGTGTGTTTCTTGTCGATTCCCTCATCTCCTGGAAAAGCAACAAACAATCTGTTATTGCCCGCTCCACTGTTGAAGCTGAATAGTCTCAGGCAACTGCAGAAATTTTTTTGCTTTGTTGGCTTTTGTCTCATATGGGTGTTTCCTTTGACTCTTCCCATCTCTTTACTATGACAATAATAGTGCCATTCAGATTGTCCATAATTTGCTTTTCACGAACGTATGAAGTATATTGAGATTGATTATCATTTTGCGCTATTAATCTCTCTTTTGTTCCGTCCGTGTTTTAGCTGGGTGATTTCTTTAGTAAGACTCACACGGTTGGTTGGTTTCATTTTCTACTTGACAAACTCACTCTGCTCTCTGTCCTCGCACCCTGAGTTTAAGGGGAGGTGTGTAAGTAGAATACTATTGGAATTTATTTGTTGTTTACTGTTTCCTATTTATTTATCTTTTATACGCAATTTAATACTTTAATCTCATTAGGTTTAGTAGTATTAGTCTATATAAATCTCGTGTTCGCCTTGTATAATATGAACATTTAATGGAATAGAAACCCTTCTTATTTTTTCATCTATCAATGGTAAGATAGTTTAATTTACCAACCAAACAATGATACTAGTCAGGATTAGGATGCAATGGTCCTTGATCCACAAAAAGCTTGACATTGGGATCCATAGGGGTCTCAACTGGCCTCAATGGCAAGAACCAAGTTTCATCTAGAATGTCCAACACAAGCTTTCTCTGAGATAATATATTACCATCTTTGGATCAAGCAATTTCAATACAGAGGAAATAATGCAATTTTTTTGAGTGCTTGGTATGAAGTCGACACTCTTAAGAAGTCTTTATGATCATTACCTACAATGATAATATCGACCTAGACAACCAACAACGTTTTTTCTCGATCAGAAGTAAAAGGGAATAAAAATTGATCAGAATGGCTTCGGCGCATTCCAAAGTCTCAAGAAAACATCACTGAATGTGCCAAACCAAGCTGTAGGAGACTGCTTAAGACTATATAAATTTTTGCGAAAACGGTACACCATCTTACGCTCCTGGGCAATTTCACACTATCGACACACACCACAATCATGGTATCACGTGCCTCTACAAACACAATAGAATCCAACAACTCAACCTCTACTCCCTAAACAGATGCAAAACTAGATGATGTAAAGCCCCAACTATCACTCTTACAAGGTTATTCACATATGCTAGTTCGGGTGCTCCTACTGATGCATCATTCCTATCTCTTGTCTCTACTTCAATCTCGACTTGGCAACATACTCCTATGACACAAGAAGACGTCAACAACTATCAACAACAGTATCAAATACCAGAGAAACACGTAAGCACATAATCACGTATCGAGAAGGACCCCAAAGTCGTCCACCTGGATTTCTAATTAACTTTCTCAGACTTCCAACGGTGATCAGGCGTCTCTTTTAATCAAATTTCACGAGCAGGCGCATGGACGTCCAAAGACAAGTTATGACACCCTCGGAATACAACTCCACATAAACACAACCATCCTAGGACCCTACCCCATGGACTCTAGGTATTCAAACCATACTCTGATACCAAGTTGTCACATCCCAAACTTCAAGGGTACGATAGAGTAATAATAATAAAACGTAATTAATTTGAAATCACAATAAAACAATCTCTGTGTAGTAAACCCCAAGTGCATTTTCCATCAATTCCATTAAAATCTCAAAATCATTTAAAATAGCTCCAACAATGCAAAATAAAATCTTTACGGCCCACAAACCACCAAATGACAAAGTGAACAAAAAACAGGTATTTAACACCTATCTACTGAATCAATAACAAATAATCAACTATGGACCCATAATGCCCAACAAATAGTTAACATCTGGAAGATGGAAATAACTCAGATAAAATAAACACTAAATATCATGATTCATCTATCTTCGAAAGCTGATGCCTAAATTCTCGAATCCACATCATTACCTGTAAATTGTTAGTTTACAAAAAAAAAACATAAGTCCGAGCTCGGATAGGAAGCCATATTGAAATATCGACATATTGATTAAAGTATGCTTGCATCAGCATTATAATATGCATAAATGACAAGATAAATATCCGACAAAACAACCACAATGCTATAATGCTCGACATGCGACTCATGCAATATTTCGACGGTCTTGAACCGTGGATTTGCCCATATCGGGAACCTTGTCGTGGAGTTCATGGGCTGTTCCGACTGCCGGGACACCTCTTTATCCGGTTGTTTCACGTTCTTTCACCGGAGGAATCACAAAGACTCTCAAGTAGAGTTTTTGGCTACCAGAACGACAGGCCATTCTCTACCCGGTATCCAAAATCCATGTATGCTCATATATACCACCAATGATATATAAATCAATGCTAAGTAAATTTTTCGAAATTTTAGAGTTTTAGATCAATCCTAACAAAATTTTTCATAATCAAATTATTGCTTTGTTTTGTTTTTTTTCAGATTATGTTCTTTGCAAATAACCTTGTTTTGACCTTCTTTTTTACAAACTAACTGTCCCAATCAACCTGAAGTCCACGCGGAACATGCATGACTCGATCACACAAGAAAAAATAACACATATATCATCGAATTGAACATAATCTACACAATATCTCATTGTAAATCAATATGAAATCCTGCCTTATGTGATAAAAACGCAGTACACGCTGTTATGTATGAAAATCCCTCTAACACTCTGTGTACTTGGTTGATCTAGAGCTCTATGCGAAGCTCTCAATGTCCGCTACGACTTTGTAGTTGATGACTTCGCGCGAATCCTTCGTCTACTAGTCCGAGTAGAGTTAATAGACATCATATTAGGAGAAGCGGTGCCAGAAAAATTAGGAACAACACTAGAGTGGGGTTAGATGTTGAAGCCATTTTGACCAACCAACAAACAGCAGAGGAAACGACTACCAACAATCAACCGAACAAACAATTGTCAACAACCAAATCACTTGTGTAGGCCGGAAGCTGACATCGACAACACAAACGAATAACAAAACATAATATGAACCAACAAATTAGCTAAAAACACCAACAAAGACAGAACCAGAGGCATGAACTAAATAACACAACCATCTTCAAATGAACATCAAACTTCGCTTTTAGTGTAACAGTAGATCACATGAACTAAAAAAAAGGGTCAAGCAAATGTGAACCAACACCAGATCGAGTAAGAGAGAGATCATTCAGCAAGATACCAGACCTGAGGCATTAGATTGAGTGGCATAGAGGTTTGTTGAATGTTTTGAAGGATTTCAAAGAGTCGCCGGAGTGTTTCGAAGGAAAGTGGAGGGTTTCGAATTATTTCAAAGTTTTGAAGGTTGCGATTGAAGGATTTCTAAGGGTTTTGTTTGAGCTGATTGTAGCTGTGTTGTACGCAAACAAGTTGCCGAGGGTTTTGAAATCGCGATTTGGATAGGTGGTCTGTTGACGACGTAGATGGTGTCGGATTCTATACTTGACGTTGATGGGTTAGGGTCACGTTGTGATACCATGTTATGAGATTCTATCAAAGTGTTTGGGGTGTTAACCAAACCCTAATACATGTATTGCATATTTTGAGAAGCGAAAGAGTGCAAGTACAATAATACCCTCACTCTAATAATAAGCTCACTAACTATGATAGGGTAGCTCTTCTATTATGATGGTTTGCTGGGTCAAAATTAATGGGATAAGTAGATCTTCTGTGTAAGGTTGATTATTTGTTGGCTTCGAAGTAGATCTTTTGTTAAGAGACTGACATGTTTTGGCAGAAGAGTAGTGATAGATTTTGAAATTTTGCTTCACTTTTGAAACTCTGATTGTCTTGAATTAGTTAGACCACAGACAGTTCATCACCACGGTAGGGTCAACAAGAAATGGAATTTTTGATCCATGTAGTCATTCACCCTTCTTATCCGTAAGGATGTGATCAGGGTATGATGTTCGAGCCAACCAGTTTTTGTACAAAACATTTAAGATAATCCCTTTCTTGCCTGATGGTCTTGCAATTTCATGTTCGTCTTTAGATGCATGGTTGCTTTGCTTGAGTGTTTGATTTCTCAAAAAATGGTGCACAAAAATCAAGTTTTCTAGAGTTAGTTATGACTGCAGAATAAGACTATCTTTTCATAGAATCTAATAGGCAACACCACTGTGGAGTCTGGAATCCGAATTATACTTCTCGAGTGGATGTAGTGAATCTTCTCGATTGTCCTGCAAAACACTCAACACTAAATTAGTGCTAACCGGGCTGGGATCTTTGGCGGCACTCCGACGATCAAGTTAGCCTCTAAGAAAGGATTAAAGCTATTTGAAAGTATAGTTTTAGCGCGAGCGTCTAAGTACCTATTAGTGAGAGTGCCCTTGGAATACTTGTAGTGTAGAGAACCAACTGCTCTTCGCAGGCTTTGGTTGAGAATGTGGCGTCGTGGTTCAGAAACCACGGAGGCGTTGCCACGCGTCCCACGTTAGTGCGGATCGGGCAGGCACGCCTACACGTTCTCTCGAAAAGCGGAAGCATGTTCCCACGTGCAGAGGCCGAGCATAGAACATTAGGTGCCTCTGCTGAGAGATGAAGGATGCAGTGTTGAGTCGAACGATGATGTCGAGCATCAATCTGCCGAGGATTGGTGCCGAGTGAAATGCCATGAGATCGAACGACAGAGTTCAAACCTTGACCAAAGGGTCGTTCGGTCCACAAGTCGAAGATCTGTAGCTTTGCTATTGGGCCTAGCCGAACTTGGGCCGAGCAGGAATATGTCGAGGATGGTCGTGGGCCTTCGGCCTACTGTTGCGTATTTCGGCCCACTACAATAGCCCCTCAACTCCTCCATATCAAAGTTGATGATAGGAGGGGTTGATCTTCCGAAGGCCGGTGCCAAATATTATTGGCATTGTAAGTCTGCTAACGATGAGCCATATCAACCGTTAGCCCCATAGACGCTCGATCCAACGGTTGGAAACATATCGTTTCGTTTTCCCATGTGCGACACTTCGATTCCCGTGCCTTGATATAGATAGGGCGTAATTAGGAGAGAGAACCAACCTTTCCCTTTTCTCTCTCTAAAACTTCCAAAGCTTTGCCTCTGTTCGTTGGTTTCAACCCAGTTTTCTTTAGAACAATCAAATTTTCATCCACAGTTGCGCAAAAAGGTATGAATACTTGATCTCTTTCTTTTTCTAATGTTGAGTCTTCTTTGCGTGTTTTCTATGTGCTTCAAGTGCATTTTTTTGGGTTTTAGCATAGGTCTGTTTTCCAGTTCATCGCGTCATTTCAACTTAGTGGCCGAGGAACATGCATTTGGCCGTGGGTCTCGCACTTGAACGAATCGCCCTTGGCCGAACGCACCGTAGACCATAGTTGAGTAATCATGCCTTAGTAACTTTTAGATACCCGTGCACTTCTTAATAGGATGTCTGAGCCCAAAGTAGATTTAGTCCATGTGCTGTCCTCTGACGCCGAATAACCTAGGCCGAGTGGTTCATCCGGATTGCCGAGCGGTGAAGTAACGCCGCCGACAACTAAGAACCGTTATACTCGCTTCTTCGACGACCTTGAAAGCCTAGTCGATTTCCGTCAAACCTATGGCATTCTCGACAACGTGCATATTAGCTTAGTTTGGCCGATCGAGAGCCTCGTTGCTGATGATTTTCAAATGGTTCTTCCTTTGATGGTGATTATCGAGGGGGGAGTGTGGTTCCCTTTCCACCCGTTCCTCCGGCAAGTGCCGAAAATCCTTCAATTGACTTCTTTCCAAGTTACCATAAACTTCTACCGGACGTTAATGGGGGTCATTGAGTTGAAGGAAAGATACAATTTGGCCTTCGAAGTCGAGGACCTGTTCGGCTTGTACTTTGTCAGTGAGAACAAGGTCTCCAAGAGGAAGTTCCTCAGCAGTCGAGCCGGGCAAAGAAAATTGATTAGAGAGTTGCCGGACTCCGACAAATATGCGAACGACTTCGTCGATGCCCACGGGGAGTTCGAGTATGCCCTCGACGAGTTTAGGTTCCACCCAATCCCTAGGGTGGCTGGATATGCAGGTAAGAGTCGCACGTGTTTGCCTTTCCTAAATTTTGTTCAGCTTTTAAATATTGTTGTTTCTCTCGGCAAGAAGGAAGGTGGTGTTACGGCTAAAGAATCGAGCCTCGAGAACACGAACCAACCAGACGCTTTCCATCGGGAGGAGGTATTGTGATTTTACGGTGCTTCTGAGGTACGTTGATTATTATCGGTCGAAGCTCAAAGTGCGAGAGGATTCAAGCAGCAGTAGTGAGAGCGACGTGGGCAAAGGGGGTTTGCGAGATCCGGAAGTCGCAGCAAGCCGTTAGCAACGAGGATTGCCCGAAGATTCAAGTCATTCGCGCATTAGCTCTCCGCGTGGCATCATTCGTGAACCCAGAGAGGGGAGTACGCTGGACACTGTTATTCAAGTGTCTTCAGATACTGCTACCTTTGACTTCACCTCAGGTTATAGCCCATCTGTCAGTGTTAGGGACACGGAGTTGAGAGAGATACTTGCAAAAATCGATCGGATGGCGTGCAAGGGGAAAGAGGCTCCGACCCTGAAGTTGGCAGTTGGCCCTTTCGCCGGGCCGAGCAAGGAACAGACGGATCCTTGGAAGAGGAAGGGGGTTGAAGGGCCCGATCATCAGAAGAGGAAACAAAAGAAGGGGGACGCCTACTCGGTTACGACGGGTGCCCAGCAGAGTGGTCCATCGCCGTCTCTCGGTAAATGCCAAAGCGGATACTAGGAGCCCAGTGGCTCCTCCTCCGCCTTCCGAGCCCAAGCCGATGTTGGCTGATCGGCCACTGACCATAGAGGATTTGGTGGATACGACTTGGGACGTTGCCTTTGCATTGGCCAAAGGTACGCTGCTGCCCAAGGATGTAGACAACCTGTCGAAGAACTTGGAGGCGGCTATCTCCGAGTTAGCGAAGCTTATTGTGAATGTGTGGCCATCTCTACCTGTTGCTCCTCTATCGACATTGTAGTTTCAATTCTCATCCTTTACGCAATAATGTATGTTTGTGATGTTGTCCTGTCAGAAGGAGCAACAGGAGAAGGTGCAAATGCGGGAAGAAAGGAACACTGCTCGGGCTGCGATGGCCGAGGCTGAGGAGAACGCCAAAACACTGGTTAAGGCCCTGGAGGAGAAGGATGCCGAGATGTCCAAGAAGGTGGATGAGGCAGATTCCAAAGGTTATGATGACGGTTATGCCGAGGCCGATGGGAAGTATCAGAAGGAGATGGAGAGGATCAATGCCGAACTAGCTGATCTTTTGCAGAATACCTTCAGAAGTGGCTGGCTCCTTGTCCTCAAGGAGGCTCAGGTGCTGGAGGGATCCTCTCTATATGAGAAGATTCCTCGCTACACTGAGTCTGTTGCCCCTGCTGACTCCGCAGTCCGGCACCCGGTCGAGCCTCTGTCCCCGGCCGAATACTCTGTTCTTCTTGAAGTTGCTGGAGCTGTAGAGGACCGGGCCCTGGTGTCTGATGAGAAGGTTGTTGATCCATCGGCTCATGAATGAGCTTAGGTTATGTAATAGTGTAGGAAATTCCTCTTTACTATGGTCGGTTGGAACCAACATCTCTTTTTAGCTCTTGTAATGGTTGTCGGTTGGTTTCGAAGCCTAGTATTTTGATTTAAATTGCGATTTTAAAATATGAGTGTTTGGAAAGAATGGAATTTTTGTTTCATGTATGACATATTGCCAAGTATTTGTGAAATGCGTGTTGTATGTTGGTCGCCCCCTTAGTCATAGCGGAGTGATGAGTTGGCGGCTGGGCTTTGATTCAGCTTGTAGGAGTGCGTTAATCACAAGAGGTCAGTATTTTGCCGAGCGTAAATACTTGTGAGAAACTTTAAGAAATTTCGCGGAGAAACTTTAAGAAATTTCACATGTAGGGAACCTGACATAGGCTCGCATTTAGCGTTCGACACTCTGACCGAGTAAGAATAGTGAATTTCACATGTAGGTAACTAGGCATAGGCTGGTGTTTAGCGTTTGGCAATATAACCGAATAAGAAGAAAGTGAAGACAAGCTTTCCAATGATTGTGACGTTGAGATAATTGAGGGACTGAGCCGTACAACGAAAAATAAATTGACATCAATGGAGGGCCTTGGGCCGCACAATTTAGAATGAAAAAAATTAGATAAAGAACTTGTGAGGAGAGCGCCTGACCCCTTGATCTGATGATAGTATTTTCGAAGATTATGGGCGTTCCAAGGCCGAGGAACGGGGTTTCCGTGCATGCCTTCCAATTTGTAAAAGCCGACTCCGGCTACGTTGATCGCTCGATAGGGACCCTCCTAATTGGGGCCGACCTTATTTGTCCGTTTTGCACTAACCACCTTTTTGAGGACGAGATCGTTGGGCTAGAATGACTTGGGTCGAACCCTCTTGTTGTAACCCGGAGATATCGTTTGCTGATATGCCGCAATCCGAATCTGAGCGGAATCCTTCTATTTTTTGGCCACATCCAAAGCGGCTGATAGTGTTTTATCGTTTGCCTCGGGATTGAGTCCTTTAGTTTGCATTGTTGGGAGGCCGGATTCAAGGGGGATAACAGCTTCCATGCTGAATGTCTGTGAGAATGGCATTCGGCCAGTTGATCGGCGTGGAGTTGTTCGGTAGGGCCAGAGGACGTAGAGTTCTTCGGCCCATCTGCCTTTAGCTGCTAGCAGTTGTTTCTTGACTCTGCTGAGCACGATTTTATTTTAAACTTCGGCCTGCCCGTTGCATTGAGGGTAAGAAGGTGTTGAATTAAAGAATCGTATCCTGCGTTCGGCGCAAAAATTGGTAAATAGGCCCCCAACGAACTGTGTGCCATTGTCGGAGTTTAATGCGTAGCGGATACCAAACCTTGGAATGATATTCCGGCAGACGAACCGCTTGACGTCTTTGTCTTCAGTCGTGACTAGTGGCTCGGCCTTTACCCATTTTGTGAAATAATAGGTAGCCGTAATGATGAATTTGAAACCGCCGGGGGCTACAGGGAATTTACCTACAATATCTAGCCCCTATTGTGAGAATGGCCAAGGGCTGGATAGGAGGTTGAGTTGTTCGGCTGGCTGATGCATGAGTGGAGAGAACCTCTGACATTGGTCACAACATAGTTATCAAAATCGTACGATTCACGATACGATTTGCACGATTCGATTCGATACACCATGCAAACGATTCGAACCTATCAACGAATCGCAACTTGCACTGAATCGGTAAGAGAACCGGTGAATTGATTCTGAATCGCTCGATTTTCATGAATTATCGATTCACTTTCGATTCACATTTTTGTAGGCCTAAGTCGGGTTAGTGACCCGATAGAACAAAAAAATCAATTTTTTAAAAAAATTTCCCCCCAAAAAATAGTACAATAATCGTTGGGGCTTACGAAGGGTCTTTTGTAAAAACATTGGGAATAGAAAGAGTTGCAGACTGAAAACATTAAGTTTTCACTTTTTACCTATTGGCTTTTCTTACTTTTCAACCTTAAGACTTGAGAGCAAAGTAAATGATTTACCTATTTAGACTATGTGATCATCAATATATCTTTAGGTACAATATTTTTATTGATTGCTATATTATATTTGCATTTTTTTAATATGTTTTAAGAACATGACCGAACTGGAGCGATTCACGATTCAATTCGATTCATGATTTTTACACTGACCTTTTCGATTCTCGATTTGACCACTTTGGGTCACAGTCTTTTACGAGTTGATCAGCCTCTTTCTTCATATTTGGCCACCAATAGCCTTGAATGAGAGCACGGTGTACCAGCAATCTTCCCCCCGAGTGATAACCACGGCTGCCAGAATGCAATTCATGAAGTACGGCTCCCGTTTACTTCGGGTGCACACATAAAATATATGGTGCAGAGTACGCCATTAGTTAGAGTTTGTTTTTAGGTCCCAGCCAGAACTGAGCAGCCCTGTGAACGATTTTGTGTGCTTCTTTTCTGTCCTTGGGTAAGGTTTCATCCTGGAGATACGCAACGATGGTGTTCATCCAACTGGGACCCTGTGAAATGTAATTGACCTCTCAATGGGGGCGGCAAGTTTTTCAATGCTAGGCAGTGGGAGGACGTTAATGGAAACAGTCCTCTGCGCCCTAGCGTCTATTGCCGATGCAAGGCCTGCTAGGGCGTCGGCAAGGGCGTTTTGTTCCCGGACAATCTGGTCCCAAGTAAATTCGCAGAACCGTTGGCTAAGCTGTTGTACTGTGACGACGTAGTGGGACATTAGCTCGTATCTGGCTTCATAGTTCCGAGACAATTGATTGACGACTAGCTGAGAGTCACTATAGGCGTTGATATACTCGGCGCCAAGGTCTTCTGCGAAACGGAGTCCAGGAAGTACAGCCTCGTACTCGGCTTCATTGTTGGAAGTGATGAATTCGAGTTGGATGTCCAACTCGTAGAGAATACCTTCTGGGGAGATTAGAACGACTCTGGTCCTTGAGCCGTGGTTGTTGGAAGAGCCATCCACGTACATCCGCCAGAAGTTACCGTGGAGGAGTCGCCGAGGTAACGGTTCGACTGAGTCGGTGGTCGGCAGCCGACGGTTCTGGTCGGCGCTAGGTGTGAACTCCGTAATAAAATCGGTATTGAATGTCGAAGTTAGCCAATTCCATAGCCCATTTAGAGATACGATTGGAGAGGTTGGCTTTGCGTAGCAAGCCCGTCAGTAGATGTTCAGTGAGTACCATAATGGGGTGCGCCTGGAAGTACGGCGCGAGCTTTCGGGAGGCAGAGACGAGCGCCGGTGTGAGTTTTCCAAGGGTAAGTATCTGGTCTCAGCACTGATTAGGGTTTTGCTCGTATAGTATATAGAGAGATGTGCTCGGTCCTCCTGTCGCACGGGAACTGAACTCACCGCATGCTAAGATATAGCCAGGTAAATGAACAAGGGTTCCTTTTCTCTTGGCGTAATGAGTAATGGTGCTGAAGACAAATAGCTCTTAAGGTCCAACAAATTGGTCACATTTCGGAGTCCACTCGAAGTTCCTTCGGTTGCACTTCTTTAGTAGCTGAAAGAAGGGTCGGCACCTATCCGATGACCGACTGATAAATCTGTTAAGTGCGGCGGCCATTCCTGTCAGCTTTTGGACGGCTTTAATAGTATACGAAGCCTCTAGTTTAGTGATTGTGTTAATCTGGTTAGGGTCGGCTTCGATACCTCGTCTTGTGACCAAATAGCCCAAGAATTTCTCTGAACCGACGTCGAAAGCACATTTATTGGCATTGAACTGGAGCTTGTGTTTTTTCAAAATGTTGAAGACCTCCTGCAGGTGTGTAAGGTGGTCGGCCTCTCATCTGCGTTTGACCACTATGTCGTCAATGTAGGCCTCTATCGTGTCCCCAATCTGTTCGTTGAACATTTTAGTGACCATTCGTTGGTAGGTTGCCCCTGTGTTCTTGAGACCGAATGGCATTACGTTGTAGCAGAACAACCCACAGGGGTTGATGAAAGCGGTTTTCTCCCTGTCTGGCCTGTGTATAGCGATCTGGTGGTATCCACAGTATGCGTCCATGAAGCTGAATCAAGCATGCACAGCCGTGGCGTCCACCAGTCGCGATCCTCGGTACGGGAAAGCAGTATTTAGGGCAAGTATTGTTGAGATTCGTGTAGTACACGTAGACGCGCCATTTGCCATTTTTCTTGTTCACGTCCACCGTGTTGACTAACCAAGTTAGATACTGGACTTCCTGTATTGCTATGGCTTCGAAAAGGCGATTGACTTTTTCAATGACGGCATCGGTGTCGATTGTCAACGAGCGTTGAGGTTTCTGTATTACGGCTCGACGAGACTTGTTGACATTGAGTGAATGACAAATAAATTCGGGGTCGATTCTCGGCATCTTGTACGGTGTCCATGTGAACACCTCCCTGTTTCTTCTAAGAAAATCGGCCATTGCTTCCCTTTCGGCAGATGCAAGGTGGATCCCAACAAAAAGGTTTTGTTGGTGTTTAAGTCGTCGACCGGCACAGTAATTAGGTTCTCAACGGCTTTTTCTGCAGCTGGCGTGTCGACATCTTCCAGTATAGGAGCGTCCGACACTTCTACCCATTGGACCTCTCCCGAGTAGATCTTGCTGTTGATCGCTGCTACGTAGCACTTCTTGGCAGCCAACTAATTGCCTAGAACTTCTTCCGGCCCCCATGTCCCGTTGAAGCGAAGGACTTGGCGTTTAGTGGAGGCTGAGGCTCCGAGCTTATATAGCCATACACAGTCGGCGATAGCATTGTACGGACTTGGGACATCTACGACCACGAACTCGGCTATCACCATTCTAGAGCTAGTGCGGATAGGGAGTTTGATTTTACCGAGCGGCCATATTGGAGCCGAGTTGAATCCCACCAATGGTACCTCACTGGGTTCAAATTCGGTGTCGTGCAAATGGAGGGCCTTGAACAGGGAGTAGTACATGACCTCGGCCGAATTCCCTTGATCTACCAGGATTCGGTGGACCAATGAATTGTCGAGAGTGAGTGAGACGACTAACGCGTTAGTGTGTGGCATTTGGAGCCGTTGCAGATCTTGGTTGGAGAACGAAAGGTTGCCTCTGGGATGATCATCCAGATGCGGACGTTTGACACCCTTACTCACTGCCATAACATGTTTTCCATTCACCGCACGTTTGACCTCGACCCTAAGGTTCTCCTCCGTAGCTTCGTCCACCATCCCATCAATTACGTTGATCACCTTGACCTTACCACTGTGTTCTTTCTCAGGCTCTGACTGAGGTCCAGCTCGTGTCTTTTCTTCATCTATATATTGGTTGAGATGGCCATGTGATACCAACCTCTCAAGGAAGTCCCTCCATGCTTGGCATTTTGCGGTCAAATGACCCTTTTCCTTGTGGTAGCAGCAGCGGTAAGGTGAATCTGGCGTTTTCTGAAGTTCGCCCAACGGCCTCTTCGGCCATTCGAAGTACGGTTCGTGCTGGATCTTCTTAAGGATCTCATAGTGTGGGACTTTGACGATTGTCTTCATGGTAGCAAACTCATGTGGGCGAGGGTCCTTCTTTCTGCCGGAGGCCACCATGCTCACACCTCGGCGTCTCCCGTTGGTCTGTGCGTTTCTGTTCCCATCCTCCTGACGGGATGATTTTGTTTGGCCTGACGCCGTTCACTCCAAGCCTCCTCCAGTCAGCAATGATTATCGATCAGCCCCATGAGGTCGTCCATGCCGGAAGGATTGGACAACATGAGATCCTCGAACAGTCTGCTCCTGTGGTCCAGGTCGAGCTTGAACAAGATTATGGCGATGGCTGGATCGGAACCTTGTATTTCGTTGAAGAGTTCCCGGTACCAAGCTGCGTATTGCCTGAGAGACTCATTGGCCGATTTTTGCAATGCGTGGAGGGAATGGACACCTTTCTTTTGTCTGCTACTGGTGACGAACTGAGCCAAGAAGGTAAGGGAGTGATCCTTGAAGGATGGAATAGATCTCTTCGGCAGTTTGTCGAACCAGGGGAGACCGAGCTTTCCTAAGCTAGAAGGGAAGAGCTTGCACGTCAAGGCATCGTCAGAGCTGTAGAGAGACATCATCTGCCGAAAATGCACCATGTGCAGATAGGCATCCGTCTCTGGGTCGTATTTGGTGAACTTTGGAGGATTGAAACCGCGCGGAGGATAGACCCCGTCGATCTCTCTGGTGAAGGGGGAGGAGATAACTTGGTCGTGTATGATGGCGCATTGCGATCGGGTTTGCTGAACTTCGTGTTCGGCTAGACCCCTTAGCCGTGCATTGAGTTGAGGCCTAAGATCTTGCCCGCCGTGGTACCGAGGGAAACGTTCTTGATAATTACAGCGTTGGGGGAACCAATCCCTTCGTTCGCCAAACCTCCTGTCTAGCTGAGTTTCATGCGTGGGGTGATATTTGAGGCTGTAGTTGGTGGAGAATATGACTGGGTGCTGCCGACAGTTTGAGCCCCCAACTGTATATAGGCCGAGACCTGTCGAAATCCGCGATCAACGTTCGAGGAATATTCAAAAGGTGGAGAGCGGACCCGTTCTCGACCTCGTACCTCGTGGAACCTCTCTATTTTGGTCTCGAATCCTAAGCGCTCAAGAGCCTGACGCTTCTTCCGTTCTCTTCGCTCGGGAGAGCGTGTTTGACGACGCCTGCATCGTCGAGCCTGTGATGCATCGCCGTTTTGGGGAGGCCTTTTCGCAGCTTTGAGCTGTGCCACTTCCTCCCTAACCAGTTGGAGGAGTTGATCTTTCTCTGTTAAGTGTTAACCGAGTTTCCAGGCGTTCGACGTACGCCCTATCACTCAGGTCGGCACGAACTTCTGAAGGAGGAGGTGTTGGAAGAACTGGCAATATTGCTGGGTCAGTTCCCTGGCAACCATTGCTGAGTTTGGTAAAAATAAGAGTAAGGGTTTGGGATGAGAAGTCAAATGGATCTCTCAATGTGGTCGCCAAATTGTGGAGTTCGAAATCCGAATTTGACTTCTCGGGTGGATGTAGTGAATCCTCTCGATTGTCCTGCAAAATACTCAACACTAAATTAGTACCAACCGGGTTGGGATCACCGACGGGTACTTCGACGATCAAGTTAGCCTCTTGGAAAAGGTAAAAGCTACTTGAAAGTATAGTTTTAGCGCGACCGTGCACGTACCTGTTAGTGAGAGTGCCCTTGGAATACTTATAGTGTCGAAAACCAACTGCTCTCTGCATGTTTTGGTTGAGAATGTGGCTTCGTGGTCCAGAAACCACGGAGACGTTGCCACGTGTCCCACATTTGTGCGGATCAGGCGGGCACGCCGACAGGTTCTCTTGGAAAGGGGAAGCACGTTCCCACATGCTGGGGCCGAGCGTAGAGCATTAGGGGCCTTGGCCGAGAGACGAAGGATGCAGTGTTGAGTCGACCGATGATGCCGCGCATCAATCTGCCGAGGATTGGTGCCGAGTGAAATGCGATGAAATCGAACGGCTGAGTTCAAACCTTGACCAAGGGGCCATTCGGTCCACAAGCCGAAGATCTGTAGTGTTGCTATTGGGCCTAGTCGAACTTGGGCCGAGCAGGAATATGCCAAGGATGGTCGTGGGCCGAAAGCCTACTGTTACGTATTTCGGCCTACTACAACCACCATAGAATTTTGCTGCCTTTTTTTTAAAGTGACACATAAAAGGAACGATCGATCAGTTTGGAACAAATTTGCGAGGTGATACAAGTAGCATGTATTCGACACAAGATGAGGAAATCGGATCACATCAGAAATAGAAGTATATGGCAGACATTATCCTTGCTGGTAACAACTGCTAGGAGACTACATCACTGCATTCCTGTATTTGGAATGGAGTTCAGAACACAGGATGTTGTACTAGAAATGACATTCACTTAAGGTCTTTGTTAGGAATTTTTTTTTACTTGAGAATTGGGCTGGAATAGTTGATTAGAATGAGCTAATTCAAGGTTTGTAAGAAGCCTAAGAAATATGGAAGTATTTTATAACACCACGGGCCACGTACACTTTGCACTGCTTCACTTCCAATTTAGACAATGCCTCACTCTTTGATTCATTTTTCCAGTGACACCTTTCTCTAAATACAGCCGTGGAAAGTAAGCAAAAATGGTGATGTGAAGTGCATATAAGCTTATAAGGGCTTAACCGTTGTTTCATGGAAGTTTACTCAATTGTTTTATTTATAGTACAACTAATCTACTTAATAGTTTGACATTTTTAAGTTTAAGCAATGAATCATCCTTTTGATTAACTTCTGTTTAATAAGCCAATAATTATATATTTGTGGTGGAGGTGGAAAGAGGATAGAGAAGGTGGGTTTGCAATTAAGAGGGTTAATGAAAGAAAACAGTTAGAGACCATGTTGCCGTTAAATTAGGTCACATGCAGCTCACATATCCATTTTACTTATTTAATGATTAACTACCAGAGGGTTGGCATTCCGAGTTGAGTCAAGTTGTGAGGGTCAAAATGTATAAATTGAAAGTGAAGAGTGCAAAGTGGTACCAAGTGTGAAGTGTAGGGTTTCAAGACGTACTTCACCCAGTTTTTAGTTAGTTTTGAAGTACCCAACTTCATAAAGAGGAAGGGCCACGCAAGGGGCACAGTGGGTATCATAACTTTGGCACCATCAAATTTATGATGTAGAGAGGTGAATTGGTCCTCGTCACCATGCGCAGTATTTTGATGTTATAGTGCAGGCATAGATGTTTTTATTTTGTAATTAGAGATTTCGTTTGGTCATTTGTATTCTTTCCGACGATCTTTACTTGTTTTTGCAAAATACGTATTGATTTTTGGTGTTAATTTAGTTGACAATCGATTTATTTCTTCTCATTCAGGACAACTTCTTGAGAAAGATGGGCAATAGGCATCCACTTTTTGGGTTCTTACAATTACTCTCCCGGAAATGCTTGTTCAATATATTTAGTTCCGATCACATCGAATGTATTTTAGATCAACTTTTGAATGGCAAACTTGGAAATAAAAACCTGGAGGATTCTACAGTGAAGCTGCTTCTGGTAAGATCGATTGCCTGAACTTATAATTTGATGTTATGTGTACAGCTTGTTCAATGTTTATCTGAACCAGTATAGGTTGTGTTATGCGTTTTTATCTTCTCTGCTTATACTGCAAGTTTTTTAGGTTGTTCCCTACAATTTGCCCTAACTGATAATGGTTTTCTTAGTCAAGTTTCGACGCATTTCACGTCAGTTTAAGAAAAAAGGGCTAGTCAGTTTAGGAGGCTTATGCTACCTCAGGGTTTGGGGAACGTTAGATGTACATAGACTTACCACCGCAAGCAGAAAGACTCTTTATGTGATTTGAAATACACATAAGGACAAGAAAATCTGACTTTACCAATGGCAAATGTTAGCCAACTTCATCTATATTTTTTTTTGGCTGGCTGAAATCATTCCAAAAAACACAACTAACAAAATAGTACACAAAATTGTACAACCAGTAGAGCCTGGCAAACAAAGGGCAGAAAGAAACAACAGAATTCTACTCGACATAAGAAAATCTCTAACCCGCTCATCAAATTTTTACACTAAATGCATAATTTGGTAACCTAAATGACATTTTTAATACTAGCTTCCAGGGTTTTTCTTAGTTAGACGAATGGGAAAAGGGTTTTTTGGGTGTTAATTAACCCTAAACCATATAATGTTATTGATATGGGAATGGGGGAGAGGTTACAAGCCTAAAGACCAAACTACTTAAAGAAAATAATAACTATTTACACTTCCTCTCAAGATGGGACAGAGATAGCTTAAAGACCCAACTTATTACATGGTAGCTCTAAACGCGACTTGAATAATGACTTGGTGAAAATATCGGCTAGTTGAGCACCTTTAGACACAAAGGGATAGCATTGTAGAATCACATCACTATCCACCTTTCGTCGAAAAAGGTGGCAATCTACTTTAATATGCTTGGTCAAAAACATGATTAGATACAATATGAATAGTTAGTTGCTTGATTATCACGATATATACTCATGGACAACTTCACACCAAAGCCTATATCTTTGAGGAAGGATTTACACCCAAATAATTTCACATGTAGTGTGTGCTATTTCCCATGGCACAATACTCAATTTTTGTACTAGATCTTGCAACACTTGTGTGCTTATTATTTTTCCAACAAACAAGATTACCACCTAGGAAAACACAGTAGGTAGTAGTGGATCTCTTGTCAAAAGATCCTCCCGGGTGGGACGGAATTGTTGTTAGCTATCCATGCTTTGTCCTTTGGTTGGACCATTTGTTTCAAGGTTAATGACTTCTTGCTCAATTTGAATCAATAAATGCCTTAACATGTAAATGACCATTGGCTCAATAATATAGACCACATTCTTGATAACCCTTAAGATACTTCACAAATTAAAGAACAACTTCTCAGTGAGGAAGTTTAGGTATAGATATAAATTGACTCACCAAGCTAATAGCAAATGAAATGTCAGGACGTGTGATAGTAAATAAATTCAACTTACCAACAAATTGACGATATTGGTAAGGACTAAGAAGTAATTGCCTTTGTTGAACACAATATTTGATAGGGGTGAAATTGGTCCAATTTGGCCGAAAAACTTAGACCAGGCCGATAATGTTGGCCTGGAATTTTGTAAACCGAAACCGAAACGAAACCGAACTATTTTGGTTTTGTTTGGTTTGGTTTTTCCTATTTTGGTTTTGGTTTGTTTGGGTCCAAGCCCAAATTTAAAAAGCTTCTACAAAATTAAGAAGCTTAGGTTAAATTGGCCAAGCTCAGATTGATTTTCAAAAAAAAAAAAAAACGGTTTCCGAATTGATTTGGCCCAAGCCCAAGTTAAAAAAACTTCTAAAACTTAAGAGGTCAAAGTTCTTAAAAATTGTGAGACCCAAGCGCAACCATTGACATTAAACAAAAGGGTTTGGTATTGGAACAATTGGATGTATAAACGTTTTTATTTTTTAGGGTTTAGTATAGGAACCAGTTTGGTTCGGTTTGATTTCTAGGTGACGAAAATCGAAAACCGAATCAAGTTTTTTTAAAAATCCCAAACCGGACCGAGCCGAAATGATCTGACTGAAAAATTGGACTAAACCGTTGATTCCGTTTGGTTTAGCATTCGGATCGGTTTTCTGATTTATGCTTTCACCCCTACTATTTGACATTGGTATCCATAAGACTATCCACATGTGTCGATCCCAATAAGCAAGTCTCCTTTAAATTATCCAAAACATACTTGTGCGTAGAAAAATTGATTTCGTCCTTCGACTGAGTCACCTTAATACCAAAGAAATATGGTAGTCTGCCAAATCCCTGGTAACTCTTGTAGCTCGGCAATGCCTAGGTAATCATTGCCTGTAATGATGATGTCAGCCACATAAACAGTCAACAATATTTCTGCCTTGGTCAGACATTAGTGGAAAGATCATTTAGCGTGCTTGTAATATGATTTTCTTGAAACTGCAGACTTGTTTCTTATAGCATATTCAACTATAAGACCATGTAATTCCTTGTACTTTTAACCAAACTTATTTGTGCCATGCCAATATATTAGCAGAATTGCTTATTGGAGTGCTACTTGATTCTAGAAATTTTCACTCTTGACTTGTGTAGGCTATAAGCAGTGCTTTCCCGTCTCTATTGAGAGGTTCAGAAGATCAGTTCCAGTCGTTGTTAATTAAAGATGGTCTACCATTTAATGAAGAGCTGATTATGATACTTGCAAAGGCAGGTCCACATATTCATCTTAAAATCAGGTAATTGTTGAGGTCAATATTATGTGATTTGGATTTTTATGTCGTTTTATTAAGTGAATGGGCTGTCATGATATTTGTAATCCAAGTTGTACATCTTTTGGTAGTTTCGTTTTTGATAACTTAGGTCTTTTGGCCAACTTAAGCGCAACTCGACTAATCGCTAGGGATTATTATCACATGTCACAGTCCACTGGTGTGTGTGTGTTGTGTGTGTGTGTGTGTGTGGGGGGGGGGGGGGGGGGGGGTGTCCAACTAAATTCAGGACAAAATTCCCTTAAGTCCCAGGTCTTGGACAACATACCAACCCCTTGGGATCATCTCTATGTAGTTCCTTCATTTTCCTTGTGCAAAAATGCTTCATCATGAGTTTCAATCACCTTTATTGGATCTACAACATGAAGTACGAGTTTGATGAATTAAGTGGCGTGGTGTTGTGTGATCGTATGATACTCATGAAGTTTAGGAAAAACTCTTACCGCATGGTTATAAGGCCGAACATGTTATACAACATGCAATGTTAGGCTTACTAAGAATGAGCATGCTAAAAAGAAAGGGTAGTTGAAATTCGAATGTTGAGATCGATGTGTGGTAAGATTTGTGAGATAGAATTAGACACTGCAATATTCACGGAATGGCAGGGTAGCACCGCAGAAGATAAGGTGAAAGAAATCGACTAAGGTCGTTTGGACATGTATATCAGAGATTGGACGATGTGATAGTTAAGAGGAGTGATATGATACAGTAGATGGTAGTACTAGGGGAGGGGTAGGCCAAATTTACTTTAGATTATCTAGAGCAAAATAACTCATAACACCTTTAGATTACTTGTGCACAATTCCAGCTATTATGTTCAGCTTGCCACAATTGAGCCTGAGATATAGGCTTATATAATGCTTGTGTCTAAGTTTGGCTATTTACTTGTATCGGCTCTCAAGAGATACATGATTATTGTTAATTGAAAAAGAAATAGAAATGCATGATTATTGCTATCTTGGAAGAAGTCCTCGAACGCGTGCCACAAATGCAAACACATATTTAAATACTGTTTCTCGTCGGAGTCGTGCGTTTTCTTTCAAAATTAATGCATTAACCTTGAATCTGCTTCACTACTCACTGTTTTCTTTGAATTTGGTTGGCTACATATGCTTTGTTCGTGAAGTGACGTTTACCCATCATTGAAGAGGGTGTGTCTGGAAGGAACTCCTGCTCAGTCCAAGCTTGCTGTTTCTGCAATTGCTAAACTGACTGATACTTCTGAGCAATTTATTTTCTCAGAGTTATGTGAGGTCCAGTAATCTAAACTTTCTTGCCTAACTGCTAGAGATTCACTTTTCACTCTGATTTGTTATTGTTGTTTTTATCTAAGCCGTCTGGTTGTTCTGACATGTGTTTCCTCTTCTCCCTTGGGTGCACGTGCTGTTCATATATATCTATACCTGCTTATTGATCTTCTCATGCTAGCTTTTTTGTACCATCTGTACTGGTTGTTAGTGTTGATAAAGAGTTCTATGTTTTCTCTTTCTACATCTAGACGCTTGTTGATGCTTTGCATGGCGGGCAGAACATTCCCACCGTATTGCAATCTTTGGGTTGCATGGCTCAACATGCTGTTTCCGAATTTGAAAGTCGACATGTAGAGATCAGTCAATATATCATCGAAAATTTATTGCAGTCGACTGATGTGAGTTCTGCCATATGGTTAATGAGTAATAAATTCATATTAATGTATGTTTCTCTTATTTCTTTTTGGTGGTATTCTTATGTAGGTGGAAATGTCAGATTTCGTAGATTCATTTGATGAGACATCTCGGTATAGTACTTCATGCAAATCGAAGGTGAGGTCCACTGAACTTCAAGTGTCACTCCGCTCTTCTCCCATTTCCTGGGAAATTTGATTGTGAAAGTATGAAGGCTAAGTAATTTATGCGATCCATGTGTTGCATGCTGGTTTGGTCAACATGCAACACGTAATTTTGATGGTTTGGTCTCCGTAATTTTGATGTTCAGTGTTTCTACTCAGTTGATTCGCAAGAATTTTGGTGTGTTCTTTGGAGACAACTATCAAGCTGTTATATTTGTTTTCTATTTCCAATTATACTGCAGTTGCTGATTTTAGAATGGAAATGTTTTAGAGAGATTAAGTTGAAGAGGTCACAAATGGGTCACTCATCACAGCTTGGCGTATGTCTTTCACCTTGCCAACTAGCAAACTTTGTCTGAACTTTTGGCAACTGACTTTTCTGGCAAACAAAAAGCATTCCCAAACAACCCATATTATCATAACCAACCCTGCCTCGTCCACACAGAATAATGAAAGAAGAAATAGGATTTGAGATTGTTGTTTTGTTTTATTATTGTTTCCTCACACATTTGTGTGGCCTAAATTCATCATTTATTTTGTAGTTAAGTCTTCCCATTTACTGATCCATAGTTGGAGGGAAAGACTTTTGTTAGTTACCTAGAATCACATACCTACTCATATAAGTGATGAGTCTTAGCTAAATACTAAAATACCCTTTTGACAACTACATTTCATATTCTCATATACAAGTACTTTAGCAAAAATGTGCCCTTAGTTTGTATTGTATGGAATGCAGTGTTTAGCCGAGGAAGAATTGTTAGGCAATGTCCACTCTGTTGTGAGATACTAACAAAAATTTGTGAGTTAAGCAATCAGTGGTGGTTATAGGTTATATTCTCATTTTTTGAAATCCTATTTGATGAACTTTTTGTCAAAGCAATTTTGGTGTAATCTCTCACGAGAAAAAAGAGAGAATAAAACCTATTCACCTTGTTACCCAGAAGGCAACCCACGTGAGAGGAGACGCTTGGGGGTTGAATTGTTTTTCTAAGAAATTAACACTTAAAATAGAATGCTAGAATTTTTTTGTACATGAATTCAGTAATAGACAAACAACAAATTTAGAGCAAGTAAATAAAGGAGATAAGTGGAGAGTGCAAATAAAGATTATTAGTGGTTTGTCTGAGCCGTCCACTGCCCAGTCCATTGCCCAAGGAGTACTGCTTCACTCCCAACTGATCAGCTCCAAGTGCTGATCAAATCCTTACCACAAAACTGCTAGCTTTTCCAAGGACCCAACGTAATCACCTTTACCACAACACTACTAGCTTTGCTGAGGAGCCAGTAGAACCACATAGTTTATCGCAAACTCGAAAACAGAACTCCAGAGCAATATTCTCTTGTCAATAGAGAACATAGGAACCAAAGAATATGCAAATTCTCGTACAACAATTATAAAGGATATTGTATTTCTATCTGCAGAGAAGAAAGTGAAGCAATATAGCTCTCTGTGTGAATATCACAAGATTAATGCAATTGAAAAACATAGTGAAGAAGGTGAATAGAAGAACTAAGTTGTGTTTCGCTTTGTATGTCAATGTCTCTCTGTTCGATATGTTCTTCACCAAACTAACCTCAGTATGTATAGCAGAGATGTTTTTGAACGTTGCAAGGTGAACATTGCTTCATCATGTTAATCTATATGTTGCCTAACCTATCGCAGTTGCCTAATCTGACGTAATATTCAATAAGGGTACCATATGTTGCGTAGTCTAGCGTAGTATTCAATAAGGATAGTTCAGTCTTTATAGATAATTAGGGTCCTCAATATTCTATTTAATCATGTACTATGCTTTGTAATGTACATTCAGTCAATATAGAACATTAGTATTCTTTTTCTCATCTTAATATTCTTACGTGGTATCAAAGCCATAGGTTAAGACCTATTTTATTTTAGTTCACTGTGGGCAGCTTGGCCCTTGTTGTCATTGCTTGTTTTGTCACTGTTCATCGATATCGTTCATCACTATTCATTGCCATTTTGTTCATCGCTGTTATTCCAGACTTGGACTTGTTTGCAACTGTTCTGTCCTATTGGCACTACTCTGTCACTGTTTGAATCTCAGATCTGCTTGGTTTGGGGGTTTTGAACCCGATATGTTCCGCCTAGGCACCTTTTGCCTGCACTTCTTTCTCTGGATTTGAATGTGCATCTGCAATCTATTTTACATTAGTGGATTTCTCTTCTTGCGTTAGATATGCATGTTTCTCTCTGAATTTGCGTAGTTCTCTCTAGATCTGTATTTGTATCTGGAGTCTATTTTGCATCAGTGGACTCCTCTTCTTTCACTGAATCTGCATTGTTCTCTCTGTTTGTACCAACTGAAACCCTTGCGACCACCGGCAAACATTCGGTGACCCTCAGCGGACCTCTATCATCCTTTGGTAACCTCAATTTCGTTTTCTACTTTGCAAACTCACGATTCTCTCTACCATCGCATCCTGAGTTTGGAGGGGGTTTGTGAATCTATATTTTGCCTAATCTAGCATAATATTTGATAAGGGTACCATACATTGCGTAATGTAACGTAATATTCAATAAGGGTAGTTTAGTCTTTTTTTGTAATTAGGGGTTTCTCAGTATTCTATTTAATCATGTAGTACGCTTTGTAATATTCATTCAATTAATAAAGAACATTATTATTATTTTTTCTCTTCTCAATATGCTAACACATCACTCCTACCAAATCTTGTGAAAAACCCTTTTGATCTTCATTAAATGGTGTTGTGAACGTTGGGCAGCTATTTCTAACGTTGTTCAGCACTAATCTGGTAGCATTCTTGAAGGGCAGAGTCAACAGTGGCAGACTGGCTGACCGCCTGGTTGTCCAGATGGGGAGTCGTGTCTTGTCCTGCTTTCTTGTTCCTTCGTAGCATAAAAGTGTACCAAATGTGCAATCCAAGCATAAGAGTCTGTTATACAATACATCCGTATGAATTTGAACTTGGTATATCTTACGAAATCCTCTTTAAAATTATATATGCAAAGAATCATCTCAACTGCGCTAACATGCTAAGTTATCGGTGAAATATCTCTATCTAACAAGCATGTAAACGGGACAATACAGTGATTATAGAACACAAAATGGATTATACGACACAACTCAAACATACTGACAAGGCAATTTCAAAAGTGCAAAAACCTGGTGTGGACATCAGCAAACAGAACTTCTTTGACGTGTCATCTGATGTGAAATTTGATCAAAGTTAATGGAGAATGGAACATTACTTGAATTAAAACCATTGTAGGCATGTACACCATTGTGATTGAAAGAGAAAGATGTGTGTTGTTCTCCTTGGGATAGATGCTACCCCCTCCTTCCCTTTTTAAATGTTCACAATGAAATATCGTGCAATTATTTGATTAAAAAGTAAAGCACTTGTGTGCATAATTTATGTTTTTTGCACCAATTGAAACATCTAGTTGAGTTTTTTAATTGGCAAAGTAGTTAAAAAAGTTATGGACTACGTACTTTATTTTTGATCCAACAATTACACGGCACTTGGTAGTGGATACTTAAAAAGGAGCGGAGGGAATACAAAACCAGGCATTCTTGAGCTTGGGTTTATAGTATTTTTAAATATCTCAAGTACTTTTGGAAACAAAATATACATTTTAAACTTAATTTGGTGACATTGTTTGTGTTAGTGTTCATGTTGTATATTTATACATGGCTCCTGTCAATAGGTTTTGTAGTAAGCTACCACATGGCTGCCAGTAACGCATGCTAGTACAACACACCAATTTTTTTTTTTGGATAAACTACTGAACACCGCATTAGATCCATTTCATTGTGATATTGGTAAAATGGGGTCTTCTGTATCTAGCGAGCAAAGAGAAGCTTCTCTTTTACCCTGTAAAAATAGTTGTAATGGCTTGGAAAAAATTTGGATAGAATGGTGCATGGAAATTTTTTTGGTGTGCCCAGGAGACTAGGAAGCTCAGACATAAAATTCAAACTTTTGAAATTCTGTTGTCATAGCTTATATTATATTTGGTTTTTTGTTCAATGTTTTTCTGCTGCAGATATTTGGCCTTAAAGCACTTGTCAGGAGTTTTCTGCCTCATGGATCAACTCATGTTGGACGTGATATTAACCAATTATTTGATGTTCTCTCAAAATTGCTGCAGACTGGTTATATTTCTGGTGGAATAATGTTATGGTATGATTCACACAATGCAGATGATATTGAAATGTCATAACTTATGAAACTAGCTACATTTTGCTGGCCCTCACCAACGTACTACCGATTTTTAGATAAAGTTTTCACTTCTAGTAGAAACCCTCAGTACCTTTATTCAAAGTTTTAAGCTTTTGTGGGAACAGTAAAACTTGCTTGTTTCGACAGTAGAATTGCTAAAGTTATTGCAACTTGACTTCTGAGAAAATAAGTAAATTCTCTATGCTTAGTACTTGTATGTGGTGTTAGTGCTTCAATATTAAACTAGTAAACCTAGAAAATAGTATGTGCTATGAAGAACTGCACTAAGGTGTTTATGCACCGCAGCACATGACACTATGATAAAAGACTTTGTTGCACGATGAGAACGAAAGAAAGCTAGTGTTGAGATTGTTCAAAAACAGAAACACTCGGAAGAACTATGATGGTGCTAATATGCTAGTGTATCCTTGTAGCTGCTGATGTCTGCAGGTGTTAAGTTGCACTTCTTCAAAGTTGGATGAAAAGAGCTTTATAGTCTTAGGGAATCGTGTGGGAACTGTAATGGTGTCCTTTTGTTGGTGAATGATTCAGTATCTTAAATGAGGCCCAAAATCAAGGTGGTATTCCTGGTTATGCCTTGTCCCCTTTAGGGCATGCCTGTATGGTACTACTAAGACATATTATCAACAGGTGTTCTTTTAGTGATCACCTTTGCCCCACTGGTTCTTGCCTTGTATGGCACTATTGCAGGCACTGTATAATTTTTTTTCTCTGCCTTGCAGGTTATACCTTGAGATACTCTACAAAATTAATATTATAGCCCAACTTGGTTTCTCCATTGCCATTTGAATGGCACCGCTATAGTTAATCTAGAAATCCTCCTGTCATAGTCTGACAACCTTTGGAATAGCGGGTTGTCACATCTAACGTTGGAAAATGATGCTAAGTAAGCTGTCACTTGCCATTAAGGCCCCACGATACATATCTGTTTTGCTACTTAAAAGTTTGTTACTGAACTACTTTAGTGTTGCCTAGGGACTATTGATGCAATGAAAAATGGATATTCTATGATTCATTTGTACATAATTTGTTGATTACCAATCGGCATGAAAGCTTAAGTTGGGAGAAAATGGTTCCAAAATGTAGTTTCAAGCTATTCACTGTCACATCCCAAACTTCTAGGGTATGAAATAAACAATGGAACAACATAATTAAAACTCAACATATCTCCAATTAATAATTAAACTCCCAATTCCACTAGTCAATTATTAAATAAACAAATAAATCAACTCTCCTAAACTGAACGTGAATTAACAAAATGGGCCCACAATGCCCAATTAAATAAACCAAATCTGAAATCTCTAACTGAAACGAAAAAGAGTCCTATTTCACTCATACTTATCTTCAGTGGGAGAACTGAATCATGAAAAATAAGGGTCGGGATTTCACTCATTGATCTTTTATTTCCTCCCTTGTGCAAACTTGTGTCATCCTCCTCATCCACTGATCCACCTTCATTTGTTATCCTTCTATGATAGGATGAACGGCTAGGTGTACTCAAGAAAAAATGCTGTAGTTTATGAATTTGGCACAAGTCCTGGAATCTAACCCGAATCCTGAAATTGAGGTAACAATTTTTGAACTTTCTCCGCAAATTGAGTCTAAAAGTGATTCTAGTGATAAACCTAGTGAGGACTTTCCTACTGCCATCAGAAATGGAACAGGGGATGCACTAAACGTCCTTTACACCCATTGTTTTGTGTCATATCATTTGAAAAGTTCTCAACGTCTCATAAAGTTTTTCTTATTAGCCTAAACAGTGTCTATTCCTATACCCTATCCGAGGCTTTATCTAATCAAAACTGGAAGCAAGTTATGAATGTAGAGACGAAGGCTTTAGAAAAGAACAAGGCTTGGGTGTTGGTAAGTTTGCCTACAGGAACAAAACTTGCGGGATGCAAGTGGGTTTACACTGTGAAATACAAAGTTGATGGGTCACTAGAAAGATACATGGCGAGGTCGGTGGCTAGAGGATATTCCTAGGCATATGGAGTAGATTATCAAGAGACATTTGCTCCAGCTGCTGAGATGAATACTATCAAAGAAGTGTTGTCCTTGGTAGCAAATTATAGCTTGGACTCTTGGCAATTCGGCGCAAAAAATACTTTTTTTGCATGGAGATCTTGAAGTGGAGATTTGTATGGAGATCCCACTTGGATTTAGCAGCAACCGAGTCACTGATCAATTATGCAAACTTAAGAAAGCTTTGTATGAGCTTAAGCAGTCTCCAAGGGCATGGTTTGGAAGATTTGCAAGAGTGGTGATAGATTTGGAGTATAGATAGAGTCAGGGAGACCATACGTTGTTCATCAAACATTCAAGTTCAGGGGAAGTCGCGGTTCTTCCGGTATATGTTGACGACATCGTCATCACCGGAAATGATGGAGAGCAGAGATAATTGTTGAAGCAATGCTTGGCCAAGGGGTTTGAGATTAGAGTGTTAGGGATATCGAAGTACTTATTTGGTATTGAACACTCTGAGTATGGAATTTTTATCTCTCAATAGAAGGATGTAACAGATCTTCTCACGGAAACATGAAAGTTAGCATGTAAACTTGCAAGAATTCCTATAGTTCCTAATCAAAAGGTAGGAGAAGCCAAGGCGATGTCGTTGTGAATAAAGAGATATATCAGTGCCTAGTAGGGAGACTCATTTAGATCTCCCGCACGAAACCAGATATAGTTTATGATGTGAGCATGTTTAGCTAGGTCATGCACAACTCAAAAGAAGTTCATGTAAGCTGCCAAATGAGTGCTACAGTATCTCTAGGGGACTCTGGGAAAGGTATATTGTTTAGAAGGAACACATGATTAGTGCTTGAGGCATGCATTGAAGTTGACTATGTTGGATGTGTGATTGATATGAGGTCCAACTTCTGGTATTGTGTTTTTCTTGGTGGGACGGTGACATGGAGAAGTAAGAAACAAAATGTGGTGGCTAGATCCAGTGCGGAAGCAAAATTTAGAGTAATGGCTCTAGGAGTTTGTGAATTGTTATGGTTGAAGATTATCCTGGAAGATTTGGGATTGCCCAGTGAATATTGCGACAACAAAGCGACGATCAGCATTGTTGCTGATAATCCTGTTCAACGCGATCAAACGTAGCACATTGAAGTGGACATGCATTTCATCAAGAAGTTGGATGGCGGTTTGTTTTGCACACTTTATGTGTCTACTGGTTGCCAACTTGCAGACGTGCTTAGTAAAGGATTAAATAGTATGACATTCGAGAGAAGTGTATCCATGCTAGAAACGGAAAAAATTTATTCACTAGCTTGAGGGAGAGTGTAGAAAAATGAGGTGCTGATGTGTATATTAATTAGAAAATTATATTTTAGGAAAGTTTATTCTTAGAATTAGGAGATTGATTGGAGGTTAATTGGAATTTGATTTGATTAGGTAGGATTCCTTATTCTGAGGAATCAGTTGGGATTGTTTCTTATTTTGTAGCTAGGAATTTGTGTATATAATCTTGTGTATAGCCTTTGAATCAATATCAGAAAATATTCTCTCAATTCTTTTCTTTTCTTTGTTTTTTTGCAATCATATCTTGGTGAGTGGAACTCATTTAAAAAACACGATGACGCTGCATTTCATCAAGAAGTTGGATGGCGGTTTGTTTTGCACACTTTATGTGTCTATTGGTTGCCAACTTGCAGACGTGCTTAGTAAAGGATTAAATAGTATGACATTCGAGAGAAGTGTATCCATGCTAGAAACGGAAAAAATTTATTCACTAGCTTGAGGGAGAGTGTAGAAAAATGAGGTGCTGATGTGTATATTAATTAGAAAATTATATTTTAGGAAAGTTTATTCTTAGAATTAGGAGATTGATTGGGGGTTAATTGGAATTTGATTTGATTAGGTAGGATTCCTTATTCTGAGGAATCAGTTGGGATTGTTTCTTATTTTGTAGCTAGGAATTTGTGTATATAATCTTGTGTATAGCCTTTGAATCAATATCAGAAAATATTCTCTCAATTCTTTTCTTTTCTTTGTTTTTTTGCAATCATATCTTGGTGAGTGGAACTCATTTAAAAAACACGATGACGCTGCAAATAATTTTGGTCCTAAATTCTGTATTGATCTTAATTTTGATGTAAGTTAAATCTTTTCAGTATTGATGCAAGTTCAATTCTCTCTACAAGTTTACATTTTTAGTCATTTGGTCTAGAATATAGAAGGTTGATAGTGTGAAGCCATAATATGCTATGCTTATGTGGCCGTGCATTCCTTATCTTTCAGCGAATCTGACATGGCCAATATTCGATTAGCTGCTGCAAAATCTGTTCTTTGCCTGTCAAGAAGATGGGATTTGCATATTCCACCACAGGTCTTCCGTGTTACGATTTTGATGGCTAAGGTAATCATGCCTCTAACTTGCAGTGTTTTTGAAGGTTTCAAATGTTGTAGATGTCGGTTAAAATTTGTATTTGACGGATCTAGAGGTAGTGAGTCTCCAATACATTGTGGCTGGTTGATTACTTGTGATATTGTGGGTGATTTCTTTAGCGTGTTGCATTTTGCCAACCTCATGTACATCAGAAATTGATCCATGTGTGGTCGTGCCTCGTAATACATTTTCTTATGCGGTGTTTCTCAAAGTAACAAAGGAAAAAGGAAAAAGGAAAAAGGAAAAAAGAAAAAAGAAAAAAGAAAAAAGAAAAAAGAAAAAAGAAAAAAGAAAAAAGAAAAAAGAAAAAAGAAGAACCACAGCAAGAAACTTTACATGTAAGAGCTTGCCATGGATTCTTGTTTGAGAATTGGCTTCTTTTTTGGCTTTTCCTTTCTCAAAACACCACAACTCCAAGGATCACGGATCTTACTTGAGATAAAACTCAATGTCAAAAAATTAGTAATGTAGCCAGGCAAGGCTTTAGTGCATTGAGAAGAGATACAGATATGGACCTTTCTTTGAGGAATGCTTCTCAGGTATTGACTTGAGCTTGTATATGCCCTTTTGTACAATCCACTGGTACTTGAGTTAACCATCTCAATCTTTTGGCTGCGACGTGGCATTTACTTCGGAAAGGTTAAGGCCAATGGTCTAGAGTTACACGACTCAATGGTGGACTATGAAGCACAATTATGAATTGCAGGATACAGATAAAACACGAAACGGCGATACAAAAAAATTTGAAAAAGTTGAATACGGATACATCAGGGATACATTTGTAAAAATCATGCTTTGTTAGAATTATGAGTCTTTTACTAGGCATAAAAATGGAGCCTTAAGAAATATGAGAGTAGTTAAATTGCTGCATATGTCAATTGTCAAAAGTCGTCTTAAGCAAAAAGAGCTAACAAAACTAATACGAAGCATTTAATACATGCCAAAAATCCAAAACAAGAAATGAAAATTTCTATTGAGTTCCACTTATATCAACTTCACTTGCATCCCATTCGCATGTGGATATCATGGCTTCCATATCAAGTTAATTAGGTGAATCAAATGCATCTCCACTCCATAATTTGGTATCTCTTTCCATGTTTACTTGAGTTTTCCTTGATAGGAGATGATTTCTGCATAGAAACCAAATTTGGTTTTTTGCATGTTGAGGTGTCATTATGTAAGATATATAATTTCCTATGTAAATAATTAAAAAGGTGGTAATAAATGTATATGCTAACTATGTATTATGAATTAGTCTGTGTATATATATATGAATATGTACTAAAAAAGAGTAACATAAATGTATATGAGTATATTTGTATACAGGGACTGTTGTACTGAGAGAGAGAGAGAGAGAGAGAGAGAGCACATCTGTGAAGAGTTGGAGTGGATGGTTGATCCTAGGGCTTTTTTAATCACTTGTGTCTTTATCAGTGAATCTATCGAGTATCCTTTTGTGTGTATAGTACAACAGTTACTTTTTTTGCCAAAAAAATTGCTTTTATCCAATGTTTTGAAAATCGCTACGCGCTAGTCAAGTGGTGGGGGACCTTCTAGTTCCTAGGCCTAGTAATCAAGGATTAATCGGTCTAGATGGATTAGTCGATTTTTTTTTTCGTTTTTTAATAAATATTCCTACAAAGTCCAAGGTTCCAAACTTAATGAAGAAAAGAAGTCACACATTACACAAAAATCTCAATATCCTGATTTTCCTCTCCATATCCTTTCAAAACTTGATCCCCATCGGACTCAACGTCAGAGTCAAAATCTTCATCTTCCTCCTCTTCCGTGTCATCTTTCGACTCAAAATCTTCTTTATGTAGCTCTCGTACTTCCACATTTCTAGCACTTCTTCTAGGTTGAAGGGCTTCATCCACTCCTCTCGAATTGGGTTCAACTTCTTCATCACCATCGTCAACAATCCATCATTGTGCATGTGTTGTTTCGCTGTATCGGGAGAGGGAGAGGGAGAGGGAGAGGGAGAGGGAGAGGGAGAGGGAGGCGTACGCGATTGATATTGCTATAGCTATATCGAGATCGAGATCGCTATAGTCGCTGGAAGTCGATGAAACTGTAATCGCCAAAAGTTGATGAAACTGTAGTCGTTGGAAGATGAATTGTAAGTTTTGTAACTATTGTTATAGCTCTTGTAATAACCGATTAATCAGTCGATTAGTCCGATTTTTAGAACACTGCTTTTATCCCTCGGCATATCCCAGAAGTATCCTTCACATATCCAAAATGAAAAACATTTAATTGAAATACTGGATACTTATTTTACGCATCTGATACATATTGGCATGTATCATTGTCTAGTACATATCCGATACCCATATGCGATTAGTTTTGGAGTATTTGTGCTTCATAGGTGGTGGAAAAAGAAATAATTTGGCTATAGAAAACTAGACGTAGGCTTTGAGGCCCAAAAGTATATAGAAGGAGGATGGCATTTTTAGGAGTCAAAAGAATCTCTAATGGGAAAAGGAAAAGAATGTCATACCACTAGTTCATCATGACAGAGATAATGTTATTGACATCATGACAAAAGGCAATTGTTGGAAATCCACTAATTCTATTTCTTGATTTACTATTAATGTGCAATTATGTTTCACTTGTAGAAAGGATTTGTGTGTTTATCTATAATCATCTACAGCCATTTTTATTGAGTACTATACTGATCCTCATTTGAAGACTGTCCATCCAAGAGAATAGTCTCATCATATATCTTTGTTTTTTTTTCGGGAGGAGTGGGGTGGGGGAGGGGTTGGTAGCATATAGTTGATTCCACGAAACATAGGACCCATTATATCTAGAGAGAGATGCTATTTCTCTTATCTCCTCACTATTAATTCGATGAATTTACTAAGCATGCTTATAAAGCGAATACAAATAGGGAATATAGATACAATAAGGATATAGCGATACGAGAAAATTTGAAGAGAAAGGATATGGTGCAGCTACGATATGTTAGATTAATATTTAGAATTCATATTCTTTTAGTATTGTGTTACGATGCTAATCAAAGGAATTGTGGTAAAAACGTTTACTTAGATACTTCTTTGATTGTTAAAATCTAAAGTATATAGAACACATGTATGACACAATAGGGATATGATAAATACACTAAAATAATGATGATACTATTTCATCTCGTTATTTCTTTTTCGACGTGTTATACTAAAACATGTGGCACTCCCCTTGACTTTGCCGATAGCGTCACAATTGCTAGTCAACCTCGATGAGCATGAGACAGATCGATCTTCTATAGATATTATCATCATCATCGATCCAAACCCTAGTTGCGCTCAGTGAAGTCTCCATAATTGATTGCCATCATCATCCTCACCAACCTTTGTCCGATCTGTTCATAACTCCAAACCCTCTTTTTGATTGACCATCGACCAATCTTGAATCCCTATGTTCTGAAATCAATACAGAGAAGTGCTTGAAAAGAAACTTACAATCCTTATTCATTTGTTGTTCAGTGCTAGCTCTCCATGTTTGTTGTTGTTCGGTAGATGATCCCACTGTCTTTGATTTCTGGTGGTTCTTGATTATATGGTTGTTCGATTGCTAATTACTGCAGGGTCTTTTTGTTCACCCCATGTTCATTGTTCACTGTTTGTTAGTTCTCTCATGTCGTTAACAATTCTCTGTGTTGATTTTGGTGAGTATCATCGTGTCTGTTGTTGTCTTCTAATGAAATGCTGGATTCACAAGTCTTGGTACTCCTGTGGTTTTGTGTTGTAGATATTTGCTCCCCCGTGATCAAGTGGTCATTATTTATTCATTTGATATGGTGGTTGTTTCTGCACCTTACAATGGCTTCTCTGTTTGTTTCGGTTCTACTTCTACCATAGCTATTGGTTGTTTTTGGGTCTCCTTGGTCTCCTGATATGATGTTCATTACCTCTACACATTTAAAAGGCAAAAATTATACTTCTTGAGCTAATGTAGTTGAGGTATATTTTTTGGGCAAGATGCAATTTCATTTCTTGATTGATGATCCTCCTAAAGAATTTGATCTAAACTCAGTGCATGGACTTTTGAGGATGATCAGATTTACATTCAGTTATGGAGTAGTATGGCGCCTCTTATTAGTGGCACTCTAGTTTTCCTACCTACTGCCAAACTTGTGTGGTGACGTGCTCAAGAGTTGTATTTTGTTATTAACAATCTGTGCAGGACCTATGATCTTAATCAAACTTATTTTTCATTTGCCCTCGGTGATTCTTCTTTAAAAGATTGTTATGCCAAGTTTCGTGGTATTTGTGTGGGACGTAGTATCTGTGAGTCTATTTGTGTTGATATTTAGGTTGTCACTACGTGAATCTATGTATGTGGCTTGGTTCTTATTTGGTCTTCCCTCATCATATGATCTTGCTCGTTGACAATTTTGGGGCCCAGAACTTACCATCTCTCTTGAGTTTTTGGTCATCTTCATCAAGGCTCGTTATCTTCTTCTAAGTCTGGCACTATCTTGCCTCCTGATCGTTTTGCCTTGACCACCATTGTCTCATGTAGTTATATGTCTTGTGGTATAATCTTGGGGGTCGAGATTCAGGTGGACATGGTCAAGGAGGCTTCGGCCGTGATTCTTCTTGTGGTGGTCGTCGTTTTGGTTGTGACTCTGGTTGTGGTGGTTGTTTGTCCGGGGAGCTGGTTGTGGTCATGCACTTTGCCAATTATTCCTAGGATCTTTATGGTCGCCCTGTCGCTCATTAGGTTACTATGTTTGAGGATAATTGACAACATATACCTAGCTCTTCTAGCTTCACTCCGCTTGTGGTTACTTTCCATGAGGATGAGTGCAATCGACTAGTTTCTACGCACCCTTCTAAGTTACCGTCTTCCTCCACTACTGCTGCGCTAAAAAAGGTTTCTCTTTTACTTGTCTTGATAACAATGCTCTTTGGGTTATTGATTCATGTGCTTCTACTCATATGACTGTTTTTCTAATATCCTGTTTGGTAGTCCTCTTTAGAAACCTATCCCTGTTACCTTAGCTGATGATTCCACTACTACTGTTGCTAGTTTAGGTCCAGTTGCTTGAAATTTGTTAACTTTGGGTTCTATTTTACATGTTCCTTGCTTTCTTGTAGTCTTATGTCTCTCAGTCATAGTTATCAAAATCGTAAGATTCACGATACGAATCGTATGATTCAATTCGATACACGATAAAATCAATTCTAACCTATATGACGAATCGCAACTTGCACCAAATCGGTAAGAGAATCGCTTGAATCGTCGATTCTCTTTTGATTCAAATTTTCGCGGTTCTGGGTTTGGGTCGTGTTAGTAAGCCGATAGAACAAAAAATTCTATTTTTTCGATATTTTCTAGAAAAAATAGTAATGCAACCATTGTTGGGGCTTACGAAAGGTCTTTGTAAAAAATTAGGGGATAGAAAGGGTTGCAAACTGAAAAATTATGTTTTCAGTTTTCACCTGTTGGCGTTCTTTACTTTTCAACCTTGAGACTTGAGTGAGCTGATCATCTTGTTCGATTTCTTTGCCATCGATCTTAGTCTCCCTCACAATAAAAGCAAGTGTCTTACCTATTTAGACCACGTGATCATTAATATATCTTTGGATATAACATTTTTATTGATTGCTATATTTGCATTTTTAATATGTTTTAAAAAACATGACCGAGTCGGAGCAGTTCACGATTCGATTCGATTCACGATTCGTAAACGACCTTTTCGATTCTCATTTCAATTCTTGATTTGACAACTATGCTCTTAGTAAGATTACCAAGTCATTAAATTGTTTTTTCCACATTGTTCTTGATTTTTTGTGTTGTTCAAGATCTCGTGATAGGCAAGAAGATTGCTGGTGTTGCTGAGTGTGGTGGACTGTACTTAGGGTAGCAAACGAAGTGAGTTGCTCGTGAGCTTGGCTCGGCTCGTCTCGGTAAGTGCTTAGTTCGGCTCGATTCATTTAGTTAACAAGTCGAGCTCGAGCTCGAGTTTTAGGCTCATTTCGTAAACAAGCGGAGCTTGAGTCTCGAAAGCTTGGCTTAGGTCGTAAAAACTTGGCTCGTTGTAGAGACTTGGCTCGTTTAGAGAGGCTCGTTAAGTAAATGAGCTTAGTTCGGCTCAGTTTTTTTACATATAAGATGAGCTCGAGTTAGAAATTTAGGCTCGTTTAATTTATGAGCCAAGTTCAAGCATTCTAAAACTTGGCTAGGCTTGTTCGCAGCCTAACTATACTACTTTGCCGCCGATGAACTCCCTTAGCTTGTTTCGCTCCAATCCTCCGTTTCATCCTACCAACATCATTGTTGTCTTGGTCATTCGTATCTTCAGAATCTCAAATGGACGATTTCATCACGTGGTCATGTTGAGGTTTTATTTTGTGAAGTCTGTGAGTTTAGTAAATATCATCGTGTTTCTTTCGTTCTGGGGTAGAGAGTCGTGTGTGTCGTGTCTTTTTAATTTAGTTCATTCCAATGTTTGGAGTCTTAATATGTTCTTTTATCACGCTTTAGTTTTCAGTTTTTTATTGTCTTTGTAGATGATTATTCATGGTTTTTACTTATTTTTATCTTATGAAAGAATGGTTTGAGTTGTACTCCATTTTCAGATTGTGTTATGTGAAAATAAAAACACAGTTCGATGTTTCGATGTGTATTTTTAGTGATAGTTTGTCCTTATTCTTTGATGATCATGGTATTATTCCTAAATCAACTTATTCTCGTACTCCACAAGAAAATGGAGTTGCCAAACGCAAACTGCTGCATTTGTTGGAGGTCGTATGTGTTCTCTTATTTCGTGTGTAGGTTCCAAATCTTTCCATCACCATCGCCACATCCTACCATGCCGCTATTGCAGGTGTATGTCCGCCGACCCAAGGTTCCAACTCAATCCACCGCTTCCTCTGTTGTGTGATTCGATGGCTTCTTTGGTCTTCCTCTTGCCCTTCGTAAAGGCAAATGTATTGGTACCTGTCATCCTATTGCTCAGGATGGTTCCTATGATCATTTCTCTCGTTTCTTTTGTGCATTTGCTATCTGTTTATTTGTTCCTAATAATGTTTAGGAGGCCTTGTTTATTTCTGAGTAGCGGACAATTATGGAGGATGGGATGTTTGTCATTCTTCAAAATGTTATTTGGACTTTGATTCTTCTTCCTTCTGGGAAAACCACTCATCGTTGAGTGCTTACTGTAAGTACCATTCCAATGGGTTAGTTGTCATTAATCAAAGACATTGTTTACTATATAGAGCAAGTAGCCACTTGCACGTTGAAGCTTTTACTGATTTAGATTGGGCTGGAGGACAATCCACGGTAGGACATTGCACATTCCTTGGTGGAAATCTTATTAACTGGAAGAATAAGAAACAAACAGTTGTTGTTCGGTTTAATGCAGAAGCAGAGGATAGAGCCATGATCATGCTAACTTGTGATCTTGCGTGGGTGCGCTCTTTTCTTGAAGAGATAGGAATTAGTGTGCTGTTTGTCTATGAATCTCTACTGTGATAATCCGGTCTTCCATGAGAGAACTAAGCACATTGAAGTTGACTATCATCTTTTTGCAAAAAAGTTAGGTGGTGGTGTCTATAAGGGCTCAGTTAGCTGATATGTTTAGTAAATCATATTCAAGCTTTGATCAAGGTTTGTGTGTAAAAAGTAGGGATTTTGTAATATTTACTCTCTAGCTTGAGGGAGTGTTAAAGAAATAGGTATTAGTGAGTGAGGGAGTGAGGATAGTCATGTCTTTAACCAATCTACATGTTTCTTATATATATTATCGATAATTGTGTGGTAGGGTTAAGTTGATTAACCCTAATCATACTTTTTCCATTAACAATGTCCTTTCTATTAGTCCTGTCAAACTAATTAGACATCTACTAATAGATAGTGTGTTGTGGAAAAAGGTATAGGTGATTGGGCTAGCTTTAATACGTATGGCAAAAAAGAAAACTATGGTTTATGATGGCTTGTGAAGAATTTGGAATGTAGGAAGGGACTTGTTTAACAAGAAATGTTTACTCTGTTTTTCTTGCACCATTAGAACCCATTCTATGGTATTAATCTCACTGGATCATGGTTTCCTTAATCCTACATTGCTACCTGTATAGTTCAATTGTTTGTTAGGACATTTTCCGACAATACAACCATATCGTGATTACTTTTTTTGTGTCACATACCAGGATTCTACGGCTTTCGTACGCAAACGATTTATCGACAAAACACACAAGCTTTTGAAGCAGCATGCTATACCTAGCAAATATGCATGTGCCTTTGCATTTGCTGCCTCGGATTCCCTAGAAAATCTGCGAGATGATGTAGGTCTGGATGTTCTGGTTGTCGACGTGTTTTGAACTTGCCATATGTTTGTGTATTGTCGTCGTTTGCTAACTTTCTATATTCTCTAGTCACTGAAATATATGACAGAGTTTGTAAAGGAGTTCAGGAGAAAAGCTCGGACCCGCCAAACTTCTGCTAAGCAGATACTATTGACTGATTATCCCGAGTACATTGTGGTTTTCTTGATCCATGTTCTTGCTCATGATTCTGGTTTCCCACCTGAAAATTGTGACGATGAAGAAATTTATGCTCAGTTTCTCAGGTAGACATTTTGTGACGGAAATGGGTTTGTCATATATATGAATATACATGCCAATAGTGTACTAATGCTATTAGGAATAAATTTTTTCCTTGGCAGTCCACTCGTTTTCACTTTGCAAGCCTTAATTAATGCTAGTCTCATTGACAACGACATGGATGTCATCAACGCTGCTGTCTCATGTCTACGAAACATCTTTTTTGCTATTAAACAGGCTGAGGATGCTGTTGATGCTCACACAACTCCTGTAACTATTCCCCTTCCTCTGAACTTGGATGTTTCTGTACTCATGACGCTTTATTTTATATTAATCTACTGATAGCATTCTTAATTCTTGTGTCGCAGAAATTACTTATTCTAGCCGACTTTGGAATTTCCTTGTTGAATGCATTGAACAACAACAGCGAACCAGGAACACATACCCTCGGTTTGATCCTGTTGCCGTCATCATTATACACAATTTGTCCTGAAGAAAAAAGACACGAGGCAAGTTCTAAAGCTAATAATTAACTTCTGAATTCCTGGCAATTATTTAATCGTTTGAAGCATTCTAACTTAAGCTTGTAGTTTCGGTGGTTTACAGGCTAACTTTTATTGTTTGGCTCGATCTGATCTTAATGCAAAAATTGCCAAGAGAGTGGCTCCTCATTTTGAATCTCAGATCTCTCATGTAGGTTTCTTGTATCCACTGTTGTCTTTCTTTTGTTCTTCCGTTTGCTTTTTTCTTTCCTGGTGGACTAACATACTTCAAAGTATTCTGGCTATCTGTAATCCTGCTAATATATCAGCCTTCTAATGGATGCAACAAACGTGTCCGAAAATGCCAAGAGGATTTATCGGAGTCACACGTTATAAAGTGTAGCACGTCGAACTTGCCACTACACAAGAATGATGGTTTGTTCACCTATGGGACAAAACAACTAAGTGAGAGTTCATTTCCTCATGGACAAGGGATCCATGAAACTTTGAACCAGGAAATGAATGTTAGAGGAAAACAAAAAAGGGCTCTCTCTTCAACTCCTCCGAAATCAGTTGAACTGCATAATGAATCCTCTATTTATCATCACGAAAAAGGTCAATCTGGGAATTGTGGATCAATTACTGGAACACAGCATCTTCATTCTTCTTGTGATTCCGTGACCACGGAACCTTCACTGACTAAGATGGAAGATCTGAAAAATTATGTGAAAATAAATGGTGTGGTAGAGTTATCTGACAGTACCGGAGCTGAACCTTCGAAGTGTACTGGATTGGGTAATATTTGCAGCTTGAAGAAGGTATGTAGTTTTTTTACGGGGACAGGTATGGATATTTTTATTTGCGTTCCTTTTGCTTTTATGAGTTGCTACTTATGAGAACTTTGAATTACACAGGATTCTGGAAATACCAGTCAAGAGTTAGTTGGGCAGCGGACAAAATTATGGTCCCCAATTGATAGAAGGTGAGTATCTGTACTTGTAAGTGCTTTATTCTAGGAAAGCATTTTGTGTGACACTGTCAGTTTTATATTTTTCAGCTACTATTCGGGCACAGTCAGCGGGTTTGATTGTAAAAGCGATACTCATAAGGTGATGTTTACTTTTCTTTGGAAAAAGATTATTCATTTCACAAACAATTTTTGCCTGTTTCTAGTTGGAACTCCTCCCTCCCCGTGCCGCTTCCGTTTGTGCTTGATAGGGGAGCATTAGTTCTAATACACCATCCTCATATTGGTTTAACCTTGGAAGGATTTCCTGCAAACATGTTGTGGTTTGTCAGGCATGCTCTCTAATTTAATCTATTAAATGGGATTAAGACAGAAGGTAGGCAAGCAAGGGAGCATCATTTCATCGCGCAGAGAGAGGTTTTCCTAAGCACCGTTGCAAATATTTTCATCTCCTTGGGTTACCCACTTCCAGAGGGGGTGTTTGTAGACCTTAGAGAATAATAAACTAATGTATCTAAACTTCTAAGACTTGAGCCAGTAGAGTTGGTATCAAAACTTTGGATGTTTATAGTTTACCTTGCGGCAGTGATCCATAGTAGCCCTGCCTTGGAAGGGTTCCTTGTCACCATAATTTTGCATTCCTAGCTTCAACAAGGTTATTGGAAATCTTGTTATTAAATGCAATTTCAACCTTTTTCCTTGTTTTGTACAAAATTTATGTATTGAGATTAAGATGTCTATTATTTTGAAGGGTGGATTTCATGCTAATTGTTATTAGAGTAAAACAGTGTTTTGGGTTAATTGATTACACACTAATACACATAATATATATAGAGTTGAGCACAAAAGTAAAAGACTAAACTACCCTCATGCCCTAATATTAAACATAACTATAGCGAAGGGTTACCTCCTTACTACGAGATGTACTCTCCATCTCAGAATTCTTGGGGGTGGAGGTAGCAGATTGTTATTGAGCCTTGTCTTTCTCCGGTCGAGTCTCAACCACTCGTTTGTTTCCAAGGGTCATGACTATTTTCGCTTGCTCATAATGAGGATTTTGAGCTTGCAAATTACCAACCACATATTGCCCTTATGGTTGTTGAGAGGGTGACTAGACAGCTTGCCCTCTTCCCTTTAATTAAGAGCATTGGCGACTTGCCACATCTGGGTCTCGATAATCGTCAAGAAAATAATTGCAATTAATTGACAGGCATAGCCTATCCCGACGTACGAATTGTCTTACTGGCACGATCCGTCGTGAAGTACAAATCGTCCAAAAGCAGTAGCCATCAATGAGTATAACCTATCTCAAACCCCTAAATAGCAAATAATGAAAAACATTCATGTGACTCGGTATCTAAAAGCATGTATTTAAATACTCAACCAATAGAATGCATTAAAGAAAATATTCATAAACACTGAATTTGTTCTCGTCAAATGAACTGATCTGATTATGGGATTAAATTACATGCACACCGTCGTTACTTGAATTAAAGCTTCATTTCCGCTCTAGATCGGGTGTTTAGCCGGCCATTGAAAGTTATTTCCTAAGCGATTATCCTTCTTCCAGTCTTTCTTTGTTCTTAGGGTTTCTGTTTTGCAGTTTTCCTACTTCGGAATTTGTGGAATGCCTCATAAACAACACCCTAGAAGCTTAAATCGACTTGTTAACCAATGTCCGTCCGGACGCAGATAATGTTTGTCCGGGTGCTTGGTTGGGGAAAAATTTTAGAGAGCTGACTAATCCCATCAAACACAGGAGGAGCTGGTACGGACACTGATTGGACTTTGCCTCGTAAACTCCAGTTTTTACTTCAAATCATTGTCACTTGTCTCTGGCTCTCCAAGCTTTGAAACAAAAAAACATACATAAATTATCGAGTAATATGATATACGATACTAATGACAATGATTTTTGCGGCGTGAATGGTAGCATTTCTGCACCTATTAGTGACATTTTTGAGCAAACATAGCAGTAGAACATTAGGGCATCTGAGATGTCTACGGGGAGATTACGCGACGACACTCCTCCTTTGGGGAGTACCGTGATAGATGAACTACGAGGATTCAGAAGCTTATGGCTATCATCATCTGAATGTGTAGCATGGTATGTCGATGGGTGACCGTGAAGATTCCAAGATGAGTTCACGAGAACCACTGGAAGTAGTAGTGGCTAAAGCTAATTAGTTAGTAGGCACACTAGAAGATGATATAGAATTAGATATAGAAGCCTGGCGAAGACGATTGAAAACTTTGCTGAGAGAAGGTATGTCCCTCTCACCCAAAAGTTGTGAACGAGTGGGATCATAAGAGGAAGGTAACCTAGATAAAAACTAAGCCACATGCGTTGACTCACGCTATTGTTGCACAACCTGAATATTTGCAGAAATAGACTTACAAATGTTAAAGTTCCTTGTAAATACCGCAGAACATAGCATAATAATCCTCGAGAGACAAATCACTAGGTGCAAGGGGCAAATAAGTTTGATTAACTCTTGGATGTATCTCCTGAGCTTGGCGCCAAACAAGTTTGGCTTTGCGTAAGAAAACCGGAGCACCGCTAATCTGAGGCTCTATACTATTACATAGCTGAAGATGAATCTGAGCATCTTCGGCAGTCCAAGTATCATACTTAGTATCCGTTGCTACTGGGGGATTATTAGTGGAAAAACATATTGTACTTTGCCAACATAATACACCTAAACAACCTTAGTCCAAGTTGCATAATTTTTACCATTAAGTTTTGTGGAAGTGACTGGCAACATATTAGGAGACCAAGTAGAAGAAGAATCCATCACACTGGCTCTATTCAGGATGCCTACAACCAAACAACTAAAAACTTATGAAAACTTGTGAACTCGTCACTGTTGTAAGAATGAAATATCAACAACAATAGAGCATCATACTAACCAAGAATCCACATATCAGTAGAAAACAAGCAGTATTAGAAGCAAAACTCACATACTTGTTGTGAAGAAAACAAATTGATGGATGAGAGAGTAACTTCGAAACATCTGGAAGTTGTTGTGTAACATGTCAGTTTGAGAAATGAATCTTGAAGTCACGGTACAGATCACGAGTGGAGAAATCGCGCCAAATCGTGAGTTGATACAGATCCTGAAGTCACGATGATAGATCGCGAATTAGAGAAACGAATAGACGACGATGATGAGGCTGAGGGCTACTGGAGCTGATGGCTGCGACCGGAGCGGAGGTTGATGTGTGCGGCGGATAGAGAGGACGACGACAATAGGGTGAGAGTTTTTATTTGTGTGGCTCTGATACCATGTTTATTAGAGAAAAACAATGTATTGGTTAATTGATTAAACCCTAATACTAATCATAACTATAGCTTTTACGTCAGCATAGAATTGTTTCATGTTGAGATCGTATGACATGGTTAACTAGCCGAATCCCTAGCCAATTGATCGCTTCTGTATTGTCAAGCTGCCCATGTTAGTCTTACCATGAGACCAGTTAAGTCCTCTTGAAGCCATAAGGACCAAAGTTGTAAATCTCGTCCCGTATTGCCCTGTACACGTCCCATACTGGAGCCTTAGTGAGGCACGTATGCATGTGTTTCGTTCCGGCCAAGATCTCAGTTGGTTCGGACTGTTCTGGCGGTATACCCGATCTTGGCTGAGGGAGTGACTTTTTTTTTCCAATCGTTTGGTATTTTTGGTATTATTCCTTACGAATGGTGATCTCTCTCTCTCTCTCTCTCTCTCTCCTCAAGCTCTTAATAGTCTCATTGGTTGTCTGACACTGGGAGCTTATGGTGCTGGGGAGGCGAGAGATAGAAATGGTGTTGGTGTTAAAGTGGTAAAGATTGGAATTTTAGTCATTTTGAGTTTTATGAAATAATAAAAATCTTGATGGGCTCTTAGATTGTCACTGGATAAGCCATAGCAAACACCGCCAGAAACTTGATTTATTTTGGTGATTATTTTTAGAATTGTTCTAGGATTTTTTATGATTATTTTTGTGAATTGTTTTGTGATTTTCTAGAATTGTTCTATGACCTTTATAAGTTGTGGGATATGGATACATGATTTTCTAGAATTATTTTTAGAATTGTTCTTTGATTTTATAGAATTATTTCTTGTCTTTTCCTTGATGAGCGGGATATGGAAACCGTGATATTCACTGATGAAGGCGAAGGAGATGTATTGAATGTTGAAGTTGGTATGAGTAGAAATTAGTAGGAATTATTACCTTTTGGTTTAGATTTTTGACATGTATTGAATGCTTTGTAGTATTTTTTAGTCGCTTTCTTTTCTACATTGAATGACTTTTGGAAATTGACTTATGCTAAATACTTGGTATAATGTTCTTAGTAAGTCAACTACTCCTCTATTTCTCTCGACTCCTTTTTATGCATGGTACAGAATCGACAATTATAATTTTTCTTTTTTATAGCCGTATTCCCAACGTATCTATATCATATTTTTTTAGGTTTTGCCGTATCGCCGAATTTGTATAAAATCGTATCCGTTTCCCTTATCGGTATATGTGCTTCCTAGATGAGAACTAGTGAACGGAATATTCTGTTATCCAAATTTGGAAAAGAACTATCTGTGTGAGCAACACCCCCAACCCCCACCTCTTCCCAAACAATGGAAAAGGATAAAAGTTTGCAGTCAGTTGGGATCACTGCACAATTATGCTTCCAATTCCATTTGCTAATTTTCAATTACAATCCTTAAATGATTTTTTATGTTGATCTATTGCAGGAAGCAAACAGTTCAGATCCACAACATTGGTAAGCTGTTAATGATCTCACACTTTTTATGTCTCAGAACATGGGCCTCCGTGCCTTTAGAATTTAGATATGCTCAAAGACTGGTTTCTCAATTAGTTTGATTAGATCTCTCTGCAGATTTGGGTTTTTTACCCTTTCTTGGTGACATAACTAGTATCCAACCTTCACTCGAAAATCACGAAGGGCACGTCATTTAACTGTGAAAGTGGTCTTTTGTGATTTTTAGCACGACACCTTTATTTTCTTTATCTAGGTGCTTATTCAAAGGAAACTATGTTGTTACTCATAATTAAAGTGAAAATGTTAGTGAGTGACGTATCCTTATGGAGCCTGACACCTAATTCAGGTTTTGTTGTTTCCATAAATCAGTTTCATTGATTTGATACGAACTCTGCTGTCCTTGTTACAGTGATTTTGTTAGTCGCCAAACTAAAGCGGGTGACACATTTTGGGATGACGCTGCAAAAATCTTTCCTTGTAAGGCAAATAAGAACTTTCTCAAGAGAAGGATCCCTTTACCTGGTAAGAGTCTATCATTTAATAACTTTTTTTTTGTTAGAAATATAATATTTTTTTAACAGTTGTTTAGGAGATAACTGACAAGAAATAGTTGCCAGTTTCGGTTTATCTGAAAGACTTCACTTGCCTGGATAGATCTATGTTTTTCTGTTGAGATATTGCATGGCAGAATCATAAGTTTCCAATATAGAGGTCGTCTTAATTTCTCAATCGAAGTATTAAACTTTTTAGGTAGTTTCCACTATAGACTTCACTTGTCTGGTGTTTTATCTATTTTTCCTTTTTTTTTTTTTTACGTAGTTGTGATTTAACTTTTTTTCATCTTAGGACTGGAGGTTTCTTGTCATAATTATGAAGCTCCTCCCATAGATATTTGTCATTCATAGTAGAGTCTCATGTATTCATTCTTTTTAGTTGTTTCTTTTACTTCTTCCCCTCCATTTCTTTTTCAATCCAGGATTACTATATAGGGCTTGTTTAAAATTCTTCCTTGGTTTTCCTTTTTTGGGTTTGTAGGAGTCGGGTAGCTTGTACAAACCATTTCATGGATCATCAGTATTAGTAGTAAGTTTGGGTGACACGAATTAGTGTACTTGAGATTTCTGTTTGTTTTCTTGGCTCTTGATAGGGCACCAGAGCTTTCAGTAGTTTGATGGGTTAGATGGAGTCTCCATATTACGTTCTGAAGTTTTCCACCTTTCAGAAGTCAACATAGGCATGTGCAAAGTATCCAATCACTTGTCTAATGTTTGCATGTTTATCTCCATCAAACCATTAGATTTCGGAAATACTTTTTCAGTGTCCTAGTTAGTTTTAGTTTTGCTTCTCTCGATAACAATTGTGGTTATTTCCCGTGTACTGCCTCGAAGTGTTAATTCTGGTGGTTGAGGGCCTATTCTGTAATTTCTGGTTGCAGGGAAGGAGAACAAGGGGCAGAAAGTTGCAACAGAAACATCAACATCTGAAGTCATTGATGAGAACCAGAAACCTGTAAGATCAGTTTTTTTTCCTCCATTCCTCTTCCTCTCTTTCCACTGGCACAATTCACGTAAAGCCAGACTTCTTTATTGTTTTCGTGAAAAAGTTTGATTTCTGCTGTCCTATTATTTTGGTCACTTGTTTATGTGGTGATTTTCACCCTCTTGGAAATCATCAGTAGGCTCCGTTTGTATAGATGGCAATTTCAAAGGAAGGAATTTGTCTTCAATGTTCAATGAGAAGTTGGACATTGAGTTTGGGAGCTTTCGTGATGGATTTGACATGACTGTTTAATAGGAGTTATGTCATGTTAGGGATTGTAGTTATGCTAGCATTCCAGTAAAATACATCTCTTCTACATCTAACCCATTTTCCATTCTAGTTTCACAAGCTATCTATAACTCTATTGAAAATAAAAGTAATTGATAGTACTTCTATCCAAAGGAGGGCTTAGGCTTGAAATAATCTCAGGAATGGACCACAATGGCTGTATTGGGGTCTTGGATTTGTCGAGGCACATGGAATACTTGCATATTACTTGTTACAGATAACGAAACAACGCAAATGGCTCGTGTCATTTTCCCATCTAATATATCAAGAGAAAAAAAAAAGACTTTATTTGCGTTGTAGATCTTTAGTCCTTCATTATACTTTCCCTCCACAAATCTAAGATCCAAGCTCGGTCTAAATAAGGCCAATGTAATGTGGATTGTGGATTCTGTGTTTTGTTGGGTGTGGAGTGTTAGCTGACCTTGTTTTCTGTTAGGGATTAATTTTCGTGGGTGTTTATTTCAGGTTGCTCGAAGAAGTCAGAGACGGAAATAAATTATTTATTTATTTTTTGCTTATGTAACAGCTGCTATTAAGTCTGTTGACCAGAAAATCGCAGCTATTAAGTCTTTGGGCAGAATTATTATCTGTGTAGAGTGCGGGCTAGCAAGGATATTTCTCTCCTCTTGTGAATGTACCTCTTCAAATGTAGAGCGCATCTTTGCCTAATCGTGTAATTAGCCTCTGATATTGATGAGAATGGGGTTGTTCTAATACTTATGTTAGGGGGCCAGGGAGCCCGGGTGTGCGTTGCGCACATCAAGGGTGCTGCTCGCCAAAATGATATCGTTTTGGCGTGCGAAATACTCCCCGTATATTTGAACGCTAATTGAATAATTTTCGGTCAGTGTTTTACGCGCTAAAACGACGTCGTTTTGATGTGCAACACGAGTTGATATGCGCAATGCACAATAGCCTCCCAATTCCTATCTTAGGTCTTATCTAGCGATCTTGCTTAGGATGGTGCAAGATTTTGAATGTTACTACTGTGGATACTAGGGGTGTAATCAGTTCGGTTTTGGTCGATTTTTCGGCTCGAATTTACAAAACTGAGCTGTTCGGGGTGTATATTATGGGCCCAGATCCTAACTGACATCGGTTTGGTCTACCTTGGGTTCGGTCTTTTTTTTTTGGTTATTCTGATTTCCCAATTGGGCTTTTTTTTTTTTGGGCCAGAAAAATATTTTGGACTCTAAAAAAGGCCGTCTTTTTTTTTTTTGTTGAATGTACCCTTTCTTATAAACACTATAAATCAAATAATAATTTTTTGGCCCATTATTTGTTTGTTTTGAAGTTTGTGTTCTCGGGTTCCAATTGAGCCTTTGTTATCGGCTTCCAATTGAAAATGACCAAAATGTGAAAATCTTCATTCAATAGCCAACAAGAATTCTAATGTTCCAGTGGATTCAATAGCCCACAGAAAAAAAGAAACAAATCAAACAATATTAAATACAAGATTAGCCAACATAGTAACACAGCTGTAAACAATAGTCAACACAAATGAATAATGCTAATGACACTTTTGTAGTTCACTTCATTTTATACTGCATGTTTAGATATCAAACAACCATAGAGAATTAGAGTCTATCTACTTATTTGAACACTCTAGCTGTTTGACACTTGTACAAAATGAACTAAATTATGAAGTGTCACTAACATTGTTCAACACAAAAAAATACAATAATTCATAAATGGAACAAATATTTGACAGTTAATACAAAAAACGTCAATTCTATTTTCATTTCCTTAACGCAGATGATTTGATACCCTTTTGGCACGCTTTCTGTGAAATAACAAAACAAAAAATCATAATCAAATGCCAAATATATACTTATGTACACTTATACACCATTCAATCAAATGCTTTTACATCATTCAAAAAATTATCCTCATGATCATCGGCTGTAAAAAAAAAAAAAAATACAAAGTTCTGTGCAACAATTTTTAGCAGAACAGCACACACCCTGTGGGTGGGGGTGCCTTGTCATAAAGGTTAGTGGTTATTGAAAGTTATTTAATTAAGCTCAATAAATTAAGAAATCTAAGAGTGGAAGAATCGAAAGGTTAGTGGAAAGTTCCGGTTTGGCTCGATTCAAAAAACTTTTTTTTTTAAATTAATTTTATAAATGAGACAGTTCTTTTTTTGGAAATTTTAAAATAAAAAATTGGACGAAACAAGTTTGGTTTATTTTTATTTGGTTTTCTTTGATTTATTTGCTTTATTGAGTTTTGGACATGTGATAAAGCTTAAATAATTCTATAAACATAAGTAGAGAATATTTCAGTCCAAAAATCAATTCACCGGATTTAATGATATCCATATAACATAAAAAAGGCCAACAAATTTAAAACATAAAATAGCATAAGAATCTTTAAACTAATGCCAAAAAATTGATTTCATACAATTAAAACTACATAATTTCAAAAAAAAAAAAAAGACATTATAATTTAACAACAAAACGATAAAAGCTAAAAAATGAAAAGAAAAAAAAAAGTTTTCTTTTAAAACAAAACTAAAAAGAATTACAAGAGATCTAATATGAAAATAAAAATGGATTAGGGTTAGTTTTATAAGTTTTCATTTGTTTTTTTTTTCGATCAAATTCAAATTCAAAATCAAAATCAAACTGGTAAATTTACTTAAAAAAATTAAAAACCAAGTTAGATCACCAGTCTGAGAAAACCAAACTAAACTGATTATTTTGTCTGACCTTTTCGATCAATATAATTTTTTCTATTTATAATTCAATGTTAAGTTGAAGAATTACATTTAGCATCTCTCACTGTTAGATTTGATCCTAACATGCATGTGCATGTGATTTTATATTATTATGATGTCAAAAAATTGTGATTTGCTATCATAAATGGATTCTTAGTTATTTATGTAAGGGGGAAAGAAGAAGAACATTATTCGATTATGTGGGATTTCAAATTCTGAATTATTCGATTGTATGATTTCGTAATTAGGATTCTTCCTGCATAAAATTTGGGGCTTTTAAAATCATTGTTTTCCTAATAAAATGGTAATGATTTTCGTTGATTAAAGTGTCTTGGTGGTCTTTGGATAAGAGTCGGAGGCCAGCATGGGACGAGATAAGTAATAATTATTTATTGTTGGGTGTTGATCTAAAAGTGGAACCTCTAACCTTCCGCTTAATTGGAAATTTATTTTTGTTTGGGTTCACATGGGCCAAGTAATAATTCTTTAATACTGCTACATGTGATTCTTGAGAATGTGTGGAATATGTTGACAAAACTGGTTACTAGAGACAAGTTTGAGTGATTCTTGAACTTGTTTCAGGTTATCTCTTGTTGATTGAGAACGGAAGCTCATACCCGCAAAGGAAGACGGTTAGATTTGCTAGCCAAAGTGGGAATTTGTCGAGCTATGACTTTAAATTGAGAAAAAGGAAGGGCCTGAATGGCCCTCCCCGTTTGGATGCTTGGCTACTAGAAAGTCTGTTTGGACAGTGTGTATGCATATAAATTTTTGGTCTATCACGAGTTGTCACGTATTCAAAACCTGATAAATAAAGCACAATAATTAGTCAATTAAATGTTGCCAAGTGTTTATAGGTCAAAAGTCAAAGCTACACAAATGGTCCATTCACATGACACCACGTGTTAAAATGATGCAGGTTTTAATTTGTAAAGCTTAGCCCATATAGCGATATAAAAATTATATATATCTCTTTATATATAAATATTCTTCATAAATGGATAAATGGAAGGATAATTATGAAATAATTATTATCTCATTTAAATTAAATAAGAGATAAATATGAGAGAGTTAGGGTTGTTCTATACTCTCTACCTTACATGCTCTATAAATAGAGGTGATCTCCATCATATTTGAGATAAAACTCTCATCCATCACACAAGTTAGCAAAGAGCTCTGAAGATCAAAACTGCAAAGGCCCTTCAGAATTTCTCAAGTCGACATTAAACTAGAGATATCTTCAGATTAAAGCTTCAAAACCCTAAAGAACAGTCAAATTCAATGGTCATCTTCTTCACAGAACTTGGAGAAGATTTCGCCGACTAATTCGAGATTAGGTTGTCAAGCCCTCGATTCATCATTCAAAGAGAAGCATTAGAGGATTTATTTTCTTTGATTAAAAATTACCATCAGATATTGTAATCCTATTTTTCATAAATTAATAAATTGATTTTGTTCATCATTTATCCGCTTTCTTTTTTGGATTCCAAATTTGTGTGTTACAAATTTCTTGCACGCTCGATGGGACCATCTTTGCCTCTCATCTCTTCTATTCAAAAACCAACACTCTCAATTGCTCCTAATAACGATAGTTCAAAGGTTGCTCAAGTTGCCCTGAGAAGCTCCAAGTCTTTGACCGCTGCAAAGACTGGCTTTGAATCTCATGCTCATAGCGCCGGTGCAACGACTCAAAACAAGACAAAGGCTGCAACAAAAGCTAATGTACAAGCCACGTTGCTGCCCAAATTGTTGGTGTTGATCCACCAAAGACATTGCCAACTCTACTAGACTTGCCAGAAGGAAAAAATGACACTCATGCATTGGAGGCTAATAAGAACATTGCTACCAACACAAAAAATCCCTCATCACATCCTTCTATGCCTCAGGGATGGCTTTGCGAGTTCATGAGAATCCACAAGTAGAAGACGATTCAAGCAGATCTGACTCTACTTCTTCTCGAGGTACTCCCTAGTCGAAGCTCAATTTATTTGACGCTTTTACTGGGCCTCGTAGCTCTTCTGCCATGCCAGTCATGACAACGAATGCGCTCACCCTGGAGGAACGAGTTGCTTTGCTGGTCAAAAATATTGAAGGATTGATAAAATCATTGGAGGATCGTGACTATGAAATTCTATATCTAAAAAACAAGATAGAAAGCATGGAAAGCTCAAGTCACACAACTGACGATTCAAGACCTCAAGGGGAAACCTCCAACAAGGGAAAAGAGACACTCAAAGACTTGTTAGTTTCTTTGGATGGCTCAATTCCTATCGATCAACTAAAAGACTTCATCTTAGGCACCATGAAACGTAAGCACGAGGAGACACCAAAAGCTTCCGCCACTTATGCCAATCCGTACACCCGAAGGATTGACCATTTGAAGATGCCCGTTGGTTACCAACTACCAAAGTTTCAATAATTTGATAGCAAGGGTAAACAAAAACAGCATATTGCCCAGCAATAATGTTGGAACTGATGGAGATCTTCTTGTCAAATAGTTTGTTCATATGCTCAAATGAAATGCTTTTTATTGGTATTGTGACCTTGAGCCTAGCATATCGTCGTATTGTTAGTATGGTAGAGCTTACCGGTGCTCACCAATATAAAGATGAACCTGTTACTGACTACATCAATAGATGGAGACATCTAAGTCTGAATTGGAATGATAGATTATTTGAAACCTTTGCAATTGAGATGTGCATAAAAGCCATATAGTGGGGGCTACAGTATATTCTGCAAGGAATCTTGCCCAAAGGTTTTGAGGAGTTGGCTACTCAAGTCCATGACATGGAACTTAGCTACTCGAGTCCATGACATGGAACTTAGTATTGCAGTAAAAGAGAGTCGAGGTCCACCAATGCCAAATTCTCTTAGTACCGGAAACAAGCCAGACATGCGCAAATTGGGCAAATTTTCAATCAAAGTAGACAAAAAGAAGTGCATGGCTGCGAAGGCCACATCAGTCAAGATCTCCACTAAGCCCAAGGCAAAAGAAATAGAAAAGCTTGTTCCTCATCAAGAGAAGGAAAAGAGAAGGCTCACTCTGAAAGAGATGCAAGAAAAGGAGCATCCATTTCCCGATCAAGAAGTCCCTATGATGCTTGCAAATATTGGATATGAAGCTCACTGACCTACTAGAGATGAAGCGACCTGAGGAGGCTAACAAGGTTAACGATCCAAACTACTTTAAATACCGCCACTTAGTTAGCCACCCAACTCAGCAATGCTTCATTTTGAAGGAAATGATTGTGGAAGCTTAGTCAGTGAAAGATTGTTTTGCAAGAGGAAAAGAAAGCCGCAACTACTAATTAGACGGCAACTACTCTCCTGGAAGAAACTCAGCAAATTGAAGGGTCACAAAGCATGAAGATTCAATTTGGGTCATTGGATCCAATTGAAATAACGGTACCACGCTTTTCTACTAAAGTGCCCGGGGGCATTACTTGTCTCAACATAGACAACCTAGATGATAAATGATGGACTCTTGTCACTTGTAAGAAAAAAAAGCACATCGAGTGCAAGACGTCCTCAAATTTCACGTCCAAAGAAAGTTCAGGAAGAACCACTATAAGGAGGCAACAAAGGAAGAAGAGAATGCATAAAAAGGCTTCAGAATCGCCAAATGACCCGTATGTCCAAGGTCCACTTACTCCAATTACCCTTTGGGACTTCTTGCCCGAGTCAATCCGCAATGATGATTGTCTTGTAGCTTCATGTAACATGGTGAATATTGAAGAATCTAAGGATCGAAAACCCGAGTCACCTCTAGCATCTCAACACACTCACATCAAGCCTGGCTCTCAAACTTGTGCCAATACTTGCACTGCTTGCATGGAAACTATTAGATTCTCTAATGAAGTTATGTTGTTTGGTTTAACACCACATAATTGCCCGCCCTTCGTCACTGGTTATACATGCGAACAAAGGGTTAATAGAATGCTCTTGGATGGAGGATCTGCCATCTACATCTTGCCACTCCGTACTATGAAGGAACTTGATATCACAATAGACAAGCTCTCACCTAGTCGTCTTATGATCCAAGGGTTTAATCAAGGGCGCAAACAGCTATTGGTCAAATTCGCTTGGACTTACTCATAGATGATATGACATAAAGTGCATTGTTTCATGTGATTGATGCCAAAATATTATACAATGTGTTGTTAGGACAACCATGGCTTCAACAATGGCTTCATCTCATGAACCCTTCACCAATGCTTCAAGTACTATCAAAATAGCATGATAAAAAAGGTCGTAGCGGATGACAAACCATTTAGTGAAACAAAATCTCACTTGCTGATGCAAAATTCTACTTGGCAAACATTGTGTTGGCAAAATTAGAGACAATGGTCTCTTCATCAAGCTACAAGTTTTCAAAGGCTAATGACCTTCAAATTGACCAAAAAAAAAAAATTCTCACTAGCAAGAAGCAAAAAGAGAAGTATCACCGTCATGTGGAAGATTTGATAGAAAAGAAAAACATACCAATACTTCATTATATGGTGAAGTTGAAGAAAAGCGAAGATCTAGTGTTGGAAGGATTGACTCTCCCGACACACTAACCTTAACAAAATAAAGGTTACTCAACCCTTGGAATGATTCGTCCGAGCAACACAAAGTCTGAATGTGGAATGTGAGAATTTGCCATCAAAATGGACTGGTGGCTTCGATCCAAATGCTTACAAACATTTTGCAAAAGTCGGGCATAATCCTAAGGATTTAACCACACTGGGAAAACTCTTGCCCGAAGTAACTGGCGAAGAGTTACATGGTCTCAATTCAACTCAGAAAATGCTCAAGCAGAAAGGGTACGCCATCAAAGACTCCCAAGCAAGCCTTGGATACACCACACCTGCTCCTGCTCATATTTTTTATAAGGAAGCCGAGCAACAACTACATAATAGTGGAGGAGGATACTTCATCAATGACATCAAAGACCGCTTAAGCACTTCAAAATCACAAGGGTCTGTTTTTGATCGGTTGACGTTTCAAAACAAAGTTCTCTCAACATTCACTAGGAGAAGATCTATTCGAAGCAGATTAAGGCCGTCAAATCAAGGCTCTACACCATCTGATTTGCTCCAGTCAATCCAAAACAAGTTAAGCTTACGAGCTGAGGTCTCCTCATCTAATGCTCCTTGAAAGTCTTCTGAGTGTTTTAAGTACTCCCATTGAAAAAGGCTCAACAACTACATAATAGTGGAGGAGGATACTTCATCAATGACATCAAAGACCGCTTAAGCACTTCAAAATCACAAGGGTCTGTTTTTGATCGGTTGACGTTTCAAAACAAAGTTCTCTCAACATTCACTAGGAGAAGATCTATTCGAAGCAGATTAAGGCCGTCAAATCAAGGCTCTACACCATCTGATTTGCTCCAGTCAATCCAAAACAAGTTAAGCTTACGAGCTGAGGTCTCCTCATCTAATGCTCCTTGAAAGTCTTTTGAGTGTTTTAAGTACTCCCATTGAAAAAGGCTCAAAGCAAAGGAATGTTCTCCTGTCAGAGGACGATAGTACGTTAAAGAGCAAAGTGCCCTCTTGCATGAAGCACCATAATACTCTTGTCGCGAAAGCCGATGATGAGTCATTGAAAGTCAGACGACAAATTGTGGTGATAACTAAAAATCCTTCTATGGAATTGGATGAGTGTTTTGACAACGAGTACCTCACTTCCTCAAATCACATCACAACTTCTTGTAATCAAGTTCAAGTGGAGGAAGACGCTAAAGATGCTCCTCAATCTCAATGACGCTTTTGATCAGATTTAATTCCTAAAATTGAAGTAGAAGTTAATACTCATTGAAGCTAGATTCATCCGAGAAGTCAAGTATCCTACTTGGATTTCAAGTATTGTCCTAGTGAACAAGAAGAATGGGCAAATCTGAGTCTGTGTTGACTTCCGTGACTTGAACAACGCTTGTCTGAAAGATGATTTTCCACTTCCTACAATTGAGCTCATGGTCGATGCCATGAAGTCCTATCAAATTCGTATGGCCCTACGAGATGAAGAACATACAGACTTTTGTACCCCAGAAGGTATCTAATGTTACAAAGCTATGCTTTTTGGCTTGAAAAATGCATGCGCCATATACCAAAAGAGCAATGCAAAAGATTTTCGATGATGTACTCCACAAAAATGTTGAGTGTTATGTCAACGATTTAGTCATGAAGACAAAGAAATGAGCCGATCATCTTGAAGATTTGAGGCAAGTGTTTAAAACATCGGTACCAACTTAAGATGAATCCCTTGAAGTGAGCATTTGGAGTTACATTTGGAAAATTTATTGGTTTCATCGTGTGCCACCATGGCATAGAGATTGAGTGGGTGCATCATCGTCCAATCCCTCAGCCTCTGATGACACCGGTGTCACATCCTTTTTCTTCCCCTTTCCTCTTTCTTTGCTTTTCAATTCTTGTGCATCATGGGAAGCCTTGGTACGACGCTCCAGAAGATTTTCAACAAATCTTTCCTTTTCTCCTCCTTCCTTGTCACCCTCATCGCTATCCTCGCTATCATCATCGTCACTGTCCGTATCATTTTCATCGACCTCGTCATTTCCCTCATCATCTTCACTATTCTCACTCTCCTCATCGGAACTTTCCTCAAATCTCCTTCCGGCCAATTCGCCCATACATTCGGCTGTAAATCGGGCAATGCTCAAACATTTTTGGATCTTTCTTTCAATTTGTCTTGCCGTTTTCGCACCTTTTTCAGCTCACTCAAGAGCAAGGTTTGGCGTTGGACAATGATTTGATTCCACTGTTCTTGTCTTTGTTTGGGGTTCTTGGAGTTTGGTGCCTTCAGATCGGAGTGGAATTTAGGCTTGGGTTGTTGGTTGGACAATGCTTGACTTTTGGCTTTGGAGGCCTCGGTGATTGGGCCGGGTATTCCCTCCGTCATCTTTTCGCCCGCTCTTCTAGGCACCTTATGTTGCAAGCAAAAGTGAGTGACCATGGCCGGAAAGATAAAGTTCGCATTACCGCTTGCCCTTTCTCGGAAATACACCATTTCTTGGAAAATAGTCCAGCCGAAACCTATTACTTTTCCCAACATGAATGCGTGCATGAGCTATTGTCCGCGGGGGTACTCTTTTGTCACTTGCCAGTGGATAAACGTTGTATTTCATGACCTTGTTTAGAAGACGGTAGTCCTCGTGCAATGCCCCCGGTGAGAACTTGCCCTTGAATCCTTTTGGATTGGTCAACACCCTTTTTGCAAATAATTTCCCATCAAATGATGCCGGATCAAATGCATATTTTGGAATAATCACTGTCTCTGGGTCAGGTACAGGGCATTTCAAATATTCGGATATCCGCTCGGCGTTGATCCACACCATGACTCCTCTCACTTCCGCTACCATTCTTGGTTCGGCGGTGTTTAGGTTTTCCATCCTTACAGACCTATAGAAACCCTCCACCATTCCTTGAATGTACCCTGGAACCTCCTCAAAGAACCGTGTCAAACCTCTCTGTTTCAATTTCTGAACAATACTATTTGATTCCGTCAAATTTTCCTTCGAAACTTGCCTCTCACACGTGACTTTCTTTTTTTCGCACTTGCTTTCCCAGTCCCTCTGTCCCTTATCTCCCTCCTCTGGCACATTCTGTCTCTTACTCCTAGACCCTCCTTCATCCCCCTGTTTTTTTCGTTTTGAACTACCCGGAGTCTTAGATGCGGAGGACGTTTTTGGTGTTGGTTTGGGTTTAGATTTGGAACGGGGATTAGAGGACATAGGGGATTTCCCTTTATCTCGTGGTATGGCCATGGCCGCATTTTCAAGCTCTTTCCAAATAGGATCATCATCATCTGATTCAGACCTTGGTGGGGTGTCATTTGGATTGGGCTCTCTAATGGAGATGCCTTGGTTTTTTCGTCTAACCATCACGAATATAGAGAGAGGAGATCAAAGTCTTACCCGTGAAAGGCTTCACACGCTAGAGAGGAAAAACAGAGCTCTGAGAATCCCCAAAATTCGAACCCTAGGTCTTCTCTGTTGATGTTGAACCGAGAAGAGAGAATGAGGGGGTGCGGTGGTCGGCGGTGAGAGAGAGAGAGAGAGAGAGAGAGAGAGAGAGAGTTATAGGCTGGGAGGGGTCGTGAGAGTTGAACCGGTGTCTCTCCCCTTTTAGTTCCCAATCGTTATAACGATTGGGTGTTTATATTCCAGATATTTTTTTTAAATTTTACTCACGAGGCACCGGTGTAAGTATTTTGGAGGCACCGGTGTCATGACCATTCTGTACTTCAATGATTTCTGCTGGGAAGAGGAGGCATCGGTGTAAATATTTTGGAGGCACTGGTGTCATGATCATTCTGTACTTATCAATAGAATGCTGCAGAGGTGAGGCACCGGTGTCAAAATCTTAGAGGTACCGGTGTAATGACCATTCTGCATCTCCTGAGTTCTGATTTTTAGTGGTTAGCACCGGTGTCATGAACTTTGGGGCACCGGTGTCTTGGGGCTCTGTAATTTCCTTTTATGACGGACATTTTTTTCATCGATTGCACTGCCACACACACCAACAACAATACCCCATCCGACCTTATTTCATCCGGTTTTCTAAGCTTGTTTCAATGAATGTGAATTGGACAAGGTTCAAGTCAAGGTCAATGAGAGTCGTATGTGGCACGGATCATGGAAAATGGCCTTTTATCATTTCTCAGTTGTTGCATGGATTCCACAATGATGCACACACAGTGTAAAACAAGGCTAAACACGCAGTTGTTGAAACAAGATAGCAATGAATTCAACTCTGTGCCGTAGAATGGGTCAATAATCAATCTCCACCCACAACTTCTGATTCCAAATTGTTCAACATAGTTCATGCTTGATGCACGTGAAGTGATGTGGCAATTTGTTGTTCAAAATAGTGCTATGTGAACATATGCCAAGTTACTCGCAAAGCATTTCAGGAGGAGATTGCCTAATACAATGGTGTGCCAATTTTTCAAATTTTCAAAATCTTTTTCACAAATTTTTCATGCTAAACAGGACTAACACAATAATGGGCTAACACACTAATGAACTATCCCCCCCCCCCCCCCCAACTTGAAATTCGCATTGTCCTCAATGCAAGAAGATAACACACCATAAAGCATAAAGGAGGAACGAATATACCTGCGAGTTGGAATGTCAACCACCATATACCTCGACCAAGTTTGAGGATTTTTCATCACTTGCACTATTTGTCATTGGAAGGGCTTCCAAGGTGTACTCTTTCGGCTCTAACTTATGGACCATAGCTAGTCATATAGGATCATCGCCGGAGCTTTGTTGGACTAACAATAGTAGCACATAGCTACACCCATGACTTTGGGTTCTTGAATGCCGCAATCACCCCTTGCTTAGGTCCAAACTACCAAGGCTGATGCGGTAGCGTGTACACCTTGTAAAGACTGAACCACCAACTACCTACTAAGAGCAAACATGACTCCATGGAACACAAATTTCATTAGCGGGTTAGTCCAAAAATGACAATAATAAAAACAAAACAATAAATCCACCACTTCTTCACGCGAATGACATGATTACTACTTTTCTTCCTTGTCGAAGACTGTGTTTTCCTATTATTGGAAGGACAGTATGCGTGGGGTTCAATAATATCTTGAGAAGTAGCGCCATCATCTAATAGGCTACCACTCCCTTTGGAGGGGGACCCCCCAAATTCCTTACCCCCCCCCCCCCCCCATTCCGCTTTGAAACAATCTCCACGGAACTTGACATTAAAGCCGAAAGGTTTAGACAGATTTCTCATTGTCCACGCGCCTGCTGTCAGACCCAACCTCAAGGTACTACATACATAGCTTGACAAGATGGCTATAGCAGACCATCAGATGCCGTTCGAGCACGGCAAACACTAGAGGTATCACAAACTCCATGAATTTATAGTCTCCTAGACTTCAAATCAAGCTCACGGACCCGAAGAATTGGGGTCCACATTGTCCGCATCTGACCCTTCATAAATAAGGTCACTTAACTCCTCAACGGATTCCTCGGGATCAAAGTGTTCAAGGAAAGGTTTCAAACGGTGGCCATTCACCTTAAAAAATGTGGTTCCATTCTTAGGATTCTCAAGTTCAACCACTCCACATGTGGAGACGGTTTTCACAATGTATGGGCCACCCCGCTAGGAGTGCAATTTACCCGGAAAAATAAGTAACCTTGAGTTGTACAATAACACTTTTTGGCCGGGGGTGAATGTCTTACGAACAATATTTTTGTCGTGAAAGTCCTTGACCTTACACTAGAAGATGTGGGCATTGTCATAAGCATCCCGGCAAATTTCTTCAAACTCATCCAATTGGAGCATGTGGTGGGCATCGGCTTCGGGCATACGATAGTTCAACTGTTTAATGGCCCAGAAAGCCTTGTGTTCCATTTTCACCGGTAAGTGGCAAGCCTTGCCATATACCAAGCGGTAAGGTGACATGCCCAACACCGTTTTGTAGGCGGTACGGTAAGCCCACAAAGCATCAATGAGTCGAAGAGACCAATCTTTGCGATTCGGGTTCACCGTTTGCTCTAGTATGTGCTTGATTTCCCGATTGGCCAACTCAGCTTGGCCATTTGTTTGGGGGTGATAGGCAGTGGACACTTTATGGTTGACACCATATTTGAGCATGAGAGCGGCCATGGGTCGATTGCAAAAGTGTGTACCTTGGTCACTAATGAGGACCTTAGGCATCCCAAACCTCGCAAAGATATGTTCCTTGAGAAATTTCACCACAACCGAGTGGTCATTAGTGCGAGTAGGGATTGCCTCCACCCACTTGGACACATAGTCCACGGCGAGAAGGATGAATAGATACCTACAAGAGTTAGGGAATGGTCCCATGAAGTCAATCCCCCAACAATCAAAAATTTCGACTATAAGGATGGGGGTGAGGGGCATCATATTTCGACGGGAAAGAGCTCCCAATTGTTGACACCTATCAGAAGATTTTCAATATTCAAAGGTTTCCTTAAAAAGATTCGGCCAATAGAAACCGCATTGTAAAACCTTGGCGGCGGTTTTCTTGGATGAGAAATGGCCGCCACATGCTTCGGTGTGGCAAAATGAAAGGATGGCACTTTGCTCATTGTTAGGTACACACCGTCGGATAATTTGGTCCAGAAAAAATTTGAATAGGTAAGGATCATCGAAGACAAATCTTCTCACCTCCACTAAGAATTTCCTCCGATCTTGCGGAGTCCAATGTTGAGGGAGTTGCCCCGTGGCCAAGTAATTGACAATATCGGCATACCACAGGCAACTAGAGATGGCCAAGAGTTGCTCATCAGGAAATGAGTCGGGAATGAGTATATTGGTGGTATGATCCTCGAATTCGAGGCGTGACAAATGGTCCGCAACCACATTCTCTACTCCCTTCTTGTCTTTGATTGTGAGACCAAACTCTTGGAGAAGGAGCACCCACCTAATTAGCTGAGCCTTGGCATCGGGCTTGGTCATGAGGTACTTTAGGGCGGCATGGTCGGTGTAAATCACAATGGGTGATCCTATGAGGTAGGACCGGAAATTGTCAAGAGCGAACACCACCGCCAACAACTCATTTTCGGTGGTAGTGTAGTTCAATTGGGCGTCATTCAAGGTCTTACTTGCATAAGCAATGACATGAGGTACTTTCCCATCTCTTTGGCCTAGAACCGCCCCAATGGCATAGTCGCTAGCGTCACACATGAGCTCAAATGGTAAGCTCCAATTAGGGGATTGCATGATGGGAGGAGTCGTGAGAGCGACTTTGAGTTTTGAGAAGGCCTCCTCACATTCATGTGTCCATACAAAGGCTGTGTCTTTCGAGAGCAATTGACACAAAGGATGGGAAATGGCACTGAAATTTTGAATGAAGCGCCTATAGACACCGGCATGCCCAAGGAATGAACGGATATCCTTGACACACTTTGGGGTGGGTAGTTTAGAGATAAGTTCCACTTTGGACTTGTCTACCTCAATCCCCCTGGAAGAGACTATGTGACCGAGAACGATACCTTGGGTGACCATGAAATGACATTTTTCCCAATTGAGCAGAAGGTTCGTCTCTTCACATCTCACGAGTACGGATTCAAGATTCACAAGGCATGACTTAAAGGAGTCACCAAAGATAAAAAAATCGTCCATAAACACTTCCACCACCTTCTTAATCATGTCATTAAAAATACCCGTCATAAACCTAGAGAAGGTGTCGGGAGCATTGCAAAGCCCGAAGGGCATGCGACGGTAGGCGAAAGTGCCAAATGGTCAAGTGAAGGTGGTCTTCTCTTGGTCTTCAAGGGCTACCTCTATTTGGTTATATTCGGAGTAACCATCTAGGAAGCAATAAAAAGGGTGACCGGCTACTCTCTCCAACATTTGGTCGATGAAGGGGAGAGGGAAGTGATCTTTCCTCGTAGAGGAATTTAGCTTCCGATAATCTATGCACACTCTCCATCCGGTGACAACACGTGTGAGGATTAAGTCTCCCTCTTCATTGGCCACCACAATCACTCCAGATTTCTTAGGAACCACTTGAATGGGGCTTACCCACTTGCTATCGGCAATAGGGTAAATGATTCCCACATCCAATAACTTCAACACCTCATCTCGAACAACATCCCTCATGATGGGATTTAAACGGCGTTGAGGTTGGCAAGATGATTTGATGTCATCCTCAAGGTATATGTGATGATTGCAAAGTAAAAGACTAATACCTTGGATGTCAGCTATGGTCTACCCAATAGCTTTCTTGTGATCCCTCAAAATTGTCAAGAGGGCTTGTTCTTGGTGATCCTCAAGGCTAGATGAAATTACTACCGGAAAGGTTTTGGAATCACCAAGAAATGCATACCTGAGATTAGAAGGAAAAGCTTTAAGCTCAAGCTTGGGTGGTTGGATGGTAGATGGTAGAGTCTTGGATTTTGCTGGTGGTAACGCTTCAAAAGTGGGCACCCACCTTTCGGTACCCATCACTTCTTCATCATTGAGGAGGGAGTAAATGTACTCCACCTCGGGCGAATCTAGGAAAGCGGTCTCTTCTGCCGTGAGCATAGCCTCTAAGGGGTCGGAAAAGAGATGACAATCAATGTGTTCTTGGACAAGTGTGCCTATGAGGCTCACGTCACGGATGTCATCATCATCCCCCATTTGGCTCCCAATGTTGAATATATTTAGCTCAAGGGTCATGTTCCCAAATGTCATCTTAAGTAGCCAATTCCGACAATGGATCACCGCATTGGACGTGGCCAAGAAGGGCCGTCCAAGGATGATGGGCGTTTGGGTTTGAAGATTAGACATGGGACAAGTGTCAAGGACTATAAAGTCCACCGGGTATACAAAATTGTCCACTTGGACAAGCACATCCTCCACTAAACCCCTTGGTATCCGGACACTACGGTCGGTCAATTGAAGGGTTACCGAAGTTGGTTTCATGTCACCTAACCCAAGTTGCTCATACACCGAGTATGGCAGCAAATTCACACTAGCCCCCAAATCGAGTAGGGCTTTCTCAACCACCTTTCCCCTAACTCTCACAGAAATGGTAGGACAACCGGGGTCCTTATACTTGGGTGCAATGGGGGTTTGGATGATCGAACTCACTTGTTGTGTCAAGAATACCTTCTTTTGAACATTGTGCTTGCGCTTGATTGTGCACAAGTCTTTCAAAAATTTCGCATAAGAAGATATTTCCTTAATCGCGTCAAGTAGCGAGATATTGATTTTGACTTGCTTGAAAAGCTCAAATATCTGCGTGGAGTTCGTCAACTTAGGTGGTGGCCTCAATCTTTGTGGGTACGGGGCCGACATCAGGCAAGTGGAGACGATGGGGTCTCCCATAAGAAGAGATGTGGAAGTGGGAGGAGATAGAGGCAAACCACTCACCGGTTCATCAATTTGGGGTTGTGGAGTAGGAACCAGAGGAGGGGTAGTCTTCAAAGGAATGGTCTTTTCGACCTCTTTTTCACTCCTTAATGTGGTAATGGCCTTAGCTTGCTCCACATTAGACCCGGAAGGAGAAACTCCTTGCACATAATGTTGGCCTTGGGGGTTTGCTTGTGGTTGGGCTGGAAATTTTCCTTTCTCATGTTGCATGGTCCCCAAGGTTGTGGTCAACTTGGTAAGTTGGGAACGGATGTCCCCAATGGCTTGCGTGGTTTGCTCATTGACATTAGCTTGTCCTTGCATGAACATTTGCAAGGTATTCTCTAAATTTCGCTTGTTAGGCGGTTGGTAAGAGTTGGGACCCGAGGGGGGACCCAGAGGATTGTAAGCATTCGGTGGATACCGAGGTGGTGCTGGCCCTTGTGAATTTGGATGCTCCGGGTAATGTCCTTGAAATCCCGGGGGACCTTAAGAAGGTCCACCCAACTCATTATTCCTCCAACTAAAATTGGGATGATTTCTCAATCCCGGATTGTACGTATTGTTGTAAGGTAGATTGGTGGGCTTTTGCCCTTGGTGAAGAGCATGGACCTCGGCTTGGTCTGAACTATGGAGAACCTCTTTGAAAGTAGGTATGGTTGGACAAATGTTGGTAGTGTGGTCCAACGTATCACAGATAGCACAAGCCTCCACGGGTTTTGAGGTAGAGGAGACCTCGTTCACTCGGTTGATTTCAAGCTTCTCTAGTTTCCTAGAGATGTGGTCAAGACATTTACCAATGTCCTCCTCCTCTCTTGGCATGTACTTACTCAGATTTCCTTGTTGAGCAGATGGTCTATACGAACGGTCATTGGGATCCGAATAATCCCAAGATTGGTTATTCTCTGCCAACTCATCTAAGTAAGCAAGAGCCTCGGAGGCTCCTTGATTTAAGAACTCGCCACTAGTCATGAGGTTAATAAATTGGCGATTGCGGACTGATATGGCCTCATAGAAAAATGCCACAATTTGCCAATCCTCATACCCGTGATGAGAAACGGTGAGAAGGCGCTCTTTGTACCTCTCCCAACAAGAACAAAAGGATTCATTGGGTATCTCTTCAAAGTTTTGGATCTTTTTCTTCAATGTGGTGTGCGGTGTAATGGGAACCATTTCTTGTGGAATTCTACTTGCATTTCAACCCAACTAGTCACCGAGTGCTATCTCAAAGAGAGAAATCAACGCTTAGCCTTCTCCTTGAGGGAAAAGGGAAAGAGCTTCAATCGAGCCATCTCAAGTTGAGTGGCCACATTAGTGAAAGTGTCCACCACCTCCTCGAATTCCTTTATGTGAACATAGCAATTTTCCGATTCCATCCCATAGAAGGTAGGCAGCATGCCAAGCATGTTAGGCTTAACATGGAATTGATACCCTTCGGGAATATCAGTAGGAAAAAGGATGCACGAGGTGGTGGTGGTGTGGGTAGGGTGCAAGTAATCCCGCATAGTGCGAGCCATGGGTGCGTCATTGGCCTCATGTTGTTCGGCCATTGGGTTGAAAGGAGGGTCGTGTGTGCGAATAAGCCGGTCTGTGGCGTCACGAGTGTAAACACTCATACACCAAAGACATTCTTCTAACAATCAAGTATGAGATCAAAAATAAAATAAAATCTGCGAATTGCACATCCCTTTAGCTTGCGTTACACCTTAGGTTTACCAATGTGGGTAGGTTAAAGATTTCCACCAAAGAGACTTGCAACTTGCAAAAATCTGCGATTTCTCTGAACTAACTATTCAATTCCCCGGCAACGGCGCCAAAAACATGACTGGCCGGCAAAAGTGCATCGTTGATGTTCTTCTGTCATCTCAGAACAGATGTTCTTCTGTCGCACTTGATGCACCGATGTATTGAAAATGGAGGCACCGGTGTCATTGGTTGCAGCATCTTGATGTTGCATTGAAGTAGGAAGAGATACCGGTGTATTGAAAATTGAAGCACCGGTGTCATTGGTTGCAGCATCTTGATCTTGCACTGAAATAGGAAGGGACACCGGTGTATTGAAAATTAAAGCACCGGTGTCATTGGTTGCAGCATCTTGATCTTGCTCTGAAATAGGAAGGGAGGAAGGGACACCGGTGTATTGAAAATTGAAGCACCGGTGTCATTGGTTGCAGCATCTTGATCTTGCTCTGAAATAGGAAAGGACACCGGTGCCACACTTCCTCTTCCTTAAGCTCCTTCAACCAAACCCGGTCTTTGACTACTTGGACCTCGTGTGATCTCTCCGGGCCTTCTTCGACTGTTGACACTTGACTCTCGCACTTCAGGGTCACCTTTGCTATGTTTGACCTACGATGGACATAAAATACCTTTTCGTGCATTATCGAGTGTAAACATAGAATAGTGCTTGCACGTGGTTAAAATGGACGTGTTGAGCCGTAGGATACACAATAATATGCACTCATCAATGCTTCCTCATGAGTTGAAGTATTCCGCAATTAAAAAGATGTGCCTAGCTCTTGTCTTTGCAATTCATAAGCTGCAACATTATTTTCTATTCATCTCATCTCCAAGGCCAACCTAATCAAATACTTCATGACAAAGCCAGTCTTTTCTGATCGATTGGCAAGGTGGTCACTTCTTTTTCAAGAATTTGAGATTATCTATGTGTCTCAAAAAGTGGTGAAAGGGCAAGCTTTAACTGACTTCTTAGCAGACCATCCTATACCTTCCAAATGGGAGTTATCTAAAGAATTGCCAGATGAAGATATCATGATTGCAGAAGTATGCCCACTATGGACAATGTACTTTGATGGCACATCTCATCGTTGTGGTGCAGGCTAGTGTAGTATTCATTACTCGAAAGGGAGACGTCTTGCCTTACGCTTTCACTCTTACACAAAATTGTTCAAATAATGAGGCTGAGTACCAAGCTCTTATACTTGGATTGGAAATGGCCGTTGAAGTATAACACTTGCAACTCAAGGTATATGGAGATTCAAAGCTAATAATTATCCAACTCCTTGATATCTACAAAGTGAGGAAGCCTGAATTTATGCCATTCAATAACTATGCACATTGCTTGATCGCATGGCTTGGTGGAGTCACTTTAGAGCACGTGCCGAGAGGTGAAAATAAGCAGGCAGATGCACTCGCTTCCAATCTCGAAGTTGGGTTATATCTCCAATCTTCGATGATAAAATCAATGGTGAAGGGGAAGTGAATTCCATTTCAGTATTAGAGATTAAAATAGAAGATTCGAGCCAACCAATTGTTGATTACCTGCAACATGGGACACTGCCTGACGATCCACAGGGAGGAACAGATGTGAAGTGTTATGCCTCTCGATCCATCTACTATAAAGACACGCTTTATTGTAGGTTGTTTGAAGGGTTATTTCTTTGTTGCTTGGGTGAAAGTGAAGCCATGCAAGCTTTAGAATAGGCTCATTCTAGGATATGCGGTGTTCATCAATCAGGACCTAAACTTCATTCCCAAATCAAAAGGATGGGGTACTACTGTCTTACTATGGTTAAGGATTGCATGGAGGTGCTTTCTCATACTGGAGCCCAACATCCCTTTTGTCTTTGAGGGGGCTTTCTCTCCATCCTTCTCCACCTTTCACATGTACTCGTTCTTTTGAAACTTCCAGTGACCCACCTTCTCTTAACTCCTGGACTAGCAGCAGTCAACTACGTGTCGTTTCCCATTCCATATTCATCCTCGCACTGTTTGTTCGACTAGATGGGACTACCCAACTACCAATCAAATTATTGTCATGTGATTTTGACTAGAATTCTTCTTCCAACTCAAACTCCCTCCCATTCGATTCTCGAGTGTTGAACATTATCCCTCTTGCCATGGTTCTTCCATCAGACATTCCCATGGACCTGCCCTATGCCGTTATGGACATCAAGTCGATCTTAACTGACTAGGAACTGGCCGACATATGGGCTCGTCATGGTTTTCTCGAGTCCCTCCATCTTCATCTACCCCATGCTGATGAGCGGGCCTACTCGTCCCTAGAGGATGAGATCTGTTTGTATGAGAGCAACTTGTTATGCGGGTTGTGATTCCCAGTGCATCCACTTGTGCGCGAGTTGCTTCATCATCTCAGCCTGGCCCCCAACCAACTTATGCCCAATGCTTGGAGGTAACGGACCTCCATGATCGTGTTGTGGCACTGGGAGAGCCAAGGTAGGCTTGCTTTGACTCTAGCGGAATTCCTTTCCTACTACTTCTTGAAAGAAGCTAAGTCTGAGCCGGTCTGGTGGCTCTTCCAGTCGCTGTGGCTCTTCCAGTCGTGCATTGGTTATAACTTGATAGCCAGCATTCCCACCTCCAACAAAGGGTGGAAACACAAATTTTTCTTCTTGGGAGGCGATGACTAGGAGTTCAATTTTTTCAAGATGTTACCTAAGAGCTTGCCCAGGGTCTCCCATTAGTGGGGGGGAGCCATCTCAGTCTTCGTCTATTTGTCGTCCACCATATCTCTAAAAGTGTCTCCGCTTTCATTGAGTCGCTGAAAAGAGGCGGTCCTTACCTGTGCAATATATTGACAACACCACCACTCCTCTACGTGTGTGGTCATGGACCCGATCCGGAAGGTACATGGCTATCTGACTCTTACTTCTGCCAATCGTCGAAAAGGCAAGTCCCTGAGCTGGCAATCCTCTTCTCGATTCTTCATCTCTTGTCAGGACCAATTGGGCAGATGCTGTCACTCCTACTCAAGAGTCCTTCTCTCTTGTTGATGCCTAGTGGTATATCTTATCTTTTTGCCTTCGCCGACCCCATTCCTAAGGATAGCGCGCTCCTCAATTCGGAGTCGTGCCAAGCATGCATTAACGCCCTCGTAGGTGGCAAGATGCCTCTATTGGTATAGGTGCCAACCATCATGTTGGCTTAGAATTTTTACGTGTCGTTGAGCCAGGTATGCTCTTGGACATGTCATGTGTTTGACATTTTCTTGAGATTTTTTGAGTTGTGTCCTACTGATCTGTACCTCTCCTTGTTGGTATTGCAGGTTTATGTTGAGGGGGTTAACGTATCGCTACGCGCTAGGGCCTCCGGTGAGATTAGCCTGGCTAGGGCGGCGTGGGATGAAGTTCTAGCAAAGCTAGTTGAGGCTGATAGCAAGAGGACAAAGCTTGAGGCCTCATTGTACGATGCCACCGAGCTGACACGACAATCCCAAGAGGATAGGGAGGAGGCTCAAGCAACGGCCACAGGTACCATTTGGGAGCTAATCATTGCTCGGGAGGCCACAGAGAAAGAGAAAGAGAGAGCAAATTCTGTCAATTTGTGAGCTCAACAAGAATTGACAGAGGTAGAGTCTTTTCACTCAGCTTTGAGGTCGTGCTACCATTGTAGGGAGGGCACAGAACCTAGACGACCATTTGGCCCAAGTTCCTTCCGAGCTAGAGGTGGCTTCGAGTACCACCATTGACTCTTTCGAAAAGTCAGAGGAGTATCAGACTACTCTGGCTGCCTTATTCGATTCCTGCTTCAAGTGCCTACGACGAAAGCTGACAAGGACTTCCCTGAGCTGGACCTTTTGTGTATTACCCGGAAGATGATTCTGGGTCAGAAGAGGATTAGCTTGGTCGTATTATCTCTGTATTTTTGTATGTTTTTTTTTTTTGCATGACTTCTTGTAAGCACTTTATTTCAGAATTACTTTATTTCATAACCAAAATGGCATTTGTTTGGCAATTGATGCAGCCTTTCATGTTACCCTGCAATGATTGTGGCTGACCTTTTCTTCAGTCTTTTTCTTTGTTTGCCTATGCCAAAGGCTTTAGGCTAGGTAATATTAGGTTACCCCTATCACCTTAACACATCGGTGTTGCCTACATGTTTAAAGGAGACAACTTTGTCCCCTTGGGTCCGATCCTTGTCTTCGTTCGCTCGGCACTGAGGCCTTCTTGGCCTAATCCGACTGATGTCAATTTAACTTGCTTGATCGGGGGACCTCTTGGGTGTGTTCGACAGACAATTTATACTTTGCTCGGCTCAAAGACCTCTTGGGCCTGATCCGACTAGTTTTCACTGTCTTGCCTGGTCGAGAGACCTTTTAGGTGTATCCGACCAGCGATTTACACTTTGCTCGGCTCGGAGACCTCTTGGGTTTAATCTGACCGGTGTTGATTGTCGACCTAGTTGGGAGACCTCTTTGGTGTATCCGACCAGCGATTTACACTTTGGTCAGCTCGGAGATCTCTTCGATCTGATCCGACTGGTGTCGACTGTCTTGCCTGGTCGAGGGACCTCTTGGGTGTATCTGACTAGCGATTTATACTTTGCTCAGCTCAAAGACCTCTTGGGTCTAATCCGATCGGTGTCGATTGTCTTGCCTGGTCGGGAGACCTCTTGGGTGCATCGGGCCGGCGATTTACACTTTGCTCGGTTCAGAGACCTCTTGGGTCTGATTGGAGAGAGCCGATTGTCTTGCTTGGTTGGGAGACCTCTTGGGTGTATCCGACCAGTGATTTAGACTTTGCTCGGCATGGAGACCTCTTGGGTCTGATCTGATAGGTGCCGATTGTCTTACTTGGTCGAGAGACCTCTTGGGTGTATCCGAACGGCAATTTACACTTTTCTCGTCTTGAAGACCTCTTGGGTCTGATTCGACTGGTGTCGATTGCCTTGCCTAGTCGGGAAATCTCTTGGGTGTATCCGACCAACAATTTACACTTTGCTCAGCTTGGAGACCTCTTAGGTCTGATTCAATCGGTGTCGATATGATCGTGTATGGGCGTGCAATAGGGACTTGGACCAAGTTTTTGCCAAGGAAAGTTGTAATTTTATTCATGATGGAAACGGGAAAGTACAAGTTACTGAAAAAATAAAGAAATTACTAAAAGAAAAAGAATTGACTTTACGATATGTCCTTCTTACTTTAGCCTTTCAAGTTGGCAACATAGCAATCCCTGGCGTCAGTCTGGCCCCCTTTCTACTTCTCATTCCCATATCTGGTTGGAAATTTCATCATTAGGTGATAGGTAGAGGTGATGGCTTTTATGCTAATGAGCGCAATCCGCCCTAGGATCGCGTTATAGGCCGACGGGCAGTCCACGATTTACAAAATTTGCTAAGTTTCGGAAAAATAATAAGCAAGGAATCTCTTCAACGTCCTCTAAAGTTAACAATTCTGGTTTTAAATGAAAAGAAATTCTCTACTGATAACTCTAAGAAACCTCAAGGCATTCAATGTCATGAGTGTCATGGATTTGGTCATGTTCAAGCTGAATGTGCCAACACACTCAAAAAGAAATCCAATAAGGGTTACACAGTCACTTGGGATGATGATAGTGAGGAGGCGAATGATTCTCAAAATAGTCATGAAAAGACTGACTTAGTCCCTAGATACACTGTTCTTGCTGCTAGTGTCACATCTCCTACATCACAGAAAGCTGCCATGTCCACACCTACGTATAGTGCTGCTGACAACTATGAGTCTGGTGTTGAGGGCACTAATGATGATGAGGATGACTTAGAATCTGTTACTGATGCTTATAATGAACTTCTCAAAGAATGTGTTAAATTGAAAAAGAAAAAGAAAGAATTGATTCAAGTTATTAGAAAGGTTGAAATAGAAAGAAATGGTCTTCGTGTTGACATTGAGTCTAAGATTCATGAAATAGAAGACTTAAAGGCGCAACAAACAAAGTTCAATGAAAAATTTGCTGAAGTTGAAAAAGATCGTTTAGAGGCCATGATGGCCCTTGGGATATCTGAAGAGAGAGTTAAACTCTTAGAACATGATTTAAAAGAGGCCAGTGATGCCATTAAGAGAAATGATTGTGGCGCTTCTCGTATATCTGAATTAACTCGTAAGTTTAAGGATAGAAGCGGTCTTGGTTTTGTTGATCCACCATCTCTTACCTCTCATGTGAATGAACAACCCAATAAAGATATGAAGTTTGTAAAGCCAGCTGCACCTAAAATTGTTGCTCCATTTACAGCTGTGAAACGTACTTTTTCATGTCATTATTGTGGTGTTTCAGGTCACATTCGCCCATATTGTTATAAACTCCTCAAGGCTAACAAAAGGAAATTTGGAATGACCACACTGCCTAATGCTCATCAAGGTTCTAAATATAGTGTTTCTAAATTTGATAAACCTCATGTGATTGAGAAACACAACAAAAATTTTGAAAAACAATTGAGTACTTTGGCTAATCAAACTTCTCACATTTTAGACCAAATACAAAAATTATCAAATAGTGCCAAGGAAGTGAATGAGCATAAGGTTGGGTCTGTTAAGCATCCTCTAGATCACATGTCTCAGATGCATATGAAACCTAAACAAATTTGGAAGAAAGTGGATATTGTCTGTCATGTTGCACACACTGCACTTAAAGCTAACAACTCTCGTGTGTGGTATTTAGACAGTGGTTGCTCCAGACATATGACAGGTGATAGGTCTTGGTTTGACAAGTTGGAGAAATACAATGGAGGTGATGTCACATTTGGAGATGGTAATACTGGTAAGATTGTTGGGCAAGGTACTGTTTCTTCTCCTGGTCTCCCTCATTTAGAAAATGTCTTTTATGTTGAGGGATTAAAGGCTAATTTGTTAAGCATTGGTCAATTCTGTGATAGCATGCACCAAGTTCAATTTTCTAAATCTGAATGCTCTATTGTTGATGAATCTGGTACATGCATTGTTAAAGGTGTTAGATCCTCTGATAATTGTTATTGTGTTCAAACTGCTAGTCCTGTTGTGTGCAATCGTATAATGCTTGATGATGTTGAATTATGGCACCAAAGATTGGGACATGTTAATTTTTCAGAGTTGCATCGTATCACTAAGAATGAGGTTGTGAGGGGCGTACCTAAACTTGCCAATGGGCAAGGTCTGGTTTGTGGGGGGTGCATGAAAGGGAAACAAATTAAAAGCTCCCACAAAAAGACTAACATTATTGGTACTACAAAGTGTCTTGAGCTTCTCCATATGGACCTCATGGGTCCTTCTCGCACTGAAAGTCTAGGTGGCAAACGTTATATTTTGGTCATTGTGGATGATTTTTCTCATTTTACTTGGGTTGGTTATCTTAGAGAAAAATCTGATGCCTTTGCTTGTTTTAAGTCGATTTGTCTTCGGATTCAAAATGAAAAAGGTTATTCTGTCATTCTGTGAGGAGTGATCATGGTGGTGAGTTTGAGAATTCTGAAATAGAAAAATATTGTGATGAAAAGGGCATTAAGCATGAGTTCTCGGCTCCTCGCACACCTCAACAAAATGGGGTTGTTGAGAGGAAAAATCGAACTCTCCAAGAAATGGCCAGGGTTATGTTGCATGCTAAACGAGTCCCTAGAAATTTGTGGGCTGAGGCCATTAATACTGTACCATTAATCGGGTTTATGTGAGACCCGGTACCACTAGTACTCCATATGAGATTTGGAATGGCAAAAGACCTTCAGTAAAGTATTTTAGGGTCTTTGGTAGCAAGTGCCATATTTTGCGTGATAGTGAATCGCTTGGTAAGTTTGATTCTCGGAGTGATGAAGGAATTTTTCTAGGATACTCCAACACTAGTAGAGCATTTAGAGTGTATAATCTTAGCACTTCTACTCTTATTGAGTCTGCTAATGTTATAGTCGATAATACCACTCTTGATGAATCTGTTGTTAGTCATGACGATGATGAGGGAAGTTGGGATATTTTTGAGGGGGAGAGTTCGACTAATTCCATTGTTGACGTTCCCCTTGATACTCAAGAGAGTAAAGTGAGCAAAAGTGAGGAGGTTCTCGAGGAAGAATCACTTGTGATTCAACCTGAAGTTGATGAGGAATTAGGAACTCATGATCTTTTGTCTGTTGATGCTAAAGAACCTTCATCTCGTGTTAAGCTAAATCATCCTAAAAACCTAGTTATAGGAGATCTTAATGATAAAATGTTGACAAGACGAAAGGCTAAAAATGTGGTTCACTATGTTTGTTACACCTCCTCGCTCGAACCTAAAAGGGTTGAGGAAGCCTTAAGTGATGAATTGTGGATTGAGGCCATGCAAGAGGAACTACAACAATTTGATAGAAATAGTGTTTGGTATTTAGTTCCTAGACCGACTCACACAAATTTCATCGGCACAAAATGGATTTTTAAAAATAAAAAGGATAGTGAAGGCATAGTGGTTAGAAATAAAGCAAGATTGGTTGCTCAGTGTTATACACAGATTGAGGGAATCGACTTTGAGGAAACCTTTGCTCCAGTTGCAAGGTTGGAGTCTATTAGACTTCTTTTTGGCATTGCTTCACATTTAAATATTAAACTCTCTCAAATGGATGTCAAGAGTGCGTTTTTAAATGGAGATATAATGGAAGAGGTTTATGTTGAGCAACCGAAAGGGTTTATTGATCCTTATTTTCCTAATCATGTGTATCGTCTTCGAAAAGCCCTTTACGGTTTAAGACAAGCCCCTCGTGCTTGGTATGAGCGTCTCACTGACCATTTATTAAACACTGGCTTTGTTCGAGGGGGAGTTGACCAAACTCTTTTTATTCGAAAAATTGAAAAAGACATTTTGATTGCGCAAATCTATGTGGATGATATAATTTTTGGATCCACGTGTGAGACATATACCAAACAGTTTGGGGCTCAAATGTCCCATGAATTTCAAATGAGTCTTATGGGTGAGTTGACCTATTTTCTCGGTTTTCAAATTCATCAACTTAATGAGGGTATATTTTTGTCTCAATCAACTTACGCAAAGGACTTGGTCAAAAAGTTTGGTATGGCTGATTCTAAAATCACACGAACACCAATGAGCACTAGTGTTAAAATTGCTAAAGATGTTGATGGTGTGAATGTTGATCCAACACTTTATCGCAGCATGATAGGAAGTCTTTTGTATCTCACTGCTAGTCGACTTGATATTTCGTTTAGTGTGGGTATTTGTGCTCGCTACCAATCTAATCCTAAAGAGTCTCATTTAACCGCTCTCAAGCGGATAATACGTTATGTTAAGGGTACTTCTTCCCTTGGGCTCTGGTATCCTCGGGGTACTAATGTTGACTTAGCGGCGTATTCCGATGCTGATTGGACTGGTAGTACTGATGATCGTAAAAGCACTTCCGGTGGATGTTTTTATCTAGGAAATTGCTTAATTGCTTGGCATAGCAAAAAGCAAAATTGTGTCTCATTGTCCACTGCTGAAGCTGAATATATTGCAGCTGGCAGTTGCTGCACTCAACTTTTGTGGATGAAGCAAATGCTTCAGGATTATGGTTTGTCTCATGGTGCAATGACTGTCTTCTGTGATAACACTAGTGCCATCAGTATCTCTAAAAATCCCGTTCAGCACTCTCGTACTAAACATATCGACATACGTCACCACTTCATTCGTGAACTTGTAGACGATGGTGTTGTTACTCTGGAGTTCGTTCCCACTCATGATCAAAAGGCTAATATTTTCACAAAACCTTTAGATTCTCTCAGGTTTGAGTACCTTAGGAAATCTATTGGTCTCGTTTCTATGGATTAACTTCAGTTTTTTGTTTCACATTTGCGTGCTTTGTGTGCCATCATTCTAGAGTAGACATATAAAAAAATTAATAGAATTCTTTTTGCATGAGACTTGAAAATTTGTGAGATTGGCTCTTGATTGACTGAGTTGAAGATGTGATTGTCATAATTTTATTATCTTGTGGCATCGTAGTTCTTCTTGCTATCATGTCGTGAAAACTTTGTCATGGCACTTACACTTAGTACCTTTGCACTTCGCATTTATTTGGGCTTTGGTTGCTTGTGAGCTGTGATTTGATTATTCTTGATGGCTAGTTTAGTGGAGACTTATGCCCATGAGAGTTTAGAGCCCTATTTTTTCTTGGAGTGGTGTCACATAGACTCTTGATTGTCACAAAAGAGCAAATTTGTTGTTGATCTCATTATTTTTTACTGTCAAGTATTGGGAACTTTTCACATTGCTCTTGGGTATGGAAATTGCATGGTTTTATTGCCCCTTGGAGAGGATTATAGGCAATCTTTGCTATTTTGAGCCGGTTCGTTTCTTCGTGTCATACACGTATCCCTTGTGAGCCCGTTTGAGCCTTTTGCATGCAACCTTTTTCTTGTTGATCTCCTCTATCTATATTGTGTCTTGAGAAGGGCTAATTAATCATGTGATTGAAGATGGTTTATTGAGACAAGAAGGAGATGAGTATATTTGAGAATTGTGCTCGATTTGTGGTGATCTTTCCCTTTTCCCAAGGGAATGTGTGCAACTTGAAAAGAACAGCAAAGGAGGAAATGGTGTATGTAGGGCACTGGCCCTCTTTTGAATGTTTTTTTTTTTGGCTCTTGTCTGCTTTTGTATACCCTTTTGCCTTCCCGTGACAATAAGGGGGAGAAGTCATATGATTTGTGCACTTGGAAAGAAGTTAGTTTTGGGTTTATGGTAGCTAATCTAATTGCTTATATTTCTTTTAATTGCTTACATGCGTGCATTTGTGTTGGATAAGCTTTCTTTGCAAGGTCTTGGCAATTACCATGGGAGTTTGGCTATCTAGTTAGTTTGGGTTTTGTAGATTCTCAACCTAGTTAGGATTTGCTTCCATGTACGTTTTTTGTTTGAATGGTTTTGTCCCGGAAATGCCAAAGGGGGAGATTGTTAGATATATTGGCACTTTCCGGGGTTGTCCAAAACCTTCGTTTGAAGTTTGATTTTTAATGGGTAGGCCTTTTTAATGGGTAGTTGCTCGCTCGATGCTCCTCCCATTATCTGCACCAAGTTTGCCGCTGCAAAGTCGATCAAATTGCGTAAAAGGTAAATGCATTGCAAAACATATCATGCATATTATTTTCAAGATTAGTATCTTTATTTTTGCCCAATTGTCGTTCCTATAAAAAAATAAATAAATAAATCTTCACAGATTCATTTATCTCACACGTGCACTCCGAAAATTTTACTTACCTTATTCATTTAAAAGATATTCTCTTTATACTTTACGGGAAAATTTTAACTTTGGTACTCATTCCTTAAAAGCCTTTTTCTCCTAAGTTAAGGAGAGTTTTGGGGGATTAGGTTACAGGACAAAAGAAAAGAAAGAAACTAGGTTCCTATGAATAGAGAAATCGAGGGTAAGATTTCGGGATCAGATCATCAGAGTGTATTCTCTGATTTTGGGAGCTGATTTATTAAGAAACTTTTGCTGTAAGCCCTAATTGGTGCCGCAAAGATACGTTGAAATCATTAAGAAAAAATACTTTGAACGTTTGGAGCATCGTGGTTTGACCAAAGTTTTTTTTAAGGTAAACAATATTCCTTATTCTTTTTAAGATTTCCCTTGACTGTAATGTTTGGAGTTTCCTAATTCATTTAGGCTTTTGTTTGGTCCATAAATATCCTACAGCACTTCTTAATTGATGCAATTCATATACACGTTTTTCTCTGGGCAAAACAAAAGACCAATGTTTTTGGCAGAGAAGGGTTTTTCATTGTTTTTGTATGAGTTGAAATCAAATCAACTTATACTGCAGTGTGTTTTTGTGGCAATCTTTATTCAACGTTCTTGCATCTTGCATTCGACCGAACGTTTTTAATTGTCCTGTTCACTTCACATATCATTCATTATTCAATCTGTGAATCGGTGGTGCCGTTGCTACTGTGGCCGGGTCTGTGGAAGATTCGGAGCCGGTTGAATCCGGAGATCGGACGTGAAAAATCCGTGGTTTGCTATTGGATTGCAAAGAAGCTCGGGGAGCATCGTAGGTTGGCGAGAATAGGTAAAACTTGGGGTAAGGTTTTACTATTTTGTCAATCTGTACTTCTTTTCAATTAATAAAAATTAACAGTAGTATTAGGCCGTGGTTTTGGCTTAGGGTTGTTTAGGACCCTAAGTTTTTCCACGTATATTGCGTGTCTCCTGTCGTTATTTATTTTATTGCTTCACTTGTGTTTTGGTATGGGTTAATCGAGATAATCATCCCGTTCATCAGTATTTTTTTTTTATCTTCTTAAAAATTGGAAATTTTAATTAAAACTCCTATTCACCCCCCTCTAGGAGTATTTTATTTGCTTCCGCGTAATTTCAAGTAATCCTAATGCTAACCATTGGAAAGCTATTGTCTGAGTACTAAGGTACTTACGGTACACCCGTAATTATGGTCTGCACTACACTAGATATCCAGCAGTACTAGAAGGGTATAGTGATGCCAACTGAATATCGGATATCAAGGACTCGAAGTCTACTAGTGGATATGTATTCACTCTTGGTGGTGCAGCAGTGTCTTGGAAATCTTCCAAACAGACTTGCATAGCAAGGTCTACGATGGAATCTGAATTCATTACTTTAGATAAAGCAACTGAAGAAGCTGAATGGCTCCGTCATTTTGTGGAGGATATTCCTAGATGGTCGAAACATGTGCCTGCAATATGCATACATTGTGATAGTCAATCAGCAATTGGCAGAGCACAGAGTAACATGTATAATGGTAAGTCAAGACATATTCGTCGACGACATAATACCATTAGGCAACTACTCTCAAATGGGGTTGTTACTATAGACTATGTTAAGTCTAAGGACAACATTGCGGATCCACTAACCAAAGGGTTAAATCGAGAGTTAGTTGATAAATCAACGAGATGAATGGGGCTAAAGCCTTTGGATGTATGAATTACCGTAATGGACACCCAACCTAGTTGACTGGAGATCCCAAGATCTAGGTTCAATGGGACAACCTAGTTGCGTGTAATTAGTTGAAACACTGAAGAGATAAGTTCTCTTACCCATTCCTATGGCGAAACAGTGTTGCCTGTACGGGTTAGGGTTAAGCTATGCTTTTAATGACTTTTATGCGTTGGTATATCCAAGTAAGGTATGACAGGATACCTTTAGATAAGAGGTCACCTATGTAAGTGTGAAGTGGGGCCGCTTCTATAAGAATTAAGAAGACAAATTCTTTAGAACACTTACTGAACTAGGCGAGAGTTCAGGGCCAAAATGAACTCAACAGTGAGAATTGATTTGTGTTAGGAGAAATTCCTATGTGAAGTCTGTTGTCTTGGTTTACATGAGAGGCAGAACAGTTCAAGACATCATGTTCATTGTTCAGTCTGTAAATCTGATAGATTTTCACGAGGGAAGGTTCAAGGCCAAAAGCTACCTATCCCATGTAGTAATTATCCGATGTACTCTCTCTCTCTTCAAGTCTTTGTTGTCTTCCATTTCGTGATACTGTCAATTTTCATTCATGTGGGGGATTGTTGGAAAAAAATGGATTTTAATCCATAATTTTGGTGAATTTGTCCCAAAGATTAAGGGGTCCCTTAAGACCACTTGAGGTAGTCTTAGTGGGTTTGTGTACTCCCATATGAGGAGTTTAAATCTTGAAAAGAATGGTTAAAATCCATTAAGGTTTGAATGAGAAATTGATTCTCTAAGTATGCACCATGTGTAGTATGCGAGAGGGTGATAGGTCGCGCACGCCGCCACCGCCGCCGCCTACCTTGGTCCATGGGTCATGGGTCTATGTTTGGGCTTGGCTTGGCTTGGCTTGGTGTAGTGTGGTCCTTGGGCCCTTAAGCCCAAGAGGTTGGGTTTGCTCGCTTGGGCCACGCAATGGGCTTGAGCCCATATAGGTGTGTATTTAAGATGAGAGATCAATTTGAAAACAAAAATTAATTTCTAATTTAAAACCAAATTCAATTTTTGATTTATTGTATAAAATTTATTCTGATATTAAATCTAGAATTTATTTCTAGATTTGTAACCACAGAATTTATTTTGAAAATAAATCTTAGAATTTAATTTTAGTTTATTATGAAATTAATGTTTTGGCTCCCCCTTAGTCCTATAAATTGAGGACCATTCTTTGGTTTTGAAGACAACCAATAATTGATACAAGTCTCTTCTATTCTTCTTCGTGTTCTTCGATCAAGAGAGAGTACAAGGCAAATTAGTTCGAAAGCCGGTCTTCGGAAGGTGCTACCGAACCCGAGTTCAACCGTTGTATCCTGGGAGACGAACGTCGAGTATATCCTCAAGCACTCCAGTGAGGCGGCGCAATTTGTCTTAAGGACACCGTGAGATTCAAGGGTCTCGGTTTGCAATTTTAATTTTATTGTTGTTCAATTTTATGCACTGTTTTTTTTTAGATATTAAATAAATTCCAGAATTTGTTTATTCCTACAATATATGACAAACAAGAATCAACAGTTGAAAAAGATAGTGATTGGGAACACAGTCAAGCATAGGGATTGAGATTATGATGGACAAGAACATCGGGAATATAGGTAATAATGATGTGATAATTAGCACACTCAGTTGATATTTTATTGAGTGGTGCTTAGCATGGCTAGAACAATTTGATTTAAAAGATATGATTGTTGAATAACATTTTGAGGATGCAGTTTGATGGGTAACCCTTGAAGATTTTACAACTGAACTCGGATTCGTACTTTAACATGCACTTATATGTTATTCTTGTATAGTTGTGCATCATTCATTGTTGTCATATACATAATTTGGGATGTAAAAGTTGAACATGCATACCGAACTTAATTGCTCATGATGCTACATTTTGTCACTAACATTTCATGCCATATATCGAAGATGGTGGTAAAGACCAAGAGTACCCAATTGACAACAACATTGCAGACGAAGATTCCATAGAGTCGTGGTTCCCTTAAAATAGGATAGTGCTCTAAAATTCTCATGTAAAGTTTTCTATGAAAATTTCCTTTTGAGAAGACTTGATTTTAAAATATATTTCATGTTTTCATATTTTATAAAAACAAACTTGTATTTTCCTTTAATTGTGAAATAAAAAAATATTTTGAGTTTGATTATTATTTTTAATTAACGTCTCCAAGGATTAGGGTGTTACAAAGTTAAAACTAAATAACAATTTTTTCCAACATTTTGCAATAGTTGTCTCAGGCAAATTCTGAAATAGTCAGATTTGTTGCTTGCTAAATAGAACGTACATATCTAAGGTTCTCAATAAAAATTCAGAAAAGATGAAAAAAAGGTAAAAATAAACCTCTACTTTAACTTATTTTTTGACTTTACTGACTTAAAAAAAAAAATCAGTAATCATAGCTCAAATAGAGAAGAATGAGTGAGTGGGGGCTCAAAATTTTGTTGATGTGACAAATCCCTCGTAAACCAAGAAGAAATTCAAAAAACATGACAAGAATGGAAGGGAAAACATTGAGTTTCTAGCCTTGCACATAATTTTGTTAAGTCTTTTAACAGAAGTGAGTGGAAGGATAGAATTGGGAAGCACATATAGAAGCGTAGGATTTTGGTTGCACAAATAAAAATTCCACAGTTTAAATGGAAAATCAGGTAAAAACTGTAGAATATATATAGAGAGAGAGGGAGAGAGAGAGTGTGTGTGTGTGTGTGTGTGAGAGAGAGAGAGAGAGAGAGAGAGAGAGAATGTGGCTTTTACCATTGGTAACACAACTTCGTAGAAGCAATAAGATCAGTTAGTTGGCTAGATGACAACTTCCTAAACATACAAACTTGAAGCTTTAATTGCGATCTTGGATTACGGATAGGAGCGCCCTGTCTACATTCTCCTCCTTTTTTATGCTTGTCAGCCTTCTCTAATCTCTCTACTCTGTCTACTCGGATTTTGTTAGCCAAAAAACACAACAATTTTTTTTTCTTCTTTTTTTTATCGATAGCAAAAAGAATAACAGGGTTCTTTTGAAAATACATACTCATTTTCCTAATCCAACCACAATATTAACAAGTAAATACCAATCTTCTCATTTTTCTAAGCCAACCGAAAGACAAGTAAATTATCTTCCTTCGTATCAATCTTTTCCCCTTTCATTTTCTTTTCCTTCGAGGAATCGAAATCCAAGATCCAAAAAATGGGATACTAAACAAAATTCAAGTCACACACATAGCATGCCTTAAACATAAATCAGAAAACAAAACAAAATCCTAACTTGGCTAAAAGGTAGTGCTTACTTTCATCTCCGAAGGCAGACTTGCAATGATACAAATATTTGCAGGCATGAGAAAGGGGGCTGGCTGCAAAGCCAAGCCTTCAGTACTATGAATCCCAATCCAGAATTATGATAATCATAAACATAACGATTATATGCGTAGATTCACTTATCGGGCTATCTTTCACCTCCGTATCAATCTTTCCCCTTTCATTTTCTTTTCCTTCGAGGAATCGAAATCCAAGATCCAAAAAATGGGATACTAAACAAAATTCAAGTCACACACATAGCATGCCTTAAACATAAATCAGAAAACAAAACAAAATCCTAACTTGGCTAAAAGGTAGTGCTTACTTTCATCTCCGAAGGCAGACTTGCAATGATACAAATATTTGCAGGCATGAGAAAGGGGGCTGGCTGCAAAGCCAAGCCTTCAGTACTATGAATCCCAATCCAGAATTATGATAATCATAAACATAACGATTATATGCGTAGATTCACTTATCGGGCTATCTTTCACCTCCCAATCCCAAACTGGTGCAGAACATTGAGATCCATGAAATTAGTTACCCAAGCAATTAAACAAGACAGCATCAATTTAGCATTGCGAAATTCATACCTCTTTTATTTTAAAGTCTCTAAACTGCTTGTTTACAAGTCACAGCCAACCGAGAAATAGAGAACAAAAAACGGTGAAGCACTTGATAACACGTTCACAACAATAGTCCCCAATGGAAGTACTTTCATTTATATCTTGAAACAAAAAGAAAAAATCAAAGAAGATTATACTATACGTTGTATAATTACCTGTCTCAAAAACATCTTCCATTTGGTACATCCAGTTGAGTACCTTATACCTGTACATTACACAGCAAGTGGAATACCAACTTCTTCAGATGAGGAAGGCTGCAAAGCACGGATTCTGACATCGTACTTTCTACGGCTGCCGATTTCACTGCTTGAGGCTGAATCCAAACCATCGGATACAAGTGGGTAAGCAGAATCATGATCATCGTAAGCAGTTCCAACATGCTTACCACATTTCCGGCATAGAAGCTTCGTCCTCTGGCGGAAAAAACCCCAAGAGCTCTTGGAAATGTAAGGAATGCATCGTAATTCCTCTACTTGTGTAAATCTGCTCTCATCGATGTAGAAGAATGATATGATCCCTCTCTTTATGGATTTTCCATATTTTGAACCGATGGTAGATGTATTCCGACCAGAGGAGCTCAGGTTTAATTCATACCCACAAGTGCCACAGCTGCATGGAGAAACTAAATTGGGATTGGGATTATAAAGCAACCACTCTTCTCATTGTTTTCATTTCACCAAAATCATGAATAAGTTAATAAATACCACCAGATATTAGTGAAACAATTGGGATTTAAAGAAGTTATATGCAAACAAAGGAAATCATACTAAATTCTCATTTGGAAGTTTGGAAGAAATGGGGGACCATCTGGATGCCAAACACGAAAAAAGCTCTCTCGCAGTTCCTACTTATTACTTTCTAAAAAAACTGGAGATCCTTTTGAACCTGGGCTATTCGCTCTCTTTTCCCCTCTTTCATGACACTAATCAAATTGTGACTGTGGTTCAATTTTTAGGATTGTCTCTCCTCTCTTGGATTAAGATTGAGGTTCTTTAGGCCCGTTAATGGCTTTCTCAGGTGATCATTGCGAAAATGGTCACTCGCCGTTAACTCTTCCCTTCTTGCTTTGAGCTTCGCTTTATCTCCAGCCCGAAGGAAGACCAAAAAAAAAAAAAGTAAAGACCAAAATCAAGGGTTTCATCACATGTAGGTGACAGTTCATTAAGAGTTTTCGACTTGAAAGAGTCTGGTTGAAGCGTCCAAGAAAGATTTGAGATTCCGTAAGTAACTTAGTGAGTGCTTTTCTAAGAAGAAGAAGAAAATGAAATAATAACAATTGTGTTAGCTGTTGTTTCTAGTTGGGCTTTCATGCTGGAGCAAGAACTAGCACGAGATTTCCATTTCTGAAAAGGATGACATACCATGATACTTTGTGTTTTGGCAAGTCCAGCTTGGTCTCTAGTTTGATGGTTGTACGTGCTAAAAATCTTGTATATTCCGTTTTGTTTCTCATTCTAGTCTTTCACGAGACTTCAGGTTTACTTCTTTTGTTAGGTCTCGATTTCTTTGCTATGGTCTTCCCAGTGGTTTGATCGATGAATCTGATCCCTATTGGTATGTTTAGTCGGCTGGCCAACTATGGGTCGGTAAGACTACAAGTGCCCATTTAGGATAACTGTACATGTGACCAAATACTACCCAGTTGCTTATACGTTGGGAAAAACTAATGAATAATGCCAAGATATCCATTCTGCAGTGAAAACAAATGCTGAACAAAGATATATTAGGATTACCCAATGCCCATTAACCAATGCCAGAAGGTTCATCATGATGGGCGATCTGGGCAATTCTAAACATTAACATAGAATGAGTTATTAACTTATTATTAATGGCTGACGAACTACTAACTTGTGTATGGTTACTGCATTAAGATTTCGATCTTGACTGCAGGCTAGACATATCTCATCTCGTGGATCTGCAAAGACAATCCTACTTCTCTTATGCTTATGCATCTATTTTAGCGTATTCAGTCTATGTTTTTCCCTGCTCCCTTTTGACTTTTTTGATGCTTCATAGGATGATGACTCCTATAGATGGAAAATGGGAAGAGATTCTATTCCATTCAATAATAAAATTGTACAAGACTAACACAATTTATATAGGCCAACCCTGTTAACTCTAATGACATAAAAAAGACTACATTGCCCTTAAAATATAAATAAAAAAGAAATAATAAATAATAAAAATAATGCTAATGGTCCCTTCTTTCACACACCCCTTCAAACTCAGGATGCGAGGGTAGAGAGCATCATTTGTCAAATAGAAAACGAAACCGAACCACCATGCGAGTCTTAGTAACGAAATAAAGAAATCAACCAACTGAAGGGAAGACGGAACAAAAGGGAGATCAATGGAGCCGAAATGGAGATGTTGATGGATGAAATGTCAATCAATCTCAATATGCTTCGTACGTTCGTGGGAAACTAAATTTTGGGCAATCTGAATTACACTCTTGTTGTTATAACAAAGAGGTGTGGGAGAGTCAAGGAGAACGCCCACATCAGATAAAAGCCAACAAAGCCAAACAATTTCTGCAGTCGCTTGAGACATAGCTCTGTATTCAGCTTCAATAATGGAGCAGACAATAACAGATTGTTTCTTGTTTTTTTATCCATACTCTATCTGAGTAGTTTCCTAAACATACTAGTTACCAGTCTCTAGTATGTCGCTCCCACGTTCTTGAGCCCGAAGGGCATCACCATGTATAGTAAGTCAATAAGCCCTTTAGGTGTGATAAAGTCGATTTTTTAGTTTGGACCATACACGACTATTTGATGATAGCTCCTAAGTGCGTCCAAGAAGCTCATCCGATTATGCTTGACCGTCGACCTAAGTGCGTCCAAGAAGCTCATCCGATTATGCTTGACCGTCGAGTCCACCAAGTGGTCGATTTTCAGTAAAGGGAATGAGTCATTAAGGGCAAGCTTTTTTCAAGCTGGTAAAGTCGAAGCAAACCCTCCATTTTCTGTTGTTGTTTTTTTCACGACCACTGTGTTGGATAGCTATTCTGGATATGCCACCTCTAAGTTGGCCCTTGCCTCGAGGAGCCTTTTTACTTCTTCGTATACGGCGTCTTCATGATGGACAGTTGACCTTTTGCTCTTCTGTTTCACCGGACGCACCTCACCACAACTGTTAGGCCAACGGCTCGTGATTTCTGGATCTACGTTGGACATCTCATAAGGTGTCCATGCAAAGACTTCGATATTGCTTAGCAAGAGCATCACCATCTCTGCTTCTTATTCCTTGGTTAACGAAGCGCCGATCAGAAAATACTTCTCGGAATCATTTGGGTTAATCCCCACTTTTTTCAGTTGTTTTGTTCTAGCTGACATTCAACATTCTAGAAGACCTTAAAGGATCGACTGGTCGGGCACCTTAATCATGTGGATCTGATTAGCTTTCTCCTCACTTTTCAGTATCATCTAAATGCATTCTCGGGCTACAGCCTGGCTTCCGTTAACCATTTGTACTCCTTTCGGAGTGAGGAACTTGATTTTTTGGTAAAAGGTGGAGGGTATGGTCTCTGGACTGGAGATCTATCCCCTTCCTATAATAATGTTATACATGTAAGGGATGCCGAGTACTAGGAGCTCGCACTTCTTTGTCATGCATCCGATTTTGACCGGGAGTAGGATCTTATCAGGTGGAAGCTCTTGACTAGAGTTGAACTCGTAAAGGGCATTTTGACCTACGTCAAATCTGAATCTTTTAGTCCGAGCTTTTCAAACGTGTTATAAAACATTACCTATGATAAGCTCCTTTTGTCCAGTAGTACTCGTTGTACATTGTACCTGTTGATGTGTAGAGTCAACACCAACCGGTCGTTGTGCGGGTATTTGACCCCTTCTTTATCTTCTTCCGAGAACAAGATGTTGCTTCCTTGGGAAATGGCGGTTAGCGCCGTTTCCACAGTGCTGACCTCTTGTTCCTTCTTTCATTGATTTGTTTTTTGACTTTTGAGCTTGGTTAGCTTTTTTGGCTCGGGTGCCATGATGATTACCTTTACCTCTCCAAGAGGCTCAAAGTCTAATCCCTCGACTTCTTCCTTGTTGTGTATGTTATTGTTCTTTCCTTCATCCATGGCATCAAGGATGAATTGTCTTAGGTAGCTCTGCTGTACCAGGTCTTCCAAGTGCATTTTGAAAGAGAAGCACTTATCAGTCAAGTGACCGTGATCTTCGTGATAAGTGCATAATTGCTTCTTGTCCCTGTGGTTGGGGTTCCATATCATTGGCTTTGAACCTCGAAAGTACATCTCTTTCTCGATATATGCAAGAATCTTGTAGATCAACAAGTTGAACTGTGTTTTCGCTCCCTCCTTCAACTCTGTTTGCTGACTATTACACCCTCTTTTGAAATAGTTGGTTTCTGCTCTCCTGTCTATTAGTCTGTCGTCTTTGTTTCGCTCCTCCTTCTTGCTCTCTTCCTCGGCCAATGCTCGCCGTCTACTTCAATGGACTCATCTACAAGTTTTATCAGAGCTCGAAGATCCCTTGGCTTTTTTCTTGTTATCTTTCTGCACAGCTCCGAGTTCATCGGGTGTCCTATCTTGAAGGTGTTGACCACAAAAACTTTCATGCGGTCCTCGACCTCATTATAGTAGTACCAATATCGTTGGGTGTAGATTTTGCTTTTTTCATTTTCATGATTCCCAAGCCTTGCATGATTTTCAGAGTCTTCTTGCTTGAGAAGAATCGGACGTGACGCCCGATTTCAGCTATCTGAAACTACCGACGGAGCTTGCCCCTAACTTATAGAACTAGCGTAGGGATAGATGTCCAAGACTAGACCGGAATACTCAACACATCAGTGCCTCATCATGATTGTATAGATCATGGCTTGACATTAGTGCTTGACATGATTGTAGGGGGAGCTGACTCTGTAATATAGGGTCAAGACCGGCATTTTAAATTTGGGGGAATAAGAGTCCTCATTATGCGCAGAGAGGAGGAGGTTTGTAGTCCTTCGTCCTCGAACCCGCTCCTCTACCTCTAAATGATAAGTTTGCTTCGTACGTCCACTTTCACCTTCTGCTTCACTTCCGCTTTCTTGTGTTGATCCCTTGGCTCGAACTGCCACTGCCCTCTATGGATTCATAGGACACCTTTCGCCTCTTGCTGGTAGCTCGACTCAGCCTCCCATGATAAGATAAAAGGACACCTTTCGTAAGATGCTCCAAAACTAGTTGCTCTGCCAATGAGGCTTTGATTCAACCTTAAAGCCTAAAGTTTCTTCCCATCCAACTTTATCTCAAGTACCATTATTTCCGAAAAGCTTGTGACAAGCCTTAGTTCCAAACATACCTCATTCAAAGAATTGAAAAATAGCAAATTGACTAAAACCCATTAATCTTATCAAAATATGACCAAAACCCCTAAATACCAATTTGATTGAAATATCCACACACACAAAAAAAAAAAACTGATCTAAACCACATTATTCGGATATCAAATTTAAAAGATCTCTCTCGAACTCGTACAAATAGGCATTAATACATCCATCCAAACTGTAGAAAAATTAAAGATGATCAGTGTGATAGAGAGAACCTGTATGTGACATCTCTCCGGGAAGAAGTAAACGGGTGGTGCCCGTCGCGGGGTGATTTCCAATTCTCCATTTCTCTGGCTCCAAAAACTACGATGACACTGAATGCCGACAGCGGCAGCGGTATATAGTAGAACGTGACGCGGCGGCCGGAAAATAAGTATGCGATAAGTGGGTCTGACACTACGTAAGCAGACACGGTAAACGTGCTACCGGAAGTATTTGATCGTTATTGCCAATTTAGCAGAGGTTTTTTTCTTTTCAAAGAAAATTTAGCAGCAGATTGGATCCTACCGCTGCAGTATTAGACGCGAGGTAGAGAGGAGAGAGACAGAGATTCGCTGTTGATCGGAGAGCGGAGAATAATTTGTGGACTATGGCTTTGATCATTTATTAAGAAATTAGAGTAAATTATTTTTAAATTTCTTTTACTAAGGTAAGGTTAAGAATAACAGTATATTTTCACCCCTTTCATTTGATAAAAAAAACTTATGCAAAAGTTAAAAACTAGTAGATTTCATTCATGTGTCAAGAACTAAGAGGAGTGCTACATACACATCATTTTAACACATCACTTTTACACATCACTTAAAACTACGTCGTTTTATGTTAAGGAAGACCCAAATATGTTTTCAGCGATATGGGTCAAAAATAAATATGGTTTTTTTTCAACACAAAACTACATAGTTTTGAGTGATGTGTGAAAGCGATGTGCAAAAATGGTGTGTCCTTAGCGTTTTTGAAGAACTAATGCAGAAAAATTATTTTTTTTTAAAAAATTAGTAAAGTAAACTGAAGGAAAAAAAAAAATGTATTTTCCCTCGTGTTTTCATTTGATGAAAGAAACTTGTGGGAAAGTAAAAACCAGTTGTGAGATCCTAACTAAAAAATTCAAAGGTTTAAGGGTAACATCGTAATTGATGGTGTCGAAAAATAGACGGTGACCTCCTGGTAGGCTCCTGGCCTTCTGGACTTCTGCACACAAGTCCGGTAACCGGGAGTGATGGTCCGATAGTGGACCTTTCGATGATCAAGTTAGAACCGTATTGTGTAGAACTAGAAAACTGTATAGAAAATGAAATTAAGCTCTGTAATTGCATACACCTGCCTTCTTTACTAGACAAGGTCGTGACACTTTAAGAAATGTTCCTCGATCTAGGGCGCTTTGTCAGCCTTGATTGGTGTTTCCATTTCCTTTTCGGGATTACTGTCTTTTGACTTGCTTATGGTCCACGGAGTGTTGAGTAACGGGGCACTATCTCTGAGATCCCAAGTGTTATGGAAATACGAGCGAGTCATAGCCTCCATGCTCTGTTCGTGTTGCCCTACTTGGGACAACTGGCAGGTCGTCGAGCTTGCTTGGTTTATCGAGCACACCCAAGTGTGTCTGGGCACTGTCGAGCACGTGTCTTCTGCTGATCGGTCTTGGGTCCAAAATGGACTGACCAGTTGTCCCACATTCCCTTGCTGAAGAGCAATCTAAGGCGTAAGGAATCATTCCCTCGACCGAGAGGCGGCGGTTACCATTAGTATTTAGTGCATGTCCCTTCATTCCCCCAGTGTGGTAATTTAGACGTCCACGTGCAAGGATCCGTGAGACTTTCAAGGAACGTGCCCACGCCTAGCGAGGTTTTTTCGGGTGCACAATAATCATGATGACATGGCTCCATCCTTATCGTTTATCCCAACCATCCCCGATGGTCAAGATCGAGGCGCCGCTTCTGCTCCTCAAAGCTATTGTAAAAAAGGGAGGTCTCCGTTCTAAGGTCAATTTCACATTTTCTTTGATCTTTATGCTAATCTCCTTCTCTACCCTCTTTCTCCGCCGTTGTTCATGACTGCACCCTGAATCCCTCCATTGCGTCAACTTTTGAAGGGGTCTTTTCTATGCCCTACTAAGCCTTTCATTTGATTGCCTTCTTTTGGCATTCCTTGGAAGATTTCCCAAGCTCCCCCTTCGTCGATCGCTGGATCAGTTTTTACTCATATTTCAGCGTTGCTTATTCCTTGCTCACTTTGGCCTTATTTGCTCGGTACAAACGTGTCGACAGGACTCTGTTATTTCCCATTGATCTTGACACTGATTCCAGCCCTCCACCTAGTGAGCCCAAAGAAGAAAAGGCTCTCAACATCTTCCCCTTGGCAATGGTGGACCCCACCGATATCCCACAAACCCAGCCCTTTGTTGTCGAGGGCATTTGTGCCCATGCTTCTGGATCAAGACCTAGACTGGATCTGTGCTACATACTCACTCCCTAATTCCCTTTTCATGCGTTTGCCTCGAAAGGAGCGTGCGTGTTCTGACTCTAGTGATGAGATCTATCTGTACGAGAGTAATCTACCATGCCGGCTTCGTTTCCTGATCCATTCGCTTGTCCAGAAAGTTCTCCATTACTTGAACTTGGCACCGATCCAGCTAATGCCCAATGCCTAGCGGCTACTGATTTCCATGATCATTGTTTGGCACAATTCGAGTGGTGGGGAGAGAGCCCTCATGATGGCCGAATTCTTCCATTGCTATTTTCCAAAGGAGACCTAGCCTGATTCTGGCTGGTGATTTTTTTTAGTCCTGGAAAGGTCGTAACCTGATTGCTAAGATTCCTTCCCCCAGTAAGGGATGGAAGGACTAATTCTTCTTCCTTGGTGGCAATGGTTGGGAGTTCAGCCCCAGCGAAATCATATCTGAGCGTCCAACGAGGGTGTTTATGAGATGGGGCAACCCTACTCTATTGGTGGTCTTTGTGCCCTTTCCATTATTGAGGATGTTGTGGCTTTCATAGAGAAGTTGATAAAGGGGGCTCCTTATTCCTGCTCCGCATTGATGAGCCCACCTCTTTTGTTTGCCTGTTCGCTTAGCCCTAACCCACAAGGTAAGCGCTCGGTTCACCTATATTATATTTCTACTTAATTCCTTTCCCTTTCTAAACCCTGCTTTATTTCATAGAGGGATCTTCTAAGAAGAGGAAAGTTTCGAAGAGGCCCCGTGTAGATCCCGTACCGATCAATGAGAGGGTTAAAAGGAGGGCCAGCAGGCATTCCTCCAAAGCATTAGAGGGCACCTCTTCTCCCGCTCCATTTGACCAAAGAGCTATCATTCCTCCTTTCCCTAAAACCCCAATTCGGGTCAACACTGCATCCTCTCCACCATCCCACCTTTAGACCAGGAAGGGGCCTTTGTTGCCGATCGTCCCGACGACTGCTGCAGCCGTTGCTTCTGTGGGTGAGGGGGATGTTGTGACGAGGTCCGATCAAGATGGTTAATCTAGGGCGAGATATTCTCTTGTCTTCAGGTAGCGCTCCCCCAGATGACTGGGTAGGTCCTCTTTTTTCTCTTGCTGATGCTCAAAGGATCGCCGCTAGCATGACTAGCCTGGCTTGCAACTTCAACTTTTTTTAGCCGATTCATGAGGATAGCCTTTTGCTGAACCCTAAGGTTGCGCATGATAGCTTTTTGTCGTTCGTGGGTAGCGAAATGGGCATGCTGAGCCAGGCCCTAATGACAGTCCTGGCCAAGAATCTGGTCCTTAGCTTAAGCCGGGTGAGTGCCATTTTTCTAGTTTTTAAATGGACTTTGCTTTTCTCCTTTCTCTCATGCTTAATTTTGATCATTCCTTGTCATTTTCAGGCTTGCACCGAGAGTAGGAGCCTCTCTCTTCATGGCCTGGGCTTTAAGCAACAGGTCCGAGCATGATCTCGTGGCTTGGAGAGGGTGGACAAGGCCTTTGGTCTAGCAATCGTGTTGAAAGAGAAGGCCAAGGCAGAAGCTCTACTTGTCGATGCACTGGCTCAACGGCTCAAAATTGCGGAGGAGAAAAATGCCATGCAAATTGAGTTGAAGCTAGCAGAAGGTAGGATAAACGCCGCTCTAGATGTCATCCAAAGAGAATGAGAGAGTTTATGTAGTTGAGTCTTGGGCATACCGGGCTAAGGTTGAGATCGAGAGGGTTCATTTGGACATGGAGAAATTACTAGAGGCAGAGCATGTAGGTCGATCTGTTGCAGAAAATGCGGTGTGGGAGCTGGGCGACAGTTTTGAAGTTGACCATGGCTAGCCTAGAGTCAGCTTTGGAGGCGGTGATCCAAGCTGCCTGGTTACTATGTTTGACTCGGACTTCAATTGTTGAAGAGGAAGATGGATCGTGCTTTCCCAAAGTACGTTGGAACTCTCAGCGTTCTGCCTAGAGGGCGACTAGGGTTCAGAGGAGTCATTATGATTTTGGGTCGAGCAATTGAAGTCCGGATTTGGATGGTTTTATTATTTCTTATTTTTACTTTTCTTATTTCTGTGGGGCTTTTGCAATTAGACCGGTGCACTGCTTTGGTTTGTAATTATATACGGGAATCTCGGAATTTCATTTGGAATTTTGCAAATTGCAGTAGTTCCAACTATTTTCCAACTATTTTTCTGCATTTTCGCATTTTCTTTTACCTTTTGTAGGTAAAGTGATTTCACCTCTTGTCCCTCTGTCTTTCTTGGTCACTGGCTCGGCTTGTGCGACCAAGATAGCTAGTGTTTTTAGTGTTGTCCCCCTACCCGAACAATTATCGTTCATTTAACTAGGCCCATTTATTTCGAGTTTGATTTTGACACCAGAGCTACTCGGTGAGTGGCCGCTGACTAAACCCACTCAGGCAGATACCTCTTGGTTATGATCTAACCAGTAACTTAAAATGCTCAGTCGGAAACCTCTTGATTTTGATTTGACCAACTGAAAATGCTCAACCAAAAACCTCTTGGATCTGATCCAATCAGTAACTGTAAATGCTCAGCAGTAGTCCTCTTGGGTCTGATCCGACCGACAACTAACACTGCTTAGTCAAAGACCTCTTGGTTCTAATTCGATTGGCAATTGAAATGCTCAGTCGGAGTTCTTTTGGGTCTGATTCGATCGAAAACTGAAAATGCTCATCCAAATACCTTAGGGGTCTGATCCGGCAGACAATTGAAACTGCTCAGCCGGAGATCTTTGGGGTCTGATTCGACTGGCAACTGAACCAACTTAGTCGAAGACTTCTTGGTGCTCATTCGACAAGACTAGAAATCGAAATGAAAAATAAAGAGTAGGGGCAAAAAAATAAAGAAACGAAAAATAAAAAGACGGCAAAGTATATGCTAAGATACTTGGCTGACTTTGTCCGCTTCCTCCCCTTCCCTATTGGGTAGGCATCCCTTGAGGGTGGCCGCATAATTACTCTCTGGCTACTATTGATCTCCCTTTTGTTCTCCCATTTTGTTCTGAGTGGGGCATTTTACTATCAGGTAGTAGTTTGAAGTGACTTCTTTCATGAACTTGAGGGCGATTCGTCCCAAAATGACATTGTACATAGAGGAGCAGTCTACTACCAGGAACCCGACTATCTTCGTCACCTGTTTTGGGGCAATGTCAAGGGTGATCGGTCGATCTATTGAGCCTTGTGATTGTACCCGTTCTTCATAGAACCCCACTAGCGATGAGCGTACTGACTGCAACCTGTCCATCTCGAGGTCCATTTTCTTGTAAGTCACTGCGAAGGGGAGTTGGTCAAGTAATTTTTGACCACTACGGCGATAACCAGGGGGTTATCATGGGGTTGTTGGATTCTCCCACCATCTTCCCCGAAGAAGTTGATGGGCAGTTCTTCCATCTTCTTTTGCTTAGAAGGCCTTACCATCATTATTTTTCTCCCCTCATATGTCCTGAGCCTCCTTGCGTGGGCCTTTCGGGAAGAATTAGACTCATCTCCTCCGGAAATCCCCCAGATATCATTCTGATTTCCCCAATTGGCTGGATAGGCTCCAGATCTCGACCTTGTCCATGCTCTTCCATTTGTTCGGCTGGTCTTTCTTGCCAAGTTGGGTGCTGCTATCCCCCGTTATGCTGCCTTGCTAAAAATCGGTTCAACTTCCCCCTCTGCAATAGTTCCTCAATCTGCCACTTTAGGTCGAAGCACTCAGTGGTGCCATGGCCATGATCCCGGTGGAACCGATAGTATTTCCTTTCGTCCTAGCAAGCTAGATTCGATTTGAGTTTCTTATGCCATCTAATCTCCAGCTCGCTGACTATGTGGAGTAAGACCTGTTCTAGCGGCACGATGGGGGGGGGAGGTGAACTTCTCAAATCCTTTTTGTCTCTCCATGTTCTCTTTTCACCGATTCTTTTCAACTGGGTTGTCTTGTTAATTCTAGTTCAGACCTCCTTTTCTTGACCTCTTCCACTCTCTCATGGCGTGTAACCACGGCATCCTCTGCGTTCATGTGTTGTTGGGCTCTTACCATCAGCACCATCATGCTTGCCGATGGCTTCTCTGGGAGATGGTAAAAAAATTGGGTTGGCTGGAGCCCTCCTATAAAAGTTGTAAGGGTGATCTTATCGTCAACCTCATCAACATGGAAGGCCTCATCATTAAAGTGTTGTAGGTAATTCCACAGTGATTCCTCCTGGTGCTGCTTGATGTTCAGTAGGTATGTGGTCGAGCAGCGAGGGCACTGCATGTTGTAGAAGTGGTTCATGAACTACTGACTCTGCTACTCAAATGTGCCAATGGATCTGGCCTTGAGCATGTCGAACCATGCCCGAGTAAGGCCTCTAAGTGTGGTGGGGAAGGCTCATCACATGACTTCGTCAAGCACTGCCTGTAGGGGCATGAAGGCCTTGTATGTCTCCAAATGGTCTAAAAGGTCGTTGGACCCATCAAACAACTCCATTCGGGAGACCTAAACTTTGGGAGAAAGGGGCAGGCCATTGCGGCCTCCGTGAATGATAGGTTTGCCTTGGGCGCATGTCTTTCTGTGTTGCCCTATCTTTTTTCCTGCATCTGCATCATGATACCCTTAAGCTTCTGTCGGAGCTCCCATATATCTGTACCCTGCCATAGAGTCTTCCGTTTGGGTTGTTCCATCCCACGGTGGGGGTTGTTTTCTCCCCCATCAGGTTGGCTGTTGACCTCTTCCTCCGAGAGCACTCCATCTACGTTTCTTACACTGCATTGTGAATTCTTTCAAGTGTAAAAGCCTCTGCCCCCTAGTCACTACTGAACCTAAGCTTGTGTTGGTTGGTTATGACTATGAGTGTTCAGCATTCCACTGTATGTTAAGAGTTAGGAAACATTGGGAATTAGGCGTGGAGCCTTGAGGCAGCAAGCCCTGAGGGTATGAGTAAGCCACCATGAGTTAGGACTTAAAAATCCTAGGATGTGCCTTGAGGGTATGGCAACTCCACCGACTATGCCCGATATTTGGCAATACGACTAGGATTTGGCAATTCCACTGAATCTTGAGTTCCTTGATAATGATCAAGGAATAGTGCTTGGAATAGATCAAAGGCATTCAATACTCGACAATTCCACCAGGACTGTAATACATACGACAAGAGCACCGTACGCGAATGTGTATCGCAATACCAGTGAAGGAAAGAACAATTTTTATTGATAAAGCTGGAAATATGTACACCTAATGGCCCGCATCCTGACATGGTAATAGTATTTTCAGAGATTCTGGGCATTCCATGGCCGAAGGACTATAGTCTTATCCAGTTCCTCCAATCGGTCTGAGCTGACTCCTGCAACCTTTGTCACTCGGTTGGGACCTTCCTAATTAGGATCGAGTTTGTTGGCCTTCTTGTGCTAACCACCTTCCTGAGGATGAGGTCATCCAGCTGGAGAGGTTGAGACAAACCTTCTTGTTGTAGCCCTTGAATAGCTCTTGCTGGTATGTAGCTATCCTGATTCTGGCCGAATCTCTTTGCTTCTGTGCCACGTCTAGTGCCATGGACATGGATTGATCATTGGTGTCCTGATTGTAGTCCTCGGTCCTCATGGTTGGGAGACTGGACTCAAGTGGTATCATAGCTTCCATATTGAATGCCAACGAATAAGGTGTTCAGCCTGTAGATATTCGTGGTGTCATTCGATAGGCCCAAAGAACACTATACAGCTCCTCGGCCCATCTTTCCTTGGCAGCTAGAAGCCTCTCTTTATTCACTTAGGATTTTCTTGTTGGAAGTCTCGACTTGCCCATTGCACTGTGAATAGGATGGGATGGAATTGAAGAACAAAATTATGTGCTCGGCACAAAAATCCTTGAAGAGATCCCCCACAAGCTGCGTCACATTAGCTAAGACAAGAGTGTAAGGAATGCTAAACCTAGAGACGATATTTTTCCATACAAATCTTTTCACATCTCGATTTTCGATGGTGATAAGGGGGTCAGTTTCCACCCACTTGGTGAAGTAGTAGGTGGCCATGATTAAATACTTGAAACCTCCTGATACTACTAGGAATTTGCCGACGATGTCCAGCCTCCACTAGGTGAATGGCCAAGGGCTCGAAAGAGGGTTGAGTTGTTTGACAAGCTGGTGGAAGAGAGGTGAAAACCTCTGACATTAGTCAATTCCTGCACCAGCTTGTCGACATCTTTCTTCATGTTCGACCACCAGTACTCCTGTGTTAGGGCTCGTTGTACCAGCGACCTTCCTCCTAAGTGATGGCTGCAACTGTCGATATGGAGCTTTTGGAGGACTTCTTCTGCTTGTTCAAAGTGTACACAAAGCAAGTATGGTCCTTAGTACAACCTTCGTTATAGCTTAGGACCTAGTCCTAGCCAGTATTAAGCTGCTTTGTGAACTACCCTTTGGTCCTTTAGTAGAATGTCGTCTTTGAGGTAGGCCACGATCAGATCTATCCAGCTTGGACCGAGTGTGAGGCAACAGACTTGATCTGCAGCTTCGATGCCTTCTATGCTTGGTCTTGGAAGAATGTCAACAAAAGCCGTCATCTGCTCCTCGGTATCAAGTGCCGATGCTTGCCCTACAAGAGCGTTGTCATGTGCGTTTTGTTCCCTTACGACTTGTTCAAGGTTGAACTGTCTGAACCGGGAGGTCAACCTCTTCACTTCCTCCACATACCAAGACATCTTGTCGTCTCGGGTTTCATATTCTCCAAAAAGTTGGTTGACCACCAAGTGGGAGTCACTAAAAGCCTCCAGATCTTTGGCACCCATACCCTCGACAATACAAAACCCTACTTGCAAATGTTCGTATTCGACCTAGTTGTTGAAGCTATGAAATTTATCATGAGGGCATGCTCATGCAAAACCTCGCTTGGGGAGATGCTTTTGCTCCATGATTGTTGGATGCTCCACCAACGTACAGCTTCCAAAAGTTACCGTGAAGGAGCTTCTAATCTCTGGTTTCGACTGGCTAAGCGTTCGGCTCTTGGGTCCATTCGCTTGTACTTGGTGTGAATTCCGCTATGAAGTCTGCAAGGACATGTCATTTGATTTTTGTCTTCGATTGGTACTGGGTATCTAAGTTGGCCAGCTCCACGACCAACTTTGAAATCCTGTTTGACTGGTCAACTTTGCAGAAAAGAGCCTTCAAGGGATGCTTGGTCAACACTATGACGGTGTAGGGTATCTCCAAGTTGTTGATGGTTGTGATTTGGTTTGGGTAGGCCTTAATGCCCATCCTCGTGACCAAGAAACTGAGGAATTTTCTCGAGTCGCTGCCAAAGGCACACTTCTCGGCATTGAGACGCAGCTTATGCAACTTCAGGATGCTGAAAGTTTCTTGAAGATCAATGAGATGGTCAACCTCCTCCCGACTCTCGACGGCCATGTCGTTGATGTATGCTTCCATAGTATCACCAAGCTGTTTGCCGGATATCTTGGTGACCATCTTTTTGTATGTTGCCCTGGCATTTATAGGCTGAAGGGCATGACTCTATAGCAAAACAACCCTCGAGGGCTGATGGAAGCTATCTTCTCTCTATCCTGCCCATGCATGGTGATTTGGTGGTACCCCCGTATGCATCCATAAAGCTGAGCCGGGCATGCCCGATGGTAGAGTCCACGAATTGGTCGATCCTCGGTAGAGGAAAAGAGTCCGTGTTGGCAAGCCATGTCATTGAGGTTTGTGTAGTCAATACAAACACACCACTTTCTGTTTTTCTTCTTCACTACGTCCGTGTTGGCAAGTCATGTCAGATATTGCATCTCTTGTACAGCCTTGACTTATAATAGTCGGCTGATTTCTTCTATTACAACCTCAATGTGTGCTACCGCCAAACACTGTGGCTTCTGAATGACCGATCGTCGGGCAAGGTCGATGCTGAGATGATGGTTGATGAAAGAAGGATCGACCCCAGATATTTCTTAAGGCATCCAAGCGAACATCTCACAATTCTTCCAAAGGAAGGCTGTCATTGCCTCCCATTCAGTCTCTGTTATATTGGATCCCAATAGGAAAGTCTTATCGAAGTTTGAGTCGTCGACCGACATAGGAACGATGTAAAGTGGGAACATATTTCCTCAAAAAGCCATCTTTGAAATCAACAGTGTCATTTCCCTCGAGGCAAACACAAACATTGGCTGGCTAACATTCATGTCCAAATTTTAAAGCATTGTCAGTTTTTTTCCATATCATGTCCTCCTTGCCTCTCCTCAATCCTAGATACAACAGTGGCTTAAGAACGCAACCCGAATCAATTAGACACCCTCCTCATGAATCCTAGAGCTCTCTTGCTTTAAAATACCTGCTGAAAACATCTTAACTTACCTGACACCAGTTAGTGTCTAGCGTATGATTGCAAGAATTCCGCTGATGGGTGGGTCTAAATCCAACTAAGACCTGATGCCTCAGCCTTAGATAAGTTCCTAAACATTTGGACTCTTTGACAATGACCAAAATTAAAAATTAAAAAGATTACGCCAGGGACTCCCACATCACTTTGCACAGTATTTTGCAGAAGAAATAAGACCTAAGCATTCTGAGAACAAAAGAAATTTAACCAAAGCACTTTTGACATCCAAACCCTCTTTGAGGTTTCAAAATTTAGACCCCACATCCTGAACAATATAATTGCCAATCAAACTGCATTAATCAGCTTCAATTGATGACCAAACACAAGAATCATGATTTTACAACTGCAGAATTCCTTTCTCTTTTTTTCTGTTTCCCCTAGATCATGAATTGCCTATGCTTGGTGGTTTTCAAGTTGAATTCCATTCTGGCTTCGCAAGAACAACTTTCCAAAACCATGTCCGCTCTTAGCAGAGGCGACATGATTTAACGACACCGAAGACGAAGTCAACGATGATGAAGAAGAAACCAATGATTTTTCATCATTATCACTGACTGAAGGACCGGGTTTCTCCAAAGCCATTTTCGATGAATCTGTGTCACTCTTAGGCAAAAATGTGTCATTAGAGTGCAACTTCCATAGTTCATTGGCTCCGGGAATCAAAGATCCTCCTCCAGAGAAGTCTGGTAAGTTTGCAGTGTCCGTAAGGAAATCTTCCAGTGTTGCAAGAGATTGGAGTTGCCTTCCCAGAGATGCTATTGTTTTCTGGCACTCTGCAAGTTTCCCTGCTGCCACATCAAGGTCATCCTGCAGTACACAAGATTTTGTTATGAATATAGAAACACATATTCAGTCTGTGCTAGGACTAGGAAAGATAGAAATGAGAACTGAAACCCTTCGTGAAATGGTAAGGGTAACAACAATTGGTAATAAGTTGAGGAAGAACAGAAAAAGATGGTAGAAGTGAAACCAACAATTTGTGAAATACTAAGAGTAGCACTAATTGGGAATAAGCTGAAAGAGAACAGAATAAGAGTGTTGTCAAAACATTTTAGATTCTACAAATTTGATGCTTTTCTTAATCATATGATTAAAAAAATTTATGTGCAATTAAGCAGCAGAAACTTTGGCAAATATACTGGCACAGTTTTCAAGGCATCAGGATCTTGAATTGGTAGCCCTAAAATAACTATAAATCATGCAATGTGGATACTTGGTCATGTCCAACAGAACGAAAATACAAAATCATTTCCCTCCATCCCAATTTATTTGTCCATTACAGGAAATTCAACTTATTAAGGGAACACTATCATTGTTCTTTATGAGCTTGAACTGTCCAAAAATGCCCTTCATTTCAAGAGAAAAGGGCACAAGGATAATGCCATGGAGCTTTTTTCTTGAACTTCTCAAAATGGACAAACAAAATTGAATGAATGGAGTATGTTTTCATTCATTTTAACTGTATAGAGCTCTTAACATAGGAGATTTACAACAGAATTCATGTACCCGAACTCAGTTGATTAAGATGTGACACTTAGTTTGGTTTGGTATCAAAGAAATAATCTATCTTCTCCATCTGTTCACATGCTTAGAAAACTACAAAAACAGGAGAGAAAAAAAATGTCACAAGAGACTAACACTTAGTTTGGATTAAGGAGAGGGGAGGTGAAGGAAAGCGAAGGAAAGGGAGGGGAGGGGAAGGAAATGAGAGAGACATATTTTTTACTTGTTTGGTTTATCCAGAGGAAAGTGAAATTTTAAAATATTTTTCATGTTTGGTTAATGAAGGAAAGTGAATGTTATAATTTCTTTTACTTTTTTAACCTTTCAGTTTAATTTATTATTCATTTTTCTTCCTTAACAAAAGGGTATAATTGAGATTATAAATAAAAACTATTACTTCACCTCACTTTCCTTCCATTTCCTCCCGTTTTCGGAGGTGAAATGATATGCTTAAAATAATTGTACTCTTCACCCCTTCATTTCTCTCCATAACCCTCACTTTCCTTCCAAAAGGACAAACCAAACACAAAATCTACCTTAAATTCCCTCCCCTCCCCTCCAAATCCCTCAATCCAAACATAGCGTAATGCAGAAATGAGTACATAACTAACCTGCTTTATTGTAGGTTTGCTATTCAAAATAGCAGTTTGCTGGATTTCAATTTCTTGAGATTTCCTCGTAAGCTCATCCTCCAATTCTCGGCACTTTACAGCTGTTTCTGCTGACAAACTCCGCTCCTTTTCAACCTCCTCTTTAAGCGATTCAATCTTTGAAGTCATAGTCCTTGCCTCCACTTCCATACCAATCAGCTGAAACTCAAGCAGTTCCTTTGATTCATTAACCACATGTAGTTCCTTTTGCAACTCCTCCAACCTCACTTTAGCCTTCCTAAACTGAACCTGAGATGCCTCTAAAGAAACTTGGCTTTCACTTAAAGCTTTCTCCAGTTCAGCTTTCTCCAATTCTATTTTCATTAACTTCCCTTCCAATTCGCCCGCGCGATATTTCAGTAGTTCAACTTCAGCTTTCAGTGGGCTTTCATCAGTAATAATTTGATTGGCATCAGAAACTGATTGAGGGAGCTGGTCCCTAGTCTCTGTCTCAGGTACTGAAGCGAGTCGCTCCATTTCTAGAAAATCGTCCATTATTTCAATGTCAAGAGAAGAACTAGTAATACTTTTTCTGACGTTATTTTTTTCATTCTTAAATTGATCAAGTTCAGTAATTAGAGCTGATGCCCATGAGTTCCCATTTTCGAGCCCATTTAGCCTCTCCCCGCTATCCGACTGACTATCTGTCAGAGATTCCACACAAATTGAGGAAGCAGAAAGAGATTTCTGATCGTTACCCAAAGAGAATTTCCCTTTAGCCACCGCTTGAAGCCTTCTGCACTCAGCGTCAAGCTTTGCCACCTTCTTAATACTTTCTAAATGCTGCTTGCTAGCAGTTTCCGCTGCTTGGGCACTCAAGTCTCTCTCAATCATCCTGATTCCCAATTCTTCAGATCGAGAAGTAATCTCACACTTGAGGGCTGAGTTCTCTTTCTCTAAATATTCAATCTTGATGAGTAGATCACGGTCAATGGAAGGAGGAGATTTGAATTTGGCAGCTTCTAATTGGTTCTGGAATTGGAAAATTTGGTTTTGGAGCGCGATTTTGGTGGTTTCACATTCGCGCGTTTTCTCCAGCACAGCTTCATGAATCTTTTGCTCTTGCTCCTCTCTTCCTTGTCTAAGCTGCCTAACACATTCCTTGAGAGCTCCATCAAGATGGCTTACACGATCTTCGAGCACCGAGTTGTGCTGAACTGCTGCCTCAAGTTGTTGATTTAGAACTGCCACCTCATTTTCTGCTGTTTCCCACCCTAGCATATTATGAGTACAAAAAAAAAAAAAAAGGCAAAAAAAAAACATCAAATCAAATCTGGTCCAAGAGACGAAGAACAAAGTAAGGAACCTATTGAACAAAAATATTGGATACATTCCAGCTTCACGTCAAATTTATCCACAATCAAGAGATTCTATGACGACCTTTAGTTATAAATTGGGCTTGAGGAATCATTATAAACATTGGTATAATGTGTGAGATACAACTAACGGCTGAGGGGAAACACACTGTCAATGGAATGTTCAATGAATTTACCAGCGTTTGACTATATACCTGCTACAGCTTCTTCAGCTACTTTGGCATGCTGCTTAACCAAGTCTTCTTTGGCACTAACATTCGCAAGAGCAGCTGATAGTTTCCCTGTCAAGATCTTAAGACTATCATTGATTTCTTCACCGGTGAGTGCAGGTTTTGATGTGACTTCTGGTGATTGAGAATTCTCATTTGGTGATGCCCTAAGTGCCTCCTGTTTCAACAATTAAGTACTTATATGAAGACATGATAAATGAGAACCAAAAACACATGAAGCGACAACAATACAAGTCCATTCTACAATATTATTGACCATCACACCTTTGGAGCTAATCTCTAGGGCTACAAATGAGCTGTGCCAAGTTAATTTGCCCCTGGACTAGCTCAAGGCATGTGTTTTCAAGCTTAACTACCTTTGTTTTTTAAGGTGTTTGCAATCCTACTGGTTGGAAGAAATGTCTAAATGCAACAATTGAAAAGTTCCCAAATCACAAAGGGGATATTTTTGTCAAAAGTTGAAGAATTCAAGCAGGAGAAGGAAGCTGATAGATAATTCTAATGCGGTGAAAGTTCATCCATATATGCTATCGAGTAACATTTTGTAGGTTCAAGTACAAAACTAAAGCTGGATTAAAGTTGAAGAATATGGTGAGCTGGGAAGAGTAGGACTAGCTGAGCTGTCTTGTGTTCAAGCTCAGCTTGCTTATTAAATAAGCTCAGAACTAAAGCTGAATCTTGGCTCCTTCAAGAAATATCCAAAACAAATCAGCTAGCCACCAAACTACATATGAGCTGCTCAAGCTGTCTATTTGTAGCTCTAATGCTCCCACCTGCTAATGAAGCTATGCCTTAGTGAAGAAAATAGCTGAATGCATTACAATGAAGAATGAAATGCCATAGGCACACAAGGTTCTATCAAACCTCATGCCTCTTTGAGATTCTCAAAAGAGGCACTTTGAAACATTTTACATTCAGAGTAGCTTTGTTTAACTCAAATATATTAACCTGATTTAAGCAGCCGCTAGAGATAGCGGGAAAAATATGCACTGCAACGACCACTAGGAAACATCAACACTATTGCTCGGCACATGGATGCTTCTGCGAAACTGTTCAGCACATGGATGCTTGTTGGTGGCAAAACATGGAGTGGAAAAACCACACAAGAAAAATGTTTTGGAAATTAATTTCCTTAGAAAATATAAGCCTACTATAACAGTGACTCTCCTCTATTAAGAGAAAGACCAATAAGTTGCATTAAGTGTTGTGAGTCAATTATACTTCAATTTTCATGACATAGGATTGAAAACAAAAATGGAGGAAGAATAGTAGGAAATTACAAAACAGAAATCAGGGAAACCTTTAGAATCCTAGAATGGAATGGATTCAACAGTGTCAATCAACCATTACTAGGGGTGAAAGGACTACCCAAAAAACCGAACCGACCGAAAAAACAACCATTCAGTCGGTTCGAAATAGGGTTCAGTTGGTTTTGGTTTAGGGTTTAGGGTTTATGGTTTATGATTTTTTTGATTTTTCGGATCGCTTTCGTTGTCCTTATTTTTTGTTTGCACCGACAAAATGAACCAAATATATGGGGATAAATCCTAGCCGTTCAATCTCACTCTAATCCTACAGTCAAACCAAAGAAAGGAACAACATGACCCTAGAATTGAGAGCTCTTGTGTGATTTTGGCCCAAATACAAGAGTTTTGAGCTCTGTATTGCTAGTAGTCCAAAATATGATTTATGTGGCCCAAAACTAAGCCCATTTTTTATTCATGTGGCCCTACATTAAGCCTTTTTTGGTCAACTCGAAAAAACCGAATTCCCTACCTAAATGGATTCTACACGAACCGATTTCAGTCCCTACATTAAATCGGCCAGAAGCGGTATGCAAAATTTTCACCCCGAACCGATCAGGTTCGATCTTATGCCTCCAAACTAACCAAACCCGAACTGATTTCACCCCTAAATGTACTTGTATAATGATACCATTACTAAAATACACAATACCTTGTTTAAAATGAAGAGATGTCAAGAATAGATGCTCAATGTCAAGTAGTGAATTGAAACAAATGGATAGGCATCATAGGACTCTCCACCGACTAAATACAATTTTCACCTACAGACAGAGTACTGGCAACAAAGGGGAGCTAGGAACGCCATCAAGTTGGTCAAGAAAAGTTAATATTCAAATGGGCAAAATAAATCACACCACCGAAGTTTAAAATATCAATACGTTCAGTTGACCGCACTTGCCTCAGCATAGCTCCAGCCATGGTTTGGTGAAAAAAGACCACCATTAGTTGTCATCCTTTGTATTTCAAGTGGTAAAACACAACGAATTAGACTCCTAACCCCATAACCTAGCCTAGCCTAAGAATACTGACATATAAAGGATAATAGGAACGGAGATTTGTTCCTAATTTTGATAGTTTACCCTAATTTACAAAGATGGATGGACATGGATAAACAACAATGGTTGATGAGAACAATTCAAAATGCTATGCGACGAAAGTTTTGTAAAGAATTAAACGTTAGATGTTGTTATTGGATATATTAGCAAATAGGTAAGTAGATAAGAAAGGGTAATCATTGCTTGTACCTTAAGGCATATCCCGGGTGATTAACTAGTAATGAATGAGCTTGAACCCATTGAGGCCACTCTTAGGTCCTATTTAGGTACTTACCCGGATAGTGGGAGAGAGGTATAGGTACTGCATCTACTCGGGGATAAGTTGGGGCCAAAACCCAAAATACACTGGTTAATGAAAAAGTTATATGAGGTGTTAGAATAGTTTATGTTTTAAGTAAACGTGTTTAGTCCCACATCGCCTATGTTAGGCTTGTGGCTTTGTTCCCAGTAATATAAATAAAGTGATTATGTGTATGGGTGAATTAACACCTAATACACTTTTATCTTTCTCTCTCTCTCTCTTTCCATCTCGCTAATATGGTATCAGAGCGGGTTAGATCACACTCTAATCTATTACCCTAACCCTAACCACTACTGCATCCACGAATCCCAGCCACTACAAACCCTAACCCTAATCAGCCACTACAAACCCTAACCTAGATCAGCCAAACCCTAACCTTACATCAGCCAAACCCTAACCATCAGCCATCAAACCACAGATCAGCCACCACCCTCACCACCCGCGCCGCTCCTCACCCGCGCCGCCCCTCCTCCGCGCGTCCCTCACCCGCGCGACGTCCATCCTCCGTGCGCCGCCCCTCCTCCGCGCGCCCCTCACCCGCGCGACGTCCCTCTCTGCTCCGCCGCCGCTCTGCCTCTGTTTGCTGCACCTCTGACCTCTGTCTGTTTCCTGTTTGCTGTTGCTTAGCGTGGTATGGCTTACCCAGTTCGTACGTTCTCTTGCTAGCACTCGAAATCTCTTACCCAGTTCGTGTTAGTCCTCGCAAGTTCTTGTCGGAGTGATTTCTTGGTAATCCGGTACTTCGTTTCTTTCCTGATGTGTGGTATACGCATGGCTGGTTACTGTTTGGTTGCTGTGGTAAGCTACATCTGCATCGTTGGGTACTATTGTTGAGTTGGTGTTGGTTTCTTCCACTGGATAGTATGGTTGGTTGATTTCCAATGGATAATAGACAAAGTTGATCAGATTGTTAGTAGATTTCGTGTTGGTATTTGGGTTTGTTGGTGTTGTTGCTTCTCATTATTTAGCAAAATGTCTGAAGACAGGTCTGGTTCTGGTTCTAGTTCTGGGTCTATTGTTGTTGGTAGTTCTCGGTCTCGAGAGAGGCAGCCCATTACATCCACACGTTTGAAGGGTACTAATTATGCTCTTTGGGCTAAGGCAGTTGAGGTTTACTATGAGGGGGATTCTGAGTCTCATTTCTTGACTGATGATCCTCCTTCAGATACTACTGCGCTTGCTGCATGGAAACCTAGGGATGCTCGAATTCGTAGTGAACTGTGGAATAGTATGGAAGAAGATATTGCTGGCTCATTGATGTTCCTCAAGACAGCCAAACAGGTTTGGACACAGGCTCAGGCAATGTATTCTGGTGTGAACAATCTTCGTCGCACATATGATCTTCATCAGTCTTTCTTTTCTATATGCCAGGGTGATTTATCTTTGGAGGCGTATTATGCTAAGTTTCGTCGTATTTGTGATGAGCTTCATGTTTGTGAGCCACTGTCTACTGATATCCAGGTTGTGCGACGTCAGCGTGAGCGTATGGAGGTTGCTCGATTTCTATCTGGTGCCTCCTCAGACTTTGGCCCCGTTAGTAATCAAATTCTGGGTTCTAGTGATCTTCCTTCTCTCACCGAGGTCTTTAGTCGTCTTCGTCAGTCTTGTGCTTCTACGCCACCTCCTGTGCCATCTTCTGACCGTTCAGCTTTGGCTTCTACTTTCTCCGGTGGTTTTGGTTCTTCTTATAGTCGTGGCCGTGGCCGCGGCCGGGATTCAGTGGGGGGTAGTCGTGGCCGGGGCTCTGGTGGTCGTGATTTCAGTTCTGGCAGTCGTGGAGGTAGACTGTCAGGGGGAGGTAGTTCTGGCCGTGGTGGCCGTGGTCGTGGATCTCGATTTTGCATTCATTGCCAGGGAACCAATCATACAGTGGATTTTTGTTATGATCTTCATGGCTTTCCTCAGGCTCATCAGGCTGCTATTTCTGAGGATACAGCACAGGTTCATCAGTCCTCTGACAATCGGGTAACTATCTCCGCAGAAGAGTTCCAGCAGTACCAGCGCCTTATGTCGACTCAGCCTTCCTCCACTGCTACGCTTGCTCAGACAGGTCCTTCAGTTGCTTGTGTTGCATCTTCTTTGTCTTCTACTCCCTGGGTTATTGATTCTGGTGCTAATAATCATATGACTGGTACTTCTAAATTCTTTTCTACTTGTCAGTCTATTAGTCAACCATCTCATATTACTTTGGCAGATGGTTCCACCACTGAGGTTACTGGTTTAGGTTCTGTTCCTGTTTCTCCATCTCTTCTTTTAAAATCTGTGTTACATGTTCCTCGTTTACCTTTTAATCTTGTGTCTGTTCATCAACTTACAAAATCCTTAAACTGTTCTGTCACATTTCTTCCTCATGGTTGTGTGTTTCAGGATATCACGACGGGGAGGAAGATTGGTGGCGGTGTTGAACGTGGTGGCCTGTATTACCTAACTAATGATAATCCTGTTCAGTCAGTTGCTCTTCACTCCTCAGAATCCTCATATCAGCAACATTGTAGGCTTGGTCATCCATCTCTCCAGAATTTGAAGCGTTTAGTGCCCTCCTGTGGGTCTCTTACAGAGTTATCTTGTGAAGTCTGTGAGTTTAGTAAACATCACCGTGTCACCTTTTCTCCTAGAGTAGCGCGTCGTGTGTCGAGTCCTTTTGAGTTAGTTCATTCAGATATTTGGAGGCCTATTCATGTGCCCAATGTTTTTGGTTTTCAGTACTATGTTATTTTTGTTGATGACTTCTCCCGTCTTACATATCTTTATCTTATGAAAGAAAGGACTGACTTGAAGTCTATTTTTCACTCATTTTATATGGAAATAAAGACTCAATTTAATACCTGCATTCGTATGTTTCGTTCTGATAATGCGCGTGAATATTATCATAGTATTCTATCTCAGTTTTTTGATGATCATGGGATTATTCATCAATCATCATGTGCTCGGACTCCACAACAAAATGGAGTTGCCGAACGCAAGATTCGCCATTTATCAGAAGTTATGCGTGCCATGTTATTTCAAATGCAGGTCCCTAAGTCTTATTGGAGTGATGCGGTTCTTACCGCTTGTTATTTAATTAACCGAATGCCTTCTACTGTTCTTGGGGGTCAAATTCCACATATGGTCCTTTTTCCCGGTCGGCCTCTCCACTCATTACCCCAACGGGTGTTTGGGTGCACGTGTTATGTTCATGCTCTTGACCCTGGCCGGAGTAAACTAGACCCTCGATCCTTTCGGTGTATTTTTCTTGGTTATTCGCGCACTCAAAAGGGATACAAATGTTATTCTCCCACCTTACGTCGTCATTTTGTGTGTGCTGATATTACGTTTAATGAGTCGCTCCCTTTCTATTCACAGTCTGTCCTTACAACTGAACAACCTGTGTCTGAGTTTGTCTTCCCTATGGCCGTCCCTTCTGGTACTACACCTCCAAACCCTTTCTCTTCGCAGGTGTATGTTCGTCGTCCGAAAAAACCACAAGTGCCACCTCAGCCAGAGCCTTCTCAGCCAGCAGGTCCACCGCCGCTCACTGCTCCCTCGTCCCCTCCGTTGCGAGATCTTGACAATCTTGATCTTCCTGTTGCCAAGCGTAAAGGTACTCGATCGTGCACTATTCATCCCATTGCTAAATTTGTTTCTTCTACTCATCTGTCTCCATCCCTTCGTGCTTTTACTACTTCCATGTCTTCCGTTTTTGTTCCTAACACTGTTCAGGAGGCCTTCTCTTTGTCTGAGTGGCAGATAGCTATGGAAGAAGAGATGTCTGCTCTTCATCATAATGGCACTTGGGAGTTGGTTCCTCTTCCTGCTGGTAAATCTACTGTTGGCTGCCGCTGGGTTTTCAATGTCAAGTATCTCCCTGATGGTACTGTTGAGCGTTATAAAGCTCGCCTGGTTGCCAAAGGCTACACCCAGACTTTTGGTGTTGATTACTAGGAGACGTTCTCCCCCGTTGCCAAACTTGGTTCTGTTCGCATTCTCATTTCTCTTGCCGCCAATCTTGGTTGGCCATTGTTTCAGTTGGATGTTAAAAATGCCTTCCTCCATGGGGATCTCCAAGAGGAAGTTTACATGGAGCAACCACCTGGGTTTGTTGCTCAGGGGGAGCGTACTCAGGTATGTCGGCTTCGCAAAGCTCTATATGGACTTAAGCAGTCCCCTCGAGCGTGGTTTGGCAAGTTTAGTGATGCAGTCTTACGGTTTGGCATGCATCGTAGTCAGTCTGATCATTTTGTGTTCTCTCTCACTTCTGACCGGGGGAAAGTATTGTTGATTGTCTATGTGGATGACATTATCATTACTGGTGATGACCAGCGAGGTATTGATGAGCTAAAAACCTTTTTACATCAGCAGTTTCATACTAAGGATTTGGGAAAACTTAGATACTTCTTGGGTATTGAAGTGGCCTGATCCAAAGAAGGTATTAGCTTGTCACAGAGAAAGTATGCGCTGGATATTCTTGAGGATACAGGTTTATTGGGAGCTAGGCCTGTTGAGACTCCTATGGATCCTAACATCAAATTATGTGTGGACCAGGGGGAGTTGCTCCATAGTCCTGATCAGTACCGCCGGTTGGTTGGTAAGCTAAATTATCTTACGATTACACGTCCTGATATCTCATTTGCAGTGAGTCTGGTAAGTCAGTTTATGTCTGCTCCTCGTCATCCACATTGGGAGGCGGTTCTTAGAATTGTGAAGTATCTTAAGTTACATCCAGGACGAGGTTTGTTTTACCGAGCTAGTGGACATCTACACATTGAGGCGTTCACTGACTCTGATTGGGCAGGGGGGCCATCCGATAGGAGATCTACTACTGGCTATTGTGTATTCCTTGGTGGCAATCTGGTCAATTGGAAGAGTAAGAAGCAGACAGTGGTCGCACGGTCCAGTGCAGAGGCAGAGTATAGAGCAATGGCACATACCACGTGTGAGATTGTATGGCTGCGATCATTTCTAGAGGAGATAGGGTTCCGTGTGCAGTTGCCTATTTCTCTATATTGTGATAATCAAGCGGCTATTCACATTGCTTCTAATCCAGTATTTCATGAAAGAACTAAGCATATTGAAGTTGATTGTCATCTAGTGCGCGAGAAACTGTCCAGTGGTGTGATAGCTACCCCGTATGTGTCTACGGGTGCTCAGTTGGCTGATATGTTTACTAAGTCATTATTTAAACCACGCTTAGAATTGCTATGTAACAAGCTGGGACTTTACGATATCTACTCTCCAGCTTGAGGGGGAGTGTTAGAATAGTTTATGTTTTAAGTAAACGTGTTTAGTCCCACATCGCCTATGTTAGGCTTGTGGCTTTGTTCCTAGTAATATAAATAAAGTGATTATGTGTATGAGTGAATTAACACCTAATACACTTTTATCTTTCTCTCTCTCTCTCTTTCCATCTCGCTAACATGAGGTATGAAGAACCTCTCATAGTTGTCTGGCCTGACAAATAGCAACACAAGTCACAATATGCGGTCTCCAATTGAGATGTGTGACAAGCAAGAACATGGAGTGGCAGGGGTGCAAATGTCGAAACTCTTCCTCCAACCCAATCTTAAAAGCATCTCTAGTATCTGCAACATTAGCTAATCTAAATCACCAGTGGTCAATTCTGAACCTGCATTGATACACTAAAACTCTATTACAGTTTGACTCTTTGATTCCATATGTAGATCCTAAATAATAATCTCTTGCTACTACATTAATCAAAGTCGACATATGCACCTTGATGCACATTTCTCTCCATCGATTTTGAATGTGGGAGTTACCATCAGCTATAACAAGACCATTACTATGATAAACCTAAAGTTATGAAAGCAGTTCAGGACTTGACCCACCAAGCATTTAGAACATTCATATCAATCCTACTTTTGTGCCATTCGTAAATCAGTATGCTCCAATTCATAGTAACTTTATATTTCCTACAATCTTAGATGAGATGTCTTGTGTTACCAGGGATCCTAGATGGGTGTTACAAATTAAACTCTAAATTACCTCAACAGTCTTTCTGAGGATCTACTCGCCCAAATTTCCTAAGCATAACATAAATCACCCACTTTGCCTATGCCCCACAACCAATTTTTTTCTAAGTGTTGTGTTTGTCCATGAGTTCTGAACTACCTCAGGTCCTCAGCAACCTTCAAGGTTCCAGATGAAAAAAATTCATGTCCATTATCTAAAGTTCATTATAGTAATATACCTAACCTTGTGTATTCCAAATAAACATGCTTTTAAGGTTACAATCAGTCCAAATTACTTGTTCCTTCTATCTTCATTGATGCGAAATGTATTCGTGGTGTACTTAAAGTTATATCAACATGCTCGTGGCTTCACGGAAGGAAGTGAGAACTTTTTTAACTACTGACTAGACTACAACTATATTGTGTGTAAACATTCTGTTTCTCATTGTTTCTATACATTTTACCCAGTACTTTATGCAAGGATACAATTTTTTTACAGAATGGTTCATCTTAATTGTGAACTCATTGGAAACCGATAAAGTAATCTGCAGTAAGCTTCCAAAGTAGACATCTCCATCTCAACAATGGACAATAGTTGAGACAGAGAGTTGTAATGCAATCAAAGACGACTAGGTAATATAGACCTGTTCGTACCCGTGAAGTCCATTATCAAAAGAGTAATGCCCAAAATAATTAAGGTAGTATAAAAAGTACCCTTAAAGAGGACAGCAGCATCCTAACTCAAAGTGCTATAGCTAAATTCAAAGAAGCATCATAAAAGGAAGCATTCAACTTTAGTCTATGAGATATTTTCCCATCTCTGCTCCTAAGACCATTGTGTAAATTAGATGTAAAATGTTGCAGGGACTATATGCTGACTAATGGCAAGATTGATGTACTAAAGAAGGAGATACTTTTAAGCCCACTACTCTCAGACCTATCATGTCCAAATGTAAATATGGAGAAAAATATCAAGACCAAATCAGTAAATTCAACAGTGACAAGCAGCAATATAACTTCTTTTGGCTAAGTAAATAACTACAATTCAATTGAAGACCCGAATTTCCATCCAATCAAGTAATCAATCCGTGCACAAATTGATGAATGGCAAATAAACTGTGGGAGGTGAATAAATCTCCTAAGTAACCAGACAAAGTCCGATCTCAATTAATGATCTAAGCCGAGAATGAGCATGAAATACGGGCTCGACACGTTTTTCCATTGGACCACTCCTTTGCCGATCTACCCTCAGACGATGGACGCCACCCAGACAACGCCGCGTCGAACTATGAAGTACCCTGGTCGACTCAGTCGACCGACTTGAACAAGCCGATCAAACTTATGATGTGTCAAATTAGCCAACAATAAGGGATAGCCAATTCAAAAATGCACTCGAGTGCATTCATCAGAACTCTCAACCGATTCATATAAATAAGGGTGAGGACCCATGAGCAAAGGGATCGAACACTTAGAGCATTTATGACAAGTTAATTAGTTAGAACTCTTTTAGCCACTTTCCTATATCAAACCACTGTAACAAGTACTTCACATATCTGCTTTTCATATTTGTTTCTTTGCAGAATACACATTCTGGCCATTGACTCGAGCGTCTCTCACTAGTTGTTCCCTTATGCAGACAGGGCTCCCAGATATAGAAACAGGTATAGCAAATCCGAGTCAACCCACTTTCAACTCCAACAGGACTCATGGGGGAGTCCCATAAATCAATACCCCACATAAACTTTCCACTATTTCTCCGCCCCGATTGTTGTACGCCGACCTCTGTATTGTCTACTTAATAGAAAAGTTCAACTGTTGATAAACAAGAACCAAGCAGTTTTTCCTATTAAAATTGCACCATTCCAACAATGAATGTTGGAACAACATGGAGAAGACCATAGCATTTATCTACAGGATCCTTCTCTTGTATTTGCAAGAGATAACCTGTTTAGAGAGAAAGTAGCAAAAATGCCCTTGAATACAAATGCGCATCACAAAAAATTGCCACGTGGTCTAAGTCTCCAACACAATTATCTAATCAGATAAGTTCTTTCTTGCGGAAATCGAAGAATCTTAATCTATAGGTAAGACAATGTATTATTAGTTGATCACGAAAAAGACGAAAAGCAAGGCAAGTCTTTTGCTTTCTTGATAATACGTCCATGAAAACTGCTCAAGATCCAACTCTTGAAGCTAATTCCCTATCTTATTCTTTATCTTTTTGAATGCATCTAAAAAGTGGAATTTGTATATCAAATTATAATTTACTTGAACTCGATTATCATTAAAAATGGAAACAAGCCAAAACTTCTATAATCCTTTCATATTGATTAGCTTGCATAGGAAGCCACTTTGGAAATGTAAACATGTTGAGTATATGTCTAACAGAGTTACTCTCCCTCTCCCTCTTAAGGCTAATTGCTTAAGCTTTTAAATGAGTTGGTAACTAATAATTTGACATGGCATTAGAGAATGCAACATAATTGGACATTGTTGCCCACATGATAGTCAAAATACTTGTTAGTGCTTTACCCGCTAATGGAGGAAATGGTTGGCTTGAGGACAGTTGATAAAGTTACCCTCTCTCTAAGGTGAGTCAACGGTTAGCAATTAGCAATATGTTCTCAAACTACATGAAGAAACAGCAATGATATCTAATAAGGCAGATTTGTGGCAGTTCATGCCAAAGTGTGGTAAAAGTACAAAGTTTCAACAAGTCAAGCAGTCTAAGGGCCAAAATTGATTCTGGAAATAGTATAGTTGAAAACGGATCAATTATGAACCTGATCATCAGAGTATCTCTCAGAATGCGAAGATATTGATTCTGAACTTTCTGTCTCAGCAGGGCTTTTCTCCGAAGACTTCCTCTTCCACAACCATTTTCTTTTTTCCATGTAGTATGATGTAACATCAAACTCCCAATATCACATTAAAGTATTCAGCTGCAAATAAAGTAAGATCATTCTTAATCCAAAGAGAGAGAGAGAAAAAACTCAAAAGCAAACCATAAAGCCTTTCTAAATTAATATCAAAGAAGCGCGGAAATTTGATATCATAAATCCGTTTTTCCTGCAATGTGATTCGTTCTACATAATAGAACTGGAGATAAATCCTACAAAAGTATCAAAATCAGAAAAAGAAAAAAATTGCATATCATCAAAAATCTCAGTAATTCAACAATAAGGATTACTTAGCTTATGGTATCCACAATATTTTCTTAAAAACCAATACCAAAAAAATAACCTAAATCGAGCAGTGGCAAATCGAGAGGAAAAAAGAATAGGAAAGCCAGATAAATATACAGTAGATATTTTCTAGCTCTAATCTGATGTAGAATACCACAGCTGAATGGAAGCACCCACACTAAAACTGTATTTGAGCAGCAATAGTGGGGACAAACCCATCCGATAAAAACAAACCAAATCTTCCAAAACCCTCAAATCTACACTGTATACAAATGAAACAAAATATATAACAGTGAATGGCCAAAACATAGGACATTGAGCTGAAGATCCCTGAAAACCCACAACAAGAAGATCCAAAACCCATATACCCGTCAAAGTTATCAGCCCAAACCTTCTTCCAAATTCAACATAGTGAGAAGAACACAAATAAGAGATAATAAATGTGCATAATCTGTGACTATATCCGAGGAAAAAAATTACTCCGAAGTAACAAGCGATGCAGTTAAAAAGATACAAACCCAAATGGGCCACATCATCATACCTTTGACTGGAGACCAAAATCAACCAAGAGATGAGAAGGGAAACCCTGTAATAAATGTGAAAGCAACTATAGGTTTCGGATTCCAAACATAGAAAAACCAAAACTCTGCTAAGATCTGTGGAATGTCAGTCAAAATTGCAGGTAACGACCCACAAGTAGAGCAGATAAGAAGTGTTTTCTTTAAATTTGTTTATTGGCATGCATTTTCCATGGAAAAGAGCTGGAGAGCATGTGATGGTGAATGGGGGGGAGAAGCGCTGAAAACGAAAGAATATGACTTTTTTAATCGTACCGCTTTTTTCAGCCTTTTTTTGTATTTTGAACTTTTTGTTAAAACCCATTAAAATGTTTTTTCAAAATTAGGCAGCCCCAATTCCCGCCCATTTAATGATGAAAGAGATCCCTGTTAGGTTTTCATAGATATTATTATTATTTTCATCCCTCCTCAATTCCTATGCGTTGTATACTGTGCATTACACGATTTCTTGGAAGAAACATCCTTCTTACCTAGTGGACTACTCTACTCAGAGCACGCCTTCATAATGAGTTTGACCAAATTATTTTCCAAAAATAATATGAGTTACACAATGATAGACACAATTTAATTTTTAAATTATTATATTGTCTTTCATTTTCATAACAATAGACTCCCACTAAATGACTATCATGTATCGTGGGAGACAAATAATTTCAACCAACCGGATAAAATTCGAGCACTAGTTTATGGCCTGACTCGAGAAATGAGCATGTTTCGTCGTCTCGAAGCATCCACCTCTGACAATTGGCATGCATGACATGGATGCCACTGGGGAGGTATCTTGCCTGTGAGTCAACCACATAACTTATGCTAGGTTGATTATTGAAAGTCTCTTAGGTTTCATTTGGCCCAACTTGCTTAAAAGTTAGTAAGTTTTATCTTTATTTAATTTTTTTTGCGTTTGTTATTTTAGCCTCAATTTTTTTTAAATTATTGGTCCGTCTTGATGAGACAAATCTAAAAGGTATAAAATTATGTCCAAAAACTAAAAAAAAATCACTAAAGACGACGAATAAGCACAAAAAATATATTTTTTTATTATTTTTGTCTTTTTTGAACTTTTTTCGAATTTAGTCCATTATTTATAATTTTTCTGAAACCTCTCGTCGAGACAAACCAATAATCCACAAAAATTGATAAAAGACAAAAAATTTAAAAAAAAATTCATATAAGAACGAAACAATAATCAAATTATTAAGTTCGGCCAAACTCATTCTTGGTCACTTTCATACACCAAATTACCGTAAGCAACACTCTATATATTTGCTTTCCATGTTCGTTAGTGCTCAGTAGAACCTATGTTCTACAATGTTACCCTCTTACATATACTTATTTAGCCATTAGAGAGCATTCTGACTATTCGTCGGGGTGTATTTGACTAGTTGTTCCCAGGCCCGGCCCAAGGGATAAGCTCACTAGGCAACCGCCTTGGGCTCCCCTAAAATTGTCCAAAATTAAGGGGGCCAAGTAGTTATGGTCCTTAGAAAAAAGGATAATAGAACCTCTAAATCTATTACATCGCTTTCAATCAAAATAATTAATCAACTCAAAAGGACCCACATTGCTTAAAATAATTTAAGCTCGAGGAAACAATAAATTAAAACTTATTCTACTCATCTATCTTCCAAACTCTATTTCCTATGCTCAACCTCCGTCCCTATTAAATAGGTTTAACAATTAAACATAAGTCAAAACTTGTATAGGATGCATGATAAACACAAGATTATGGCAGTCTAAAATATCTTGCATTAAAACATAATAGGTTTAATTTATACGAAGAATATACAGTTCGCAAATGAATTAATAAATTGGTACAATTCTTACAATCACACGTGCATTCCGTGCAACCAGTGCAATCTATCTTGCTTGAACTTGAACCAGCGCAGTCACGGACTTGAACTGAGAGAAATTTACAGACTTGCACCGAAGGACTTTAACTCCTATGTCGAGTTCACAGACTGTCAGCGACGTGATCACTCAAACCCATATTTACAACCTTTTACCGAGGAACTCTAACCCACAGTCAGGTTCTCAAACTACAACCGATGGGTCACCCCTCACCCAATCACCTTTTACGGATTAGCGCTGATAGAATCACACACACCAAATTAGGAAATCATTGACCAACCAATTCTCACATAAAAAGTAAAGGTAAATTACAACTTAGTCAAGCATTAAGAGAGAAGGAGGGAAAATGTTTGGAGTATTTTTATGACTAAGTAAAGGTAAATTTACACTCCAAACCCAATTCTCATATAAAAAGTTGAACTTAGTCATTGCATTCCAAAAATTACAACTTGCGCTTGATTCCTCTAAAAGTCAATAAATCAATAAATTAAATTACAAACCAAGCACAGTTCCTACAACCTCACTGAAATGGCTGACGAGCACAAAGCCCCTAGTTGGGGCCTACCAAAAACATAATTCGACTATAAGGACATGCTGTGAGAAAACCCAAAAGACTCACAAGGAAAAGAATATTACCATCTAACTGTGATAGAAGAACTAATCAAACATCTCAATCATATCCATATTCTGGATCACATCTATATCCCTTCTCAACTGGAGACCATCAAAAGCGGCTGGGGCAAGCCCAGCGTGCTCGAAGATTAAGTTGGAAAGAGGGATGGGCTACTCGTTGACAAGAGGATGGATGGTTCAATCGTCATTGCTAAACTGATGAGATGGACCAAGTGGGAGAGACAGCCAAGCCATATAAGATGGACCGACCTAAAAAGGAGGGCCAATCTATAGAGTCGAATCAACAATATTATGGGGAAAGCCAATCTGCTTCGATCAGGAGAGCATCTCTTCTAGTCAAGGTTTCTTGGCCATGGGCCCATGTTTGAATTCAAAAAGCCCATAGGGACATCCTCTGCAAACAGATGCTCTTGCAAACTCTCCAAGTGAAAAGACTAGGGAACCTCAATGGGGGCGATAGAGGCAACATTTAGGATAGTAGTAGTAGCTGCAGTCATCCTTTTAGGCCCCTATTGATGTATCATTCCACCATCTCCAATGCCAATGACCAACTCCCTCTTTCGATGCCTTAGAGCACGATTATGGTTCAAGACGTCTCTCTCCATTGGTGGCTTCTTAAAAACTTGAGTTTCAAGGTAGCCCATCCATTCAGGAAAAGGAGTCTAATAGATAGATTTTGAGGATGCAAGAGGATCCCTGGTTGATACGTGCTCACTAGAAGAAAGCTTTACTACTTCTGTCCCCTCAAGATCAACAGCCTTTCTCACCTGCATAGAGTCATTGGCGGTATGCTAGGATGAATTGCCAAAGGAATCCAGGACATAAGCTCCTCATATGGAGTAAGGTTGAGCTAGATGCAACCTGGTTTCAAATAGGGCTCCAAATTCCCTTCACGGTCAGATGGGAGGCCCTCAGTAGCAGTGACAATCCTAACAAAAGGGAGATAGTTTACCGAAACATGTGTTGCCCAACCATAAAGACCTTGGTTAGGCAGACTTGGTAAGCTAGAGCTTTATTGACATCAGGAAGCACGACAGGGTCAATATCGATCAAACTACACACAGTTGCCCGACATGTGAAGAAAAGAAGAAAACGAGTATGAAGGCCATCGAGAAGTAAGAAAATAATAGTAGAATAAAGGGAATCATATCGAGGGCCCTCTCAACGCAAGGAACATGCTCGGCTTCCTCATCACCTACCAGAATGTGCCTGTTGCTTCGAGCTTACAGGTGGTACTTCTGAGGTTTCCATGCGCCCCATCGGCCTTCTAAGGGGCACGCTTGAGGGAGTAGCAGTGGCAAATAGCGGCCAACCTCATGTTGGTTCTAAGAATAACATTAAGCACCACCATACCGGACATTACCCAATAGAAGTTACTGCTGCCCTAAAATAGGGCGATCCATAAAAACATAGAGCCTCACAGAGGTTGTCATTGAGAGGGAACCTAACGGCAACCTCAACCACGACCAAAAGAAGGAAGTAGAAAGAATTACTATCAGCCTTAGGAATTGGTGTTCATCCTTCGCTAGGAGGCGAACCCCCATGCTTGTGGGAATTGCATCGACTTTCATAAAACTATCATGGTAATCCTCCAAGAACATTCTCATAGGATTTGCCTCCGTGTAAAAGTTCACAATGAAATCAAATGTAAAAAACTAAAACAAACACAACGAACACAACAACCAAGAAGAAAGGTTCTCCAACTTCTCAGAACAAGTGAAAGTAATATACTTTGCTTTTTTTGGCTTTTATAAAGGCATTTGGATGTGATTCGAAAAAAATAATTTTTCAAGAAACAAGCAGAAAGGACACCAAGGGGCACATTAAATTTAATGTAGAGGCATAGTCACAGGCTCATGAATGTAGTAAGAAAGATGAGCCATTGACTCACCTTCTTGGCTGATTAGCTTATCGCCGCTCGAACCAGAACGATAAGCAGACTGGGCAACAAGTAGTTAAGGGGGAATTGCGGGAGGCAAATAAATCTCAACAAACCTGATGAAATTTGAGCCCCAATTATTTGTTCAACCCAAGAAGTGAGCATGTTTCTTTTGTCTTGGAGCATCTGCCTTTGACAATCAGTACACATGACATATATGCCACTCAGGAAGTATCTCTCCTATGAGCCAACCACTTCATGTTGACCTCCACTAAATAACAAATCTCGAACATCTCATCGAACTAGAGAACATCCTGGTCGGCTCTATCGACCAACATAAACAAACTGCCCAGTCCTATGATATGTGAAATCAACCCCACGATCAGGGATGGTGAATGTAGAAAAAGTACTTAAGTACATGCATCGGGATACTCAATCAATCCCTATAAATAAGGATGACGACCATTAGCAAATGGATCGATCACTTAGAGAACTTATGCCAGGTTGATCAGTGAAACCCTCTTAGCCACTTTCATAAGCCAAATTACTGTAAGAAACACCCTATGTATTTGCTTTCCATATTCATTTGTGCTCAGTAGAACCTACATTTTACGAGCTTACCTAAATATAGAAAAAATGATCAAAATTCACTAAAAAAATTTATTATTAATACTAAGTGGAAAACCAAACTAAGATCGGGCTTGGACAATCCAAATATTAAAGCCGACACTGAGTATATCTGACTGGTTATTCCCTTTTGCAATCATGATTTTCAACTAGTACACCAAGCGAGACACATCCAAATCAATCATCTTTCAGTTCCAACAGAATTTATGGGATTGGTGAGTCCCATAAATCCACACTCAACAACGTATCTAATTAACTTTTATTAGAGCATGTGATCTGGCTTAATGGAGTGTATAAAATGAATATTTTGAATCAATGAGGTGGATCTAAATTGGACCTACACTGGAACTTGATAGTCTTGTTCCATAGAGACAAGCGTGGCCCTTACTTATTCTAGTTGAACCCATTTTTATCGTCTTCATTATTACTTTTTTATTCTATTTGTTTGGTATTGGCATTGAATTTACTAATTTCTTGATACTATTGGCAATAATAAGTTAGCACTGTAGGGTGGGGAATTACTTATAGTGCAGTATTTTATAGTGCGCATGTAGTGCAGATAAAATAACGTAATTTTTCAGTTTTGTCATCAAAATTATATTGTTTTTTATCCTATGCATTTTGGTTATAATTTACATGATAAGTTAAACGATGCAGTTTTAAGGACAAAGTAAATTAAATTATGTCCTTTTACCCGTACTATACGTGCACTACAGAAGGCTGCACGGGTCCATGGTTAACGGAATGGTATCCTCATGTCTCGTGGTTAAGCTTTCACAAATTAATCGTTCAATGATGATGCTGGCACGTGCTTCAAAAGTCGAGTCCAAATCAATACATCGAGCTAGCTTTTCACATGCACGGTTCTAAAAGATTGGATATGCTTATCTATATTGGTACGAATCATGGAAACGTATATATCCAGTCACATACCATTTAAGAGAAGCATCATGAAAATCTATAATTTTACAGGTTAAATTAATTCAAAATCGATTCTTCACAACAGGCACAAAATAAATCTAAATGCAAATGTCAAGTTAATTTAGAATCGGTACCTCACGAACCAGCCGTTAAATCTAAATTACCCGTGTCTAAAGACAATTATCAAAATTATGATTGCAAGCTAAATCAATACTATTGATAAACAATGTAAGTCAACTTAAACAATCTACCTTCATGCTATTTCAAATTCAGTTAGCGATCATAAGAAAAATTTGACAATATTTTAAGTTGCTAATACGCAAGAAAGAAACCGACTAATATTTTTTTTTTTTGGCGCAACTGGATATCCTAAACTTTAACTCTAAACCAATGATAAATAAATTGGGAAGTAAAGAAAAGATGAGCTAGAAAACAATGAAACAACATGGATGTTTGATCAACCGCAACTTTGTCACAAAATTGTACCCGCAAAAAGAAGCAAAATTTAGAATCAGAACAAAAGTAAAAATCATACTTAAATAGTCAACCGTAAAAGTATTTTTTTTGGTCAAATTGTAACGCCCTGATTTCATGAAGACTTTAATTTTACAAGTTTGATTCCTTAATAATGATATCACCATTGCTCTAAAAGTTCGATTCCTCAATGTGGCATTCGATACCTGACATGGAAAGTGAAGGACATGAGAAATTTGCACCTTGACCGATAAAGCTCAATAAATAAATCCTACCCGTAAACTTAATTTATGCTATAGACCACATTATACATGAATAATGACACGAGCAAGAAACATAAGTGGGTAACAAGTAAGTGCGGAAATTAAACCAGAGTTAAACGCAGATGATAATTTTTCTAAGTCAACATCTATATGCTAGGTTTCTAGTTGATACAAGTGTATGATCGAACCATACGTGTCAAAATAAATTCACAATGCCAATATCGGGTTGACATAAGCGTTACCCGTAAGTCAAAATATTTAATTTAATGTCACGATATTCCCGTCCGATATGATCCCGACTCCTAAGCTGAACCGTATACGGACACTAGTGTTCCCAATTATTGCTCTTGCATACCATGTTCCCAATTATTATATTTCCGGATGTTATGCTTCTCATGTGTTGTGCCTGACATAAAAAATCTACCTCCTTCTCCAAGAACAAGACAAGACTTACATACATAACCGGCTCACGACATAACTAGGCTTATTACATGATATGGCTCACGAACAATTTGGCTAAAAGACGCAGTTTGTCGAAAACACCTCATTGTACCGGACATAGTTTGGCTCAAGCCATATCATAGCTAAAAAAATCCTAACACATCTTACAAGAAGTAATTTTCTTCTCGATCTACGTGCTCAGTGACTTTTCAAAAATCCCAAATTTCATTCAAACTTTCGTGATTGACCAAGATTGATGTTTACCTATTGTCCTAGACTCGGGGTTCTCGATTTATCAATACTTATTCCGATTCTATCAATAAGTAATGGTAATGGTGCCCTGAATTAATAACTAAACATGCAAAATAAATCATTTAAATGGTCGAATTAATATTGAGGCCTGTAAACATGGTATCTACGTTTTGGAGTTTGATACTGATGTTTTGGTTCAAGGAAAATTTTAGATAGGTTAAAAAGGTGACAGGTAAGAGTAAAGGGGCGAACGATAAGGAGAAGTCAACGGTCAATTGGTGACTGGTCAACGATCAGGTTGGTGACTGGTCAGGATGGGTTGACATTTTAACACAATGGGAAGATCTGATCGGTTAGGGCAAGGGTGATCAGTCAAGATTGATAGCTCAACATGTCAAGGTTTGAAGGTTTGAGGGTGACTGGTCAAACTGACCAGTTAAGATGGTTGACACATTTTGAACTAATAGTAAAGTCTTACCGGTCATGGGTCGAGGATGAACTATCAAGATACAACATAACATAAGGTATGAGTGATTGGTCAGGGTGACCAGCTAGGATGGTCAATAATTACTATCCCATTAGCCAAATCTGATCGATCGAGGTTAAGGGAGACCGGTCATGAATAACATTAAAGCCTACAAAATGTAAGTGTGACTGGTTAGGATAACCAAGGTGGTTGAACAACATGAAACATTAGCAAAGTTTGACCGGTCAGGGCCAAGGACAACCGTCAGTCGAGTTTTTTCTTCAAATCTATTAGTTGGGTTTGTCAACAATGGAGCTTCTTAAAGCTCGATTCGAGGTTCTAGAGTACAAAATAAGGTATGGGAAAGATATATTTACGTTATGACTGAAAGAAGCTTTGAATTTGAGGGTCGGGGTTTCAATGGACCTTCTCCTCCTTCTCTCTCTCCAACTTCTAGCAGACTACAAACTCTCAGTCTCTCACTCTCTTAGGTTGATGAAAACATGAAGAATGAAGAGATGGGAATGAGGTTTAAATAGGGACAGGGTGGAGTGTGAGATTGGGTATGAAATCTCAGACTTTCTTGCTTCCATGTGAGGTTGCAAGCAAGCCATGGCTACCATTGGAGAAGATAAGGAGGTGTTGCAACAGCCATGTGAGTGACGAATGTGGTTTTGAGGGAAAGCTATAGCTGTGAGTGGTTTGGGGGTTGAGTAAGGAGCAAAAAAGGACTCCATTGGGAAAGAAGGAGATTTCTCAGACGTGGAGGATTTGGCTGAAGGTTTTGAACGTGGGTGTGGAGAAGAAAGCATGTGAGGGCATAATGAGGGAAAAATAATTGGTGTGAGTATTCCATCATAAAATAGTCAAATGGTATGGGATTTGGACCAAACTAAAATGCTGACGGGCTCAAGTAATTGGGCCAAAAAGAAGTCAAATATGCAAACACAAATCATCTTATACATAAATCATGCAAGCCCAAACAAATTCATGCATGCAAAATTCTTATTTACTCATTTAATCAAATAAAAATGCATTAATGCAAATTTTGATTTATTCATGAAATCTAACTGAATCATGCATACATTGATACAATTTATTTCTTAATTGAATTAAAATTTATGGTCCTTACATAAATACTTCTTTTTTTTATAAACATAATTATATTCAAATGTTACGACTAAATAATCAAATTTTGAGAGTTTTGCCTATAATAAGGAAACACAAAAAAGGGAGACATACAAAAGCAGCAATAGACCTCAATATAGCACGCACATGACATGGAAATTCTCAAAAAAAAAAAAAATTTGAATAATGTTTTTAGTTATGTATACTTACATTATAACTACTAATCAAATTAAACCTAACCAATCAAATTAAATGAGCCTGCAAGTTTCAGTTCAATAAATTTACATATCTCCAAACAGTATATTGATTGGGAAATGTTACTTGACTTTTTGAATTAAATACATAAGGCAAGTAGTTGAGATTTTTTATGCTATTTTAGCTAAAGATTGTTTGTTTCAGTCATAGCACAAGCAGTCAATATATCAATTTTAAACCGATACTATCCACCCTCATTTTCATCCAAAAGTTTTTGGGAAAAAAAATAGAACTCTCTTTGGAGATCTGGGGCGAAAATCTCTTCCATTGCTTACATTTTTGGATGATCATCATCAATTTGTAACGAATCTAGTGACCAATGATTATTGACAATGTTTATGACAATCGGATGTTGGCGATAAATTGTCCTTCCATCCCCTACATTTTTGAATGATCACCACCAATGTGCAGCAGATTGAGCAACTAAAGACGACGATTGACAATGTTTATGATAACATTCTCGAGCAAAATGATAGTATTCAACAACACTATTTATTCCTAATTATAAAACTCTCAATTGGCTATTCTTCTATATTTCGTTATTTAGTAGTTGGTTTGTATTATGTTTTTATTAGGTGGTATATGGTTCTCAAACTTGAGGCGCGATAAATGGTCTGCAATCACATTCTCAACTCCTTTCTTGTTTTTGATGGTGAAATCGAACTCTTGTAACAAAAGGATCCAACAAATGAGACGCACCTTGGCGTCTTGCTTGGTCAAGAGATACTTGAGAGTACTATGGTCAATATACACAACAATTGGTGACCTAACGAGGTAGGATCAAAACTTATCAAGTGCAAAAACAATCGTCAATAGCTCTTTTTCAGTAGTGATGTAGTACAGTTGGGTGTTATTAAATGTCTTGCTTGCATAAGCAATATGAGTAACCTTGCCTTGTAGTTGGCCTAGCACAATGCCTATAGCATAGTTGCTTGCATCATACATGAGCTTGAAAGGCAAGCTCTAGTCTGGTGGTTGCATGATTGAAAGGGTCGTTGTTAGACTAATTTTGAGCTTACTAAAAGCCTTTTCACAATCGGGCTTCCACTCAAAATGTGTGTCTTTGGTGAGCAATCGGCACAATGGGTGAGCGATAGCACTGAAACTTTGAATGAATGACTGGTGAAAACCTGCATGTCCAAGAAAGGAACAAACACCTTTGACACATTTAGGGGTAGATAGCTTAGAAATAAGCTCAACTTTGGAATTGTCTACCTCAATCCCCTTGGCAAAAATGATATGTCTGAGGATGATACATTGGGTAGCCATAAAATGGCATCTTTCCTAGTTGAAAATGAGATTCGCCTCTTTACATCTCACAAGAACTTTTTCAAGGTTTTCTAGGCATGACTTAAAGGAGTCGTCAAAGATGGAAAATTCACCAATGAACACTCAACAATTTTCTTGATCATGTCATTGAAAAATATCCATCATACACCTAGAGAAGGTGTCGGGTGCATTGCAACGCCCAAAAGGCATGCGACAGTGAGCAAAAGTGCCAAGAAAGCAATAGAATGAGTGACCGTCCACCTGTTCCAACATCTAGTCGATGAATGGAAATGTGGAGTGGTCCTTTCTATTGCAAGAATTTAGCTTCCTACAATCTATACAAATGCGCCATCCTGTGACCACACATGTTGAGATTAACTCCCCATGTTCATTTGGGACCATAATGACTCTGGATTTCTTTGGAACAACTTGGATAGGGCTAACCCATTTGCTATTTGTAATGGGGTAGATGATTCCCACATCTAGTAACTTCAAAATCTCATCTCGCACCCCGTCTCTCATGATGGGATTCAAACAATGTTGTGGCAGTCGAGATGGTTTGACAGCATCTCAAGGTAGATGTGATGTGTACAAAGTAGAGGACTAATTCCTTTAATGTCAACAATAGTCTAACCGATGGCCTTTTGGTGAGCCCTCAGAACTTCCAATAATGCCAATTCCTGGTGATCCTCCATACTTGAACAAATCACGACTAGCAATGTGTCAGCATCACCCAAGGAAGCATATTTTAAGCCTGAAGGTAGAGTTTTAAGCTCGAGTTTTGGTGGTTGAACACTTGATGGAATAGCTTTGGATTCAGTAGGGTAGTTCTTCGAATGTGGGCACCCACTTTTTAATCCCCACGACTTCTTCTGCCTCAAGGAGGGTATAAAGGTAGTCCACCTCATGTTCCGCAATGAGGCATCCTTCAAAATGATTAGGAAATAAATGAGAGTCCGCATGTTCTTGAATCAGTGTCTCAATGAGACTCACCTCCTGAAACTCCTCATCATCCCCATTTCAATTACCAACATGGAAAATGTTCAGCTCTAGTTTTATGTTCCCAAATGTCATATTAGGAAGCCCACTTCTACATCGAATGATGGCATCAGAAGTGGCAGAGAAAGGCCTCCCAAGAATGATGGATGTATGTGCCAGCGGGCTTAACACATGACAGGTTCTAGCACCACAAAATCTATAGGATAGACAAAGTTGTCCACCTACACCAAGACTCTTCCAAAATTCCTCTCGGGACCTGAACACTTCTGTCAGCCAGCTATAGGGTCACCGAGGTAGACTTCAAATCTCCCAATTCAAGCTGCTCATACACGTACGATAGCAGCAAATTGACTCTTGTCCCTAGGTCAAGAAGGTTTTTTTTCCACTTTCTTCCCCTTAATCTGAATTGAAATGATAGAACAACTAGGGTTCCTGTATTTGGGAGCGATGGGGGTATGGATGATTAAACTCACCTGCTACGTCAAAAATACATTTTTCTGGACAATGTGTTTGCGCTTTATAGTGCACAAATCTTTTAAAAATTTGGCATATGAAGGTATCTGCTTGATAGCATCTAGTAGCAAAATATTTCTTAACTTGTCAAAATAACTCATAAATCTCAGCACAATGCGTGATTTTAGGTAGAACTCGTAATCTCTGTGGAAAAGGTGCTAGAATAGGATAGGTGGAGACAATGGGGTCTCCAATGGGAACAATAGTGGAACTAGAAGTGGATGCGGGTAATGGATCACAAGCAAGCTTGTTAGGTGTATAGTGCATGGAATTGGAGCCCGAGGAGGGGCAAACTTCAGTGTAATAGTATTATCAAACTTCTTTCCCACTCTTCAAAGTCATGATAGACTTTGCTTGCTCGACATTGGGATTGGATGGGGATGAACAACTCATGTAATGTTGTCCCTGGGGATTGGCTTGAGGTTGGACAAGAAATATGTCATTCTCTTGTTGCATTGTCTCGAAGGATGTGGTCAACTTAGACAGTTGGGAATAGAGGTCCCCAATGACTTGTGTGTTTTGCTCATTTATAGACGTCCGTCCTTGCAATAAGGTGTCCAGTAAATCCTCATAATGGTATGCATTGGGAACCATAGAAGGTCCTGAAGGATTGTACTATTGTGCAACATTGGGAGGGTATCTGCTTGCAAAACTTGATAAAGCGGATGTTGCCTTTGAAATTGGTTTTGATTTGGAAAACAGGATGGTCCTTGGTATGAGAATCCTGGTGGACCTGAAGGTGGTCAAGTCGGTTCATTAGTTCTCTAGCTGAAGTTTGGATGACTCTGCCAACCTGGGTTGTAGGTGTTGGAGTATGGAGAGTTGGTTGGCATTTCCCCATAATGTAGGGCATGGACTTCAGCTTGCTCTGGTCCGTGCAGTACCTCTTTGAAAGCAGGTATCGCAGGGCACTCATTAGTAGGATGCCTTGACATGTCACAGATGACACATGTCCTCAAATTTCTGGAAAAAGCTTGAGAAGTGAACTCAGCCACTTTATGTAATTGTTGAACAACTTGTAGCCAATAAGACCCCTATGTTAGTCGAACAAAGTGGGACAAGTAGAGAACTGTATTTGAACTCTGAAATAGGGGATAAGATCCAGTCCCAAAATTTTTGGAATTAGACTTATCTAGCTAGGAACCAATGATTTTGAAGAGTTATAACCACTAATGAGCAATTAGCGGTTGAGGGAAACTCTATGACAGTGGAGGAGAATATTTGTATACACGGAACACGCCTCCAAATTAAAGGTAAACATAAGGTTAATTTATTGCACTGGCACTGAGAGATTAAGATCTAAGTATTAACTTAATCATTAGAGTATTTTCTCGCATAAGAGACGAAAAGTCTTTTAATGGATTTCTTATTTTATAAATTAAATTTTGAGTGCTTTGAGTTATTAAAGTGTTCGGATAGCTTGGGAGTGTTTTATAGAACTAGGCACAAAATTACTCAGTACAATTTGCCTGTAGAGGTAGATTCACATAATGACACAAAGCAAGGATAGTTTTTCTATTTTTTTTTTTTTTTTGGGTTGGAGAGAATCCTTTGATTGCGTGTTAAACATAGATCCAAGTCTTTTTTTTTGTCCACTAGCTATACCTACCTACATTTGGAATCTTTCCTAACGCCACAGGGAATGGTGTTAGTTTTTGTGGTTTAAGTTTTTTGGTGCATATTTGTGCCGCATTTATTTGGCCTCAGGATCACAAAACATTATCACGAAAGCATGAAGTACACTAGAAGAGACGTGGTCACTCTATTTGCCCATCAACCTCTCGCACCCCTATCCACCATGATGTTTTCCCATATCCACACAATCCCAAACAAAAACAAACCAGTTACCAAACTCATAGAGAGTGAATTCATAAAACTAACAGTAGTCTTCTTTTTCTTCTATCCGAAACAATAAACTAATATCAATTGCTGAATTCAAACCAGACCATGTTGCTCACTTCAGGTGTTTCTACCCATGGATTGGATTTGAAGAGGCAATCGTTATTTCAAAGACTTGGGGCAAAACCCTACTCTCAAATCTCACTACCCCCACTTCCAACTAGTTATTCTTCTTCTTCTTCTTCGTTTAGGATCAATGCTCTGTTCAAATCAAAAGCCAAAGCTGCCCCTGCCAAGAAGGTTAATTCAGCAATCTCATTGCTTCCCTCCTTTTGAACGTTTTCTTTTTAGAAATTAAGTTGGGTTTTTCTTCTTTTTCCATTAGGCTGCAGAACCAAAGCCAAAGGTTGAAGATGGTATTTTTGGCACCTCTGGAGGGATTGGTTTTACAAAGCAAAATGAGCTTTTTGTGGGTCGTGTGGCCATGATTGGCTTTGCTGTGAGTATTCTAGCTAGCTATCCTTTACGACTACTTCTAATTTTTCTGATATTCTACTACTTAGTATTTAGGTTCTTTTGTGATGCAATGGTGATGAGCTGTGCAATCGGAATGCCTTTCTCTTTGCTTGTAACCTCGAATGTGTTGTGATTTCAGAGCAGGTTATTAGACATAATTAAAAATCTGTGTTCTAAACTGTGTTTAAGTGTGTGAGTGAGGAAAAGAGAAGAACAGTTTTGTGTTTTCAGTATTTGCTAAATTAGTGGAGCTAAATGTGTCTCTTAAGTAACGATACTCAACCCAATTGAGTTATGTTTGATGAATAATCGGCAAAATTATGGAAAAGTAAAAGGGGACCCCCTCTTCTCTCTTTTTGTGTCTTTGCGAACTAACTTCTTAGCTGCAGTTAGCAAGCTATTTAGCAAGCATTCCCTTTAACATGTGAGTTGATAAGTCCAATGAGCAACAAAAAATAAATTGTCTATCGAGAACTTTGAACATCTAACCGTGAAAGGTGACTAGTGAGTCCATTACAGATGTTCTTACACCACAAAGATACTTTTGATTAGGGCTACAGCCTACAGATGCCCATTAAGCTTGCCTTTTGACATGGTAGTTTTGGAGTTCATATAAGCTTATTAAACAGAGTACGAAGTCGAATCTACAATATTGATTAGCCTTAATAATGTGTCCAGCCTTGGCTTTTCTCACATAATGGCTTGATCTCGAGCCAGCTCTTTATGAATCAAAGATGAGCCAAGCTCAACTCATTCATTTCGTTGTTCGTCCCTACTTATGATTTTTTTTGGATCTCAACCATTACTGAAGTTGGCTCCAAAAAGACAAAAAAGGAAAAGATGACTAAAAATGCAGTCACATTCAAATGAGAGGTTACCTATAATATTAATTGCCTTGATCTCGCAAATGTAAATTAATGTGAAAACGTAATAGTATGAGTTTATCTTACAACTACTGTTTCCAATAAACAAATGAAAATGTGCTCTCCAAGTGGATTGTCAATGAGTCCAAGCATCTTGTAGTTTGTAACTTCATGTTCCTAATTGAAGTATTGGATACAAACTCTTCAGGCATCCCTGTTGGGAGAAGCAGTAACAGGAAAAGGGATTCTAGCACAACTGAATCTAGAGACTGGAATTCCCATTTATGAAGCTGAGCCTCTTCTTCTCTTCTTCATCCTTTTTACGCTTCTTGGAGCCATTGGAGCTTTGGGCGATAGAGGCCGGTTTGTCGATGACCCTCCTACAGGGCTTGACAAGGCTGTTATCCCTCCGGGTAAAGGATTCAGATCGGCTTTGGGTCTGAAAGAAGGAGGTAAAATGATATATAATTGCACTGCCATTATGCTACTTTCTCCTTTCGATCTAGTACTTTTATTTAGTAGTTTTACTTGCTAGCAAAGAAAGACATGACTTTTATTTGAAAGCAATATTCTTGAAGTCACCAAAAGACCTATAGTTCAAAGTTTTGATGATACCTTTCATGATATGGTATTAAATCTGTTCCAATGCAGAAGTGTGAGTTTATCTCAATGCTGAAGTGATTATGGAACATTAAACAAGGATGCTTTTGAACATTTTTTTGTTTGTTTGGTATCTTTTTGGTCTCTTTGTTTTCCGTTTTTCAATTTTCTTCGTTTTTGGTTTTCGTGCTTTCAAATAAGGAACAAACAAGAGTTAGGAGAATGGTCAATGTTTGCAGATTGTTTTCATTTGTGCATCGTTGTCTTTGAAAATCCCAAAATATCTTTTCGGTGTTTCCTGAACTGTGGGTTATTTTCAGAAAAATGCTGAAAACAGTTTTCCAGACAAGTTTTGTGTGTGTTCCCGATGAATAAATGCCCAAAAGAACAAAATTAAAAATGATTCCAAACTGCTTACATTTCATAGAGTGGAACTGAAATCTAATTGTTTTATGCATAGGTGCCAGTACTGTCCTATAATTGGTTCTGTAAATCATTTCCAATTGCATGATTTTAAGATATATGAGATTAAACTGATCGGTTCCAGTCTTGAGGCTACTAAAACCTCAAAACGGAACATTTTACGGGCTAGAATATTATCTTCCATTAGTTGCATGGGATACTCTCTATTGGTTCTTGTTTGTCTGACTACTTTCTTATTTCAAAATTGTTTCTTGTTTTAGGTCCGCTGTTTGGGTTTACAAAGTCGAACGAGCTCTTTGTGGGGCGACTGGCTCAGTTGGGTATTGCTTTCTCCTTAATTGGAGAAATTATCACAGGGAAGGGAGCTCTGGCACAACTAAACATCGAGACCGGAGTTCCGATCAGTGAACTAGAACCCCTTTTGTTGTTCAATGTTGCCTTCTTCTTCTTTGCCGCATTGAATCCTGGTACTGGCAAATTTGTGACAGATGAGGAAGAAGGTTAATATGTTGGCTCTTGTTTGTACAAGAAACTTTCATGCAGTTTTTCTTCATGTATGTAGTAGTAATTTCAAACTAAAAACCTAGTGATTTCTGTCTCTCCCACAATGTTTTTTTTTTTTTTTGTGTGTGTGTGTAGATACTTTGTCTGCCTTAAGAACTTCAATAACACAGAAAGATGCACTCATCTTGGGGTGTAAGGTCAAATAAAAAAACCCAACCGAAACGGCAAATTGAATTGATCCGACAGTTTGATCTATTTTTTAGGTGGACTGATCTTGTTCGGTTTAATATTTTGTATTTATAGACTTCCATTAAGCCAACTAGCCGTTAGCAACAAATTCCTCTTTTTTAGCCCACCATCTTAATCCATTCGTGCAACAAAACCTCTTTGACTGCCACGTGTCCTTCCACTCGTAGCACTATTGTTCGTGCATTCCTTATTTCCACATGTGTTCCCATAATATTAGGAACTAACTTTCTTTGGGCGTCATATCTTTTACTCAGTCAATGCTGGGCCAAAAACACATCTCCCAATGGGCCCGACATCTTAAATTCTTTTTTTGGTCACAACACTATCCCGTCAAACTCTTTAATTTAGGAAAAAAATTAGAGTTTGGATTTAAACCCAGTAAAACCCCACACATTTATCTATACATAACCGCCAACCTTATCTTCATTAGACCTCTACTAAGTCATAATGACTCTGCATCGTCACCTTTTTCAAAAATTCTTCATACATTATATTAGGGCTCCAGGCTCATTCGTTCCACCTTCTCTTTCGTTCCCTTCTCTCTGCAACTTCTTCTATTCCCTTTTTCTCTTTTCTATGACCTAAACCCCTAACTCATATGGCGACTCATCGATCAAATGCTCCATCCAAAGGTACAGATAGGCTTGGACGACATCTCCAGTAGCTCTTACATGATAAACAAGCTCCGATTGACACCAACATTCTCGTCCCCATCTCTGGTTCTCACTCCAAGCGCCAATTGTATGGATTAGGCCCTTGCTTTAATGGTTTGGTCCTAGAATATGTAGATGCATTTTACCCCCTTATTGAAGGTAAGCTTCCATTTAATCTTCTTCAACTAGATTGGAGCCGTTATAACTTTCAGAAACCTTTTCACCTCTGGCCCTTCGCTTCTATAGACTATGACCAATGGCTAGATAGGGTAGCCACAACTCATCATCCTCTCTGGAAAGTAGTTGGAATTTACGATGCGCTCATGCTGAGCAAAAGCTCCATTGTCACGGATATTGCCACTAACAGTTCGACAGCTTTATTTTGGTCTCCTCCTACTAATGCCTTCATATTCAGATGTGGAATGATGTCAGTTACCTTCAAGACTTAGGGGGTGTTTGGGAGCCTACTTTTTAGTTTTTTATTTTTGACTTTTTGACTTTTTAGCTTTTTAGATTATGGCCAGAATGAGTTTTGAATTAGGGAGTAGTGTTTGGGAGAAATGTGCAGAATGCATTTTGCAAAAGTAGTAGAATGCAAAATGGGAATAAAAATGCAAAAAGGAGGTCTAAACCTCTTTTTGAGTTTTTGCTCCTAAAGTCGAAAATGGAAAATGAGTTCTGCAGAACTCATTCTGAAAACTGGCTCCCAAACAACCAAAATCCAAAAATGAGAATGGGAAAATGCAAAAAATAGGCTCCCAAACACCCCCTTATGTTTTTTGACTAGCCTCTGTCCTCATGGAGAAAAGGCCAATGCTCAACTGTCTTACCCCGAGACCAAAATCTCCTATCTAGTGGGAAAAAGGAGTTGACCTTCAAATATTTCCTGGACTATTATCACAAGACCAGAACTGAACCTATTTATGAGGAAGAACATATTGCCCTTTTGGTATACTAGCTAAATAAATTCATCTTCCGTGTGTACAAAGGATTTTACTGAACTGGCCAAAGCCCTTGCCTCTGGCCGTCAGTTGGCCTTAGCCCCTATTGTTCTTGCGCAATTCTATGGAGGAATGAAAGAACTGTTGGACAATCCTTTTGTCAAGTTGCTTAGGACCTCTTTGGCTGCTTCAATTGTGGCTTTGGACATATTTCCCTTTATTTCGCCCCTCCTTGACTAGAGAAATTCCTACCAACCATTGTTATGGGCGTTTTCTTGTGCACCGTCATCCTCTGGACCATTCCTTTGCTCACTGTTTCTCTCATCTTTTCACTCTATCTACTACTCAATCTTTTGATTTATGGTAGTCCTATGCGAGAGCGCTTGCTCTTTCTTAGCTAAGACCCAAATCGGCCAATCTAGATCCCTCCATTTAGGAACAAAAAGATTTATGGGCCAACTTTCTTACTGCGCATGATCTGCCATATGAGATGTGTTTCTCCCCTACCAATAACAAATGTGGAGTAGAGTTTTACAACCCTGCTCAATTTGCTCGGCAATTTAGTTTGACTCAGCTAGTCTCTCTTTCTCCGTGTGAATCCATGAATACAAATGATCTATTCATGGCACGACATATTTTAGATGCTGGGGAGAGAAAAGTATCTTTTCAAGAATCTGTGGTAAGGTTGGAGCAATTTGTTCTTAATCCATTTGAAGAAATTCCTCACACTTCTATGGCTTTATTTGAATGGTGGGGAGAAACCATTGCTTCGCAATTTCAAGATATGGATTCTATCTTTCTGACAATTTCTCCTGGACAAGCTCCTTCTATCGCCGAGGGTGAAGAAAATCAAACTTTCCCTGTTGATCCTTCACGACAAATTGCCCCCCACATTGAGACCATTCGTGTGGTTAAAGATAAGCCAGCAAGTATTCTCGTCTTTCTAATGTTTACACCTCCATTTTCATTTTGAAAACTTTTTCAAATGTAAGGGACATCTTCTTAAAGCTGCCTTTATGGAAGAGGCTAGGAGAAAATGTCTGGCTGAAATTGCACAACATAAAAAAGAAAGGGCTACCAGTGATTGGTGGAAAGCTTATACCACTCTTGGTAATAAAGCTCCTTCTGCTGAAACCTTTGAGAGGCCTTATGGTAGGCCCATCCCTCCTACTCCCTCTATGGATTTTGCTTTGTTGATACCTTGAGATGGATGTGATGTATATGCTTGATTCACTTTCCAAAAGGGTAATGGTAGCAAAGATAGACGCTTTATTCTGGAAAATAGAGGATGCCTATAAATCGAGCCTTATGGCCGTAATTGATTCCACTAAGCCTGGTGAACTTACGCCCATGTTACATTTTGGTCTTGATTTTTCCTTTGCGTTGCTCAATTCTCTTTCTCGTTTTGCTTTATCACAGTTGCTTGCCCTTGGAAAAATGATTCTGGAAACACTAAGTCATTGGGAAGCCAAGATAGAGCTCCCTCTCCTACCGTAAGTATTTCTCCTAGCTTAGCTTTTTCAGATATCAACTTCTTTGACCTTCTTCTTATCGACTATTTGTAGTTCAGTAAAAGGACCTGTTAAAGTGCTCGCTTAGGAGAGATTCCTAAGTTAAGCAAACAACATCCTACTTCTGCTGCCAAACCCATTGAGTTGGATCCAACCGCTTCTCCTCAACTACCGATGAAAGAAAGGTCGTTTCAAAAAGTTGGCCAAAAAAGCTAATGTCCTAGAAGCTTCTGGCGAAAAGGAAGATGACGAGGAATCCATACATGTCTTACCATTTAATCAAACTTCTGTTGATCCCACTGTGGGATCAAATTTTGCTGTAACTTCTCCTGAGAAAGCTTGAGAAAAGATTGTTCGGCCTTTTGTTCGTTCTGTAGAAATTTCCAGCCAACATGCAGATGTGATGTCGTAGACACCCTTATTCGCTTATTGAGGGAACATAAAGCCGTTTCTTTCCAAACGGCCTCAGCTAGTTTTACTTATTGTGCTACTGTAGAGAGTATTCCTAATGCTGAATTTGAAAAAGCAAAAGGTCTCTTGAAGCAATCTCTTAATCATCCCTTGGATACGCTTGTCCATCCTGGGCATGTATCTGGTTTTCGCAGGTCCTTTGTGGCTATTCTCTCTTCCAATTTGGCAAAAGACCCCCTGAAGTCCCAAGTTCAAATTCTTTAAATCAAAGTTCCTTTTTGTTTTTGTCTTTTGAGGAATGTAAAAGGCTCCTTGATCGTAGATAGAGCAAACAAGGCAGGTTCATACAGCTTGAGGATCAATTGATAATGGATCTGATAGAATTTGAAGCCATGGATGCCAACGAAGTTGTCTTGGCTCAAGAAATTACCCGCCTTCGCCAAGAGCTGGATAAGAAAAAGGCAAGTCTAGTTGCTTTGAAGCTGGATAGGACGGCTTTGGCTAGCCGCATAACACCCTTAGTTCATGAGCGAGAAGATTTGGCAAGAGACATCTCTGTCCTCAAAAAAGATGTTACCAATGCTACTTGCCAGGTTGTTGAATTCAATGCGGCTTACGAGGCCCTGAAGGCCACAACACTTCCTTTACTTTAGAATCAGTATCTATCCTGTTTCTGCTCTCTTCATCTTTTCCCCTCCCCCTTTCTCTCTCTCAACCAGCCGCTGTAAATTTTGAGAGAAGAAAACCCTAGGTCTCGATATAAATATGAAAATAAAAGCCCTACTCTCCACTTTAATTAAAAATCAATAACTTAGCTCATTAAAATATCAAAAGAATAAGCCTGGTCCATATCCAAAATAAGTGGCCTAATTATATAGCTTAAACTCGTATAAACCTACTTAAATTAGCTCATCATGAAATACAAATATGCAAATGATGTGAATGAAAAATTATCCCAAATTTGTGATGATAATAAATCAAATTCTTTCGCTTTCTTGTTTTTAATAAAGAAGTTGGAAACAAGTTTACAAAATATATTATAATAATTTTTAAAGATAAAAAAATAACATTTTAATTAATTTGTAGAAGATATCGAGGTGTTACAGTGCGGACCTCTTATTTTCTGATCAAATTTTGATGATCCGAACCGTTTAATGTATTTAAAATATATTTTTAAGGATTAACATAAGAAATCAGTTCAAAATATTATCCAAAAAACTGTTCATATCAGCATTTATAAAAAATTATTTAGATCAAGTCTTTTTCGATATTGTTTTGAGCCAATTTCTAGCAGGTACCCTTAAAAACATAGTTTAAACACGTTGAACAGTTCGAATTATCAAAATTAGATTAGAAAATAAGAGGTCCACACCGTAGCAAATAAGGAATCCCGTATTATAAGAGATTGTATATTTAAAAGAGACTGTATATTTGGATATGTATTATGAGATTGTGTTTGTAGACATCCTCTGTCTTAGTAACTATCAAAACCAAAAAAGGAAGAAAAAGAATCTCCATTTTGTTAATTATAAAAAATTGAGATTCAGCTGAAACTCTCAAGTCTCCTCAAACACTCAGATCACACAATAGTAATACTTTAAATAGTTATATATTTATATATTACACGCACACCAATAGTATATATATAGATATATGTGTACATCTTTCTCTCTCCTTTCCCAGCTCACTCTCTCTCCTCCCTATCCTCCCCCTGCCAGTCCCGCCACCACCTCTCATCAGCTGCACCTCCCTCTCCCATCACCCTGTCACCACCTCCCGTCCATCACCAGGCCATCATCCCCCCTAGCCTGCCATGGCCGCCTCTACATCGCCCCCCTCTGTCCGATTGCCACTAACTCATCCCCACCCTTCGCTTCTCCTTCTCATTTCCCTACAAATAGAGCCCCCTTCCATAGCTAAACATACACCACCACCCCTGCCAGAGAAGAAGAAAGAAGAAGAAGAAGGAGAAGAAATTCTGACAAAATTTCGCTGAATTAAACCGTCGTTTAAAATTCACCTGAAACTTCACCAAACTCCAAACCAACTTTAAGCCCTTCCTCTACAATTCATTTTGAATGTTTTCTATGATATTAGCCTTAATGTAGCTTCGTCGAAGAAGAAATCACGAGTTACAGAGACTATTGAATTTTTTCAAGTTTGGAAACCATAAAAGAAAAATTATAACTTGTTTGGAAATATATCTATCTTGTAATGTGTATTATTAAATAAACTTTTATGTTTAGTTAATTAAAAATCTATTTAGTACACATCAATCTTATTGTTGCATAATTACCGTTAAATCGTTTAAATACTCGTTGAGCATGAGATATTATGAATTCTGCTCTGATTACTTGGATGATAATTGATTTTGATATTCAGGGTGTTCCATGGATACCCAAATGTTAGACACACTGATAATAATATACGATTAATGGCTGTGGATATATTCTCCGCGAGAATATTATGTGTGTCTTGTAGCAGAGCTTTGTCTTTAACCAGATGTGTGATAGACTCAAGTTTTGTATCACCCAAGTGCTGTATTTTAACTGTGTCATGAGTTTAGCCAAGTTACGTTTGAGCTGAGGTTATATCTAATCCTATCGCGCCCTTTTAGTCTAACTGTTTCCTTCATAAACTTTAAACTCATATTGTCCGGCATGGTAGCAAAATGATATAATGTTCGGGAGAGCATATTGATTGAGAACATCACGATCAAGAGTAGAGCGGTTTGGAAGCACCAATTGGTTGGATAGTCGGGATTGTTATCTTTTGGGAGCACCATACTTCAGAACTATTGATTTAGAAATGCTAATTTAAATATATGACAAGGCCATTAATTTAGAAATGTTGATTTGAATGTAATGACGATGTCATTCTTGTAACAATTGATGAGATTATATGACGTAGTCATATTTTAGAATATACTGATGCAAGTTAAGGACTCATGGAACATTCGAAACTAATATGCACCGTGATAATTACATGGATGATTTAAATTACACTATTTTGATATAAAACATGTATTTACTATTTCTGCACTTATCTTGTCGCATGATTTAGACCTTGAATATTTTTATACTCTACATTGCAAATCATTTTATTATGCTAAAATATTCAAAAGTAACTTAAGGGTAGTATAACTTATTGAATGTTAAAACTCATTGTGCAATTTTCTCTTGCCCTTGGTGTTTTATACCGGGTATCACGACGATGGAGTTAGACCAGATAATACACCAGTGCCAACCCCGATAAAAACAAGATGGAGCCTTGGTTCACCTAGCTTAGTATAGATTGGTCTAACTTTGTAAAACAGTCTTTTGAACATATTTCAATTATCTCTTGTATTAAATTCATATTCAATGAAATGATAGTATTTTGGTTATTTCACTATTTTAAATTAACGTATCCGAAATTTGCGACATTACAATTTGAGTTACCAGGGGTTGAACAATATCGTGGAGTATGGATTATCTCGTGAAGAGTTCGGGTCAAGAGTCGCATCGAATGATAAGGTCACATTCATTGGGTACTGTCCCATGTCCGACGACCTCAAACCGTGTTGTTGGGGGATCTCATCCGCACTTGATGAATTGGATTTGGGAACCTTGCATTTCCATAATTGGCTTTTGTAAAGACTTGAGGGTTTGGAATGAATTGAATGTTTATGATTCTTTTTTTTTTGATTTTGACTGGCCTTCTATAGAAATGAATTGTCCATGTTTCTGATTCTTGTTTCCTCGTGCGGCTTTCTATAACTGGGTTTGAAACCTTGCATTTTTCATAACTCCATAACTTACAAGCGGTTTTACCAGAAGTTCAATTTTTTTCCCAGTAAACTTCCAAAACGGTATCGTTTTGAAACTTATTTGAATTTTAGGCTTACGATGTGGTTTCAGAAATGCTACACACACAACACACTTGCACAACACATTACACAACACAGCCAAAACGACTTCAAAAAAATAAAAATAAAAATCAAACCCTTCTTCCCCAAACCCCACCCCCCTCCCTCCTCCTGTTGCGCCGCCGCCGCCGCCTCCGCTGCCGCCCACCCGCCCCCCCCTCCCCCCCAACTCCAGATCGCGCCACCGCACCACCAAATCGTTCGACGTCTTCTTCCCCAACAGCTGCTCCCCGTCCACCAGTCGAAGAGAGCAAGCGAGAGAGAGAGAGAGAGACTTCGCGACCACCACTCCACGGCGACAAAGACACGACGGCGACCAGTCGAAGAGAGAGAGAGAGTCCGCGACCACCACTCCACGGCCACAAACACACGACGGCAACCTGTCGAAGAGAGAGAGAGAGAGAGAGAGAGCGTTTGCGACAGTCGAAGAGAGAGAAAGAGAGTTCGCGACAGTCGAAGAGAGAGAGAGAGTTTGCGACCACCACTCCACGGCCACAACCAGACGGCGGCGACCGCCATTAAGAGAGAGAGACCTTGTGGTGTTGTGCGCGAAGGCGGCGGCGATCTGGTGGCGCGATCTGGAGCGGCGGTGGGGGGGCGGGTGGAGGGGTTTGGGGAAGAAGGGTTTGATTTTTAATTTTTTTTTTGAAAAACACAGCCAAAACGACGTCGTTTTAATTGTGTTGTGCAAGTGTATTGTGTGTGTAGCATTTCTGACGTGGTTTTGGCCCCCGTAAGGCACGGGCGCACTACAGCCCCTGGGAGTCTCGTAACGAAATAGAAGCTGCAAAAGAAATGGAGATGAGAGCGAGCGAAGACGTTAGCATAGGCCAAGACCTAACCCACCCGCTCCCTCCGCTCGCCTTCTCTCTCCACGACTCCTCACTTCTCTCAAACTGCTCCGCCTGCTTCTCTATTCTCTCGCCTCCACCCCACCGTTTCGCCCCTCTTCTCCCGACCTCTCCCCAGACAAATTCCCATCCCGCCCCCAACCCATCCGTCCTCTACTGCTCACCACAATGCTCCGAAGCCGACTCCGACCTCCACCTCTCCAGCGCGGAGCACCACCTTCTCCTTCGCTCAGACCTCGCCCTCTTCGGCGTTGGCGACACCACCGATCTCCGCGCCGCTCTCCGCCTCCTCCGGCGTTTCGAGCAGCTCAACCTCATTTCTCGCCAAACTAGCCAATTTGACAGAATCGGGGGCTTAATGAGCAACCGCGACGAATTCATGTACGAAGAACATGACGTCAACGTTTTGACCAGGGTTAAGGACGGCGCTCAGGCTATGGCTATGGCGAGAAGAATGCGCGACGGTTTAGTTTTCGAGTTCTCGGGACGGGGAGAGTGTGTATTGGAAGAAGTGGTGTTATGCGTGGTGCTAACGAACGCCGTCGAGGTGCAGGTTAGTGGAGGGCCTTCTGTCGGGATTGCTGTGTACGATCCGACCTTTTCGTGGATCAATCACAGCTGCTCTCCCAACGCTTGTTACTACTTTCCGCTGACCGAGTACGGTGCTGAGTCAAGCTTGCGCATTGTTCGTGCTGTCACTGGCAGGGGCTGCAGCAGCGATGAGATTGAAGTGAGAGAAAATGTTGATGGTAATAATTTCGAAACAGCGAAAGGTAATTATTTTTGCTGTTCTCAATCATACAACATATTTCAGGAACGAAAACGGCCCAAACGTTAATTTTGCCCCTAGGAAAACGGTATGAAGCACTAAATTCAGATTTCCAGTGCTTCCACTGAAATCCATTGAAACACGTGGGATGATATGAAACATACGAAAACGTTGAGTTGCTTCAACACATATTAGAAATATCCAAAAGGAAGTTTCGTACATCTCCAAATTCATTTGACGTTTCCGGTATTCTCTTTTTTCTGTCGGACCTCAGCATTTATGTTTTGTATTAATTCTGGTGCAGTTCTTATGGAATATGGTCCGAGAATCGTTGTTAGAAGTATCAAGGCGATCAAGAAGTTTGAGGAGGTATCTGTTTGCTACATTGACTTACTGCAGCCTAAGGTACTCTGATCTTCTTGCTATTATGCGCATATAGATGCTTAATGTGAGAGAGAGAGAGAGGGAGAGAGACTTTCACCGATGAATGGTCGACTGAATTCTTGAGAGTACACACCTGATTATATATGTATCCATTGTAAATTAGCACGGGACTAGTTAAACTTGCAATTGGAATACAAGGCCTTGCACTACCTAATGACAGATGACATCGCATAGCAAACTTTCCTAACCAACCAACTAATTAACCATCAATTGATTGCATTATCACTGATGATTCCACATAAATCATGAGAATCACAACACCACTGTTGGTGTTTTTAAAGAACACTAAGTGATCAACTTGACTCCGAGTAATGCCATGAGAGACGACGGAATTGCTGAAGTTATTGAACCAAGCTCGGGGAGACTGTTTGAGGCCATATATAGATTTGCGAAGATGACATACACTCTCACCCTTGGACTCAAAACTAGGTGGTTGAGCCATATATACAAGTTCAGACAAGTCCTCGTGTAGAAAGCATTCTTGATATCAAGTTGGTGGAGCGGCCAATTAAGATTTGCAACGAGAGAGATAATAATGCGAACCGAGTTCAACTTGGCAACGGATAAAAAGTCTTAGTATAATCAAGGCCATAGGTCTGAGTGAAGCCCTTAGCCACAAGACGAGCTTTGAGCCGATCGATAGTGCCTTCAGGATTTTGTTTGATAGTAAAAACCCAACGACAACCAACAATATGAGCTCCACAGGGTTTGAGAACAAGAATCCAAGTATGATTCAACTCCAATGCACACATTTCTTCCTCCATAGTAGAGCGCCATCGAGTATGAGAGAAGGCGTCTTGGTAAGATTTGGGAACAACAATAGAGGATAGAGACACAGAAAATGCTTGGAACGAAGGGTATAAATGATCGTATGAAACAAAGTGAGAAATAGCATGAGAAGTGTAAGTACGCTTACCTTTTCTCATAGCATAGGTAGATCAAGGTCAGAATCTTGTGAAGATGGATCCGCAGACGGCAAGGGAGATAGTGGAGGGGAATGAGAAGCGTTCTCAGGAACAACGGCTTAGGTGTATGGTGTTGACGCCGAACATAGACCTGAGTGACTGGCGGGTGAGCTGGAGAAAGTATAGGAACACCTAAAGTGGCAGTCCCGGAAACATTTGAGGGATGACCTGACTCAGAGAGGATTAGATCTTGTAAATGGTGACCCTTCTGCGGAATAGTAAGGCAAAGATTCAATTATCGTGACATTTGCACTAACAAAGTACTTGGTAACGAAGGACTATAGCACCTGTAGTCTTTTTTAGTGTGAGAATAACAAAGAAAGATAACATTCATGAGAACAGGGATCTAGTTTATGACGACCAGGGTGTAAATTATGGACAAATGAAACACAACCAGAAAACCGAGGAGGAAGAGGAAATTGTTCTATGCTAGGAAACATAATCTAAAAATGAGATTTGTCTTTCAAAACCCGAGATGGCTTTGGTTCAAGAGAAAACTTGCAGTGAAAACAACATCCTCCAAAAAGATTTGGGAACATGCATGTGTAGCATAAGAGCACGAGCAATGACAAGAATAGGACCATTTTTTCGTTCAACAATCACATTTTATTGAGGGGTGATAACACATGATGTTTGATGAATAATGCCACGGGAGTCAAGGAACTGCGTAAAAGGGTTAGAGGTATACTTCTGAGCATTATTACTACAGAGAACAAGTAATCTGGTGTTAAATTGATTCACTACTTCAGCATAAAAAAAACTGAAAGACAGTAAATAACTGAGAGCGATCTTTAAGCACATACACCCAAGTTAACCGAGAGAAAATAATCAATAAATGTGACAAAATATCGAGTACCACAAACTATTGGTTCAAGATGGTCCCCAAATATCAGAATGAACAAGAGTAAAAGGTTGCGCACTAGGTGACTTGGTACGAGGACAGAAAGAAACTCAATAATGCTTACTAAGTTCACGTGTTTCACAGTTAAATCTTGAGAAATCAGGTAATGACGGAACTAAGTGCCAAAGATTGGCAAATGATGGGTGCCCAAGTTGACAACGCCACTGATAGGGAGATGTGGTGGAATGCGTAGCAGACGAAATCGAAATTTGAGGCGGCTGAAAGTAGTAAAGGTCATTTTTCTCATATCCCTTACCAATCATCATTTTCGTCTTTAGACTTCATAGAACAGTTGAAAGTTTGAACGAGTTTGTGAATTGATAACAAGTTGAAAGAGAATTGGGGTAAATATAGAACAGAGAGAAAAGTGAGACTAGGAGTGCAATATGTGCCAATGCCATGAACAAGAGTTTTAGTTCCATTAACAATTTTAACAAAGGAAGGGGACGAATGATAAGTGACATAAGAAAGAAGAGAATTACCTGTTATATGGTCAGAGACTGCAGAATCAAGAATCCAAGGGGTATGAGAAGAAGAATAAAGACACGCGTTACCTGAGAAGACAAAATGAGTGGTGGAAGAAGAAGATGCATCAGTTTGTTGAAGAATCCGAGTAGAAGAAGAAGATGCATCTGCCTGTTGAAGAATTGAATCATGCTCGGATTTGGAGATAGTAATCTGATCAGATTGCGTTCCCTTAAATGGAGCTTGATTAGCCCAAGTTGGCATGCTATGAAGTCGCAAAAAAAACTCAATAGAATGATTAGTCTGATCAAAATAAGTGCACCACTTGGTATCACGACCACTATGATAGTTATCATGACGAGTATCCTTGACATCCATAGAGGTAGAGTAAGATAAAGAGAACCCCAAAAAAGGAATTGAGGCAAACACCACCACCGAGTCGATAAAAAATATCCAAGAATAGCACCAATAAACAGTACCGAGAAATCATTGCCGAAACGATCAATGAATAGTGATCCGATTCCAGCGAGATTCTGGCGAGATTTTTGGTGAGCAGATTTCGGCGAGAGGGCAGTGAGGTCAGACGGTTAGAAATTGACGAGTACAACGAGATAATACAGAGAGCTGATTTTTCAGCGAGCCTTTCTGCGAGGTCAAACAGGTGTCCGGCGAGATCAAGCGAGGGAGCGAGAGGCAACGGCTGTAAGAGGGAGGCACACTGAGTGGAGAGAAAGAGATATCGAGAGGTAGCGAGAGGGCGAAAGAGATATCGGATTAGGGTATTATAACTTGCTCTGATACCATGTCGAGAGAGTTTATGAAATAGGTTTTCTGTGTATTCTTCTCCTAGAAGGAGGCACAATACATAGAACAGATTACAAGTCTATTAAGGAAAATATGAACCAATTACCTACAGACATTCCTAAATTAACTATCTAATCAAATTTTGTACAATCAAATCCTTAAGATTATGTTATATAATCAAATACAGTCAACATGAAACAAGAAGGTATAAGGAACTTGATAGTTCAAAGAGGAATGAGGCAATCTGTTGGTCAAGAATTCTGTTAGAATAGTTATGTCTGTCCCACATCGGATACGTTAAGTAATGTAACACTCTCACGGTAATATAAATAAAGTACTCGTGTGTTAGGGTTGGTTAACACCCTATACACTTTCTCTCATCTCTGATAACATGGTATCAGAGCCACCCTTAATCCATACCCTAACCTAACCCAAAAAAAAAAAACAATAAAAAAAAAAAAACCCTAAGCCGCCTAACCCTTGGGACTTCAATCCCCAGATCAGACCCTAAGCCACTAAACCCTAAGCCACTAAACCCTAAGCCGCCTAAACCCTAAGCCGCCTAGCCCTACCTCCTGCCGCCGCCTAGCCCTACCTCCTGCCGCCGCGACCCAGATCAGATCGCGCGCCGCCCTCTCGCCGTCGCCCTTACCAGCCGCGCGCCGCCCTCTCCGCGCGTCGCCCTCTCCGCCGCCGCCCCTGGCCCCGTCGCCCCTGGCCGCCGCACTCAGTGGCGTCTTCAGTGGTGTTCCTTCGTGGTTGATTGCTTCGACTTCAGTGGTGCTCCTTCGTGGTTGATCCAGACCGTCTTCAGTGGCGTCTTCGTGGTGTTCCTTCGTGCATATGTGCACCATGCTCGTTGAGGCTCTGTTTGCTCTGGTTGCCGTTCTGTTTGTTAACCCAGGAGGGTTCTCTGTTTGCTCTGTTTGCTCCTCAGATCTGTTTCATTGATCTGTTGATGGCCGCCTCAGATCCGTAGCCGTCTTCCTGTTTCTTTGTGGTTTCGTGGTTCTGTTGCTGTTCCGCTGGCCGCCTCAGTTCACCTGCTGTTCGCCTACTGGTTTGTTGGAATAGTTTCTGGTTTCTGGTTTCTGGTTTCTGTTCACCTGCTGTTCCCCTGCTGTTCACCTCAGTTTCTGGTTTGTGCAACGGCATTTTCTGGTTCGGGGTTCGCTGTCTGTTCCTGTTTGCTGCCCTCTGTTGTTGATCCGTTGTCTGTTCTCTGTTGTTGATCCTCTGTTTACGTATTGCGTGGTTTGGGATTGGCTTGAATTTGGCTCCCTACATATTTAGGCTATTGGCGATATGTGGGGATTTCGTGTCTTGCATTAACCGTTTCAGGTTTGTTGCTGTTCTCGTTGGACATAATTGAATTCTTTTTGTTGGTAATCTTTGGCGATTTCGTGTTGGTATTTGGGTTGGTTGATGTTGGTTTCGTGTTGGTGTTGGTTGTTGCTTCAGTTGCTCATTGATTTGTAGTAGTTGATTTCATATGGTGGATAGTCACAAAGTTGCTCAGTTTGTCGGTTGTTTGGTTGCTAGTGGATTCCGAGTTGGTGTTTGAGTTTGTTTATGATGAAGACTGCTGGTTTTGGTGGACATGGTCGTAGTGGTTCTCGTTATGGTCGCATGTCAGGGGGAGGTAGTTCTAGTCGTGGTGTTTTTTATGGTACTCGACAGTGTACCCATTGTGGGGGTACAAACCATACAGTGGGGTATTGTTATGATCTTCATGGTTTTCCTCAGGCTCATCAGGTTACTATTTCTGAGGATGCTAGACAGTTTACTCATCCTTCTGCCAACCGTAGGGTGACTATTTCTGCAGAGAAGTACCAACGCCTCGTGTCACTTCAGTCAGGTTCTGCCACTGCTACGCTATCTCAGAGAGGTCCTTCTGTTACTTGTGTTGCATCTTCTCTTCCTTCCACTCCTTGGGTTATTGATTCAGGTGCATCAGATCATATGACTGGTAGTTCTCACATTTTTTCTAATCATCAGTCCATCAGTAAACCATCCCATGTTACTCTAGCTGATGGTTCTACTACTGCTATTATTGGTTTGGGTTCTGTTCCACTTACCTCCTCTCTTACTTTGGACTCTGTATTACATGTTCCTCGTTTTCCATTAAATCTTCTGTCAGTTAGTAAACTTACAAAGTCTTTGAATTGTTCTGTTACTTTTTCCCCTCATGGTTGTGTGTTTCAGGATCTCAAGACGGGGAAGAAGATTGGTGGCGGTGTTGCGCGTGGTGGCCTGTATTACTTTACCGATAGTGTTCATCCTAGCTCTATTGCTCTCCAGTCATCAGTTTCACCATATCAACATCATTGTCGTCTTGGTCATCCATCCCTTCAAAACCTTAAAAAGTTAGTTCCTTCATGTAGTCGTGTCAACACTTTGCCCTGTGAAGTCTGTGAGTTTAGCAAACATCATCGAGTATCTTTTCATCCTAGGATTGAGAATCGTGCATCGCATCCATTTGAGTTAGTTCATTCTGATATTTGGGGTCCCATGCATGTTCCTACCATTTCTGGCTTTCAGTATTATGTTATTTTTGTCGATGATTTCTCTCGTGTTACCTACCTTTATTTTATGAAAGAGAGATCGGAGTTATATTCTATTTTTAAGTCATTTTATGTGGAAATCAAAACTCAGTTTGATACTTGCATTCGCATATTTCGTTCTGATAATGCCCGTGAATATTTTCATAAAGTCCTTTCTCAGTTTTTTGATGATCACGGTATTATTCACCAGTTTTCTTGTGCTCGGACTCCACAACAAAATGGAGTTGCCGAACGCAAGATTCGACATTTATCAGAAGTTATGCGTGCAATGTTATTTCAAATGCAAGTTCCTAAGTCTTATTGGAGTGACGCAGTTCTTACCGCATGCTATTTGATTAATCGTATGCCCTCTACTGTTCTTAAAGGTCAGATACCCCATACAGTCTTGTTTCCCGGTCGTCCCCTCCACTCATTACCTCTTCGAATTTTTGGGTGCACGTGTTATGTTCATGCTCTGGATCCTAACCGGAGCAAACTTGACCCTCGCTCCATTAGATGCATTTTTCTTGGTTATTCTCGGACTCAGAAAGGGTATAAGTGTTATTCTCCATCTTTACGTCGTCATTTTGTGTGTGCTGATGTCACATTTAATGAGTCACTCCCGTTTTATTCAGAGTCTGTTACTGTCAATGATCGGCTTGCATTTGAGTCAGTGTTTCCTATCGCTGTCCCGTCAGGTACTGGTCCTCCACCACCACCTCCTCCACCAAAACCTTTACAAGTTTATGTTCGTCGTCCTAAACCTCCATCTCCGCCTGAGCCACCAGAGTCATCTCAGCCTGCACCATCTCCGTCTGTGCCATCTGAGCAAATAGTCCCACCTTCAACCACCGCTCCGTCTTCTCCTCCGTTGCGGGATCCTGACAACCTTGATCTTCCTATTGCTCTTCGTAAAGGTACTCGCACTTGCACTTCTCATCCCATTTCTCACTATGTGTCGTATGATCACCTGTCTCCTTCCCTTCGGGCCTTTACTTCATCAGTTTCTTCTATATATGTTCCTAACACTGTACAGGAGGCCCTTTCTTTGTCTGAGTGGCGGACAGCAATGGAGACTGAGATGCATGCTCTCCATGACAATGGCACTTGGGAGTTGGTTCCTCTTCCGTCAGGAAAGTCTACTGTTGGTTGTCGATGGGTCTTTACTGTCAAGTATAATCCGGATGGCACTGTTGAGCGCTATAAGGCCCGTCTTGTGGCCAAAGGCTATACACAGACATATGGGGTTGATTATGCAGAGACCTTTTCCCCAGTTGCCAAGATAAATTCTGTCCGGATTCTTATTTCTCTTGCTGCTAATCTGGGTTGGCCCTTATTTCAATTGGATGTCAAGAATGCCTTCTTACATGGTGATCTGCTCGAGGAGGTCTATATGGAGCAACCTCCTGGGTTTGTTGCTCAGGGGGAGCGTTCTAGAGTTTGTCGTCTTCGCAAAGCTTTATATGGTCTGAAGCAATCTCCTCGAGCTTGGTTTGGTCGGTTTAGTGATGCTGTGTTGCAGTTTGGTTTGCGTCGATCCCATTCAGATCATTCTGTCTTCTCTCTTCAGTCAAAGCGTGGGAAAATAGTGTTAATTGTGTATGTAGATGACATCATTATTACTGGAGATGATCAGAAAGGTATTGATGAGTTGAAGCAGTTCTTACAGCGTCAATTTCATACTAAAGATTTGGGTAAGGTAAGGTATTTTTTGGGTATTGAGGTAGCAAGATCCAAGGACGGAATCAGTTTGTCCCAACGGAAGTGTCGAAATATACGAACGATATTGTTTATTCTTCTCACAATGAGGAAATATATAGACTGTGTACAAGATGAATAAGGAAAGAAAATAATACGGAAAGAGGAAATTAAATCCCTAATTGATGCTACCTACCTAATTGACTAACTTGCCTAATTACAATGACTAACTTGCCTAATTACAATATATATACTACCATATACACATTATTTCCAACACTCCCCCTCAAGCTGGAGCGTATACATCGTATACTCCAAGCTTGAGACAAATAGAGTCAATGGAAGTCTTGGGAAGAGCCTTCGTGAAAATATCAGCAAGTTGAGAGCCTGAAGGAACAAAAGGCGTGCTAATTTCTTTGGATTCCACTTTTGACCGAATGAAATGACAGTCAACTTCAATGTGTTTGGTCCTTTCATGAAATACTGGATTATTAGCGATGTGGATAGCAGCCTGATTATCACAGTATAAAGGAGTGGGACCATGCACTGGAATCCCAAACTCTTGTAGAAGTGTACGCAACCAAGTCAACTCACAAGTGGTATGAGCCATTGCTCTATACTCTGCTTCTGCACTAGAACGTGCCACAACTGACTGCTTCTTACTCTTCCAAGTCACAAGATTGCCACCTATAAAGGTGCAATAACCAGTAGTAGAACGACGATCAGCAGGAGATCCAGCCCAGTCAGCGTCTGTATATCCTTCGATACGAAGATGTCCAGATGACTTGTAGAGAAGTCCACGTCCAGGTGCATTTTTAAGATACTTCAAGATACGAACAACTGCTTCCATATGAGGAACTCGAGGACACGTCATAAACTGACTGACAATACTGACTGCATAGGAGATATCAGGTCGAGTAATAGTGAGATAAATAAGCTTACCCACAAGTCTCCGATACATCTCAGGATCATCAACCAATTCACCATCTTCCGGCATTAGTTTAAGATTAGTGTCCATGGGAGTAGCTACAGGTTTAGAACCAAGATAACCTGTATCCTTCAAGAGATCGAGAGTGTATTTTCTTTGTGATAAACTAATGCCCGCTTTGGAACGAGCAACCTCAATGCCGAGAAAATACCGAAGCTTGCCTAGATCCTTAGTAAGAAAACTGGAACAAAGATGACGAATCAATATTTCAATCCCAACACCATCACTGCCGGTGATGACAATATCATCCACATAAACCACGAGAATCACAATACCACGAGTAGTCCTTTTAAAGAATACAGAGTGATCAGCTTGACTTCGAGTCATACCATGAGACACAACGGTACTACTGAACTTATCGAACCAAGCCCGGGGAGATTGTTTGAGTCCATATAACGATTTGCGAAGATGACAAACAGACTCCCCCTTGGACTCAAAACCGGGTGGTTGAGCCATATAGACAGTCTCAGAGAGGTCACCATGAAGAAATGCATTCTTGACATCAAGTTGATGAAGAGGCCAATTAAGGTTGGCCGCAAGAGAGATAACAATTCGAACAGAATTGAGTTTGGCAACCGGAGAAAAAGTCTCAGTGTAATCGAGCCCGTAGGTTTGGGTGAAACCTTTGGCCACAAGACGAGCTTTCAAACGATCAACAGTACCATCAGGATTGTGTTTGATAGTAAACACCCAACGACAACCAACAATATGAGCTCCAGAAGGCTTGGGAACAAGATCCCAAGTATGATTCAATGATAAAGCGCGCATCTCTTCTTCCATAGCAGAACGCCATCCAGGATGAGAAAGAGCCTCCTGATAAGACTTAGGAACAACAAGAGAGGACAAAGAGACAGAAAAAGCGCGAAAAGAGGGAGATAAATGATCATAGGAGACAAAGTGAGAGATAGGATGGGAAGTGCAGGAACGAGTACCTTTACGCTGAGCAATAGGAAGATCGAGAGTAGGATCTGCAGACGCTAGAGGAGATGGTGTGGGTACAGAAGCCGGATCTGTAGTAGCAACAGTTGGAGCGGTAGCGGAAGGACGACGAACATAAACCTGTGTAATTGGTGGTCGAGAAGTAAGCTCAGGGATACAAGGGGACTGACCAAGGTCAGCCAACATGGGTGGTCGCACCTGTCCACCTTCGAGGGAATAATATGGGATGGTTTCAAAAAAAGTGACGTCAGCACTCACGAAGTGCTTCCGTAATGAGGGACTATAACACTGGTACCCTTTTTGTGTGCGAGAGTAACCAAGAAAGATACATTTGTAAGACCGAGGATCAAGCTTATCACGACCAGGAGATAAATTATGAACAAACGAAACACAACCAAAAAGTTTTAGGGGAAGACTATAAAGATCCTTGGCAGGAAACATGACCTGATAAGGAATTTTTTCATTCAAAACTCGAGAAGGTGTTCTATTTATTAGGTAATTTGCTGTAAGAACAGCATATCCCCAAAAAAGTTTTGGAACGTTCATGTGAAGCATAAGAGCACGAGCTACACCTAAAACGGGCCCATTTTTCCGTTCCGCAACCCCATTCTGTTGCGGGGTGGTGACACAAGCAGTTTGATGAATAATGCCATGAGTCTCATTAAAATGCGTAAATTCATTAGAAAGATATTCTTGGGCATTATCAGTCCGTAAGATATGTAATTTAGCATTAAACTGATTGACAATCTCAGCATGAAATTTTGAAAACACAGAAAATAATTGAGACCGATCTTTGAGGAGATACACCCAAGTTAAACGAGAAAAAGCATCAATAAATGTAACAAAATAGCGAGCACCACACAAACTCGTAGTGCGCGAAGGTCCCCAAATATCTGAATGAACTAAAGAAAAAGGTTCTAAACATGGTGACTCAGTACGTAAAGGAAAAGAAACCCGACGGTGTTTACTGAGTTCACAAGTATCACAACTAAAAGGAGAAAAATGAGGTAGATTAGGGACTAGCTTGCGAAGATTGGCAGAGGATGGGTGCCCAAGACGACAATGCCACTGATAAGGTGTGACAGTAGAATGGAGAGCAGATAACATGGAAGAGTTGGACGCCTGCTGCTGCTTCTCTTCCCGGAGATAAAACAGACCATTCTTCTCATACCCCCCACCAATCATCCTCTGCGTCTTGAGATCCTGAAATTCACAACGAGAAGAATAGAAACGTACAGAACACTGGTGAGTATGAGAAAGTTTATGAATGGAGATAAGATTAAAAGGGAATTGAAGCAAATATAAGACAGAAGAAAAAACAAGACCAGATGAGGAATATGTACCAATGCCATGAACAAGAATTTTAGATCCATCGGCAATAGTAACATAGGAAGGAACAGAAGGGGTAACAACATTAGTTAAAAGGGACAAGTCACCTGTCATATGATCAGATGCGCCAGAATCGAGTATCCAAGGATTACTGCCAGTACGAGAAGATGAATGAAGACAAGTATTACCTGAAGAGACATGGGTCGCAGTGGAAGAAGAAGAAGATGCATTAGCCCTTTGAATCATAGAATCGTACTCGGTCTTGGATATAGTAATCTGAGTAGGAGCAGGTGCAGACGGCTCCCCCTCAAGTGTAGCCTGGTTAGCCCAAGCTGGTTTGCCATGAAGCTTCCAGCAAAACGCAACATCGTGGTTGGTTGCATTACAATGAGTACACTTCTTGGTGCCACGACCACCACGCCCCCCACGTCCTCCACGCCGACCACCACGTTCAGAGGAACTACTATGACTGTGGGGGGGGAATGTGATTGCCAAAATTTCCAGAAGATAAAGTAGGGGATGTAATGGGAGCAGCAAGAGCAGATGGAGTCGGTCGCTCTAAACCAGATGAATGGGTAGCAGCCCGTCGAACACGAGAAAAAGCCTCACCAACAGTAGGAACTTCCTTGCCAGATAGAATCTGAGAACTTAGAGGAGCAAGTTCTGAATTTAGGCCAGACAAAAACTTTGAAACACGAAAGTCATCCCTGTACTTCTGTTGAACCCGTAAGTCTGTGGATAACGGTTGGTAAACATTTAATTCATCCCACATCCCTTTCAATGTAGAGAAGTAGTCATCGAGCGATCGATCTCCTTGTTGGAAAGAGAAAATCTGCTGATAAATTTGATATATACGAGAAGTATTCTGATCCGATGAATATAATTCTTTGAGAGTGTCCCAAACAGCTTTGGACGTCTCTTGGCAAGCAACATTATTAAAAATATCGGGTTCAAGACTATTCCAAAGTAAAGTCATGATATGAGCATCATTTTGGGTCCAAGTGGGATCAGTAGATGCATCATCAGTGATGTAGGAAGTCTCGCCACTGGCGCGTAGAGATACAGTTACTGCACGGGACCATGGCAAATAGTTGGATCCATTTAATTTAATCGTGGTGAGAGACCGACGATAATCCCGAACAACATCCTTGGTGCCTGATGCACCAATGTCTTTATTCTCAGCATCTTTGTTCTTATTATCACCCATGATAAATAATAAATCAGAGATATAAACGAAGAGATCCGAGAGTTACCCACAGGAAAAAAAAAGAGAGTACGGTGGCGACAACTAATGGGTGATAGGTTGCGGACAGAGGTGGACAGAGGCGGATGGTGGCGGAATCAGAAGACCAGAAGAGAAAAACAGCGGCGGAATAACAGTGGCGGCTGATAGGTTGTGGATTTAGGGTTAGCAACAGCCGACGATGAAGGGAGGTGGCGGCGATTGATGGCGGCGGCGGCTAGGGTTAGGGTTTCGGTTTCTGTGTAGAGATAGGGTTGGTTTTAGAAAAAAAGAGAGAACGAAGAGGAGAAAGTCAGGTTCCTAGAACCCGCTCTGATACCATGTCGAAATATACGAACGATATTGTTTATTCTTCTCACAATGAGGAAATATATAGACTGTGTACAAGATGAATAAGGAAAGAAAATAATACGGAAAGAGGAAATTAAATCCCTAATTGATGCTACCTACCTAATTGACTAACTTGCCTAATTACAATGACTAACTTGCCTAATTACAATATATATACTACCATATACACATTATTTCCAACAGGAAGTATGCATTGGATATTCTTGAGGAGACAGGTTTATTGGGAGCAAAACCTGTGGAGACCCCAATGGATCCTAATGTGAAACTTTGTGTTGATCAGGGGGAGATATTTTCTCATCCAGATCAGTATCGTCGCTTAGTTGGTAAGTTGCTTTACCTTATCAATACTCGTCCTGATATCTCATTTGCTGTTAGTAAGGTGAGTCAGTTTATGTCTGCTCCTCGTATTCCACATTGGGAGGCTTGCATTCGCATTGTGAAGTATCTTAAGGCTCACCCTGGACGTGGCTTATTCTTTCGTTCTAATTGTCATTTGCGTGTTGAGGCATTTACTGATGCAGATTGGGCAGGGTCACCTTCTGATAGACGTTCAACCACTGGTTATTGTACTTTTGTTGGTGGCAACCTAGTTACCTGGAAAAGTAAGAAGCAAACCGTTGTCGCAAGGTCTAGTGCAGAGGCAGAGTACCGTGCTATGGCTCATACTACATGTGAGGTTGTCTGGCTAAAATCCTTTCTTGAGGAGCTTGGATTTCCAGTGCAGTTACCAATTTCTATGCATTGTGATAATCAGGCGGCGATCCATATTGCCTCAAACCCGGTGTTTCATGAAAGAACCAAACATATTGAGGTAGATTGTCATATCGTTCGGGAGAAGATTGATAGTGGTACTTTGGCTACACCTTTTGTATCCACGGGAGCTCAGATTGCAGATATTTTTACTAAGTCATTGTTTAAACCACGTTTTGAGTTTTTATGTAACAAGCTGGGATTTTGTGATATTTATTCTCCAGCTTGAGGGGGAGTGTTAGAATAGTTATGTCTGTCCCACATCGGATACGTTAAGTAATGTAACACTCTCACGGTAATATAAATAAAGTACTCGTGTGTTAGGGTTGGTTAACACCCTATACACTTTCTCTCATCTCTGATAACAAATTCTATAGTAAGAATTGCTTCTAGCCAAAAAGATGTAGGAAGGTAGCATGAGGAAGTAAGGTAATGGCAGTCTCTATTAAATGCCTATGTATCCTTTCTTCACAACCATTATGTTTAGAAGCATGTGGACAAGAGGTTTGGTGAACAATGCCAAAATGCAAATAAATTTGAGTAAGAAAATAATTAACAAACTCTTTCCCGTTATCAGTTCTAACACATTCAACAGAAGACTTGAACTGATCTTGAGCATAAGCTTTGAATGAGAAATGGTAGTCTTTACAGCAGATTTATAGTGAAAAAGAAATAACCATGAGTATCTATTGTAATCATCAGTGATTAGAAAGTAATGTCTATAGCCTTTGAAAGAAGAAATGGGAGTTGGTCCCCATACATCCATATCCAGAAGGAAGCTGAAGTATGACTCGTTGATACAGAGAAAGGAAGATTGTGACTTTTGCTGCATAAAATCAAATTGTTTTATTCCAGATTGAGGTAAACTTGGATTTCCAAGTTTCTGATGCCAGAGAGTGACAGAAGTGCTGAGAAGAGCTAGTGGAGTGGTACTAGAGAGGTTCTAAATGGGATGGAGACCCTTGTGACAAGAACCCTTCAACAAATCTAGTTTGTGACCTTGTCCTGGATTTCAAAACCAGTAAAATCAAATGTAAGACTGCTATTATTATCTTTGGCAAATTGGCAAATAGAGAGAAAATTATGAGTAATGTGTGGGGTGTGAGAGATATTTGTTAATGTGAACTTAGCATGTGGTGTGGGAAGCAAATCCTTACTAGCGTGAGTTATAGGACTGGAAGAACCATTGCCTACCATTATTCCATCTGTAGTGACAAGGCTGTGCTGAGAAATGTGGTGGACATCACGTGTTACATGATTGGTTGCTCCATTGTCAAATACCAATTTTATGGGGTGGAAGGAGTAGATGTACAACCAAGATCGACTACTGTTTGAGGTGCATATGAGGGCCATTGAATCTAATGACCATACTGTGGAGCATACTGAGAAGAATACTGCAGATCAAATGGTAGAACGTTCTAAGAAAGATAAGGTAATAGTTCATGTTTGAAAGCTAATAAGGAGCAAAAAAGGTAGCCACATTTGCTTGTTTTTGTAATGGTGGACCACCTGTCGTTGAGAGACCATACCCGAGTTTGGCATCGATGATGAACCAGTGGAGGTCGTTAAGTGATTGGTTGAGCATAAGAACTTCTTGGCATTTGCATTGGAAAATCAGACAGAAAATTGAGGTCCATTTCTCCACATGTATTGATCAGGCATTTGATACTGGAGATTCAATCTATGATGACAAGTAGAGGAAGTGTGATATGTCTTTCCACATATTTGACAACTAGGTTTCTCAAAATTTCCAAACTTAGATCCTCTCCTCCATGGCCTTTATTATATCCACCACCAAAATTCAGATTTCTGAAATATGGAAAGTTCAGTTAAGGAAACTGTTAGAGAAAAAAGTGGAAATTGAAATTGAGGAATGGTTTGAAAACTATTTTTAACTGGATATTGTGGCACTAGTAGTGTTGGTAATGTATTTTTTTGCTTGGGAGTAGTGTTGGTAATGTTGATCCAGTTGTAGATCCAAAAGATGGAGAAATGGTTGATTTTTGTCTTGTCCCAAACACACTGGATCCTTCGGTAGAGGTTGATTCAACTTTCTTCATTATGTGTCTATCTTCAACATTAAGAATGGAAACTAGATCGTCAAACCTTATATCATCCCCTCCTGTTCTTATTGATGTCTTGACTTGATCAAACCTATAATCATGATACCAAATGAGATCCCCGAGGGACTGCAAACGTCATCATCATCAATTGTATCCATGGAAGAATACTTGCTTCATATGGTACAACTTTTGGTTCAAATCATGAACATGAGATCTTGTCGAGGAATTATACCTAGTTTTGAGTGCTTTCTGTACCTGAAATGCATGTTTTATGCCTAAAACATGAGAAAGTGCTGAAGCAGATAGAGTTGCAGTAATAGATGAGAGTAATTGACTATCAGTCAGATTCCACATCATATATTGCGCATTGGAGATTCAAATCTCCTGAAGTACCTAGGATTTCTGCTACTGGACACTGGATTGAACATTCAATGTATCCAAAATAACCATTGCTCGTGTTGCATTGTAAATTTGGGTCTTCCACATGAGATAATTGGTTGAATCCAATTTGATTGTCACTAGCGAATGAAAATTTGAAACAAGAAAGATTGTCCTAGTTACTGAACTTGATTCTGCCATTCATGCTCTGGTTTAAGCTTCACAGACCTTAGGCCCCGATTGGTTGATGGGTTAAGAGGTGGGTTAGCTAGCCAATGGGTTAACTAAGGCTGGGCCCGCCACTTAGCTGTTGATTGGGAAAAAATACAACCATGTGTTAATTAGCCGGTGCTTTAAATAAGGTTGCTATCGTGGTGTTAAATAGCCTCACCCCCCCCCCCCCCCCCCCTAAGGCTAACTAAGGCATTGCCTTAGCCTTAACCAATTACCAAAATACCCACCCGTTTATATACACACTTATCTTTATTAAACATAATATAAGTATATATAATAGACGTATATTATATTATTATTATATATATATATATATATACTGATAATATTTATACACACATACATATATACTTATATAATATATAATACGTATTTATAAACATACGTATATTTTATAAATACATACATATAAACATATATATATAATACATATATATACACTATATATTATCCGTATACATTATACGTGTATATATATGTGTGTGTGTGTGTGTGTCTCTCTCTCTCTCTCTCTATATATATATATATATTATATTTATATTATAAGTGTATATATATAAGCGTGTGTGTATTTTGTATGTATATATACGTATATTTTTAAATATATATACATATGTATAAATATCAATACATACATATAAACATATATATATATATATATATATATATATAATACATATATATACACTATATATTATCCGTATATATTATACGTGTATATATATGTCTCTTTCTCTTTCTCTCTCTCTCTCTCTCTATATATATATATATATATATATATATATATATATAGGCGTGTGTGTATTTTTTATGTATATATACGTATACTTTTAAATATATATACATATATACATATACATGTATATTTTTTTAAGTATATATACATATATGTATATATTTTAAGTCTATATATGTACATATATATGTATATATTTTTTATGTATATTTTTTAAGTATATTATACTTATATTGTAAGTATAATATAAATATAAGTATAATATATACATATATAATATAATTATAATGTATATGGATATATAAATATAACTATATGTAAGTGTGTGTAGTTATGTACTTATAATATACGTATATATACATATATATGTTATTTTTGAAATAATTCATTAAATCCATAACAAGGGGCAAAAATGTCTTTTGATAGTTTAATACACATTCTCCTTTTCAAACATACCCTTCATCCAATCACTATATTATTTAACACACCCTTCTTAAAAATCACATCAATGTGGGCCACCCCATTTTATTTAACACACTTGACTATTTAACACACCCCTCTTATTTAACACACCAAAAACTAAAGCGGCTTCCAATCGGGCCCTTAGTGATTAACCAGAAGAAGATAACCAGAATCGAACTTGTGACTTTTGTCTAGTGCTTTGATACCATGAAAAAAATCAAACACTGAAATGTAAAGCTAGAGAGAGAGAGAGAGAGAGAGAGAGAGAGAGCAGGAGAAACTTTCATTGTAAACTAGCACGTGACTAATTAAACTCGCAACTGAAATACAAGGCCTCGCACTAATGTTAGATGACATAACATAACAAACTTTCCTAACTAACCATCAGTTGATTGCATTATCAGTTGCTCAACCTGTTACTGATTTTGGAACCTAAGTGTGGATTAGTCAGGCTTACACACTGGGATGCGTTCCTCTTTTAATTTTTCAAGTAATGAATAACTAGTGTAAGGACCCAAAATACGGTGTACAGACGTACAAGCTACTGAAATAATTTGATTCACATTGTCTCTTTTACCAACGTATGAGAAATGGCAAAGGAGATACTCCTTTATGATGCCATTTATGTTTCTCACAAAAAATAATGAAAGTTGTGATAAAATGATTGGTTGGTAAATTTTCAGAATATCAGCACTGAACATTGATATACAAAGGAATAAGGAGAAACACCATCCATATCCCTCTCATATGATTTGCTTTTTACTCATCCAATTTATCGTTTATTTTTGTTCTCATCCACGTGAGAGTCAATATTTTCTTTCTTTTTGGACCTGATTTAGAATTGCTACATTCCCTCCAATTGTGTGAACGGCTTATGCAAAGGCATGTCTTTGGTTTGATGTCATGATGAAATTAGCATTGCCTAAATGAATACGGACATTGAATCTTCTCAAGCTATTATGGGCTGCTACACCTAAAATGTTTAGCGAAGCCAGAAATTTTGGATTGTAGGTCAAATTACAAGATTATACAATTTTGTTTAGAAGAATCATTGGTACTTGCTAAATTTACATGCGCATTCCTTCTAAAAAGTCTCTCCATAACATTAGGAAAAAAATATGAACCATACATCAATTAATAAACCAAGTTTCTCAAACTAGACAAAATGTCCTGACTATAATTTTGTAAGAACTGGTTTTCCAGACAAGAGTTTCAACAGAAGTTAGAAAAAGAGAGAACATGACTAGTTTGCATCTGATTTGAGAGTTTTACATTCGATTTGTGCCAAGTAAAAAGGCGAAGGAGTTAGAAATTTTTATCTACCACTTCAGTTTTTCTAAATCTCGAGTGTTTAAAATAACTTGGGGCAAAAGTAAAAATTTAAAATTGGGTCAAAATAGTAGATTCTAGGTACAGTATATAAATTGCTCTCTTGAGAAATGAAAGCAAGCGGGGTCAGCTACCTTAGTGCCTCCGCCCATGCATGGCAGTATACTACTTATTCCATCAGATTTATTGGTCTTGTAGGGCTAAACAATAGTTTCGGATCTAGCATTGTACTCTGTTGCTGAGAATCAGCTTGCCTTTTCCTTAGTGATTTCCTAAAATTTGTAGTTTCACATCTATTTAGGTCCAATTATCCGTTCATCCTGAAGTTTTCATAAATGCCTATTTGTAAAGTTTTTGTTTTTGCTCAGGTGATGAGACATTCAGAGTTATGGTTGAAGTACCGTTTCATTTGTTTCTGTCAACGATGTAGTGTATCTCCCTCTACTTATGTGGATCATACTCTGCAGGTAAAAATTCCATGTAATTAAGTTTATGATATAGTTGCATCTTGGTCAACCGTGCCATAATATTCTTTTCCTTGTTCTCTTCCAAATGTCTTTCCCAACTTTTTGTATTGTTACTTGCACTGCAAATATCATTAGAGGTCCCTTTAAATTTCCTTTTCCTCAATGAAGCATTTGTCATAAAAAAATATGGCCGATGGGGTTTGCAAAAATTTGACCTTTAAGTTCATTCTATGCTAATACTAGGAGTGAAAGTAGGCCTTTTGGGAATATGGCGGGCACTACAATGGCTCGAGACCATCGGAGGTGGAGGAGGAAAGAGCTAAGGGCGACCTTCAATAGAGAGAGGGATGGCAATGGAAATTGGTCTACGGCAAAGTAAACTGTGTTAGGTTTGCATTTACCGTGTGGTGAATGCTTGTTTTGTCTTTAGTGATGTGTATAAGCCTCTTTATAAAGTATTGGAATATTTGGGAGGAAGGAAGCCAGGTGTTAAGCTGTCTCATTGGTTGGCAAAGCGGATAGTGACAAGGCTCCACTTTGAGTCCATCATCAGAGCTTGGATTGTTCCTCGTATGCAAAGAGGTGGTTTAAGGGATACATGGAGACTTGTATTATAGTATTGAATCAGATGGTAGGTATGATACGACTTCCCACATGTTAGGTTGTGGTTGCAATACATCCTTTCAGGTGTCAGATGTTGGGTGATGCCCTTTTCCGTTTGAGGAGAGGTCAAGTTGGAGTTCATCCAAGGGCAAGCTCATCTTCTTTGACAAACCCTTTGCTCTAGTCTCCAAACCACATGTCTCTTTACGTCCCGAGCTAGGTCCCTAGGTTTTGCTCCCGACCTAGGGTGGTGTTATTTGATGAGTTGCCATAATTGTATTCAACTCTTGGAGCAATGAATGTCGAGGAGTTTAGGTGAACTCATTCCTTACTGGAGATAAATGATTTTTATGGATGTCGGGTGCCATGGCTACTGGTGGGTGGAAGTTCCTCCAGAGGTGTCTAGTGGCAGAGGTCCCCCCCGATACCCCCATTAATGCCCTCTTGTGCACATATACTCATGTCTTACGAGACTTCTATTACACTTGCGAGGGGGTTGCTAGGTGGTGGGATGTCATCCCATCTGATGAGCGAGGGGGTTGCTATCGTGTGATGCTAGACCCCTTCTATTATTGAGCCAAAGGAGGAGCCAAGGATGAAGCTTCCAATAATTTTTTTTCCTTCATGGAACCAATATTGGCCTTGTGTTTTGTTTTGGCTAGTGATTTTGGTTTTCAAGTTTTTAGTGAAACCTTTATTATTATAATCATTGTTACTGTTAAGATGCATATGTATATTTACAAAGAACGTTTTTTGAAAAACCTCCCTTCTTTCTTTAAAAAGACAAAGGTGAGAGAGAACCGAGAGGCACCTGTGCATCCCTCTTGTTTTTAGAATGCTTGAAGAACAGAGAGAGAGAGAGAGAGAGAGAGAGAGAGAGAGAGAAACCCGGTCTAGATAAGAACCGATTCGCTATGCTCTTCTTCGGGCTAGCCTTTGATCGGTGTTTCGATTGGTCAGAGAGAGAGAGACCTGGGGAGAGGGAGACAAGGTGAGAGAGGGCGATTGAGAGTCTCCTTCCATGAGAGAGGGGGATCAAGAGTCTCCCATCCGAGAGGGTGATCGAGAGTCTCCCAGTAGGTATCTTCCTGGGCTTCGTTTATCTCTTTTTGTTTGAGTAACGGTTTTTGAAAGCTGGAAAATATGCAGAGAGCATGGAGGTTTTGATCGACGGGGGAAAAGGTTTTGGGGGTGGGGTTGTGTAGTGAGGCGAGTGGATACACTTTTTTTTTGACTAGCAGACAATTATGTGGCACACAGATTTAATCCAGCTGCTATCTCAGAGGGGTGCTTTATATATCACTCCCAAAAAATTGGACAATTAGTGTTTTTATCTTCAGACATCATCCCAAAGTGCAAAAGGGGGAGCTGTATCGAATAAAACAAAACTAGTGGCCTATTAATGGAAGCCGAGGTGGGTTCAGATTTAGATAAAACAAACCAACACTTCTTCAGACATCATCCCAAGTACAAAAAGGGGAGGGGTATCAAATTAAACAAAACTAGTGGCCAATAAACGGAAATTGAGGTGAGGTTCGGATTTAGATAAAACAAATCAACACTTGTATGTTGCTTTCGGATTATGGATCTCTTACACACATATTCACATATGCACCAAAGGGATCAGGTCTGAAGGGGTTACCCTAGGAGGATTTGACCGGAGTTGTGACCCGAGGAGAAGTGTGACCTGAGGAGGGGTCTGACCCGTAGAGGAATGTGACCCACGGAGGGGTATTACCCGCGGAGGAGTGTGATCCAAGCGGAGGAGTGAGATCCAAGGAGGGGAATTACCTGAGGAGCAGTGTGAGTGGAGGAGGAGCGTTACTCGAGTTGGAGTGTAACTGGAGAAGGATTGCTTAGGACTCCAACACTTGTGCATTTTCTTCAATGTCTTTTAGTTGCCCCTCTTTTTGATATACTTATTTACTATTGAAACCATTTGAACTGTGTCTTGCTTTTCATTCCAGTGATAATGAGGTGAAGAGGGGGATCGGTTGTCATTATTGGGGGTTTCTTAAAGTGAGGCAATTTGGATTTGAGAGGCAATGTCTCTTAAGAAAGGGTTGATAGATGATCCAAATCAAAAGGTGCTTCTTCCAAAGTGGGTAAGGGAGAGAGTGCACCTCAGATACTTGGGAAGAGATATTGGTTCCGAGCTCTTTATTTTGGCAAGGATAAATTTTGGCAAAGCCGTCTCTGTTGGTTGAGTTTAGTTTGACGAAGTGGCCAAAGGGAGATTCTCTGCGGGCGGAAAGGATTATGCACCATTAAGGGCTAGATTGTCAGGATTGTATGCCCGTAGACAGAGATCAATCCATCTCTACTTGAAGAGCCGGCGAGTTGGCAACTCCCATTTGCCATGTGAGCAAACTTTTCATCAAGAGGTTTTGGGTTTGTTGCAGGGCTACGAGGGTGTCTGTCGCCACCCAAGGTCTCTGTGACTTTAACATTAGTTTGAGTTTCAGCGCCTTTCCTCATCCTTGTAGTGAACACCACCACTCTTTCCCTGATAGTGTGGATATTAGGAGTAGAAGTGGGCCTTCTAGGAATATGACGGGCACTTAATGGCTCTATTATCGGTGATGGAGGAGGAAAGAGCTCGAGACAACCTTAGAGAGAGAGAGAGAGGGATGACAATGGAGATTAGTCAAGAAGAGAGCAAAGTGTGTTAAGTTTGGATTCACTAGGTGTTGAATGCTTGTTGTGTCTTGAATGATGCGTAGCAGACAATGACTAGGCTCCTATTTGAGTCCATCATCAGAGTTTGGACCGTCCTTAGATGGAAAAGGGTAGTTTAAGTGAGTTCATGCTCTCAAGTAGTAGAGGTAGAAATTTCAGAGGAAATAGAAGCCGGGGTGAAAGATCCATCATATCCAGATGAAGAACCTGGACAGGTAGCAGTGGTGTTGGACTGTCTTTAGATGCAAAAAGGTAGTTTAAGTGATATGCAGAGACTTGTATCATACTATTGAGTCAGATGGTAGGTATGATATGACTGATAGTTTTAGAAGAGAAAACTGAAAGTATTATTTCTGAATCATCTAAATTACAATGCTCATAGAGCCCTTAAATAGAGAACAAAACATGCCTAATATAAAGATACACAATCATTCCTAATATAAAGATACACAATCATTCCTAATATAGAAGATACACAATCATGCCTAATAAAGAAGATACACAATCATGCCTAATATAGAAGATACACTTTCACACCCCCCCTCAAACTCAGGATGCTAGAGCAGAGAGCATCGAGAGTTTGCCAAGGAGAAAGCGAAAACGGGCAGCAGTATGGGTCTTCGTGAAGAAGTCGGCCAACTGCAGCGTATAAGAAACGAAGGGTAAAGTAATAGTGGCAGACTGAAGATGCTGGCGAATGAAGTGACAATCAATTTCGATGTGCTTGGTGCGCTCATGGAAGACCGAGTTGTGGGCGATCTGAATTGCGCTCTTATTGTCACAATAAAGGGGCGTGGGTGAAGTAACAGAGACACCCATATCTGAGATGAGCCAGCGAAGCCACACAATTTTAGACGTAGCATGAGCCATAGCACGATATTCGGCTTCAGCAGTGGAGCGAGCAACAACAGATTGCTTTTTGCTTCTCCAGGAGATAAGAGAATCACCCAGAAAAACACAAAGGCCGGAGGTAGATTTGCGGTCGGTAATATCCCCAGCCCAATCAGCATCAGCATAAGCATGAAGAGTCAAGCTCGATGTAGAAGAAATCAGAAGGCACTGATGAAGAGTACTACGAACATAACGGAGTATGCGTAAAAGAGCTGCCCAATGCGTAGACCGAGGAGCAGAGACAAACTGGCTGATAATGTGAACAACATAAGCAATGTCCGGGCGAGTCACAGTAAGATAGACCAAACAACCCACCAATTCACGATATTCGGTAGGATCCTCAAGAGGAACACCATCCGAAGCAGAGAACTTGGCATGAAGTTCAAGGGGAGTATCAACAGTCTTAGTATCAGTGAGATGAGCGCGATGAAGGATATCAGAGGCATACTTGGACTGCCCCAAAAGATATCCTTTGGGAGAGGAAGCAACTTCAATGCCAAGAAAATACCGAAGAGGACCCAAGTCTTTCATGTCAAACTCCTGAAAAAGGTGACGTTTCACGTCACTAATAGCAGCAACATCAGAACCAGTGATGATCATATCATCAACATAGAGTAAGAGAAGAACCAAACCATTAGAGGTGCGCCGAAGAAAGAGAGCAGAGTCATGCATACTGGGCTGAAAGCCAATCCGAAGAACCACATCCTGAAATCGCGCATACCAAGCGCGAGGTGACTGTTTCAATCCATAGAGAGCGCGACGCAAACGACAAACAACACCAGAGGGGTGAGAGAAGCCAGGAGGAGGCCGCATATAAACCTCTTCAGAAAGATATCCGTTGAGAAAAGCATTTTTGACATCCAACTGAGAGAGAGGCCACTGTTGCACAGCAGTGACAGAGATCAAGGTGCGAACGGTGGTCATCTTGGCAACGGGAGCAAAAGTTTCCTCATAATCAATCCCATATTCTTGAGAAAACCCTTTAGCAACTAAGCGGGCTTTATACCGCTCCAAAGAACCATCAGAATGAGTCTTGACTTTGTAGACCCATTTGCAACCAATAAGATTCTTACCAGTTGGCAGTGAGACCAATTCCCATGTATGATTTTGAGCAAGAGCAGTAAGTTCAGCTTCCATGGCAGTCACCCAATTAGGATCAGTACAAGCTTCTTTATAAGATCTAGGCTCAAAATAGGTGTGAATCCGAGATAGAAAGGATTGATAAGAGGACGAAAAACAGGTATTAGTGAAGCCATATCTTATCGGAGGGTGCCGATTTGCACGAATAGGATACCGGTGAGTAGGTGGATCGGGATCTTCAGAGACAGATTGGGGAGCAGGAGTAGAAGCCGGACGACGGGCGTAGACCTTAGTGATTGGAGGACGGCCAGGAGGAGCTGCAGAAACATCAGATACCTCAAGAGTAGAGGTATATTCGTCAGTAGGCACATCCATAGGAAATGGGTCAATACAAATCAAATCCTCTTTGGCAACAGGAGCAGTTTTGGGAGGAAGAGTAAAATATGGAAGACGCTCTAAGAAAACGACATGCCTAGAGACATAGAGCTTTGTGGTCACAGGATCATAGCACCGATAGCCTTTTTGAGTAATGCCATATCCCAAGAAAACGCCTAAGACACAACGGGCGCTGAGCTTAGTGCGATCTTTCTTGGGAAGGAGGATAAAACAGGTACAACCAAATACTTTAAGCAGAGAGTAGTTAGGAACCTGACCATAGAGCCGCTCATAAGGGGAACTACCAGAGAGAAGAGGAGTGGGCATCCGATTCAGAAGATAGGCTGCAGTGAGAACAGCTTCTCCCCAAAAGGTAGAGGGGACGGAAGAGGATAATAGCATAGACCGAGCAGTATTAAGAAGATGACGATGCTTTCTTTCAGCTTTACCGTTTTGTGCAGGAGTGCCAGTAGAAGAAGACTGGTGGATAGTCCCATGGGAGTCTAAAAAGGCTTGAAACTCAGATAGAGAATATTCCCCTCCCAAGTCAGAACGGAGAATCTTAATAGGTGTAGAAAATTGAGTTTGAACCATGGCATGAAAACGTTGATAAATTTTAAAGAAATCAGATTTATGTGTCATTAAATACACCCATGTATACCGACTAAAGTCATCCACAAATGAGACATAATAAACATGACCACCTTTGGCGACAACAGGGGATGGGCCCCATAAATCAGTATGGACAAGCTGAAAGGGAGAAGTAGAAACAGAAGTACTTTTATGAAACGGTAGAGCAGACATTTTAGCAAATTTACAACCACTACGGTAGAGCAGACATTTTAGCAAATTTACAACCACTACATTCAGAAATATCACTAATAGGAATGTTTCCCAAATAACCTGATTTAACCAAAAGTTTCAAACGCTCATGAGACAAATGCCCTAATCTAGAATGCCAAAGATAAAAAGGAGAGGATTTAGTTTCTAAACGGAATGACGACGCAGCAGTGGAAGAAGACTTTGGTGGGATGTGCAACTGCTCCAATATATAAAGGTCACCAACTCTACGGCCTGTCCCAATCTGCTTCTTGGAAACCTGATCCTGCACAACACAACCAGAAGAAGAAAAGAGAACATCAAAACCTGAATCAAACAACTGGCTAATCGAAAGAAGGCTCAATGTCAATTGAGGAACATAAAAGACATTAGGGATAGAGAGAGAAGAAGATGTAGTAGGGAGGATGGAACCAATAGAAACAACTTGCATGGGAGAACCATTAGCAGTGGAAATACTAATAGGAGAAACAGGAGGCATGCAATGACTAAGGAGGGATAAGTCAGGAGTCATATGATGGGAGGAGCCAGAATCAAAAAGCCAAGTGGTGGGCAAGGTACCTGTGGTGTAAGCACCATGCAAACCTGTAGTAGTAGTCAGGGCAGAAGCTTGGGATGAATTCCCCTAGATGGCTGCCATATAGGCCTGATACTGCTGAAATTGCTCAAAATCAAACGAAGGAGGAGTTGAACTGCTGGAGGAAGATGTTGCCAAAGCTGTAGGAGGGCGAGAATGCTGTTGTGGTACCTGAGAACCTGAAGAACCAATAGACTGAGAAACATTACGTCCCTTACCCGGAAGACGCTTAGGGCACGCATGCTTCCAATGACCTTTCTGGTGACAATAGCTGCACTCATCCACGGGTGTCTTGGGCTTACCCGTATGTGATGCAGGAGTGGGTAGAAGAGATGCTGAAGGTGAACAGAATGGAGCCGGTGCAGCAAAGACAGACTCTGATGGGGAAACCATACTAGCCACTCTGAATCTGGTTTCCTCTGCAATGAGCTCATGAACAGCCCCATCCACAGAAGGTTGAGGGTCACGGTGCAGAATGGCTCCGCGAAGTGGCTCAAATTCGGATCGGAGAGGCATAAGGAACTGGACCAACCTTCGTTTCTCACAATAATCAACAAGCTCATCCTGTGAATGCAAAGCAGCAGGCTCCATACAGGCTAACTGATCCCAATAACTAGTCATCTCATTATAAAACTCCTGAATTGTCTTATCACCCTGTCTAGTAGTACGAATAGATGACTCAAGTTGATACTGTTTGGCAAAGTTAGACTCCAGATACATACTCTTCAAATAATCCCAAACTTTCTTAGAAGTGTCATACTTTGAAAAATTCATCCCAATACTTGGTTCCACAGAGTTGTGAAACCAAGTAAGAATTTGTGCATTTTCGATGGTCCATTTTTCAAGAGCCTTGGGTTTTGGGATTAGATATTGGTTGTGGTTTTGAACCGTCCACATGTCCCCACACCCTTTTCCCAACAACAAAATTTTTCATGACATGTGCCCAATAAGAATAATTGTTACCGGTCAGACGGACACTAATGCACTGATTTTTATCCCCAGACATGATGTAAAATGGAGTGAGATTTCTCAAATAGAACTAAAGTGTTTGTGATACCAGATTTGGTCGTCGGAGATCACAGATAGCAGGTGAGGGACTCACCTGAGGTTTGCAGTACCATCGGAAGTTAGATGATGGTCGCCGGAGGTTAGAAAGTGCGGATCTGATCCAAACAGACAGAGTCGAGGTCTATCAGAGATCACTGGTCACCGGAAAACCTGTGACGGAGGTCAGCGAGGGCAGGAGTGAGGTCGACGGTGATCAGAGTGACTAGCCGAAGGTCCGACGACGTGTTTCGAGACTCGTCGGAGGTTGCTTATGATCGTTGGTGGTGGCTGGTGGTCCGTGACAGAGGCGGAGGTTGCTGGTGGTGGCTGGTGGTCCATGACAGAGGCGGAGGTTGCTGGTGGTGGCTGGTGGCTGGGGGTCTGTGACAGAGGTTCGCTCTGATACCATGATAGTTTTAGAAGAGAAAACTGAAAGTATTATTTCTGAATCATCTAAATTACAATGCTCATAGAGCCCTTAAATAGAGAACAAAACATGCCTAATATAAAGATACACAATCATTCCTAATATAAAGATACACAATCATTCCTAATATAGAAGATACACAATCATGCCTAATAAAGAAGATACACAATCATGCCTAATATAGAAGATACACTTTCACAATGACTTCCCACATGTCAAGTTGTGGTTGTGATAAATCTTCTCAGGTGTGAGATATCGGGTGATCTCCCTCTCTTGCGAGGACCGGTCAAGTTGGACTGCGCCCGAGGGCAGTGGTCGGTCTCGAAATATGTCGTTGTTTAGACCGTATCAGAGTATTTTAAACTACTTGTGCTATGATTTGTTTTGAGCAAAAAGTGTATAGCAGCAAGTTGAGTATCGATCCACAGAGACAGGGTGAATTGGTTATTACTTTTAATTGAATCCTACTCTTAATTTGTCCCGAAACGTTGTTTGGTTTGTTGTGTGATTTAAGACTAGAAATGAAAACACGAGTAATAAATTGATTTAAAAAGTTTCGGGAAGAAATATCTAAGGCTTGAATCCACTCTAATCTTTTTGTAATGACATGAATGTTCCATTTTATGAATGTTCATTATTCAAATCCGTTGAGCACTGTGAAGATAGTTAATCTGTACTGAACTTGTTTAAGTTATTCATGTATACCAACTAGCATAGATTATCTTTGCTTAGCACGAATTGTCTTATCAGTATAACCCGTCTCTAAGGCACGGATTATCTGATAGCACAACGCGTCTTACAAGGCATAATTTATCTTAGTTGAGTTGCATGAATCAACGAGCCCTTGGTTGTATGTCGTAAAAATATGCTAACATATAATGAAAGAGAAGATCTTTTGGTTCTATATCATACAACATGGATTCGAATAATGAAAGCAGGAAGTTCTAATGAAACATATTCATTACAATAGGTTAGAGTTTCATCATCACCTTAGACAGAAGATTAGCCGGCCATAGAAGCAGATTCCATTGATTTAGAAGTGAAAACCGTCATTACAACGTCCTGAATATAGCGCTCACCTCCTATCCTTCCCTCTTTCTCTCCTATCTAACCCTGAATTCCTTCCCCAGGCGAAGGATATTCTATTACAAGTGGTCTCCCAGAGAGAAAACTAAAGAAAATCTGAGATAAAATGAGATAATTTCTGAAAATCCGGACTTTGCTATTTATAGACGTTTCCACCGCCCTAAGCCGTCCGGACGCTGAAGCGGTCCGTCCGGACGCCTGTGTGACAGCCGTGTGACAGACGTGTGACAGCTGTGTCCAGATGTGCAAAAGTCGGCCCGTCCGGACGCCGAAGCGGTCCCGTCCGGACGCCTGTGTGACAGCTGGGTCCAGAGGTGCGTGAGGTGGCGCCCGGTGGCGCCCGGTGGTTGGAGGAACTTCCGTCCGGACGCGGTTGAGGTCCGTCCGGACGCCTGAATGGAATTTTTCGGCAGAAAGGTGTGAGAAGCCATGTCCGGACGGGGATCAATGCCGTCCGGACGTCTATCCTTGTTTTTCGCCACTTTTCTCCTTATTTTGTGGTTATCAGCCCGGACTCCTGAAATTATAGAAAACAAACCAAATTAGTAATAACAAGGCTCGTAAGACGATAACAAAGGTACATTGGGCGATGGTAATAGTACATAATTATGTACTTATCAGGCAGCCTCATCCTCTTTGGCAAACCCTTGGCTCTAGCCTACAATCCACATGCCTTCTTAGGTCTCGAGCCAGGCCCCTAGGTCCTACTCCTGACCTAGGGTGCTGTTATGGTAATGGAGTCGCCATAATTGGAGTCATTTCTTGCAGCTCTGAATGTCTAGGAGTTGAAGTAAGCTCATTGCTTATTGAAAATAAATGAGTTCTATGGACGTCGGGCTCCACAGCTACTCGTGGGTGGAAGGTTCTCCAGAGGTGTCTAGTGGTAGAGGACCCCTTGATACTCAAGTCTACATCAAGTCTCTCTTTTTGTTCCTGCTAGTTATATAACTTTTGCTCTTTTATACAATTGAAGCTTTCTTTTAAAGCATGATGCATTGGCAATTCTTTTCGGTAGAATGGAGCAAACTAGGAAAAGGTTATTTATTTAAGTCAGAGTTTACTCAATAGTAACTTACCCGAAAAGTAATTACTGCCATCATTGTTTTCCAGAAAAGGGTTCTTTTTCTCCTCTTATTTGGTTATATTTTGGACTCTTTTGCTCTTTTGGGCAAAGAAACACTGTTGGAATTGTAAGCATCGAGAGCTCTTTCGTATGAGAATTTAGCATTGCCCAAAACATTTGACTGAATTAGCAGTAACACAGTTAATCTTTTTTCTCTGGTAGGAAATTTCTGCTGTTAATTGCAGATGTGCCGACATGAGGTCTGATCACCACCTTTGTATAGATGAGGAAGCTACGAGGTTCAGTGATAACGTAGATGATGCCATAGCAGATTACTTGAAATTTGGTAATCCCAAATCTAGCTGCGAGAAGCTTGAGAACTTGCTTACTAATTGTCTCATTGATGAGAAGTTTGAAACTAAAGAAGAAGACCGAAAGCAGCAGTTTTGGTTGCATCCCCTGCACCATCTCTCTTTGAGTGCCTACACTGCTCTGGCTTCTGCCTATAAAATCCGTGCCATTGACTTGTTGGCTCTTGATCCTGAAATAGAAAAACTTCAACTGGAAGCTTTCAATATGAGTAGAACTAGTGCAGCCTACTCCTTGTTGCTTGCCGGTGCAACACACCATCTGTTTCTATTTGAATCTTCTCTAGTTGCATCTGTTGCACATTTCTGGATATTTGCGGGTGAGTCCCTACTAAATGTTGCTAGAAGCCCTGTATGGAAATTGTTTGCGAAAGGGGGGTTAACTAGTGCAGAGATTTCTTCTTGTTCTAGTTGTAAATGCTGTATTTGTACATTGGTGGATAATTTGGAAACACACCTTGATTTTATTCATGCTCGAGATGAAATCTACAAAGACCTATCTACTGAGTTTCTAAATTGTATCACAAGGATAACACCGAAGGTTTGGACCCTTTTGATCAACCAAAGCAGCTTTTTGAAACTAATTTCAGATCCCATTGATTTCAGATGGATTGGGCATATGAAGTCTTTCAGAACGTTGGATTTTGAATCTAATCTAGCTCATGCTGATGCAGAAAGCACAGTTTCAACAGGTGAATCATGGATAGGTGGTAACCAAGAAAATATCTCTCTCTTCCAGCTTGGGGTCCATTGCTTACTTTATGGGGGTATTTTATCGAGCATTTGTTTTGGAAAACATTCTCATTTGGATGATTACGTGCAGAACCTTTATGATGGTTGAAACAAAGTGATTTGTCAATTTAGTTATCCCTAAGATGAAACATAATGTTTCAGTGGGGCTGTGTGGGTGTAGCCTGTTGTGGAAGCTTAAATTCTGATCTGTCGTTCTGCTTGTATGGGTCCATATCAATAGTTCGTTGTCTGGACTTGGTTTCACAATTCCCAACATTGAATCATTATGAGCGGAAGATTTGGCAAAAAGAATCTCCACTGGCCACACTGTACCATCTGGTATTGGACTTGCATTGTAAATATGTTTTTTTTTTATATACCTATTTTACAGAAGAAACTTTTATCAAATAGAAATATATGGAAAATATTCAGCATGTATATCCAATTTGTGCAGAAAACTACAGGTATTTGATGTAAACCTTTGCTTCGTACTATTGTATAAGCCAGCACCTAAATGTTTGTGAGAAACTGCGGACAAGATAAACCTGTACTCTTCTATATATCTCTCGATGCTGGGGATTTACATGAAATGAACCTGGAAACATTGGCTAGCAGAGATTTCTAATGGTCCTGTGAGGTGATTTAAGCAGATGGTTGATTGAATTTTTATCTCTAGTACCTCAACTTCAAAATAGTGGGATGACCTCCGTACTCAGACAGCAGACTTTCATCCCTCCATTGGTTTATTTGGAGTCATTTCTACTTCCAAAAGTAAGTGGTCTATCTTTCGGATCATTTGAACACTTTGCAGCCATTCGCTTTCCGTTCTAGATTACTCTCCTGCTTAGTAAAACTATCCTTTTTGCTGCCCCCGATCCCAAAGTTGTGATGATGCCTTGCAAGCCTCACGTTGTTATATGTCTTGCCTTGTGCAAGGGAATGTATTGGTGCCGGCGGTACTTCTGGGTCCTCATGCTCACACATATACATGTATGCCCATCTGCACACCCAGAATCATGTGCACTCTCTGTTGCAGGTATTTTTTTCATGCTTCATGTCTTTGTGACCTGACTAGTGACAACCTAAATTTCTATTGGGCCTTCACAACCCCATCCTAGACTTTTTGTGATCTTCACTAGACAGGCCTGGCCTATTCGGTCTAACTCCTGTAATGGGCAGGTCAGTGGGAGCCCGTCATAGGCCTGCAAAATTGGATTCGGCAAGGCTTTCCAGTTAGTCACAAGTTGAAGTTTCTACACTTGCTTTGGTCTTGCAAACTCTAGCTGATAATGATGCTTGGCTTTGGTTTATGCCTTTAGAAAAATGGTCGGGGGATGTCTGTTGGGTATTTTATACCGAAGCCATGACCATCTAAAAAATTACTCTCAATATGTTGAGGAAGTAAACACCTTTGAGCTTTTCTTATCTGCTTTCATTTTATAAAATTTCACGAAATGTGTATATTACTTGTGTTCCTTCGTAACTGTCGTTTTCTTTGATCAACATATATTATGAATTTATAAAGGAATCGAGTCATTCATGAAAGGATTGAGTTTGAAGACGGTCAAGCCCGACTTGTGCTCTAGTAGGCCTAGCTTGGCTCGAGTAGGTTGGTGAACAATAATTTTTTGTTTAATGCACCACTTAATTTCCATTATTCTTCTATTTAAGCTCGCTTTTTGTACAAAATTTGAGATTTCAATGTTTTATTGATGAAGCATGCGGAAGATATGATCATTTCAAATAATTTTGTTGGAATTCAAGTTATAATTTTCCTATTAGGCATGATAAATTAGACTATGTAGGCTTTTCTAGTTGTATCATATTTTTATTTTAAGTAAACCTAATGTGTCACGAGAGACTAGAATGAGAAACAAAATGGAATGTATAGGATTTTTAGCACGTACAAACATCAAACCAGAGACCAAAGCAAGACTTAACAAAACACAAAGTATCATAGTACGTCATTCTTCCCTGAAATGGAATTTTCATGGTAGTTCTTGTTTCAGCATGAAAGTCCAACTAGAAACAACAACCAACGCGATTGTTCTTATTTCATTTTCTTCTTCCTCTTAGAAATCATTGAGTTACTTACAGAATCTCAAATCTTTTGACGCCAAGAATTTTTTATGTGTCCAGGTTGATCAGAGGTTCGACTTCATTCTCTCCCACTTTTTAACGTTCTAAACCCCTGAAAAAAGAAATAAAAACTAATGGTAATCACAAGAATTTACCATCACTTGGCTGAAATGTACAGAGCCTCGTTGTCAAGATATCAATGGAGATTGTCTATTTGTCCTATAATAACCAAATACCTCCTGAAAACCCAATCGATCGACAACCTCGAAACCATTGTACCCGATGCTATTAATAATTTGAGAAGCTCGTTGCCCTGAGATCTGAGGCTCCACGATGATTACAATATTAGGTTTGTCCTTAATAGAAAGCTTTTCATGTTGCATCTAAAGTCGGAGCTAGCAGCTCCTCTCAATTTCGCAATTAAGTTAATTGTCTTTCATTTATCAGCATATTTTCCTCCGGTATTTAGGGTTATTTCCGAAACAGGAATCACAAAATAAATTGGGCCTTTGAGCGCCTTTACTATGTGTAAGAAACGTAAAAAACCTTAGATTGTGGACTAGGAGCATCTGATCATATGACGGGAGATGCAACGATGTTTGGTAGATATGGCATATGTCCAAATGATTTAACGATTCGAATAGCGGATGGTTTGCTATCAAAGGTTACTGATATAGGTTCAGTTGTGTTATCAAAGGACATTACATTCAATTTTGTTTTTCTTGTTCCTAACTTGGATTGTAATCTATGCTCAATTAATAAACTCACTACGGAAAAAAGGTGTGTTACTAATTTTTTCTCCACTCACTATGAATTTCAGGATTTGTATTTGTAGAAGACAATTGGTAATGTTAAGGAATGCTCCTGATTTTACATTCTTAAGGAGCACTACTATCTACAAGAACAATCTCAAACGACAGTTAGTAATAGTTCTTTTTCTATTTCTTGTCAAAATAAAGATAGTGCAATCATGTTGTGGCACTATCGTTTGGGACATCCAAATTTTATGTGTCTCAAGTATTTATTTCCGTCTTTATTTGATAAAAATCGAAAATCTTTTGTGTGTGATTTGTCAATTAGCAAAACATGTTTGGTCACATCTTCTCATTCAACCCTACAAAGCATCTAGTCCATTTTCTATGATCCATAGCGATATTTACGGTCCATCAAAAATAAAAAAGTGTAGCATGTGCTAGGTGATTTTTCTCATTTATAGATGGTCACACTATATTAACCTAGGTATTCCTCATGAAAGAAAAATAAAAAACGAGTCTATTCAAAAATTTCAAAGACATGATTTAGATCCATTTCCAATAAAAAATTTAAATCCTAAAGTATGATAATGTTAGGAATTATTTCAACTCCATTCTAGAAGAACTTTTATAAAAATAAGGAATAGTTCACTTAAGTTCATGTGTAGATACCTCGCAACAAAATAGAATCGCTGAAAGAAAAAATAGACATTTACTATAAGTGACTAGATCGCTAATGTTCTCAACAAATGTTTAAAAATTCTTTTGGGGAAAGTTGTCCTTACGGCAACTTATCTCATCAATAGAATGTCGTCTAAGTTATTCAAATTCAATACACCTTGTATAACCCTCTTAAAATCATTTCAAACAACTCTTCATATTTCCACCGTCCCACCAAAATTTTTGGGTGCTCCGTCTTCGTTTATGTCCATCCACAGCACAGAAGTAAACTTGATCGTAGGTCGCTCAAGTGTATTTTTCTTGGGTATTCTTCAAATAAAAAAGGATATAAGCGTTACTCTCTGATCACAAAAAAATTCTACAATTCGGTGGACGTTACCTTTTTTGAAAACCAACCATACTACCCCAAAACTAATATTCAGAGGGAGAATTCAACTCAGGAATATTAATGAAAGTGTAGATGTGTTTTGATGATGTTTGATGTTGATTTGATGATGCATAGTACGCTCAAAATGAAAATAAATGATGATCGATATATGCATGAGACTTAAATTGGATGATTTTTAGAATTGCAATATGATGGATTATGTATATTGACCTAAAGCTATTTAGAATGCCATTCAAAGTAAGGTAATTGATTTACTATGTTGTGTTTTTTGTTGTATCTTAATCTATTTGACACGTGTGAATAAACCTATTGTCGAAATGAACTATTGTTTATGAAAACATATTTTTAATGATGTTTGGTTTTGTGAGCCAAAATGAAGGTATTGATACTGGACTATGTATATTGAAATCCTTTATTATAATGTTTCAATACAATGATAACATGAGGCCATTCGGAAGCCCATCCGGCTTCCTGTTCGACAGTCCTTCTAGCAAGCCGGCAAGAAATCCGGCTAGCAATACGACAGATTCGAGATCAGATTACGCAAAGGCTTGATTGTATTTCCCTATATTACTCTCAGGAATATCAACTACCATTCTAAGAAGTATCTTTAATTGAGAAATTCGGCACTAATTTGACCTATCTTATTATTCTCTGGACTCATAGTCGTTGGGTCCCAAAAAGGGAATTCATTGACTACTGCTATGGAAAGCTTTATAGGATCAATCAGATTGAATTTACTGAGGATTTCAATTGGAAGGTTACCAAATCAGTGTGATGCTAGAGCGTGTTTTAAAGGACTATTAGAGGCAAAACGAAAGATTTAATGAAGAAGCTACAAAGTTGAGAAGAAAAAGAACAAACAGAGCTTTGGAAATATTCACTGTTCATCATCCTCCTCAGAGAAGTCTTTCACTTGTAGACTACTTTAGATTTTGAGTATTGAGCTTATACTTTTATATCCACTTGGATCAATTCACACACCACAAATTCCACCTTGTGAGAGAGTGAACTAAAATCCACTGTGATTCAGTTAGGAGTTTTTGGTCACCATATATTTTTCAATTGTGGTATTGTTCGTGATTGGTCTTCATCATTGTAAACCTAGCACTAGTCTGCGTGTACTAGTTGCTCGGTGATCTTGAAGGAAGCTTGGTCTGCGTGTACCAAAAAATAGCTCTAGTCTACATGTACTAAGAGCAAAGAGAGTTTGTGATTACGATCAGTGTACCAAGATATCGAGCCGGTTTGCATGTATCAGTTAGAACTAGTGTAAAGAGGAGTTGGCCTCATAATCTAATATTGTGTAAGTACTGGATCATAGTGGATGCCGGTGATTGTTCAAGGGAACGTCGCCGAAGAGTGGACTAAGCACATCGCCCAACCACTATAAAAATCCTCGCCTCTTGTCTCATTTGCCTTTAGTACTTTATTTGGTTGATCTTTTATCCTATTGTGTTTAATTGTTTGTTGAGTTGTTAAAGGATAAAAAAAAGGAGCGTCACCTTATTCATCCGCCCTCTAGATGACTTATCAATTAATTTTGGGACTTTGAATCACTCATTGAGTCAGAAAATCCATTCTCCAGAGTCAGAAAATTACATTCGCATTCCTCCAGCGTCTCCTAGTCATCCCCTACCAATTGAAAACATTGAGTTCATTGTTGATGTGTTGGATAAGGAGAGCATCCAAAAGGAAACAGAGGAAGGAGCACTTACTCAACAAATCCATGAGGCTGAACCAGGTCCTAGTCCAAGCAAAACTTTAGGTAACATTATCTCTGACTCAGATGGCAGTGTTGATTCTGAGTTAAAAAATGATATTTTGAATATGCCTCATAGCTTGGCGGAAAGGAGTTAGATCATGCACTCAATATCTCATTGGGAATTTATTTCTTATGAAAAACTACCACATTCTTTCGTTCCTTTACTTCTAGCTTCACAGAGATAGATGTTCCTTGAAATATTCAGGAAGATTTCAAATGGCCTAAGTGGAAAGCTGCAGTCGATGTGTAAATTCAGGCTCTAGAAAAGAATGGTATTTGAGAAATTGTTGACCTTTCAAGAGGTAAGAAACTAATGGGGTGTAAATGCATTTTCGCAGTTAAGTACAAGGCAGATGGAATTGTGAGGTACAAGGTTTGACTGGTCGCCAAATGATTCACTCAATGATATGTCATCGATTATCAGGAAACATTTGCTCTAGTTGCCAAGCTCAACATTGCTCGTGTACTTTTATCCTTGATAGCTAATCTCGATTGGGTGCTTCACCAACTAGATGTGAAGAATGTCTTCTTCAATGGTGATCTAGAGGAAGAGGTCTACATGGAGATTCAGGTAGGTCTTGAGACGATATCCAACTCCAACAAGGTATGTAGACTTCGAAAATCCTTGTATGGTTTCAAACAATCTCCTCATACTTAGTTCAAACGATTTATAAAGGTTGTAAAAGGGTACGAATATTTTCATTGTCAATTTGACCATACCATGTTTGTGAAGCACTCCACAAAAGGAAAATTTCTATGTATCTTGACGATATTATTCTGACAAGTGATCATGAGAAGAAGATTGGGGTGCTCAAACAATTCTTGGCAAAAGAATTCAAAATTAAGGACCTAGGGAATCTCAAGTATTTTCTCGGGATGAAAATTGACCAGTCAAGAAAAGGTATATTCGTTTCCCAATGTAAGTATGTATTGGACTTGTTAAATGAAACGAGAATGCTTGATTGCAAGATTGTTGAGACTCCCATGAATTGAACAGTCAAATTATAAGCTAATGATGAAAGTGCACCTGGCGACAAAGAAAGATATAAATGTCTTGTGGGGAAACTCATCTATCTCTCCCACACAAGATCTGACATAGGATTCTCCGTCATTGCGGTTAGCTAGTTTATGAACTATCCAACTGAACAACATATGAGTGCTATTTACAGAGTACTAAAATACCTCAAGATGATGCCTGTTAAGGGGTCAAAAACTTCTAAGAGGGATAGTGAGATATTTTCATATGCAGATTGGGAAGGATTTGTTACAGATCACCGATCAACTTTAGGATATTGTTCTTATGTGTGGAAAAACTTCGTTACTTGGAGAAGTAAGAAGCAAATTGTTGTATCTTGCAATAGCGTAGAAGTTGAATTCCGTGCCATGACTCAAGGTATACGTGAACGTATTTGATTACAGAGATTGCTATCAGAATAAAAAATGTCTCAAGAACACCCCATGAAATTATTTTGTGACAATCAAGCGACAATTAGTATTGCAAAAAATCCGATTCATCATGACCGAACAAAGCAGGTGGAGATAGATCGGCACTTCATCAAAGAAAAATTGAAGAAACAGTATTTACAATTAGTCACATACCGACACATCATCAAATAGTTGATATTCTCACAAAAGCTCTAGCCACATCAAATTTTGATGACTTGACGGAAAAATTAGGCATAATAAATATCTACAATTCGGCTTGAGGGAGAGTGTTGGAATTCCAGCCATAGTTTCCCAATTAGGCATGATAAATTAGGCATGTAGACTTTTGTAGTTGTATTAGATTTATTTTTATTTCCTTAGTCGACGGGATTGAATTGTCTAATTTCTCAATTCCTGCAATTGCGTTAATTGTCTTTTATTTATTAGCATGATTCCATCCGGTATTTATGGCTATTTCCAGAACAGGCATATATTATAATCTATATATTTGGTTACTCTATTCATAATCCATAAGACGAATTACAGAACAAATTGAGTTAATGTTGTTCCGTTTTTTAGTCTTCTATTTCTTTAAATTTTGCTCATAATCATTATCTTGTGGGTAAAATGCATTGACCCTCCCTTGAGATTTCTGACAAATGCAGGGACTTCTCCTGAGATTCTGAAAAATGCAATCACGTTCCCTGTTAACTACTTTTGAAGCTATTAGGCGATTGCTCCTACCGTTAGTTTTCTATTAACATCGTTAATTTCTATTAATTAAAGATTAAAATACCACTCTTATGATGCCACATCTTAAATCTCTTTAATATATCTTATAAAGGCTACGTTTGGATTGCCTCTACTGCATAATTAATGTCTACCCACTCTCACTTTTGGCTCCTCAAAAGAGTTTCTGTTCAACATCGCAATCATTCATGGGCCTCTGCTCAAGTGTCGTCCATTACAACTAACTTTTTCAACTTTGTCTCAAACTCTATAGTTTGTTGTGTATTAGTTTGAATAGTATTTTTTTCCTCACTCATCACGTGGAACTACCCAATCTACACAAACTAGTAGTAGGTGTTTTCCTTTTTTTTTTTCATTTCTTTTTATTGACCCGCTTACTAGTGATCAAAACTTTGGAAGAAATATAGTGAATATAACAGCAATAAAATAGAATAAAGAGAGATTTATTATAAATGCGTGAATAATTATAAAAGGGTTGTTGGAGTATTTTTTAAGAAAGAAAGATATGGGTAATTAGATGATATTATGATAATTAATAATAATATTTTCGTTATTAATAACGACTGTAGATGGGTAAATTTTCTCAATCAAGACGGAAAGCTAATGCCTCAATATCTAGCAGAAACAGTACTCTCAATATGGGTGGACATATGATCTGCAAAATAATAAATCATCAAAGAGCCCTCTACCGCTGTGGCAGGAAGTTACTCCGATGATTAAGTTAGATAAAAACTCACAGGATGAACAATAACTCAAGCCAATATTCTCTATTAGCAAGTGAAATTATGCAATAATTAGAATGTACCTTTTTTGGTTGATATGGAGCTTTATTTATAGACTTTTCTTTAATCCTAATTCCCTTAGGATTTTGATTGGAGTAAAGTGTCTTCTGATTGGCCAATAATGAGATAATTTTCTATCAAATAGTTATCTTTTACCATTAGAGTTTCATTTAATTAATACTTCTCGTATTAATTAAATTGATCATGAATTTCTCATCCAATTCTGTTAGAGCTGCATCCCGACTTATTTGGGATTTTGTCTTATCTCGGAATAACAGTCGCTTATCGCCTTTCTTGGGTCGATGGTATCTCGGACCATCCTTCTCAGGTCGGTAAGACGTTGGGCCACCTTTCTTAGGTCGGCTGCTTATCAAGCCATCTTTCTCAGATCGGCTGGTTACATATTCGACCTTCTCGGCTCGAATAACGTACGAATAACCCTTATCAGGTCGGCCGTACCCTCACATGATCGGCACGTGTGTCTTGATGTATCTTCTATCTGATGCTGAACTTAATCTTTGCTGAGGGGGATAAATGTATTTTATTGATTATATTTTTACCCTCGTCAATTGACCCCTAGTTTCGGCTGCTTTTTACCGAATCGGTAGAGTAGTTGAAGCTATATAGGGTGTACTCATAAGGGATCTGTCTCGAACTCATGCGTTTATACGTGTAACCGTTTGCACGAAGCATGCTTCATCGTATTAAATGTGATGTGACCGTTTGATAGCTTTTTACGGAGAGACGCACTTCTTGCACATGCCAGAAGTGTCGTTTCGATGCCCCCATGGTAATTAATTTTGATTTTCAAGGGTGAAGAACCTTCATTAATTTGAACCCCAAGGGTGAAGGACCTGACGCCCATTCCCCTTTTATTTACTTAGTATTCTTCGTCACCGTCCTTTGTCTTCTTCGCCTTCATCTTTCGTCTTCTTCGTCTTCGTCATCCATTTGTAAGTCGTCTGGTACACTTCTTGTCTTCCTCTTTCTTTCTTGTGCGCATTTCTCACGTACTCATTCTCCGAATATGGGAGTTTCTGTAGGCACTTAACAACTTCGGCGAGTATAGCAGAATTCTGTCATCACTATAACATTCCAGATGACGTAGTTATAGAAATCAATAGACTTGAGACTCATCTTGAGATTCGGGATGAGGATTCGATCCATATTCTTTTAATGGCCGTTACAGAGGGTGGGGTCAGATTTTCCCTCCATCCCTTGCTCCGTAGGGTTCTAGCCTAGTATCGGCTAAACCCTATGCTGATTTCTATAAACACTTATCGCATAGTGATGGGCATAGTCCGTCTGAACGAATTGTGCAACACCAACTTAGGTTTATGGGACATCAATTATAACTATGAGATGACCTATAATAAGGACGAGAAATGGTATCTTAAATCACGTAGGGGTCGTGAGAAAATAGTCACCCATCTTGTCGATTCAAATAGGGGGAACGACGATGACTTCTTGATTGTTTCTGGAAATTGGGAGTTCTCACCCAATGAACCCAAGCAAACGCAGATTCCTGTGCCTCGTAGTTTCGAGCAACCCTGTCAGTTCCCTGTTCTTCACTTTGACGCATTTCTTATGCTTTAGTTTATAATTTCTGCCTATGTTCTTGATTTGTTTGCAGCTGTCAACACAAATTGAGGTCGAAAAATCCACGCTACACGTCCAGAGGATTTGAAGAAAGTGCTGGGTTACAAGAGCGTTGAGGGACATGTAAAACCTAGGTCGGCTGAAGTTTTGCTGCGATATAACCGACTTATCGAGGTTATATCAAAGAGAAAGATCACGTAGCCGAGGTGGTTGCGGACAATCCTGAGATTTCTATCCCCGAAGGCATCTCGTTGCGATATCTAAGAGAACCACACCGTGTCATTATTGCTGCAGTCACCGAGGCCCCAAGTTCTTCTTCCTCTTCCTCATCAACGGGTAATTCAGGTTCCCGATCGCGAGTACTCTGGAACACTGAAGATGAAGAAGAAATTGACCAAGAAATTATGTCGAAGAATCCGAATGTTCCAAACCTGAGGGAACTAATGAAGCAAAGAAAAAAAGGCAGCTGCCGAGGTGAAGAAGAAGGCGACCCCTACTGAGGCCAAAAAGCCTTCTGGTGTGGTTGTGGTCAAGAGGAAGCTGATGAAGACAACGCTCAAGAGAGCCTCTCCCCCTTCCCTGCCGATACGGGTGGCATTCCCGTCGATTCCAAGAGGAGGAGGCTGGCCAAAGCTCATGCTGCTGGTCCTTCCAAGGCGAAGGGAAAATCTAGGAATCATAAGAAGGCAGACATATGGGCTTCTGCTCTTCTGGTGGATGGTGTGACACCCATCATAGTTGCCGACACTGTCGGTGACTTGGGTGTCGCCCCTGCTCTGGCCTAGGACTGATGTTGTCGAGGGACGTCGAGCCCTACTCTGCGTTTGATGACCGTTCCCTGTTGCGGACTGTGATTGCTCATAATATTTTTGTAAGTATTCGTACTTTGAGTATTTTTTGTGATTGATTTGATATCTTATCGATTGTTTTGTCTGTGCAGGCCATCCAGAAGACCATGCTATGTCTTGGACAGAGTCAGGATCGGGAAACACGGCTCACTGTGGCGGAAGCCGAAGTCCGTGATTTTAAGCTAGAGTTCTCTAAGGCCCAAGATGAAGCTGATAACTACAAGAAAAAGGCATTGGAGATTGCTCAGAGGGCCTAATCCTTTAGCCATCTATTGGCCGAGGAGAAGAAGAAGACAGCCGATCTGTTAGCTGAGATGATGGCTCTGAAAATGAAGCATGCCGAGGATATGTTTGCTTAGGAGGCCAAGACTTATAAAACGGGGTGCAGATAAAGCTGTTGAAGACTTCGTGAACAACCAGATCCCCGAAATGCAGGAAGATTTCCTTGCTACTAGATGGAGGGCGACATTGAAAGTATGCAATGTGTCCGTGGACTCGCCCTTGTTCAAAGAGATTCCTCATTCGTCCAAACTTGACGAAGAGGAGACTGTGCATGCCGAGGTAGAGATTCCTGACGGTGGCATCACCGACCTGACGGTTGACGATCACGAGGTTGCGGATGTCGACAACAATGCTGAAGGTGGAAAAGACTTTCTGGAGGACCCAATTGACATCGTTTGACTGATGTCTTGCTTTTTGCGTGCCTTGTTTTATGCAGACACATTTGTTCTTTGTTTTTTTTTTGTCTATTTTGGTCATGCACTGATTCGTCTTTTGCTGCACATGAATATTTGAACCGACTTGAGAAAGGCGGTTCTTGCTATGTCCAAGCCGGGAAGATTGGATCAATGACCAACCAATCTAAGAAGGTGGCCTGGTAAGTTGCCGAATTGGGAAAGGCAATCTGACACGTTACGTACCTGATAAGGGTGGTGGGCAGTCTTGATCCGAGATAAGTCGGGATAATGTTCTAAATAGATATGGATGGGAAATGCATGGCTAATTTAATTTATATGAAATTAAATAAAACTCTACTGAAATAAGGCAACTACTTGATAGAGATCAAAGTTAGCAGTTATCTCATTAGTGGCTAATCAGAAGGTATTCCACTACAACTCTAATCGGGAATCCATGTTTTAAGAGAATTAGGACAGATTAAGTCCATAAATAAAGATCCAAGTCAACAGAGAAAAGTACGTACTAATTCACTAGTTAATAGAGAATATTAGCTTGATTTATATTCATCATTATAAGTTTTGCCTGACTTACATCGGAGTGCCTTTCCACCACAACAGAGGAGGGTCCTTTGACCGGTTATTGTTTTGCAGATTACATGTCCATCCAAATTGAGAGCATTATTTTTACTGGATAATGCGGTCCTATCTTTTTTTTTTCCTGATTGTGAAAATCAATCCACTTACAATACTATTCTTTGAAAATTAACAAATACTCCCTAAATGTCACTAGACAGATGTGCCCACATTATCATGGATGTGTATAGGGCCACGAAGCAAGATATCCAATTGTTACCACTTGTCAGTTTCTTAAAGAGAACTTTTTGAGCTTTGAATATATATATTTTAATACATAAAGACAGAGTATTAGTTTTGTGTCTTATAAATTTATCACTTTGTCAACTTTTATCATTATCAAAATTACCTTTTAAAAATTAAACATTTGATTCATTCAAATCTTTTAGACAAGAACTGCATATAGATTTTCCAATGCCCTTGATTATTTTAGACAAGAACAACTAAATGACATTTTAAAATGTTCTTTTTACTTCATGTGTCATTATTATTGTTGGGCGGAGGTCAGGTGGGTCAACCCCTCATTTGACCCTTTGTGTAACACATACAATTTTCGAGACGTTAATAAATGAGCTTTTGAAAATTCACTTCTTCTCATTTCATTTAAGTAGGTAAAAGTAAATGTGGAGGCTACGAATATCCACATACCTAATCTGATTTGTCTCCGTGATCTAGGTTGTTTATATACCATGCACGTGAAACAATCAGTTAGTGCCACCCAGGCTATTTCCAGTCAGAAGACACTCCGATGCTTAAGTTAGAACATGTGGGACAAAAACACAATAGTGATTGCACTTGTAATTGATTACGTACCTATTTTGGCCTTGCATTTTCATATTTATTAGTCACCAAGTTCCTTGACATGGTAAGTGAATAAAATGGGATCTTTTTTCAATTTGTACATTGGCAAATTTGGCTATTTTCTAGCAACATAAGGATTTCCTAAATAAAAACATTACAAAAACTTTGAACTTTCCTATTCGAGTGCCCTTCCAATTTTAGAAGGTTCTAACCCCCTGATCGAGTGGTGGATTGGTCAACTTGGCATTGTGACAAACCATGCACCGAGCCCCTAGTCTCACGTCAGTGGTCTTTCGGTCCGTTCAGCAATATAATCGTGGCGACAACCCACGTTGCCGACACAAACCAACTATTTGGTCCATCTTCCTAGTGACGGGTTAGTCCGTAATTCGGCACATTACAATAGCCCCTCAAGTAAGCGTCAGTTCGATTGGCGGTTGATTGATACGAGTGGTCGAATTGATAAAGCTGTAACATGCTTACACGTGACGATTTTTTATTTTGTATGTTCCACCGAGTCAAGTCTCAGCGTGTATTTGTACCCCTGAAGAATGTTCGATGCATTCCACAGATCACATAGTTTGGCTAATCAATGGATTCATAATTCTCGAACAAGAAAATCTTATCATTCACTGAGCTTATCCTCAGGTGTGATTTGTCTTTTCGGTAATTTTTACCGGACATCTACTTCGTGGGATTTGTGATTTCCAAACAAAGAAATCCTATCCCTTGTTGAGTGTATCCTCGGACATGATTTTCTTTGTCGACAATCCTACCAATGTTCACTTCAGTTATACCAGGTCTGAGGCTCCCAAACAATGGGACCCAAACCTTTAGCGAGTGTCTTCTCGGTCATTCGAGATCGGTCTAGGGGTCCCATCTTTAGGACCCTAACCTTTAGCGAGCATCTTCTCGGTCGTTCGAGATCGGTCCAGTGCTCCCATCTTTGGGATCCCAACCTTTAGCGAGCTGTCCCTTGGATGAAATTTTGGTCGGCCATTCCACCGACATGAGAGTTAAAACCCATTGCTGCATGAAACCATGTTCATATTGCATACCATGAATGAAGCCTTTTGAGATTTGTGCATTCCGTTTCTGAGGTATGGGATTTACGTCAATGTCTTCTGATTTGTAAGCCCCCGTCTTGACCTATTCTACGACTTGGTAATTCTTGATCGCGATCAAACCAACACGGCACCGCAAGTCGGTACTCGATCTCCCTTAAATCTTCTTTTGGCCTCTTGTGAGTTCGGCCGACTACCGGGGTGGGCGTTGGAATGTTGTCCACCTCTTGATCTCCTAACCTCTTTCATTCGGTGATAAAAGTTATGTCAGTTCTGAGCTGGAGAATCTCCAAACATAAGCTATCAAGGGCGTGTTCCCCCTTTTTCAGATCGTGCTTCGGCTGCCTAATGTGTTATCGCATAGTCAGCTTGGGAGATGCCTCTAAAGCCGGTGGATCCGTTGAAATGCCATTATCTACACATGCACTTGTTTTTCTATTATCGGAGAGTCCCACTAGAGCCTCACCATTGTTTCTGATCGTTCTAACTTCCATCATCAACAAAGATTTGTACTTATTAGAAAAGAAAGATTATCATTCTCCACCTATCTGATCTGATTCTCCACTTAACAGAGTCGCCAATTGTGGGGGTCGCGAATATCCACCTATCTGATCTGATTCATCTCCGTGATCCAAGTTGTTCCGGTAACCTGCGCAGGGAACAACCAGTTAGTGCCACTTGATCTGTCTCCTAGTAAAAGACATTCCAATACTTAAGTTAGACTTTGTGGGACAAAGTACAATAGTGATTGCACTTGTAATTGATTGCGTATATGATCTTACTTTGCATTCCTATATTTATAAGCCATTAAGTGCCTTGGCATGGTAAGTGAATAACACAAGATCATTTTTCAATTTGTGCATTGCCAAATCTGGCTATTTTCATTCCCATTTTTTATTCTACTACTTTTGCAAAATGCATTCTGCATATTTTTCCCAAATACTCCTCCCAAATTTAAACCTAATTTTGGCCATAATTCAAAAAGCCAAGAATAAAAAGCTGAAAAATAGACTCCCAAACACACCCTTAGTAACCATTATGAAAAATCACTGTAAGCATTGATTTACAAATCTGTTTCATATGTATATTGCACTCGACAGAATATCTATTCTACGGGCTTTCCATCATTTCGGTACTTACATAACCATCGGAGGGCATTTTGACCATTGACTAGAGTGTCACTAACTAATTGTTCCCTTGCGCATATAAGGCTTCTAGATAAGGAACCAATTAGAGCGAATGTAGGTCAACTTTCTTTTAGCTACATCAGGACTCGTGGGGGAGTCCTATATGTTGGAAAAAAAATCTCGAACAAACAACGTTCAAGCCCACAACGCCCCTTACGGATCTTGAGAACAATGGATTACCGAACAAAAACAAAACAATCACACGCGCGTGATAGAAAAATAGAAAGAAAAGAACGAGGTACAAGATATACGTGGAAAACCTCAACGCAAAGAAAAACCATGGGAGCCACACCAGTTCACTATGAATCGAATCAATGTGTACAAGTCTTCTCACAATCTCTCTAAGATTTGTGTTTTCTCTTGACTCTCTCTCTCTATAAAGCTTGATTATTCTTCTAATATCTTAGGAAACCTCCCTAAAGATATATATAACAAATCATATCTCTTAGAAAACCTCCTAAAAGAGATATATATTAAATCCCTAAACAATAGGAAAAGATTTGATCCTAATTGGATTAGGAAAGAACAAATCTTGAGAGTCTTGCAAAGTCTCCGCGCATCCCCACACTATCGGTAGTACCAGTCACAGCTTGACACTTATTATCGGTAATCCCAGGCACTGCCCAAAAAGTCAGTGGCAAATACTACCGGTAATTCCAGTCACTGCTTGACACTTATTACCGGTAATACGAGGCACTGTCCCAAAAATTTATTTTTGTCTTCAAGGCACTAAATCAACCCGGATGGGCATTTCAGTGGGGGGGGGGGGGGGGGGGAGGGTCTTCACCCCCTAAGAATCTCCCACTTGAAGATCTCCACAGCTTCAACGAATAACCCTATTGCAAATCCGAATCTCCTCAATCATAGACGTGGTCATCTAACCCCTCTTGGTGTGACTCCTGTGGCCTATTATCTTCTCAAGCATGAAGGCCTACTGAAGTTGAACACAACTTCCGTTTCTCAACTGTAACCGCCTTGGTCAACATATCTGCCAGATTTTTGCTCCCCAAAATCTTTTCTAGTAATAAATCCCCATATTCCAAAAGTGAACGGATAAAGTGGTACCTTAAATTAATATGCTTCGTCCTAGCATGGAACACTGGATTCTTGGCAAGGTGAATGGCACTCTGGCTATCACTAAAAAGAACATTGTTCTCTTGCTTCAAACCCAACTCCTCCAAGAAACCCTTCAACCAAATCATCTCTTTTGCAGCCTCAGTCACGGCCACATATTTAGCTTTTGTCGTGGATAATGTCAGTAATTTCTGCAGACGTGAAACCCAACTCACCGCTGTTGAACCAATCGTATAGACATAGCCTGTGGTGCTTCGCCGCGTATCCTGATCACCAACAAAGTCTGCATCCACATATCCTTGCACTGTCAGTTTTTCTCTCCCGAAACAAAGTGGCAAATCAGTGGAACCCTTTAGGTATCTCATGATCCACTTTACTGCTTCCCAATGTTGCTTTCCCGGATTGGTAGCAAACCTGCTCACAACTCCCACTGCATGGGCAATATCTGGTCTCGTGCTCACCATCGCATACATTAAGCTACCAATGGCTGAGGCATACGGAACCTTGGCCATATACTCCTTCTCCGCATCTGTCTTGGGTGATTGCCCTTGAGAAAGTTCGAAATGACTTCCCAGGGGTGTGCTAACTGCCTTAGCGCCCTGCATATTGAACCTCTCCATAACACGTTCAATATACTCAGCTTGACTCAACCGCAAGGTTCCTTGAGCCCTATCCCTGCTAATTCTCATCCCAAGTATCTGCTTAGCTGCTGTGGAGTCTGGAATCCAACTTAGACTTTTCGGGTTGATGAATCGAATCCTCTCGAGTATCCTGCAAAACACTCAACACTAAATTAGTGCCGACTAAGGGTTAGATCTCCGGTGGGCACTCCAACGATCAAGTTAGCTCTTTAGGAAGAATAGAAGCAACTTGAAAGTATGTTCTTAGCGCGAGTGTGCATGTACCTGTAGCAGGAGTGCCGCTGGAGTATTTATAGAGTAGGGATCCAACCCTTTAGCGGTGTCTTCGACAGAAAAAGCGGGTCGTGGTCCAGAAATCACGTAGGCGTCGCCACGTGCCCCACATCCGTGCTGATCGGAGGGAGCACGTCTGCACTACCTTCCCCACGTTGATCCGAATTACAAGAAGCACGTACCCACGTAGCGGTACCGTGCATATGTTTTCCGAATAGACGGGTGCCGAAGGACGAGTGCCAACACCGTTCGTTCGGTCTAGATACCGAGGACAAACAGTCTCGACAATGGGCCGAACCCAGCTACCGTTGGGTGCCAAGCATGACAATGGGCCGAAGGTAACACTGCCGGAGAGAAGACGGGCCGAAGGCCCATCAACTTATGGCCCATGGTTGTGCATTCTCAGCCTACCACAATAGCCCCTCAATTCAGCCGTATGCGGCATGGTACGGGGGAATTGAACTCCACGGTGGCAGAGGACTAGCACAACGGCAGATTGCAACTGACGTCTGTAGAGAGCCCGTGTTATATATTGATGCTCCGGGGCATTTTGTACGGAGCCGAACGAACCTGTGCGGTTGAATTTATTCAAAACGTCAGAGTTGGATATGGCGCCGCGTGGCGCTCGATCCAACGGCTAGAGCTGAAGAGGCGTTGCGTGGCGGTGCACGCGGTGAATTAGTCAGAGCATCAGAAGCTGAGATGGCACTACGTGGGGCTCGATCCAATGGCTAGAGCCAAAGAGGCGTCGCGTGGTGGCGCACGCGATGAATCAGTCAGAGCGTCAGACGCTGAGATGGCGCTACGTGGCTCTCGATCCAACGGTCAGAGCCGAAGGGGCGTCGCATGGCGGCGCACGCTATGCGTCAGATGCTGAGATGGCGACACGTGGTGACTCATCCGACGGTTAGACCCGAAGGGGCGTCGCATGGCGGCGCACGCGATGCGTCAGACGCTGAGATGGCAACACGTGGTGACTCATCCGATGGCCGGAGACGAAACGTTTCAAATCCTCGTGCGAGACGCCTCGTATCCAGAGCCGGCCGTTTTCCCGGTTCACAAGCCCCAGTATATATAGATGGTCTGGAAGAACTTTGAGGTTTTCTTCCAGACCATTGTGCCTCCCACGAGTTCTTGAGTTTGTTTCAAGCATTATCCACTTGAGTTCGAAGATCCTTGCTCACTCGTTCGCGAATCTTTGGTAAGCTTTTATGCTTTTTTCTTCTTGCAAGCGTTTCATTTTCATCTAAGTTAGATAGGTAGGATTAGTAATATTCCTTACTGTAATCGCCTAAGTGCATAGTTCGTATCCCAGGTTACGGCCGAACGATGGTACTTTCGGCCGAGGACACTCTGAGGGGATGCGAAGCGCCGATCCCTTTAGCTTAATCAGTTGAGTCCGAGTTTAGCACACCACTACAGATAGGGAGACCGCCGAGGGTAGATTCTAGTAGTAGACCGTACCTCAGATATTTTATTTAACACTCGTGCACGTCTTTATAGGATGTTTGAGCCGGAAGTAGACTCAGCACAGATGCTGTCATCCAGCGCCGAACAGGCTGGACCTAGTGGCTCGACAGGGCTTCCAGATGCCGAGGTGATGCCGAAGACCTCGGCCTCTCACTCGGGGAAGAACCGGTATTCTCAATTTTTCGAGGATCCGGAGAGCCTTGCTGATTTCTGTACGACATATGGAGTGCCGGACAACGTGTCGATAGAGCTAGTTCGGCCGGGGGACAACGTCATGACGGACGACTACCAAATCGTCCTTCCCTTGATGGTTATCATCGAGGGCGGAGTGCGTTTTCCCTTCCACCCGTTCCTTCGGCAGGTTCTGAACGTCCTCCAATTGACCCCCTCCCAGGTGACCATCAATTCCTATCGTATAGTCGTCGGGGTCATCGAACTGAAGAAGAGGTACCAGCTGGAGTTTGAGGTCGAAGTTCTGTTCGGCCTCTACCTGGTAAGCCAGAATAAGGTAGCTAGGAGGAAGTACCTCAGCTGCCGAACCAGGCAGAGAAGACTGATACGAGGCCTGCCGGACTCCGACAAATATGCCAATGACTTTGTCGTAGTTCGGGGGAATTTGAATTCGCGTTAGGCGAATACCGCTTCCACCCAATCCCGCGGGTTGCGGGGTTCGCCGATAAGTATTGTACGACCTATTTTCTTGTTCTGCATTCCATTCATTTATCTGATACTAACTCATTGTCCACTTGCAGGAAAAGGAGTCGTTGATAGCTTGCGGAGCAAGGCCTCGTGGGACAGAATTAGTCGTGCCTTCGCAATCCGAAGAAGGCATAGAGACTGCTCGGGTACGTGGAAGTCTACCGGTCGAAGTTCAAGTGCCGGGGAGACTCCAGCAGTAGCGAAAGTGCCGAAGGCTCAGAAGCGCACCGCACCGATGCTGCTCCGCTTGGGGTGATCAGGGAGCCGCAAGAAGAGGCGACGCCGGAGACCGTCATCCCAATCTCCTCAGGTACCTGCTCTTCAAATACTTCCTCTGGTTATAGTCGTCAGTCGGTCAGCATCAGTGACCAGGAGTTGAAAGACCTGTTCACAGAGATTGATGAAATGCCGAGGAAGGCTCCAGAGGAGGTCACCCTGAAGCTGGCGGTCGGTGGATCCGCACCGAAGTCCGCTCGTCCTGCTGATCCTCAAAAGAAGAGGAAAGAACCTGAAGAAGGCGCCGCAGTGGCGAAAAAACCAAGGGAGGCTAAGGAAGACTCCCGACCGAAGGCTACTGGGGCCTCACATGCAAAGGGGGATGCTGCCGCACTGCCGAAGGCGAACCGACCCCTTGCTGTGACCGAGGCGGCGGGCACATCAACGCCTCCCAGTTTCGTACCGCAATGCATGTTCGACGGCCGACCGTTGAACACTGAAGACTCCCTCAACACAGATCCACTCATAGCGTTGTTGCTGGCTGAAGGGATGACACTCCCTAAGGATGCCGAAGCCCTGCCGAAGACCTTGGACGCCTTGTTCCTCAAAATGGCTCGGCTAATGGTGAAGGTATTGTATCATTCTTCCTTAAGTACCCTTTCTGTTTCATTATTTCGTACTCATCATTTCTCTGTTGGTGTCTTGCAGGTGACCCAACATTTGGCGCCGGTGAAGGAGGGGCTGCTGCGGAAGGCCAGTCAAATCCGCAGCCTGAGGGGCATGCATGAGCAAGAGCTCGGGGCAAAGAATCGGATGCGTGAGGAGCGCAATGCTGCCCACGCGGCCTTGACCGAGGCCAAAGAGAAGGAAAAAGCTCTGTCCCTTGACCTGGAGGCCACCAAGAAGGAGATGGCCCTAACAATTGATGAAGCTGACTCCAAAGGCTACTCCGATGGGTACGCCGAAGCTCATGGGAAGTTCCTGAAGCAAATGGAAGGCATCAACGCCCAACTGGCCGGGCTGCTAGAGGATGCCTTCCGTAGCGGCTATCTTCGGGCGCTCAAGGCGACTGAAGTACCGGAGGGATTGTCTCTGTACGAGAACATCCCTCTGTATGGAGCTCCAATGGCTGCTGCTGAGCAAACTTGCGAACCTTCTGCCGTACCGCAGCCACAAGCCGAAGAGACCCCGGCTCCGGATGTGGAACAAGTACCCGCAGGAGATCCCGACTGCTCCAACACCAGAGACGGAGGCTAACCTGCCTGAAATAGGAGTTTGTAGTAGGGCCTTCGTGCGGAACAACTTCCTTTGTTTTGTTTTTTATATATATATATTTTTTTAGTAGCAGTAGGGCTTTTGTAAGGACCAATTTCTGAAGGAATACAATGACTTCTTCTCTAATTTGTTATGCCTTGACTTCTTTGTTGTGTTTAAACAATCGCCGAACCGTGCTGGTTTATGTCTTTGTTCTAACGATCACCGAAGCATGTTGGCTTATTTTCTTATGATAGCATAAGTTGTATGGTAGCATTCTAGTCAATGCCGAACCGTTCCTTCACAGATAACTGAGAGTGGCACATTGCCGGACGCTTGGAGAAATTACAAAAATTTCACAGGTAGATTGTCGCGCCCGGAAATTTCCTTGCTTTTAAATGCGACGTTTTAATGAAAATTGTTTAACAGCTGGGACTTATTTAAAAACTCAGAGTCGCCACTTGACATGAATTTTAGGTGTGTCAAGTCACCCTCTAAGGCCATTTTCAAAGAAGATGTCCTTAGAAAAATAATTTAATTTTAACTCAGAAATACGATTTTGTTTTATAAAAATGACTCCTTTAAAAGAAAACTGGTCTTGAAAACAGAGATGGGTTCGGGGATTCACTGTTACGAGTTGGGAAGGTGTTAGGCACCCAACATCGCCCTTTTGATAAATATCTCATGATTGCTGTACAATTGGATTAAAAGTGGAAACGGGTGCGGGAACAGGGTCCCGGCTTATGCAATTTAGTTTTTGGTGGCAAAAAAGTTAGAACGGATATATGTTAAGCTTTGACCAAAACATGGTATGCAAACTGGTATCTGCACGTCATGTTTCTATTCCCGTAGTGCCAGGTACCTTAAATCCCTGGCAGGAATTTTCAAGTTTAACAATGACCCGATTCCGTTTTTTAAATGGATTATCATGTCAACTTTCTTTTTTTTTGGTTTTATTTATCTACAATTCTTCATCCCGACAGCTACACAATCACTGACGGTCCAAATTGTAGATTTTAATAAATGTCACTTCAATGTTTTGAATTTGAGAGGTTAGTGGACACCTGTGAACTTGCCCCTTGTATAGCTTCGATGGCCCTCTCAATGTTTTGAATTTTTTGGATAAATGTTGGGCCTGGCCTTCCTTTTAGGCTTCCGACATTACCCTGGGCACTTGGCCTGACCAATTGGATTTGATTTATGGGAGGGGGTCTATGTTGTCCCACTGAAATATCAGCTACTGATTGGACATGAACTGCCCCTGTCTGGACTGATGTCAGGGAAGGGTTTGATGTTGCTGATGCCCCTGTCCCTGTGTTAAAGGAAAATGGCATTGATGCACTTTGTGGTGTCTGGTGCTGGGCTAGAAGTGCTTGGATCCTGATTTGAAGGCTCTCCATTTCCTTGAGAAGAACATTGTATTCTTCTCGAGAGACTGTGTCAGATTTAATGCAAAGAGACTATCGACTGATAGTTTGTTTCTTCTGCCATGGCTTTTGAACTGGCAGTTGCTTAGTCTACAGGTGAGACTCCTACTTTCCGCTTGTACCTTGTATTGCAGGGAAATATGTCAGTTTGTACTTCTGAAATGGATTGGTCCATAACATACAGTCAAAGGATGACAAGTGTGTGTACAAGGATCCTATTACTCATACGGATTTTTCATATCCTTCGAAGTTTGGCCAGAGGTTCGGCATGACTTCGGCATATGATTTTTTTTTTTGAAATGGTGAGAGTATCTGGTCCGTATGAGAATGGTCCTACACTTTGACTATATATTTTGGACGCTAAATTTAAGCATGTTAGGACAAAAATCTGGTTGGCAATTTTTGAAAAAAAATTTGTCCTTTACATAATCAACGAGAATTCTCTCCTTTACATGAATGTTCCTATCAAGATTTTGGCTTGACTCTCTTTTGAGGAAAACTACATGCAGCATGACGGCTTGGTTTTTGCTAATGCATTTCTAGCATGGTTTCACGGTTCCCAAATCTTCAAACCTCCGGCCCCCATGAAGGGTACCATCTTTGACTGGTGATTTGGTTGGAGTGTTCTTTTCAGTGAAAACCGTCTTTGGCTACAGAAAAAGCACCATTGACGATCGTCACGTACTTCGAACCCCTCCTAATCCTATGGGTAAAAATAAAAGGTAGAATGGAGATTGAGAAGAGAGTTGGGTATGTTGTGCTGAATGTATGCATATGCTGAAAATATATTTTTTTGTAAATATTTGGAGAGAATCCTTTCAGAGTAATGCAATACCCTGCAAAACAAATATTAATAACAATATATTTATGCATTTTTTTTGGCAATAGCGCACCTGAAAGACAACCACAAGAATGATGTTAGTAACAGGCCAAGGATAATTCGATAAAATTTTTTTGGGAAAATTTGAAAAGCCGAAATCCACTGATAAGGAAAAATAAAAGATTTGCAAACAGTACCCCTCTTTAACTTGCGTTACACCGTAAGTTTACCCAAATGGGGTAGGTTAATGGTTTCCGCTAAAAAGAGCCACGATTTGCAAATTCTTTTATTAATCCCTAAGTCCCCAGCGGAGTCGCCAGCTGTCGCGCCCGGAAATTTCCTTGCTTTTAAATGCGACGTTTTAATGAAAATTGTTTAACAGCTGGGACTTATTTAAAAACTCAGAGTCGCCACTTGACATGAATTTTAGGTGTGTCAAGTCACCCTCTAAGGCCATTTTCAAAAAAGATGTCCTTAGAAAAATAATTTAATTTTAACTCAGAAATACGATTCTGTTTTATAAAAATGACTCCTTTAAAAGAAAACTGGTCTTGAAAACAGAGATGGGTTCGGGAATTCACTGTTACGAGTTGGGAAGGTGTTAGGCACCCAACATCGCCCTTTTGGTACTTTATTTTCCCAATTAATTTTATTTTATTATCCTTGGCCAAATTTGATAAATATCTCATGATTGCTGTACAATTGGATTAAAAGTGGAAACGGGTGCGGGAACAGGGTCCCGGCTTATGCAATTTAGTTTTTGGTGGCAAAAAAGTTGGAACGGATATATGTTAAGCTTTGACCGAAACATGGTATGCAAACTGGTATCTGCACGTCATGTTTCTATTCCCGTAGTGCCAGGTACCTTAAATCCCTGGCAGGAATTTTCAAGTTTAACAATGACCCGATTCCGTTTTTTAAATGGATTATCATGTCAACTTTCTTTTTTTTTGGTTTTATTTATCTACAATTCTTCATCCCGACAGCTACACAATCACTGACGGTCCAAATTGTAGATTTTAATAAATGTCACTTCAATCACGATATTCTGTCGTGAAAAGATAACGTGCATTGCCCGTTAAATTTTCATCCCAAAAACACTAACATGGGCTACCTATGTCACCCGCGTGTTTATGGAATTCCGAGATTATCGGGATCTTTAACCAAGTGATATGGATAGTGTGTCAGCGTGAACCAACAGCACTATTCATATAACTTAGCTATGAAGTAACGAGTTTTTTTTTTTATTGATTTTACGTGAAATAAAAGTAAAAATAAAAGGAAAATTGCAGTAGGTTAAATAACGAATTTTTTTCTTTTATTGATTTTTCGTGAAATAAAATAAAAAGAAAATAGCAGTAACTGTTACGGGGAAACGGGAAAGGGAAAAAGTTAGAATTTAGTCCCAACAGGGGCCGACGCAGTCGAGCGATATGCCGGGGGGGTTGATTTTTATTTTAAGAGATTTTTGTTTAAATCACGAAAAGTACATTGGCATAGGCCAACACCGACTTTCGTAACTTAAACAGGCTAAATCACGAAAAGTACATTGGCATAGGCCAACACCGACTTTCGTGATTTAGCAGGCTAAATCCTGACATTCTAGAACTGCAGACTAGAAATTTCTAGAACTGCGGACTAGAGATGCGGATGCCCAATTGATATTTAGATAAAAAAAAGCAGAAAGAATAAATAAAAATATTCTGACATTCTAGAAATGCGGACTAGAAATTTCTAGAACTGCGGACTAGAGATGCGAACATCAATTCTTAAGCGTAGTATTTACATTAAATAAATAAAAAATAAAAAAAAGAAATTAAATGAACAGAGCAGAAATTAAATAAATAAGACAAAAATTGAAATAAAGTTAGATGTTGCAATGATACCTTTGTATCGATATTCGAATCTGGTTACATGAAAATAAGAAAGACACGCGAACGGTTAAGTAAAACCATAACCCGACATAACACTGGGTTTTAAAGCCCTGTTATCTCGAGGTATGCTAATATAATAGCGCGTCCGGTTCTTTCTAAATCTGAAAATAATTGGGCAGAACCTCTTCTTGTTTTTGGGCCAAAAGTCCTATCTAAAAACCCTAACTCTAATTTATTCCGGGTGTTTAAACATTTCACGACTACAGAGTCGAAAAATATTTGACTAACGGATGATTCTCGCTCTGGTGTATATCGACTCTCTAGAATTCCTACAGGTTTCCTAAAAAAATACGTTGTCTCTGTCTGGTTTCCTCTCTGGTTTTTTCTCTGTCCGGGTTTTCCTCCCAAAAATGGATCTAAAAATTCCTTCAGTTTCTGTTTCTCGCTCTCTGGTTTTCCTCTACGGGTTTCTCCTAAAAAATTCTGTCTCCAAGTTTCGTCCGTAACGGGGTTTTTATAGACAAATAGGGGCGGTGAAAGGGGAGAGAGAGAGCTGTGAGAGAAAGGGGGAGAGAGACAGGAGAGAGAGAGAGTGAGAGTTGGTGGGAGAGAAGAGAGAGAGAGAGCCACGTGTCAACAGAAGAGAGGAGAGAGGAACGGCGCGGCAGGAGGGAGGGGTTCTGGTGTGGGTGAGAGGGGTTGCCATGGACACGTGGCGGAGCGTGAGAGGGAGACAGCCGGAAGAGAGAGATAGGCGGTGGAAGCTAACCAATAGGGCTTGGCCACGTCATCGACCCATCTTCGCACGGCCGCACAGGATCAGACCCAAAGCACGGCATTCAAGCCGGTGAGAGGGAGAGAAACGATTGTGTGTGGGTGAGAGGAGATAGGTGGGACATGTGGCGCGGAGGTGGAGAGACACATGGGAGGAGAGAGAACGAGGCGGTGACTGCCGTCCAATGGGAAGAGGCCACGTCATCGATATAATGGGGGCGTCCGCACTGGATCAGGCCCAAGCCGTGCACGGCATTTAAGTCGGGCACGGCGCACGAGCCGTGCGCGGAATTTAAGGCGCGTGCACCCCACGCGCGCGTGGGACGCGTACGTCTGCTGACGTGTACTGATGACGTCAGCCTCCTCTTTAATATTTACTAAAATGCCACTGCTTTATAAAATGCTTTCGCGCGCTATTTCTTATCTTCGGATGTCCAAACGAACTCGGATTTGACCACGGATACAACCAATGGACTCGTGTCGTCGAGAGGATCATTTTGAGTCTAAAATTTGATTTATGTACATGTCGGCTCGTAAACCTATCTCCCAAATAATCACCGGTACACCACTACCATTCTTTAAAATGCCGTTTCTTGAGCTACCGAACTCAGATTTGACCATGGATACAGCCGATGGACTCGTATTTCTGTGCTGATAAATAACATGTGCCTCTCGATGTCTGAACATATTATCTCATAAATTGTGCCTCCGAGAGCCCGTTCTGAGCAATCAAAAATTGTCGGCGTTGTCCGATTTCACCCCGATCACTGCCACTGGACTTGTGTCGTCGTACTGATCAATAGTATGAGGTTCTCATGACTTGATGAAGCGGTCTCGTGAACAGTACTCCCGAACTCCGGACTGTGCAAGGGCAAAACGTCTTTTTGTGCCCAAATCCTTTTGAACCCGTTTTGATGGCATTTTTCATAATACTTTGAGCGGTGGGGTCAAAATCTGGTATCAACATAGATAACCAAGTATAGAGTGATAATCCGAACATAAAGAGCACCAAAACACCCCTTTATGGGAAAACAATCTTGATACATAGGTATTCATGTTCGTACAATGAATTGTAATAATGGAAGACCATAAGAACAGGAAACTCATTTTTACTGGAGGGCTCACAAGGCCGTACAATCTAGAACATAAACAACCGAAATTGAAGGGAGTGGGGGCCGAAGACCACTCGTTGCCTAGAAATAAAGCAAATGACCAAAGAGGAATTCACGCTTAGCCAATTTAATGATAGTACTTCCTTAAATTGTGAGCGTTCTAGGGTCGGGAAACCGGAGTTCCATCCATGTCTTCTAGTTTGTAAGAGCCGACCCCTACGATCTTGATCACTCGGTAGGGACCCTCCCAATTAGGACCGACCTTATTTGTCCGTTTTGAGCCGACAACCTTTCTGAGGACGAGATCATCCGGCTTGAATGATCTGGGACGAAACCTCGCGTTATAGCCTTGGGATGTAGTCTGTTGATATGCTGCAAGTCGAATCCGAACAGCTTCCCTTTGTTCTTCGGCTCCATCCAAAACAGTTGACAAAGCTTTGTTGTTGGTTTCCGGGTGGAATTCCTCAGTCCGCATCGTGGGAAGGCCAGCTTCAAGAGGGATGACGACTTCCATGCCGAAGGCCAAGGAGAACGGCGTTCGCCCGGTTGATCGGTGTGGCGTGGTTCGGTATGCCCATAGAACGCTGTGGAGTTCTTCAGCCCATCTACCCTTGGCTGACATTAGTCGTTTCTTAATTCCGCCGAGCAAGATTTTATTCGAAGCTTCGGCCTAGCCGTTACACTGAGGGTATGACGGTGTTGAGTTGAAGAATCGTATCCTGTGCTCGGCGCAGAAATTGGTAAATAGATCCCCAACGAACTGCGTGCCGTTATCAGAAATGAAAGCATAGGGAACACCGAACCTCGAGATGATGTTTCGCCAAACGAACCTCTTGACATCTTTGTCTTCAATTTTAACCAGGGGTTCGGCCTCGACCCACTTGGTGAAGTAGTCGGTAGTCGTGATCAGAAATTTAAAACCACCGAGGGCCACAGGAAATTTCCCGACTATGTCAAGCCCCCACTATGCAAATGGCCATGGACTGGACAAGGGGTTGAGTTGTTCGGCTGGCTGATGTATGAGCGGAGAGAACCTCTAGCATTGGTCGCAGCCTTTGACCATCAGATCGGCCTCTTTTTTCATGTTAGGCCACAGTATCCTTGGGTCACAGCATGGTGCACAAGCGACCGTCCTCCCGAATGGTATCCACATCTGCCAGAATGCAACTCCTGAAGTATAGCCCCAGTTTGCTTCGGGTGCACACACAACAGATAAGGTGTCGAGTACGCCCTCCGGTACAACTTGTTTCCGGGTCCTAGCCAGAACTGGGCGGCTTTGTGAATGACCTTGTGTGCTTCCCTTCGGTCTACCGGTAAGGTTTCGTCCTGGAGGTACGATAAAATGGGATCCATCCAACTGGGATCCTGTGAAATGCAATTGACCTCCTCGTTAACAACAGGTTTTTCAATGCTCGGCTGTGGGAGGACATCGACAGAGACAGTCCTCTGCCCCCCAGCGTCCATGGCCGATGCGAGACCGGCTAAGGCGTCGACATGGGCGTTTTGTTCACGAGGGATCTGATCCAATGAAAAACTGCGGAACCGTTGGCTGGTTTGTTGTAAGGTGGCTAGGTAGCGGGACATTCGGTCGTGACGGGCTTCATATTCGCCGGACAGTTGGTGGACGACCAGCTGAGAATCACTGTAGGCCTTGACGTGCTCGGCGCCGAGGTCTTCTGCGAAACGGAGGCCAGCTAATACGGCCTCGTATTCGGCCTTGTTGTTCGAGGCAAGGAATTCGAGCCGGATCGCCAGTTCATGGAGAATTCCCTCGGGCGAAATCAGGACGACCCCGGCTCCGGAACCATGGTCGTTGGAGGCGCCATCCACAAACATTCTCCAGAAGTTGCCGTGCAAAAGTTGCCATGGTGGCGACTCCACAGATTCTCTGTTCGGCAGGGTCGCTTTGAAGTCTGGTGTGAATTCGGCAATGAAATCGGCGAGCACTTGTCCTTTGATCACCGTTCTCGGCTGGTATTGGATGTCAAAGTTGGCCAATTCCACAGCCCACTTTGAAATACAGTTAGAAAGATCGGCCTTGCAGAACAAGCTTTTTAAGGGCTGTGCCATGAAGACCGTGATGGGTTGCGCCTGGAAATAGGGCGCGAGTTTTCGGGAAGCAGAGACTAGCGCCAGCGCGAGTTTCTCTAGAGGTAGGTATGTGGTCTCTGCACTGACCAGTGTTTTACTGGTATCGTAAATCGGAAGATGAGCTCGGTCATCTTGCCGGACAAGAATAGAACTGACCGCGTGTGGAGATACGGCCAGATAGATGAACAGAGGCTCGTTATCTTTGGGCGTTGAGAGTAATGGAGCCGATAAGTAGACCTTTAAATCATGGAGCGCTTGATCACATTCCGGAGTCCATTCGAAACTTCTCCGGCTGCATTTCTTGAGTAGTGCGAAGAAGGGACGACACTTATCCGAAGACCGGCTGGTGAACCTGTTAAGAGCGGCAGCCATTCCTGTTAATTTCTGAACGCCTTTGACAGTGTATGGCGCCGCTAGGTTGTTGATCGCGCTGATTTGATTTGGGTCGGCCTCGATGCCCCTTCTGGTAACTAGGTAACCCAAAAATTTCCCAGAACCGACCCCGAAGGCGCACTTGTCGGCGTTAAGATGGAGTTTGTGTTCTTTCAAAATGTCGAACACCTTCTGCAGGTGTTTGAGGTGCTTGGCTAGGGGACTGGTCCCTTCGGCCGCCATATCTCCTATCCAGTTGAGTCTCATGCGTAAGGGTAACATCCGAAGGTGTGGACGGAGGAGAGTACGACTGAGTGCTACTGACTGGTTGAGCCCCCAGCCTTCTGTGAACCGAGACTCGCCGAGACCCTCGTTCAGCATCTGAGCAGTTCTCAGACGGTGTGGTTCGGGTTCGTCCCTGGCTCCGTGTCTCATTGATCTCGTTTACTTCGGTCTCGACTCCCAGTCGTTCGAGGGCCGGACGCTTCTGCCTTTCTCTTTGCTCTGGAGAGCGTGTCCGACGGTGCCTTCGTCGCCGAGCTTGCGACGTTTTGCCGTTCTGGTTAGGTTTGATGGCAACTTTGAGTTGCGCAACCTCTTCTCTGACTATTTGAAGCAACTGATCCTTTTCTGCCAGTCGCGCTTCCAAGCGTTCGATGTATGCCCTTTCCCTCAGATCAGCATGAACTTCAACAGGTGGAGGTGGAGGAAAAATCGGTAAAGTTGCTAGGTCAGTCTCAGTAGCTACCATTGTTGGGTTTGGTGAGAATTGAGGTAATGGTTTAAGGATGAGAAGTCAGATGGATCTCCCACTGTGGTCGCCAAATTGTGGAGTCTGGAATCTAACTTAGACTTCTCGGGTTGATGAATCGAATCCTCTCGAGTATCCTACAAAACACTCAACACTAAATTAGTGCCGACCGGGGGTTGGATCTCCGGTGGGCACTCCGACGATCAAGTGAGCTCTTTAGGAAGAATAGAAGCAACTTGAAAGTATGTTCTTAGCGCGAGTGTGTATGTACCTGTAGCAAGAGTGCCGCTGGAGTATTTATAGAGTAGGGATCCAACCCTTTAGCGGTGTCTTCGGCAGAAAAAGCGGGTCGTGGTCCGGAAATCACGGAGGCGTCGCCACGTGCCCCACATCCGTGCGGATCGGAGGGAGCACGTTTGCACTACCTTCCCCACATTGATTCGAATTACAAGGAGCACGTACCCACGTAGCGGTACCGTGCATATGTTTACCGAATAGAGAAGCCGAAGACGTAGTTCGAACCGAACACGGGCGCCGAAGGACGAGTGCCAACACCGTTCGTTTGGTCCAGATACCGAGGACAAACAGTCTCAACAATGGGCCGAACCCAGCTACCGTTGGGCGCCAAGCATGACAATGGGCCGAAGGTAACACTACCGGAGAGAAGACGAGCCGAAGGCCCATCGTCTTATGGCCCATGGTTGTGCGTATCTCGGCCTACCACAGCTGCACCCAAATCTTTCATGGTAAATTCATTTGCCAACTGTTGCTTCAATCTGTTGATCTCCCTAACACAGGAACCTGCTACAAGCATATCATCTACATAGAGTAATAAAACAATGTAGCTAGACTCAAAACTCTTGAAGTAACAACAGTGATCTGAATTGCACATTGTGTAGCCACTGCACTGCATGAAACCATTAAACTTTCTATCCCACTGTCTGGGAGCCTGTTTTAAACCATACAGACTCTTCTTGAGTCTGCACACCATCGCTTCCTTGCCTTTCACATTGAAGCCAACAGGTTGCTTTATGTAGATTTCTTCATCCAAGTCACCATGAAGAAAAGCAGTTTTGAAATCTAACTGCTCAAGGTGGAGATTCTCAGCAGCAACCATACTCAACACCACTTGTATAGTGGCAGTCTTCACAACTGGCGAAAATATCTCTGTATAATCGACCCCCTCCTTTTGTTGGAAGCCCTTTACAACCAATCTTACCTTGTACCTTTTCTTGCCATCACTTTCTTGCTTGAGTCGATAGATCCATTTATCGTGCAGGGCTTTCTTTCCTGCGGGAAGCTGAGCTAATTGCCAAGTACTGTTGGAATAAAGAGAATTCATCTCTTCCTGCATCGCATCCTTCCACTTAGCTGACTTAGGAACCTACAAAGCCTCATCATAGCATTCTGGCTCTCCTCCATCTGTCAAAAGTAAGTAATCAAGCGAAGAAATATATTTCGGATTTGGCTTGGTTACTCTGGTTGACCTCCTTGTTTGTCTGACTGTTGAACTAGATTCTGTCTGTGAAGCTGCCCCATCTGAAACTGTCCCATCTGAAACTGTCCCCTCTAAAACTATCTCCTCTGTCTGACCAGAATTCTGCTCAACCCCACTATCAAGTGGAAGATCCTCCAATCCAAAGTACTCAGATATATCTCCATCCGAAATGGTACTCCCACTGCTCAATTTGTTGTCCCTATCTCTGTACATTAACTTTTTATTGAACACAACGTCTCTGCTTCTGATTATTTTCTTTTTCTTGTCATCCCAAAAACGATAACCAAACTCATCTCCGCCATATCCAATAAAAGTGCACTTCTGTGACTTAGTATCAAGCTTGTCCCTGCCATGATCACTAATATGCACATAGGAAACACAACCGAAAACACGTAAATGCGATAAATTTACCTCTTTACCGCTCCAAGCCTCCTTTGGTATGCCAAAGTTCAACGGAACTGATGGCCCAAGATTGATCAAGTATGCTGCCGTGCTGACTGCTTCTGCCCAAAACTGTTTAGGCAACCCTGCGTGTATCCGCATGCTCCTAGCACGCTCTGTCAATGTCCGGTTCATCCTCTCTGCGATTCCATTGAGTTGTGGAGTCCCTGGTGGTGTCTTCTCTAAACGAATCCCATTTAGAGCGCATGCTTTCTTGAACTCTCCCAACTCGTATTCTCCGCCATTGTCGGACCTTAACTTTTTCACCTTCAAATCTGTTTCATTCTCTACCATGGCCTTCCACTTCATGAAGTCTTCGAACACCTCTGACTTGTGCTTCATGAAGTATACCCATACCTTCCTCGAGTGATCGTCGACAAAAGTAACATAGTAATACGAACCGCCATGAGAAGATATTGTAGCTGGGCCCCAAACATCTGTATGGACAAGCTCTAGCTTTTGAGCTCTAGGAGGCCTGCTGCCTTTCTGAAAACTCACCCGTTTTTGTTTTCTGAAGATGCAATCCTCACAGATGTCAATATCCACTGACTCCAAACCCGGTAGCTTCCCTTTTGAGTGCAAAATCTTCATCCCCTGCTCGCTCATATGCCCCAGTCTATTGTGCCACAGATCTGAACTCTTCTCGCCGTCTGCAACTGCGAGTGTGTCGCTACCATGTGAGGTCAAGTAAAGTGTACCAACTTTCTTGCCCTTAGCTATCACCATGGTGCCATTGGAGACTTTCCACGCGTCCTCTGTGAATGTAGAAGTATAACCTGCTGCTGCAAGCTGTCCAACCGAAACAAGATTCCTCTTTAAGTTCAAAACGTGTCTGACATCTTTCAAACACCATCTGGACCCTTGCATTGCAATCTGAACATCTCCCTTTCCCATAATACTACATGGCTTGTCGTCGACCAAGTATACTTTCCAAAGTCCCCTGCTACATAATTCTGCAGAATCTCCCTGTTAGCAGTGGCGTGGAATGAGGCACCCAAATCAATCACCCATGACTCGGCGTCGCTGTTCATAGCAAGAATAAGTGCATCGTGAAAAACGTGAGCCTCCTCCTCACCCTTGTCCTTTTTCAGTGCTTTGCAAGCTTGTGACATGTGACCTGCCTGGCCACAATTCCAACATTCACCTTTAATAGGCTGAACCTGAGATTTACCCCGATTTCCCTTGCCCTTCGATTTTGACCTGTTTCTGTTCTGATTTTGACCAACCTTATTTGATTTCTGCCCCTCTATTGCTCAAAACTTAGAGCTGAACCCGTTGTGCCTGTGCCTGAACCTGAACCTGAACTTTCGATCGAATGCCTTCTAACCTCCTCAGTCAAAATCAAACTCACAACCTCACTCAGTTTCAACTTTTCTTTCCCAGTCGAATTACTAACTGCAGTAACCGTACCATGCCAACTCGCTGGCAACTGAGATAGAATCAATAACGCTTGAACCTCATCATGAAACATGATATGCATAGAGGTAAGTTGATCAACAATCGTATTAAACGCACTGAGATGTGACATAAAGGAAACCCCTTCTGCCATAGACAGCTTGAAAAGCTTTTTCATAAAATTTACCTTATTCGCAACAGACGGTTGCTCGTACATCTTCTTTAATGCTTCCATTAGATCCTCCGTCGTTTTCTCCTTCAATATGTTGTGGGTGGTCGCCTTTGATAGGGACAAGCGAATAACCCCTAACGCCTTTCTGTCAAGAACGTCCCAATCTTCATCAGACTCTTCTGTCGTCTTCTTCCCTTTTGCTTTACCCAGCAACGGCCGAAAAAGATCCTTCTGATACAGATAGTCCTCTATCTGTGTCTTCCAATACGCAAAGTTTGACTTGTCAAACTTGTCGATCCTCTGTTTGCCTTTTTCAGAACCCATAGCTCCCACTGAAATCCTAGGTTGCCCAAACAAGATTAAACCCTAATCTGTTGAACAAAACCTACCGCAACCGCAGCTCTGATACCAGTTGTTGGGAAAAGAATCTCAAACAAACAACGTTCAAGCCCACAACGCCCCTTACGGATCTTGAGAATAATGGATCACCAAACAAAACAAAACAATCGCACGTGCGTAATAGAAAAATAGAAAGAAAAGAACGAGGCAAAAGATATTCGTGGAAAACCTCAACGCAAAGAAAAACCACGGGAGCCACACCAGTTCACTGTGAATCGAATCAATGAGTACAAGTTTTCTCACAATCTCTCTAAAACTTGTGTTTTCTCTTGATTCTCTCTTTCTCTAGAAAGCTTGATTATTCTTCTAATATCTTAGGAAACCTCCCTAAAGATATATATAACAAATCATATCTCTTAGGAAACCTCCTAAAAGAGATATATATTAAATCCCTAAACAATAGGAAAAGATTTGATCCTAATTGGATTAGGAAAGAACAAATCTTGATAGTCTTGCAAAGTCTCCGCGCATCCCCACACTACCGGTAGTACCAATCACAGCTTGACACTTATTACCGGTAATCCCAGGCACTGCCCAAAAAGTCAGTGGCAAATACTACCGGTAATTTCAGCCACTGCTTGACACTTACTACCGGTAATACGAGGCATTGTTCCAAAAATTCATTTTTATCTTCAAGGCACTAAATCAACCCGGATGGGCATTTCAGTGGGGGGTCTTCACCCCCTAACACTATAAAATCAAACCATATAGAGGGATGTTTTAGTATGTTATCATTAGAAACTAACACTTTTGGTAGAGAAGTTTATAGAAGAAGAAAATCTATTGAATAATTTATAAAATACGAAAAATCACTGTGTCTATTAGAACTTCAAGAATTTTTTTTGCATTTATTGAAAACCCCAAAGAAGATTAATACAAGTAACCCTTGATACAAATAATTGCAGACATGTTTATATTCACTGAGGTTTATACAAATAATATATACCCTTGCATTGCCGACACTTTTGGACCAGGTCCGAATAATGGCCCCATCCCATCACCGGCCAATTTACTTTCCTGGACCATTATCTTTTCCCACAAAATCAGTTATTGACCGGTTTGAGGTGTCTCTCATTCTTACCATAACTTCACTTGCCACTCTCACTGTCTTGCATTGAAGAAACACTAGCTCACACACCCGGCGTATGTGTTAAGTAAGAGTTGATTAATTTATCTCATTATAGAAATGATTACTTACAATATATAGTGGGAGATATTTTTTATGCGTGGTTCTAGATTGTTCAAAAATTATTCGTAATGCATATTAAGAGTAATTTAGAAATTCAAAAATTAAAACAGTGACAATTTAAGTACAACTGGTGCTTTCCCTTTATATCTAGAATAGATAATTTGCATGGAGCTTAGGTTCTAAACAATGTAGTCTAGTCAAGTGTAGCCTGCTCAAGTTTGATTTGAGAATTTTACAAATTTAGGAAAGAAAGCTTTGAAGTTTATTTTTTTACTAGTCGACCCAATTTGAAAAAAAAAAATTTAGTCGGCCCGGGCATGTGTTAAGTTCAAGTAGTTATAGACAGTATATATGGTTATTGATTCAACCGCTACATTGTTCAAGTAGTTATAGACAGTATTTGTTCTTGACTTTTCGAAGTTCTAGAGAGAGAGATAGAAAACTAGCGTATTCAGGAAGTTTCAACCCGAACTCAACCAGAATCGTTGGTGGTGGGTGGTTTACTCCAAATTGAAGCAGGATTGTTTACCTATCAACTCCTATGGTTTTACTTTACTGTTTTTCCAATGATTTAGATTGTAATTGCATGTTTAGAATTTTTGTTCGAACCAGAATGTTCATATCTGAAATTTCTAAATCCAGAGTGAGGTTGGTTACGGATTTTGAAATTTTCGGAAAAAGAAAATATTTTTTGTATAAGTCGCTTGAGCGAGCTCCAAAATTTTTTAATTTTACAAATTTGAACAAATGGCCTGTTTTGGCCACTCAAGCGAGCTAAGGTCGCTCGAGCGACCTGCTGAGAACCAAAAAATTTTCAAAATGTTTTAGGTTGTTGTACAGGCCCACGGGCTTTGGATCAAATGATCTTAATACGATCAGAATGCATGTATATCTTGCACAAGCATACACACACTATCTTTATGTCCACGGATTTCCGTGGGATGTCGTGAGAGTAGATTGACCAATTGGGACTATGATGCTAAGTTTAATGGTGAATCTTGCATGTTTATTATTGTCGTTAATTAGATTTGCCAAATTCTGGGTATGTTGTTGATGATGGAATTCTGGTTACTTTGATAAAAATGGAATTAATATTAATAGATGGAATGGTTTGATTGCAGCCGTTGTGTTGTTCGTTGAATTTTCATGTTTAAGTTCCGAGACGATTACCTTGGGTTAGATTTTTCGAATCTGTTCCTATTCCGGGATAGATTCCCGAGGTGAGTTGGTGATTCGATTCCCCTTCTGACTTGTATTTTGGGTTAGAGTCTCGAGGTGAGTTATGGAGGTTAGAGTCCCACATGCTTGCTCCGCGGGTTAGAGTTCCACTAGCCATCGTGCCATGTTTCATGTGGGTTAAAGTTCCACCGGGTGTCATCCTGATTAAAAGAATAAAAGAAACATAAAACTCTCATGTGTTATTTTACTACTTAATGTTATATCAGTAACTGTAGTTGTTACTTTGTTGTAATGTTTACTCTTATATCAGTATCTATTGTTGTTACTTTGTTGCAATGTTTACTCTTGCATCTACTATTACTGCTTTTCTTGTTATGTCATATATCTCGTTGCGTATGTTATACTCCTTTGGGTTTGATTTTTGGTAACCCTTTCTACTAAGTTTTTTTACTCATCGGTTTAACTTCTCTGCTCTTGATGTTTCATGCCAGATGTAGCTGTACAGACGAAGGATCCGACTAAGTAGGTAGAGTCAGAAGCTACCGATGTATAAACCTCCACATGACTGCCACACTCCTAGATAGGTTTGTTATTTATTTTGAAATTCAGTGTTAGCCTAGAAGGGGTATATCTATTATTTTACTTTACAACTTTACAACTTTATTTATCTGTCTTAAATTTTAATGAATAAAATATGGATATATTCTTAGTTAGTGTTTGACAAATAAAATGATAATAAAAAGATTTTAAATAATGTTCTGAAAGTCGGGGCGTTCTAATTTGGTATCATAGCTTAGGTTTAACCATCCTATGACTTTGGGTAGAACGGATAGAACACATTTCTGAGTGTTTTTGTTTTCTGATAGTTAGACATTTCAGTTCTTCTTGTTCCATGTATGCTACTATTCCAAGTCTATCAAATAACTATTTTACATTGTCAAATATCAAATTTTGAGCTATAGGTTCGCATTTGTTTAAGTCAGATGAGAGTAGGTAGAATTAGAAACAAGGTTTCACAACGATGAGGTGATTAAGGGTAGGTAGAGAACACTATGCATAGTTCAAGTTGTTTTCATTTACAAATTTGTATTTTGTTTGACAAACTGATAATTAGACAAACACCCCCTCCCCTCCGGCTCTGTAAAAACTGCATTGACATTATACAGAATGGCTTCCCCAAAAGACATGAATGATAACAATGAAAACAGTGGATGGGTTAACAATGAGACACATGTCAACACCAACAATTAGGACTTTCAAACAAACAATGTGCCATCGCGAGCTAACCCACCTGCGGTACCCTACCAAACGTTGTGTCAGGTGCAGAATAGTTAGCACAACTATTCCATGCATTTTTTACCACATGGACCACCACCACCCTTGCTGTAGATGTTGCCACCTCCGCCACCACTACAAGTACCACCACAATCACTTTAGATGCCCGAACAGCAACCAACACCCACCCCACCACCCACGGCATACTACCCAAATATACCTTATTATCCTTACCCACCACCATTTATGTCAAACACCTGACCTAGAGCTCCAATGACTCAGCGAATGTTGCTATTGGAATTTGGTAAGCATTGTCTTCCGGTGTTTAATGGAGAACCCAACCCTGTAGCTGCAGAAGAAGGGCTAAAGTAGATGGAGAAACTATACGACACTATGGAGATCACCAGTGACAGTGATAAGGTTGCTCCGGTGGGATGTTGTAAAGACTACCCAAGAGATGGAGACTATGACCTGGGCAACGTTTAAGGAGCTTTTCTTTGAGAAGTACTTCCCAACACCAATGAAACAAGCTATGATCCAAGAATTTTTGAACCTAAAGCAGGGTATTTGAATGTTACCCAGGATGCAACTAAGTTTGATGAGTTGTCTCGACATGCCATTGCTTTTGTGCCAATAGATGAAGCTAGGGCGAGACGATTTGCGTGGGGTTTGAGCTCCGCTAATAGAGGAAAAGTGATGTCCCGGTAGGATGCATCATACGCTTTGGTGGTGAGTTGACCGGCCGGCAGAAGTGCATCGTTAGGGCGCCGGCCTAAGTCAAGTGTTTAATTTTCATAAAACAGGACTTCCCTCAAATATTTTAAAAACAAGTATAATGGATAGTCCAGAGTATCGATCCACAGGGAAAAAGATAGTTGGATTTAAAGACTTCGCAAATTTGGTTTTTCGACGTTTCGGACGTCAACCTCAAAGTTTGTTTGATGTGATTAGCAACTATATTAACTAGGTGAGGGATTAAAATGAGTTTTAAAGGAATAAGCTTAGTCTTCGGAATCCATTTAATGTCAAACTTACTTCAAACAACATCTCCTCTTATAACTCAACCTAGATTCCGGATAAGGTTTCTAGGTCGGAAAATATTCAATGAAAATCAGTTTTTCTTTGTTCAAGAGATAAGTTTCCAAATCTATTCAAGTTCAGAAAAATGTAACTCAAAATAGGGAGGACATAGGCTTAAGTATTAGATATACCAAATGTATGGCAATAACTAAGCAAAAGCTTAACTCTACCTTTTGATTTCTAGAAATAAGAACTTGAATATATTTGAGAACAAACTTATAAAATGGGTAGGAGATATTGAATAAAAGTGAGTTTTAGTTAAATTTCATCCTAAGACCTAGCTTATGGAAGTTTAGCTACTCATGCTTGCGAAAGAGAACATACACATGGAAAGAAAAATGGATGAACACACTTGGCTAAAAACAAGAAAGATAAACCAACTAACACTAAAAATCTGGAAATAAACACTAGACAAAGATGATATGCCGGAAAACTAAGGTAAAGGCAAGAACACGAATAAACTACTTGGATTAACTTACTCTTTAAAGGAAACCAATCGTACACTTGATGAAAATCTCAGGGGAAATGAAGAACACCAAGAACTAGAGAGAGAAGCTCTCAAGCTCACTAAACATCTGATAAAAACTTATATGTTTTTCTTCTTAGACAATATCTTACTAAAGGGAGAGAGATACACCTATCTCTCCCATCCCCATGCCTATGGGGGACCAAATCATACTCAAAAGCACATCCCTACACCCTATTGCAGAGCAAAAGTCGTGGGAGAACCATCCCTAAAAGGGTGGTGAAGATCTGGAGCCGAATTCTGCATTTAATGCGTGTCAGACGTTCTCTACCGATAGAACTGACTCTCTACCGGTAGAGAACCCTTCTGACTTTCTTGAACTTCCTTTCTCTACCGATAGAACTGGATCTCTACCGGTAGAGAAACCTTCTGTCTTTCTTGAACTTCCTTTCTCTACCGATAGAACTGGATCTCTACCGATAGAGAAACCTTCTGTCTTTTCTGGGTTTCTTCTCTCTACCGATAGGACTGAACCTCTACCGGTAGAGAAACTTTCTGTCTTTTCTGGGTTTCTTCTCTCTACCGATAGGACTTGATTCTCTACCGGTAGAGAAACTTTCTGTCTTTTCTGGGTTTCTTCTCTCTACCGATAGGACTTGATTCTCTATCGGTAGAGAATTGTTCTGAGTTAATTTTCTCAGCCTCTTCACTTTCCACTCCAACTTCACTTCCGTCATTCCCAGGCCTTTTCTTGGATCTTAAACAAAGCCGTAATTGGCCCGAGACTTTGGTTCGTACTTGGGATTTACCACACTCCTTTAGCGCTTGGAAACCTGCGAAGAGTACAAAGACAACTACGCGTGCAACATCAACTAGATAAATAGATTTGCCTACGCATAATTGCCAAAATGAGTATATTGAGCCACATTATTGTGCAATATAGTGCGCTCATCACACCCCCCAACTTGAAGGTTGCTAGCCCCTAGCAACGTATCAGACTAAAAACAACAGAAAATAGAGAGTTCTCATGAAAACGCGATTCCACCCTATGTTTGATTCAAAATTTCATTCATGGATAAAGTATACACTTCAAACCAATGAGTTGCCATCCATTCATATGCAACTCCATGAACCATAGCGAGCACGTGAGCATGGCTTATAGTTAAGCTCTTTTGACCAGAGCGAGCCTCGATTCCAATTCTCACAGGTTGCCCTCACAATAACGTTTTCGCTCTATAACATGAAATTGCATCCCCACTCTTTTGAACATGTAAACCGGAGGTATGGCTGTGCAAATGGTGATTGCGCGCAACCATGAAGGAAGTACAAAGTGGGTAATCAAGGAATTTTGTGTTTGCAGTATGGAAATATCAAAATCTCACCCATGCAACTTTGCTATCATGCATCAAAATAGAATTTCAAACATAACAAGGATCTATTAGGACTTAGAAATGCAGTATTCATGGGTTCATTAATTAAGATGGATCATACAAAATTGGTGCCGACTAATCCGTGGTTAGGTCAACTACCCAAAGCCGGCACACTAACAACCCAACATGCACAAAGTGCCCCATACAACGACAACCAAGACACAATGACTCAACTGACTTGACTCGATCATACTACCTACTTGTGATCACCCTACTCTCTACTTGTTCATTACCTAATTGTCTTCCCCCAGAACTTCCTCCTCAGAGTCGCCACTGATCTCTTCCTCTGTCTCACTTTCTTCCTCCTCCTGCTCACCCTCGGAAACATATGGGCGTCCAGTTTGAGATGCCACATGGTCCAATGCATACTCTTGCCTCCGCAAAATCCGCTTCTGTGTTTTGAGGATCTCCTTCTGTGTCCTTTTAATTTCTGTCTGACGACAGAAGATCTTTTTCATTAGTTTCCACATCTTGCCCTTGAATGAGCTCTCATCAGATTTCCCCACAGGAGGGGCAGCGGTTGATGTAGCGGTCCTTGCTGAAGTTTGTCCTCTTGGCCGCAGGGATGGTGGACGCTTATATTCAGTAGGAGACTTCGAGTGAGCATTGCTTTTGCTCGCAGTTATGCCCGAAATTGGGCCCAATCCCTTAGTCATTACATCACTTGTGGATTCAGGAACTCCGGCTCGGATACAAAGTCGGGTTATCAGTGCCGGATAGGGAAAGTTTGCCCGAAGCATTGTTCCTGTGCGGTACTCCACCAATTGTTTAAACATGAACCGCCCTACATCCATAATATCATCATGCAGAAAAGCATAAACCAGTTGGACTTCTTTTCGTCCCAAAAGTTTCTCAACCCCTCGGGGGTAGAGATTGAAGTGCAGAATCTTATTCATCAGACGGTACTCTTCCTTAAGGCTTCCCATGGGGAATAGCCCTGCAAACTCCTCCGGGTGTACAAACATCTCATCCGCGTAGAACCGCGGGTCGTACACATCTTCCTCTTCATTTTTCGGGAAGGTACACATGGTTTCATCATATGCAGGACAACCCAAATACAGCGTGATAATCATTGGACTAACAAGTACTTGTATACCTCTCACCGTTGACGTTATGTAATCCCTGCCTTCTGGTATGATCAGATTTTCAAAGAATTCTTGCACCATTGATCGTATATATCCTCCAACCGGATCAAACCATATCTTTAGACCCCTATTCCGAATGCACAACACCACTTCAGTTTCCCCAATGTGCTGCCTATCCACCATTCGTTCGCATGTAACCTTTCTACCCGCCATGGACAACTCCCATTTTCCCTTGGCCTTCTTCGAACCCTTTGTTTTCTTCTTCTTACTGGTTGATTCGGAGGCCTTCCTTTTTCCTCTTCGTACCTCCTCCCTACGCCTGGTGACTTCCTCTTCTTGCCCCGAAACATCTTCTCCTCCTCTCACGTTTGGAATCTTGGTTCTAGCCATGGAGGAAAGTGGAGGAACAAGGGTTTTCTGTAGATTTCGAATAAAGAGGATGAACAATACTTCGAAAATAGGATCTATCGGTAGTGAGGAAGTGAGGAGTGGGGTGGGTATCGGTAGATATAGGTTGGAATCGGGAAGTGTTGTGACTTTTGGATGTATCGGTAGTGGGGAGGCGAAAAATTGTGATCTATGGGGAGAGAGAGTGAAAATCGGTGGGGTAGGAAAAAGTTGTAACGTTTGATTTTTTGTCCGATCTGGGTTTTTATTCCGAATTTTCCCGTCTCTACCGATAGAGACAATTCCTCTACCGGTAGAGAAGTCTCTGACTTTTTCCCAAACTTTGCTCTACCGATAGGCACAATTCCTCTACCGGTAGAGAAGTCTACTGGCCCGAATTCTGACTTTTGCCCAATTTCTTCAAATTTTTTCTTCTTTTCTTCTCAAAACCCTTCAAAACATCCCCAAACCACTCCTTGACATCCGGCTTCCTAAGTGTTTCTCAAAGATTGGTTGACTCGGACTTGGTTCAAGATTGGAATTACGGGACTCATATGTGGTTTATTCAAGCAATGATGGCCTAATTTCCTTTCCTTGATACGCGATGAATTCCACATTGATGCATGCGAGATGCGAAGCATGAATTGAGCATGACATGGATTAATATAAGAGTGATAGAGTGTATGGGATGCTTTGCAATATAAATCTCCACTCTAAATGGTCAATTCACTCAATTTACTAACCTTACTCAAGATATTCCAAATGGTTCATGGTTATGCAAGTGAATGGAACAAAATTATCAAGCATAAGCTACAACTCGACTTTCATGAGAAATGGAACAAAATTTGAAAAAAATGGGACTAAAATGACTCAATTAACACTAAAATTGGACTAACCCCTCCCCCCAACTTGAAAATTGCATTGTCCTCAATGCAAGAAGACAACGCACCATTTAAGCATAAAAGAGGGACGAACATACCTGCGAGGTGGAATGCCAACCACCATATACCTCGACCAAGTTTGAGGATTTCTCGTCACGTGCACCGTTTGTCATTGGGAGGGCTTCCAAGGTGTACTCTTTCGGCTCCAACTCGTGGACCATAGCTAGTCACATAGGATCATCGCCGGAGCTTTGTTGGACTAACAACCGTAGCACATAGCTACACCCATGACTTTGGGCTCTTGAATGCCGCAATCACCCCGTACTTAGACCCAAACTACCAAGGCTGATGTGGTAGCGTGTACACCTTGCGAAGACTGAACCACCAACTACCTACTAAGAGCAAACATAACTTCATGGAACACAAAATTTCATTAGCGGGTTAGTCCAAAAATGACAATAATGAAAATAAGCAATAAATCCACCAACTTCTTCACGCGAAGGACACGAGTACTACTTTTCTTCCTTGTCGAAGGCTGTGTTTCCCTATTGTTGGAAGGACAGTATGCGTGGGGTTCAACAATATCTTGAGAAGCAGCGCCATCATCTAATAAGCTACCACTCCCTTTGGAGGGGGCCCCCCCAAATTCCTTACCCCTTCATTCCGCTTTGAAACAATCTCCACGGAACTTGACACTAAAGCCGAAAGGGTTCAGACAGATTTCTCATTGTCCACGCGCCTGCCGTCAGACCCAACCTCAAGGTACTACATACGTAGCTTGACAAGGTGGCTATACCAGACCGTCGGATGCCGTTCGAGCACAACAAACACTGGAGGTATCACATACTCCATGGATTTATAGTCTCCTAGACTTCAAATAAAGCTCACGGACCCAAAAGATTGGGGTCCACATGGTTGACATCGGACCCGTCATAGACCGGGTCTCTCAATTCCTCAACGGATTCCTCAGGATCAAATTTTTCAATGTAAGGCTTTAACCGGTGACCATTCACCTTAAAAGTTGTTCCATTCTTGGGATTTTCAAGTTCAACCGCTCCATGAGTGGAGACGGTTTTCACAACGTAGGGACCTCCCCACCGAGATCGCAATTTACCCAGAAATAAATGCAACCTCGAGTTGTACAGTAAGACCTTTTGGCCCGGGGTGAATGTTTTCCGGACAATGTTCTTGTCGTGAAAGGCCTTAACCTTATACTTGTAAATGTAGGCATTGTCATAAGCATCCCGGTGGATTTCTTCAAGCTCATCCAATTGGAGCTTGCGGTGGGCACCGGCTTCGGGCATCCGATAATTCAATTGCTTGATAGCCCAAAAAGCCTTGTGCTCCATTTCCACCGGTAAGTGGCAAGCCTTGCCATATACCAAGCGGCAGGGAGACATGCCCAACACGGTTTTGTAGGCAGTACGGTAAGCCCACAAAGCATCGATGAGTCGTAGAGACCAATCTTTGCGATTCGGGTTCACCGTTTTTTCTAAGATGTGCTTGATTTCACGGTTGGCCAATTCAGCTTGGTCATTGGTCTGTGGGTGGTAGGCAGTGGACACTTTGTGGTTTACCCCATATTTCTTGACTAAGGCTTCCATAGGGCGATTGCAAAAGTGTGTGCCTTGATCACTAATAAGGGCTTTAGGCATCCCAAACCGGGAGAAGATATTCTCTTTAAGGAATCGGACCACAACAGAGTGGTCATTGGTTCGGGTTGGAATGGCTTCCACCCACTTGGACACGTAATCCACGGCTAACAGAATGTAGAGATTCCCAAAAGAATTGGGAAAATGACCCATGAAATCGATGCCCCAACAATCGAAAACTTCAATGATTAAGATAGGTTGGAGGGGCATCATGTTACGCCGTGATAAGGCACCCAACTCTTGACAGCGCGGGCAAGCCTTGCAGAATTCAAAGGCATCCTTGAAGATGTGAGGCCAATAGAAGCCACACTGCAAAATTTTAGCAGCTGTCTTCTTTGAGGAAAAATGCCCGCCACATGCCTCGGTGTGGCAGAAGGTCAAGATTGACTTTTGTTCATCATCGGGCACACACCGCTGGACAATCTGGTCCGGGCAAAATTTAAAGAGATAGGGATCATCGAAGACGAATCTCCTCACCTCAGCCAGAAATTTCCTCCTATCTTGAGGAGTCCAATGTGATGGGAGTTGTCCCGTGGCTAAGTAATTGGCAATATCAGCATACCATGGGCAACTTGAAATGGCCAAGAGTTGCTCATCAGGAAAGGAGTCGGGAATGGGTATGTTAGAGGTGGGATCCTCAAACTCGAGGCGAGACAAATGGTCCGCCACGACATTCTCAACCCCCTTTTTATCTTTGATGGTCAAGTCAAACTCTTGTAGAAGTAATACCCACCGAATGAGCCGAGCCTTGGCATCGGGCTTAGTGAGCAGATATTTAAGAGCTGCATGGTCGGTGTAGACTATGATAGGCGATCCGATGAGATAAGATCGAAACTTGTCTAAAGCAAAGACCACCGCCAATAACTCTTTCTCAGTGGTCGTGTAATTCATTTGAGCATCGTTCAAAGTCTTGCTCGCATAAGAGATTACACAAGGAACTTTGTCTCTCCGTTGGCCAAGCACAGCGCCTATAGCATAGTCACTGGCATCGCACATGAGCTCAAAGGGCAGGTTCCAATCGGGTGATCGCACGATTGGAGGAGTAGTGAGACTGATTTTTAGTTGTGAAAAAGCCTCCTCGCAATCTTGCGTCCACTCGAAAGGTGTGTCCTTCGTAAGTAAACGACACAACGGACGAGAGATGGCGCTAAAATTTTGAATGAAGCGCCGATAGAATCCAGCGTGTCCAAGGAAAAAACGGATATCCTTGACACACTTAGGGGTAGGCAACTTAGAGATGAGCTCTATTTTTGATTGATCCACCTCAATCCCCCTTGAAGAAATGATGTGACCGAGGACAATACCGTGAGTGACCATGAAATGGCACTTCTCCCAATTTAGAACCAGATTTTTCTCCTCACATCGTACTAGAACCCTCTCAAGATTCTCCAAGCAAGACTCAAAGGAGTCCCCGAACACAGAAAAATCATCCATGAACACCTCTACAATTTTCTCAATCATGTCGCTAAAGATGCCCGTCATACACCTAGAGAAGGTGCCAGGGGCATTGCAAAGCCCGAAGGGCATGCGACGATATGCAAAGGTGCCGAATGGACATGTGAAAGTTGTCTTTTCTTGGTCTTCCAGAGAGACCTCTATCTGATTATAACCTGAATACCCGTCTAGGAAACAGTAGAAAGCATGGCCAGCCACCCTCTCTAACATTTGGTCAATGAAGGGAAGAGGGAAGTGGTCTTTCCGGGTGCCGGCGTTGAGTTTTCTATAGTCAATGCAGACGCGCCAACCAGTGACCACTCGAGTGAGAATCAACTCCCCACTCTCATTGGGCACAACAGTGACACCCGACTTTTTTGGAACAACCTGGATGGGGCTGACCCATTTACTGTCAGCAATCGGGTATATGATACCCACATCTAGTAACTTTAGAACTTCATCTCTCACCACATCTCGCATGATCGGGTTCAAACGCCGTTGAGGTTGGCGAGATGGCTTAACATCATCCTCGAGATAGATGCGGTGAGTACACAATAGCGGGTTGATCCCGTGAATATCAGCAATGGTCCACCCTAAAACAGATTTGTGGGCCCTCAGAATTTTCAGTAAAGCAGCTTCTTGGGGATTGTCTAGACTGGACGAGATCACAACCGGGAAAGTTTCAGAATTTCCCAAGAAAGCATACTTCAAGGTAGATGGTAAACTTTTGAGCTCGGGCTTGGGTGGTTTAACAGAATATGGTAGAGCCCGAGCTTTCGGTGGTGGTAGTTTTTCAAAGATGGGCACCCACTTTTCAGTACCCAACACCTCTTCTTCATTTTGGAGGGAGTAAATGTACTCAACCTCGGGAGAATCTAAAAACTCAGTCTCTTCCACAGTAAGCATAGCCTCTAGGGGGTCGGAAAATAGATGACAATCGACGTGCTCTTGAACAAGTGTGTCAATAACGCTCACATCACGGATGTCATCATCATCCCCCATTTGGCTCCCAATGTTAAAAATGTTGAGCTCAAGGGTCATGTTCCCAAACGTCATTTTAAGTAGCCCATTTCGACAATGGATCACTGTGTTGGATGTGGCCAAGAAAGGCCTTCCAAGTATGATGGGCGTTTGGGCTTGAAGATTTGACGTGGGACAAATATCAAGGACTATGAAGTCCACCGGGTACACAAAGTTGTCCACTTGGACAAGCACATCTTCCACCAATCCCCTCGGTACCCGGACACTACGGTCGGCTAATTGGAGGGTCACCGAGGTTGGTTTCATGTCCCCCAACCCAAGTTGCTCATACACCGAGTATGGCAACAAATTTACACTAGCCCCCAAGTCAAGTAGGGCTTTCTCCACTATCTTCCCCCCAACCCTTACAGAAATTGTAGGACAACCGGGGTCCTTGTACTTGGGTGCAATGGGGGTTTGAATGATCGAACTCACTTGTTGAGTCAAGAACACCTTCTTTTGCACGTTGTGCTTGCGCTTGATTGTGCACAAGTCTTTCAAAAATTTGGCATACGAAGGTATTTGCTTGATTGCATCAAGCAACGGGATATTGATCTTAACTTGCTTGAAAAGCTCGAATATCTCGTTGGAGTTCGTCAACTTGGGTAGAGGCCTCAATCTTTGTGGGAATGGGGCCGGCATTGGGTAAGTTGAGACCATGGGTTCTCCCATAGGAACAGATGTGGAAGTGGAAATGGGGGGAGATTGAGGCAAAACACTCACCGGGTCATCATCTTGGGGTTGTGGAGTAGGCACCGGAGGAGGAGTGAGGATTGTTTTTGGGAGAATGGTCTTATCGACATCTTTCCCACTCCTCAAAGTAGTGATGGCCTTAGCTTGTTCCACATTTGACCCAGAAGGAAAATTTCCTTGTACAAAATGTTGACCTTGGGGATTTGCTTGTGGTTGGGCTGGAAATTTCCCTTTCTCATGTTGCATGGTCCCCAATGTGGTGGTCAACTTGGTGAGTTGGGAACGGATGTCCCCAATGGCTTGAGTGTTCTGTTCATTGACATTTGCTTGCCCTTGCATGAACATTTGCAAGGTATCCTCCAAACTTCGCCGGTTAGGCGGTTGGTAAGAGTTGGGACCCGTGGAGGGACCCGGAGGATTGTAGGCATTTGGTGGATACCGCGGTGGTGCCGGCCCTTGTGCATTTTGATGGGCCGGGTATTGTCCTTGAAATCCCGGGGGTCCTTGGGGTTGTGCACCCGCCTCATTGTTCCTCCAACTAAAATTGGGATGATTTCTCAATCCCGGATGGTAGGTGTTGTTGAAAGGCATGTTGGTAGGCTTTTGCCCTTGGTGAAGGGCGTGGACCTCAGCATGGTCCGGACCATGAAGTACCTCTTTGAAAGCAGGTATGGTTGGACAGATATTGGTAGTGTGGTCCATGGTGTCACAAATGGCACAAGCCTCCCCGGGCTTTGAACTAGAAGAGACCTCATTCACCCTATTGATTTCCAATTTCTCTAGTTTCCTAGAAAGGTGATCGAGGCGTTTACTAATGTCATCCTCTTCTCTTGGCACGTATTTGCCCATGGTTCCGTGACTAGTGGGGGGCTTATATGAGCGGTCATTGGGATCCGAATAATCTCACAATTGATTGTTCTCCGCTAACTCATCTAGGTAAGCTAGAGCTGCGGAGGCCCCTTGGTTCAGAAATTCCCCACTAGTCATGAGGTTGATGAATTGGCGATTGCGGACTGATATGGCTTCATAGAAAAATGCCACAATCTGCCAATTCTCATACCCGTGATGAGGGACAGCGAGGAGACGCTCCTTATATCTTTCCCAACATGAACAAAAGGATTCGTTGGGTATTTCTTCAAAATTTTGAATTTTCTTCTTCAAAGTGGTGGTGCGGTGAAGTGGGAACCATTTTTTGTGGAATTCAACCTGCATCTCCACCCAACTTGTCACCGAATGGGCTCTCAAGGAGAGAAACCATCGCTTGGCCTTCTCCTTGAGGGAAAATGGAAAGAGTTTCAAATGCGCCATCTCAAGGTGAGCGGACACGTTGGTGAAAGTGTTCACCACCTCCTCGAATTCTTTGATGTGCACATAGCAATTCTCTGATTCCATCCCATAGAAGGTAGGTAACATGCCAAGCATGTTAGGCTTTACATGGAATTGTTGCCCTTCGGGAGTATCGGTAGGAAAGCGAATGCATGAGGTGGTGGTGGTGTGAGTAGGGTGCAAGTAATCCCGCATGGTGCGACCCATGGGTGCGTCATTTCCATCATGGTTCGGCCATTGGATTGAAAGAAAGATTGTCTTGGCGAATTAGCCGATGTGTCGCGTCACGAGTGTAAACACTCATACACCAAAGACAGTCTCCGAATCAATCAAGTATGAGTTAAAAAGAAAAGAAAATAAAATCTGCAAATTACACGTCCCTTTGACTTGCGTTACACCTTAAGTTTACCAATATGGGTAGGTTAAAGGTTTCCGCCAAAGAAACTTGCACTTTGCAAAATCTGCGATTCTCTAGATCAACTATTCAATTCCCCGGCAACGGCGCCAAAAACATGACCGGCCGGCAGAAGTGCATCGTTAGGGCGCCGGCCTAAGTCAAGTGTTTAATTTTCATAAAACAGGGCTTCCCTCAAATATTTTAAAAACAAGTATAATGGATAGTCCGGAGTATCGATCCACAGGGAAAAAGATAGTTGGATTTAAAGACTTCGTAAATTTGGTTTTTCGACGTTTCGGATGTCAACCTCAAAGTTTGTTTGATGTGATTAGCAACTATATTAACTAGGTGAGGGATTAAAATGAGTTTTAAAGGAATAAGCTTAGTCTTCGGAATCCATTTAATGTCAAACTTACTTCAAACAACATCTCCTCTTATAACTCAACCTAGATTCCGGATAAGGTTTCTAGGTCGGAAAATATTCAATGAAAATCAGTTTTTCTTTGTTCAAGAGATAAGTTTCCAAATCTATTCAAGTTCAAGAAAATGTAACTCAAAATAGGGAGGACATAGGCTTAAGTATTAGATATACCAAATGTATGGCAATAACTAAGCAAAAGCTTAACTCTACCTTTTGATTTCTAGAAATAAGAACTTGAATATATTTGAGAACAAACTTATAAAATGGGTAGGAGATATTGAATAAAAGTGAGTTTTAGTTAAACTTCATCCTAAGACCTAGCTTATGGAAGTTTAGCTACTCATGCTTGCGAAAGAGAACATACACATGGAAAGAAAAATGGATGAACACACTTGGCTAAAAACAAGAAAGATAAACCAACTAACACTAAAAATCTGGAAATAAACACTAGACAAAGATGATATGCCGGAAAACTAAGGTAAAGGCAAGAACACGAATAAACTACTTGGATTAACTTACTCTTTAAAGGAAACCAATCTTACACTTGATGAAAATCTCAGGGGAAATGAAGAACACCAAGAACTAGAGAGAGAAGCTCTCAAGCTCACTAAAAATCTGATAAAAACTTATATGTTTTTCTTCTTAGACAATATCTTACTAAAGGGAGAGAGATACACCTATCTCTCCCATCCCCATGCCTATGGGGGACCAAATCATACTCAAAAGCACCTCCCTACACCCTATTGCAGAGCAAAAGTCGTGGGAGAACCATCCCTAAAAGGGTGGTGAAGATCTGGAGCCGAATTCTGCATTTAATGCGTGTCAGACGTTCTCTACCGATAGAACTGACTCTCTGCCGGTAGAGAACCCTTCTGACTTTCTTGAACTTCCTTTCTCTACCGATAGAACTGGATCTCTACCGGTAGAGAAACCTTCTGTCTTTCTTGAACTTCCTTTCTCTACCGATAGAACTGGATCTCTACCGATAGAGAAACCTTCTGTCTTTTCTGGGTTTCTTCTCTCTACCGATAGGACTGAACCTCTACCGGTAGAGAAACTTTATGTCTTTTCTGGGTTTCTTCTCTCTACCGATAGGACTTGATTCTCTATCGGTAGAGAATTGTTCTGAGTTAATTTTCTCAGCCTCTTCACTTTCCACTCCAACTTCGCTTCCGTCATTCCCAGGCCTTTTCTTGGATCTTAAACAAAGCCGTAATTGGCCCGAGCCTTTGGTTCGTACTTGGGATTTACCACACTCCTTTAGCGCTTGGAAACCTGCGAAGAGTACAAAGACAACTACGCGTGCAACATCAACTAGATAAATAGATTTGCCTACGCATAATTGCCAAAATGAGTATATTGAGCCACGTTATTGTGCAATATAGTGCGCTCATCATGAGTAGTGCCTTATAGTGGAGCGTAAGGCGCTAGACTCCTGGCAGCATTAGGAGCAAGGAAGGAAGATCAGGCAAGGGTCAGGGGGACCCGTGAGAATTGGATGAGGAAACAACAATCGGAGTTTAATTTGGTTCAAGCAATCCCTATCAGCAGTAGTAGCAACAACAACAACATCGGGGGACTGGTCAGATCAGTCAAAACAAGAATTAGCAGCCAACTGGTAAGAATGACAAGGGTAGTTTCAGGGGATTGCTAGAAACACGACGAATATGACTTGCTACAACCACAATGAAAAGGGTCATATGAGGAGAGAGTACCCACACCCCTCGAGGTAGCAAAACCAACAGGGTCAACAAGGCATGCCGAATAATGGAGCAGGACAGGTGATAGGGCAAAACAGACAGGCCCACTGGCAGGCTAGATAGGATTAGAATGTCGAGAACAACAAAGAAAGCAATTAGGCATCGAGCGGTAGGATCTTTGCGTTGTAGGGGAGTAATGAGGAGTATGACCCAATTGTCATACGAGAGTAACGAGGAGTATGACCCAATTGTCATACAAGGTACACTCGTTTTGTTCAGCACATTTTTACAAGTTTTATTTAATTCGGGTGTTTCACACTATTTTATATTCACTGCATGTGCATAATCTTTCGGTTTATAAACTGAGGACCCAAACACTACGATATATGTCACGTCACCTTTAGGAGGGTAAGTTACTATGGGTAGGTTAGGTTGGGGGTGTGGCAAAGAAATATCAGGACTAGAATTGACATGTGACTTGCGAGTCAATAAGATGGATGACTTTGACGTTATATTGGGCATAATTGGTTATCATTCCATAGAGTGGTTGAGTGTTACCATAGGACAGTGACTGCCTACTCAACTGACAGAACGAGCTTTAAATTTAAGGGGGACAGGCAGGATCCAGCCTCGGTGTCACAATCTAGGTGGCCCGATCAATTGATCGATTGGTTAGTTAGTTTGAGTTCAAGGTCACTTTGTCCTACCATTCAAGCAAGGCCAACATGGTAGCCGATGCACTGAGCCAGAAGTCGAGGTTAACAGTGACAAGTCTGCTAGTTCAAGAGTGGAAGATGATGGAGTTGGTGAATGAATTTGAGCTTCAACTGACAAAGGGAGTTGAAGGGGCTACCTTGAATGCCTTGGTAGCTACACTAGAGTTTCACCAGGAGATACTGCTGGTTCAAGGGTTTGATCAAGAGGTAGCATTTATAAAAAACCGAATAGCTTTGAAAGAAGTTACAACTGGTTGGACGATTGGTACAATAGGGTCTTGAGATATCGGTCACTGCTAGTTGTGTCGGACATTAGGACATTAAGAGAGTTTGTGCTGAAGGCTTTTCACTAGTCCAGTTTTGTTGTTCACCCGGGAGGCAACAAGATGTACAAGGATATTTGGAGACAGTACTGGTGGAGTGGTATGAAGAAGAATGTTGTTGCATTTGTGTTGACTTGTTTGACATGTCAGCAAGTCAAGGTAGAGCATCAAAAACCTGGAGGAACGCTTCAACCAGTACCGATTCCAAGTTAGAAATGGAAACATATCACGATGGATTTCGTGACAAGTCTACCAAGATGAGTGCACGGTCACAACGCTATATGAGTCATTGTGAACAGGTTGACTAGGTCGACACATTTCTTGTCGGTCAGAATGTCGGAAGAGATGGAATCATATAGCCAACCTTATATACGAGAAATAGTCAAATGACACGGGGTACTTGTAAAGATAGTGTTAGATCGAGATACACGGTTCACGTCAGTATTCTGGCAAAGTTTTCCAAAGGCTTTGCATCTAATCACAACTTTTCACCCTCAGACCGATGGTCAATCGAATGCACAATCCAAACAATGGAAGATATGCTTAGGACTTGTATGCTAGACTTCCAAAGGCACTGGGAACAACACTTATTGGGTTGAATTCGCATGTAGTAATAGCTACCAAGCTCGTATTGGAATGGCGCCTTGTGAAGCTTTTTATGGACGACCTTGACGAACTCCAATATGGATGCTCTAATGTATTGCGATAGATTGGTATCCAATATTGGAATGTGTTGCAGCATGCCTTCAAAATTTAAAGAAAACAGTAATCATAAACCAGTAATAATTTTGAGTAATTCTGTAAGCTATTGTGATCATTCTTGTTCTAAGCATTTGCTTTCTGTGGATGTGAGCACCAAGTGCTGACAGTTTTGGGCCCTTTTATGTTGCATGACATGAAATAAAAGTACACAAAAACTCTTATTTATATACATCAAGTTCTGATCCAGGAGAAAGGTAAGCGTTTTATTGCAAAGCATTTTGTGCAATGATTGGTCAAAAACAAAAGGCTCAATTTGTCTTAATTTGATTATTTTTAAGCACGTTTTATTTTTGTTCAAAAAAATTTCACATTTTTCGTTTTGGTTTTAAATTTTTGTGGATTATCGGTCAATTTCGATGAGATGAATCTAAAAAGTATAAAATCATGTCTAAAAGTTTAAAAAAAATTACTAAAGAAGACGAATAAGCACAAAAGATTATATTTTCATATTATTTCTGTCTTTTCTGAATTTTTTTCAAATTTAGCCTATTATTTATAAATTCTCTGAAACCTCTAGTTGAGACGAATGAATAATCCACAAAAAGTTGTCCAAAATAAAAAATTACAAAAAAAATTCACATAAGGACGAAAAAATAATTAAATAATCGAGTCAGGCTAAACTCAGCATAAGTATTAGCAATGACGTCCAAATTTTAATTAGAAATTAGAAATTTCTTTTTTACATTTTAAATATAAAGTAGTTGTTTATAAGATACGAAGTTGACTTCTAGAAAATTCTCAAAAAATGATGAAATATGTTTTTCTTGTCAATATATACATTTAAGGAAAGTATGAAAAGTGTAAGAAAAAACTTACAATTTTGAGTGAAACGAGACATATAATGGTCTATTTGGCCAAACTTATCTGGATTAATTATTTTTTAATTTTTTTCAAATTATTTTTGTATTTGTTATTTTTGCGTTATTTTTATACTTTATTGGCCCATCTTGTTGAAAAGAATCTAAAAAATATAAAATTATGTCTAAAAGTTAAAAAAAATTCACTAAAGAAGAAAAATAAGCTAAAAGATACTATTTTGAACTTATTTCTTGTATTTTCTAATTTTTTTTAATTTTTGGACATAATTTGTATTTTTTTGATATCCCTTATCGAGGATTCGAGATGAACAAATAACCATGAATTGATACAAAATAAAAAATTATAAAAAAATTTAAATAAAAGAATAATCAGATAATAAGTCTAAAAAAAAATTCAATTGGATAGACTTTGAGGGCAATTTCTATAGGAATATTGTCGTTTGTGGGGTTAAATTTATTTAGTAATTAGTGAGGAACAAAAACCGGAAAATTTGGAAATTAGAGTGAAATTCAAGTGAACACTAATGGAGTGGAAGATCACTAATAGATAAAGACGTTCCTTTATCTCAAGTGTTAAAAAAGAAAATAATAAATAAAAAAAACACACTACGATATCGTAAATAAATCCAAACAACTCAATAGTGTCGGCAATATCTTAGCCGGACAACTTTCGGCTTTTGAAATGGGGCCTCTCTACTCTAACTGCCCATTAACTAGTGGGACCACCGGTGGATCCGGGCAATAAATTTGGGAGTGTCCTGAGGTCGAATTTTCATTGCTTATTGTGACTCGTCTTTCGTCTCGTTCTCTATCTTTCGTGTATTTTCGATTTGTTAATTAATCTAAATAAGATAAAATTATTCAATGGTATAAAGACACCGCAACGTGTTGACCTAAATAATTTATTATATTATTTTTTATTTAAAGCTTTTTGGTTTTCCTTTCATTAGTTTTGTTTTAAACTTTGACCTAATTTGATCCGAAATCACTCCAATGTTGAGACAAAATTGATATAGCAAAGGGTGGGAGTAGATTTGAAACCCTAGAATCTTTTGTCTTTAAACTCGAACCAATTTTCATCGTTGTTTGCTTTTTAATATTTAGTTTCTTAAAGCAAATCCAACCTTTGTTTCTTAGATTGAAGTAAATTTAATTGAAATTTTGCAACCTATTTCTACTGTTTCTGTGGATCGATACTGCACTCACCACTACACATTAATTGAATGTTTATATAGTAACGAGTTGTTAATTTTAATAAGACAGATACAACGGCATGATTTTGCTCAATTAACAGTAGAGATCGAGTCTAATCAAGAGGTTGAGAGGGATGTGATGGAAGTAAATGAGTCATGTATGGTTGTATCGGTGATAGTCTCTTAACTTAAACCTAGAGTGTTCCTTTATTTCGTTGATTTAAATAAATTATGAATTTTTAAGTTATTGGGTTTTGAACTATTCGATAAACTTGGTTTTCGGTTAGTTGTTTTACCGATAGATAATAAATGTTTGAAAATTAAACCAAAGAAAATTTGGTGTTATTATTTCACGATTGATATGAATTAATTTTATTAGTGTCCTATATTTGGGGCCGAAAGTTTTTTCATAGAAAATGTTGAAGTGGTTCTCTATTTCCCAAAGAGAGAGGGGATATAGTGGAGAAATTTTATTAATATATAATAACATAAAAAAGTTATTTTAATAAAATTTGGAAGATATGGCAGTAGATCGGCACATTTTGAATTAATCACTAATATTGATAGGGAACCACTTCTTTTCTTCATTAGCTAGCTAGTGGACCGCCCATCTCCATCTCCATATCTATAACACCCACATCTGGACTCTTTTAGCTTTATCATCACTTATTATTATAAATAGCACCACCACCATCCTTAGTTTCCCAATTTCTTTCTACTCAAGTCTCATTGTAAATTGCAATCCACCACCACTACCACCACCATGTCTGAAGAGAAGCACCACCGTGGCCTCTTCGGGCGCCACAAGGAGGAGGATAAGCCTCCCGTCGTCGAGTACTCTGATGCACCCGCATATGGAAGCAGTGGCGGCTCCATAGGTGGCTACAACGACAGCACACTCAACGATGGCGACGTGGGCGGCTACAAAGAGAGCACAACTGCCTATGGCAGTGGAGGCGGAGTGGGTGGCTACAGCGAGACCACAACTGCCTATGGCGGCGGTGATGGCTTAGGTGGAGGCTATAGCGACAGCACCAATTCATATGCCGTCGCCACAGAGCCCACCAGTACCGTACAAGAAGAGAAGCACCACCGTGGCCTCTTCGGCCGCCACAAGGAGGAGGAGGAGGAGGAGAATGATAAGCCTGCTGGCGACTACTCTGAGCCCACCCCAGATTATGAGAAGGAGGAGAAGCAACACAAGCATCGTGAGCACCTTGGTGAGCTTGGTGGTGCTGCAGCTGGAGCCTTTGCTTTGGTAAAGAAAGTGTACAAATAACTTGTTATGAGCTCCCCCCCCAAACATATTTTCCGGTGAAATATTTAAAAATAGTTTTTCCTTTTATAAAGTCAAAGAAATACAGTGCTTAAATTTTTATAAATGAATCATCATAAATATCTAAAACTAGTTTTATTAGGATAGAAGAAAATATATTATTGAAAACTTATTTAAATCTTACATGCATGTCTTCCAAATACCTTATACCTACGCATGTGTACATAGACACAGTAAGAATTTGTCACTCTCCATTTAAAGATAAAGTCTAAAATTACAGATGTTCCGAAGATTATATCAGAGCATGCTGTCTCCGATGGAGGATTTAGTCAAGGCACTGGGGTCACGTGACACCCCTGTGCACATCGCTAACAAAATTTTATTTTGAAATTTCGAGTTTGCATTAGTCTTGAGATATTTTTGTAAGACAACGGTGAATTTTTAGATTTTATTGAAAATAAAATTTAGAAACTACGGCCGAAAGGGATTTAAATGAGCGGTGTAAGTCATTTTTTTTATACAGCGGTGGAAAAATGGACATATGTTTTTGTTTTTCATTTTGTCACCTCCGCATTAAAAAAAACCGACACCACTCATTTGAACTCCTTTCAGTTGTGTTTTTTGAATTTTATTTTCAAAAGAATTCTAAAAGTTTGTCATTTACTTAAAAAATATATTTAGAGATTAAGCGCGAAGTTCAAAATTTAAAATAAAATTTATATAATGGTGTGTGCGCACATCACACAAGAGGTGTTTTATTTAAAACCAAAAACGATATCCTTTTTCTCACATGTACAACATATACCCCATTTTCATATTTTTGAGATGCAATTTAAATTTAAATTTAAGAAAAATTTGTTCTCATTATATTGCAGTGTGACTTATGAACATTTTTTTTGATTTTGTTTTAAATAAATAACCCGTCTCTTGTATGAAATTTCTAGATCTGTCATTGTCCGACTAGCTGAGTTTTAATTTTGTTGCTGTTTAGTGTGTGATTCAGATATCTTCCTTCAATTCAAGGAAACAGTATTTAATATTTATATAAAGTTGTATTGATATTTTGTGAGGGGGAAACAAACAAAAACATATTTTGTTTCGCATTTGTTGTTTTGGTTTCAAATTTTTGTGGATTATTAGTCCGTCTCGATGAGACGAATCTAAAAAGTATAAAATTATGTTCAAAAGTAAAAAAAAAAACATTAAAGACGACAAATAAGCCTAAAAAAACTTTTTTGGGATTATTTTTATTTTTTCTGAATTTTTTTAAAATTTGGTCTATTATTTATAACTTTTCTGAAATCTCTCAGCGAGATGTACCAATAATTTACAAAAAAATTGACGAAAAATAAAAAAATTTCACATAAGAACAATAAAATACAAGCCAAATCAAACCCAGCAAATAGGGACATTTAATTTTTTAGTTAATTAATTATCCCTATACTTGTTTAATACATATATACAGTCAATAAAATAAAATTCTGAACCAGAATGATGTGACGGCCGGAGTATTCTTGAAGTATTATTATTATTATTTTTTTTGTTTGGTTACAAATTGTATTATTTCATCATCATATATATATATATATCTATTTGTTTATTGACTCTTGGCTGGCAGTACGAGAAGCAGAAGACAGAGAAAGACCCAGAACATGCTCACAAGCATAAGATAGAGGAAGAAATAGCAGCTGCAGCCGCTGTGGGAGCTGGCGGCTATGCCTTCCATGAGCATCATGAGAAGAAAGAGGCTAAAGAGGAAGAGGAAGAGTCTCATGGAAAGAAGCACCACCACCTCTTCTAATTTCTTATTACTTATTATTATTAGCATCATCAACTGGCTATATGCATTTGTAATGTGTCTTTTTCTGTTTGCCTTTTTTCGCCTTTCTATTTAACCGTGATTTGTGCTGTTTTAATTGGTCCAGAGGAGTGAGGTTGTGTTTTCTTAATATATACTGGGTCTCTATGCCGGTGACCTAGTAATGTGGTTCTGTTTTCAGATTATATGGATATATAATAATATTGTTTATGATGTTCAATATATAATGCCGATCCCTTATTGATAATGCTACTTGTGAAGGGTCGAAATATAAGATCAATTTAATTCTGGTTAAATAAGAATTGGACAGAGCGAAGGAGCATGGACTGTGTTGACAGCGTGGGGCAATGGGCCGTCGTATTACCGAACGGAATCCTCTCTGGACAATTCAGTATGATAACACTGGTCCGACTTCGGCGTCATAGGGTTTCGGCCAATTAGAGCCAAACGGACTTACCAAGAAAAAGACATGTGCTTTGCCAAGTGCTGACCTATCGTCTTACTGTTCGGCTAAGGCGATGGAACTTTTTGGAACGAAAACAGGTCTTGAATAGGAAAGTGCAATTATGATAGTAGTCAAGTTTGGGAATGCACTATGTTTGGAAGGTTGCCTCACATGGAAAAATTGTGATTTGATATCGGCAAATAAGGAAAGATTCTCTGGAGAATTTGTTACCAAATATTACACTCGATGACTTATAAATAAGAGATCATAAGCCATTAATCACATATGTCATCATTCATTGTGCAATTAATATTGTACTTTGATCTCTTAGTGTTTTGACTTTAGCATCAGAGTGCCATCAGGTTAGAGATAACTCGTTGGTGCTAATTGGTTGTTCGCTGCGCAGGTCATTAGAGCGATTTAGACGAAAGAACATTAGACCCCCACAATTGGAGACTCTGCTGGGGGCGTCTAAAAAGCAAGAATGGCTAAAATCAGAACTACTAGAGTCAACGGAGAAGGCCAAGTGGGCGCCTCGGTCTCCAAGGACAAGGGCCCCCTTCTTGTCAACGACACCTGTTCAGAGGAACGACCTCCAGCTGCTCCTTAGAAGCCAACCACATGTGAATACATTCATTACTCCACTTCGTGGAGAGCGTTCCAAATGAGAGCATGTGTCAAGGAGGTTAGGCTTTAAAACACTGATTGACTGTCATGACGATGGAAAAAGGGCGCACCAAGCGCGAACCCCATTGCTCGACGACAGCCGCACAAACGAAAGGATGGCACCAGGACTTCAACATTTGACAGCCTGGGTGATCAGGAGCTAGACAACTGTCTGGCAAGCAACTCCAAGTTGTAGGTCGAACCAAAAAGCAGTACCGAGAGGATCTAGAAGATGGGTTGGACAGAAACAAGCGTGGGGCCAAGGATGATCGGTCGGCTGCCTGACCTGAAGTTTCGGCTTATTCTCGATTGGAAGCTGCACACGAATGTCTTATTTCTACCCGGTTCACACGAAAAATTGAGTCGATGAAACCTTCTGCTAGGTTCCACCACCCTAAATTCAATAAGTACGAGCCGAAGGCTGACTATATACCCATCTGGTACAATACAGGCAAATGATGTCATTGTACTCCACTAATGACGCGCTCATATGCAAACTATGGCCATCTAGCCTAGGGGAGCTCGGCCTCCTATGGTTTGATAGGCTCCCGGAAGGATCGATCAACAACTGAAAAGATCTCTGCTGCCATTCTCTACACGATTCATCACAAGTACTAAGGTCAAGAAGGAGGTAGATGCCTTGCTCGGGCTGAGCAAATAGTTCGAATCAAAGTTATCAATCTCGTACCGGCAAGGGTACCGGTTTTGTTACTAGTACGGTACGTACCGGGGTACCGTTTCGGATTTATCGCTAAAAAATAATATAATTTTTTTAACTAATATTCTTTACAAAAAATTACATTTAACATATAGAGTAAATCCCACAACTTAAAAATAACTCACAAAACATAATATTTTCAAAGGATAATAATAAACCTATGATATTTCAATATCATTTAATACAAAAAATTTATAAAATTAGTTAGCATACGCTTGATTAGAAAGAAAAATTAATATTCATTTTAACATTAAGGTATGAAAAGCGAAAAAAGAAAAATTAACATTCATTTTCTTGTCTAGAGAAATTGAAAAGAAAAATTAACATTCATAAAGTATCGAAAGTGAAAAAAAATATATTTAGTTTCATGTATGTATGAAATTATAAATAAAGGTTAACATTTATTTTTTATTTTAAATTAAAAAGCAATGTTAAATTTAAAAAAAAGAATGTTAACATTCATAAAAAGGAATGTTAACTTCAAATTAAAAAAAATGATAATTTTTCCTTTTAATTTTCATAAAAAATAATGTTAACTTTTCTTTTTGCATTATAAATTTTCATACCTTAATTAGGAGTATTTACAAGGAAAATGACAAAAAAAAAACAAGGTATGTAAATGTAATTAAAAAATACATAAAAAGTAAAAAAAAAAAAAGAAAGAAAAACCGGTACCGGCCGGTACCACCGGTATTGGCCGGAACCGGTCGGAACTGCCGGTATTCTCGTCGGAACGGTACGGACGTCCGACGGTACCGGTTTTGGTCCGGTACAGGACGTACCGCCCGGTACCGGGCGGTACGGTACGGGATTAATTACTTTGGTTCGAATCACTTTGGAAATATGCAGTTCGGTACTAGGAGATGTACAACGAGATCGAAGATTGAATCCCAAGCTTACCGTCACTTTCTTCAAACTTGGCCTTGATACGAAGAGCAAGATATTTGAGAACTTCTTTTTGGTCCCCCCTACGCATATGGATGAATTGATGGGGCAGATCAAGCTACATGCTCGACCTAAGGAAGCCAAAGAGGAAAGGACCAAGGCCAAACAAAATGGTACGAGTCGAAGTGATCCGAACAAGAAATGCCGAAGGGAAACAAATATTGTATACACAAGAGAGAAGAAAGAAATCCACCTGTTCGAATATGTGGCCGAAAGGGCCGTGTTTAGAATCCCTCTGTACCAACTTGTCTGAAAGATCGAGCACGAGCCCCTCTTTATGTGGCCGAACAAGTTGGTGGGGGAATCGAAATCAAGGAATCAGAGGCTGCGGTGTTTGTATCATAAAGATCGAGCACACATGACAGCAAACTATCGGTTGACGTAGTAAACCAATTTCTGAACTCCACGTTCCTCTTTGAACAAGGTTGCACTGACGGTTGAGTTGGAGACTACCAGGTATAAATATAGATTCTCACTGGGGACCGTGCAGGATAGTAGTGGCGAAGAGGCCAAATACTCCTCCAGTCATTTGAATGCTTCTTCGCACTCGAAGATCCACTCAAAAGCTTTCCTTAGGATTTTGAAGAAAGGTAGACACTTGTCTGTTGCTCTACTGACAAACCAATTCAGCACGGAAATTTCCCTAGTCTTGGAATTCTTTCACCGTTATGATCGACTGCGTGTATTTTTTCTGGGTTAGCCTCAATCTTGCTTCGGCTGACCAAAAAACCCATGAACTTTCCGATGGCTACTTCAAAAAGTGCACTTGATCGGGTTCAACTTCATCCATACTTTCTCAGCACTTTGAAAGTCGCACCTAGGTCAACTAGGTGGTCGGCGATGGCCTTGCTCTTAGTCAGTATGTTGTCTACATATACTTTTATATTTCTCCCGGTCTATTGCTTGAATATTCTATTGACGAGGCGTCGATACGTGGTCCCGTCGTTCTTCATTTTGAATGGCATGAGTTCGTAGTAGAATAGCCCTCTCTCAATAATGAAGGCAATCTTCTTCTAGTCAGTCGGGTTCATCAGGATCTGGTTGTACCTTTAGAATGCTTCCATGAAACTGAGCAACTTATGACTACAGGTTGAGTCCACCAACTGATCTATCTTGGGTAATGAATAATTGTCTTTCGCGCACACCTTGTTTAGATCCTTAAAATCCACGCATAGCCTCCGTTTACCATTGGACTTTTTCACCAGGATAATGTTAGCAAGTCATTCCAGATATTGTACCTCACAGAAGAAACCTACTTTCTCCAGTTTCGTGACCTCCTCTTCTATTCCTTTACTCTGCTCGCTACAATAGACCCTTTGCTTTTGTTTGATTAATTGGAAGCCTGGATCCATGTTGAGGTGGTGGCATGTGAACCAGGGGTCTATCCCTATCATATCCTCATGCGACCATTCAAATAAGTTTGCATTGTCCCTGAAAAACTAAGCTAGATAACTTCTTAAATTTTTTTTTTTTTTTGGTGGGGGGGGGGGGGGGGGGGGGGGGGGGGGGAACGCTCTCACCACTTGTACCACCCTTTCCTCCTTCACCTCCTCAAACTATACGCTTTTCAACACCTTTGTCGACTCTTTTTGTTTTTTCCCCTCTAGTCTCTCACTTCCAATGCATCAATTCTGACGGCCTACTATGAACCAGTCGAGCCTTCCTTTTTGGACTAGTTCCTCAATCTATCTTTTTAGATCATAGCACTCTGTCGTGTTATGGTTGTGATCATGATGGAACCAATAGATTTCCTCTTGTCCGTCCTCATCGAGTCTGACTTTATCTTTCTTTGTCCAATGCACTTCCAGATCATTGGTGATCTACATTACGACATGCTCCATTGGCAGAGTAAACCTCTCAAACTTCCTGTGGATTATCTTTTTCTCGTCTTGTCCTCCTCTTTGGAGGTTCCTTTCTGTCAAGCTATTTGGCGGCCTCTAGTTCTGGCTTTTTCCAAATGACCTTCTCTGCTCAGTCACATCACGCAGCCATGGCATCTTCCTTATTCATATGCTACTTAGCCCTAACCATTAGCTCATCCATAGTTGATGGTGGTCACTCTAATAGGTGCTAGAAGAACTGGGTTTGTTTGATGCCCCCCATGAAGGCTGTGAGTGTTATTTTATTGTTCACCTCGTCCATATGGAGGGCTTCGTCATTGAAGCGCTTGAGGTAGTCCAGTAGCGACTCGTCCCTAAAATGTTTGACATTTAGGAGATAAGTGGCCAGAGTGAAGGCATCGACCACTGTAGAAGTGGTTGATGAATTGCTTGCTCAACTGCTCAAAGCTGTCTATCGATCCAAACTTAAGCTCTTCGAACCATTCCCGAGTAGGCCCCCTCAAAGTAGTGGGAAAAGCCCGACACTTTAGTTTGTTCGGGACCACATGCAGGGTTATGAAGGCCTTATATGTCTTTAGGTGGTCTAATGGATCTCCTGAGCTATGGAAAAGATCCATCTGAGGGGTTCTGAATTTTAAGGGGAGCGGTCTGGTCACAACCACCACCGTGAATGGTAAACTCGTCTTAAGCATCTATCTGTCCATCACCACCTTTTGACCCGTCTCTTCCATTTGCTTCATAACACTTTCGAGCTTCTCCCTGAGTTCCCTGATCTCCGTTCCTTGCACTGTAGAATCTTCCATTAGGGCTAACTTGCCTAGCCTTAGTCTGGCCTCTTCTCCTCCCCTACTAGGATGGCCGTTAACTTCCTCCTCTGTCTACTCGTCATCGGCTCCCTAGCCGTCAGTTTCCTCTTAAAGCTCTCTTGTAGGTAGATACACTGGTGGTGGGAGAGCTTTCGATGCATGTGTTGTACTAGGATTTCATTTTGTTCCACTAGCGTTGCCACCAACTAGGTGATATTCTGCACTTGCATCTCCAGCGAATTGTTGCCTTAGGAGCATACTTCCTGTCTTTGTCCTCTGTTATGAGAAGCATTGCCTTGCCGCCATTCTCCTTCCTACATTGATCTAGTAGTCGCCGTTCTTTTCGGTTGGTCAAGTGATTTTCTATAAGTGAGAATGTTGTTCCCATAGACGGTGCCAAATTGATAGTGCCAGAAACTAGTAACCCACTCCCAAGCTCTCGCTCTAGCTCCTGCACACAAGTCCAGTGGCCGGGGGTGGTTATCCAGCCAAGGACCCTTCGACGATCAAGTTAGCAAAGGTAGAATAATGATAAGACTACATTGTATGGATTATCGATTAGAAAATGTATGGATTATCGATTGGAAAATGTACCTTATCTCATGGTCAAATTATGTTTTAATAGCTAGTGGAGAGGTATAATCCAAGGAGGGCAGATGGCTGCCAATGGCGCCCACATTCTATCTTGGGAGAGTCATCTAGTTGTTCTCGAGCTCCATCTACGAGATGTCGAGCAATTAGTGGTGCGATCCCCAGAATCACTCGAGTAATCAGGGGTGTCTGTCCTCTCTTTGTAATTGGGGTAAGACATTCATATCCGAGTGTATTAGCGGACTGAAGCACAAGCATGTCGACTGACATTGCGCATGCTTGATTGGTTGGTTGTCTCTTGCTCTGGGTGATTCTGGTCGGTCTGAAAGAGTGTTTTTGTTGTCATGACATCCCAACTATGTTGTTTGCCAACTATGAGGTCGACGTTTGGGAGAGAGTCTCAATGGACATCTGGATGGATGAGCAATGATCTCACATTACTTGATTGATGTAAGTTCAATACTATATATAACAGATCATTAAGCTACCTTGTATAAGGTCTTTTAAAGTCGTAAGAGTGTCAAAACTCAATGGAACCTTACAATTAAACTTGCTCGTACTATAACAATTCAAGGATGAGTGACCTACTGAGAAGTTTATGAAATTTAGGCAGTGCTCGTACAAGGCGAGAGTGGGTTTTTACAGATGATATCAGAACCTGCACCAATCTAAAATATGGAACAAATCTTAGCCCCACACTCGAGGATGTGTGCTCTTATGTAGAAAAAATTGTGACACCCCAGTCAAGTTGTGGTACTAGCTGTGAGGCCAACATCCAGGGAGAGAGTCACTGTGGAACTAAGAAGTCCATAAGATTTAGGTAGTCAAAGAGAATAATATTGTATAACGTGGAAGCAAGTCATTACAGATGCTGAATAATCCAATACATTTTTACCCTTTGTCTTCCAGCTCCACCGACACCAGATCCACCATTGATTTTTCAATCGTCTTCCTCACTACACTGATATGTATTTGTGTTCCAAAGAGGGGTTTACAACAAATCCACTATTGATTTTTGATATGTATTTGTGTTCCAAACAAGGTGGTAAAAAAATTATTTTTTTGCGGGTTACCAAAATGATTTAGCCTCGTCCCTAATTTTTGTGGGTGTAAAGGGCAAAAAAATTTGATATGTATTTCACCTGCGTGTGCTTGCAATAAAGGAAAGAATAAGTCTACAACTACATTAAATTGTACATTAAAGTGTATATCATGCGTACGTGGTATATTATTATGAAACAAAATATAAAAGTAGATACTATAAATTTTGATATGTATTCAAATTAATAGATGCCACATAAGCATGATGTATAACTTAATGTACAATGTAATGTATTAGTAACTAAATGAAATAGTTGCAAGGAAAGGGGAAGCTCTTGTGCAAAAATGGGGCACTTCTATCCTCATTTACTCCTGTGGTGGATTTTCGGTGGTGGAATTTGTTTTTTTCATACAATTTGTTTTAACGTATTCTTTTGTCATCTATTATAATTAATTTTTTATTACGAAAATTCATGCTAGTTTTTTAAAATAAAATATTAAAATATTTTTGTGCATGTTTAAAATTCATATCATAGCATATGATCAGTAAAAACTAGCATTCTTATTGAGACGAGAACTTGTAGGGAACAAAATCAATTTTCTGCTTTTCTTATAGTATGGGCGAACGACGGGAATTGAACCCGCAGGTGGTGATTTCACAATTCACTGCCTTAATCCACTTGGCTACATCCGCCACTTGAAGAAAAATTATTTGCACCAATTTACAGAAGTAAGCAAGATCTTTAAATGTATATGTCAAAATTGTAAAAACTATGTACGAAAGAATTTCATTTTTTAAAATTTCGGCACCAATTTATTTTTTTGCTTACTTATTTGAATTGGTGCAAATAAAATTTTCAAAATATGCACAAAAATCTTTTAATGTTTTGATCTAAAAAAATAGCATGAATAAACAAGAAATTATTGGAAAAAAAATATTAAGGGAGTAAGTGTAGAGAAAGGACAAAATGATCAAATTTAAAGAGAAAACTAACGACTAAGGGCAATGATATAATTTAGAGAGATGAAGGGAAATCTCTATAATTATTAGGAACTTCAAGGGAGGTCAGTGTATTTTATCTCTGATTTTGTTCCATCATAAAAGTAAGGGAGTTTCACCCTTGTTGGGGTAGAGAGAAATCATGTTCAAACTAAACCAAACATTTTTATAAATTTTTTCCCCAAACAGATTGCTGAATTGTTTTCTGAGTTTAATTTATAAAAATAAAAACAAACACATTAGCAGTTCGAAATTTCCCTATTCGAGGAATCCATTTAAAGAGATATGAAAATCAGAAAACAGATAGAGAAGATATCTTCTCACTCTACAAAAACAGGGAGCATGTGGAAGAACATCATGCCACGTACGAATACACTGGACCCCATTTCCTTCCACTTGTCAACAAATCGGAGGCCATCTGGGATCGCGGGAAGCACCAACCTCTTATCTACAAAATCTCTAAGACAAAATTTACTTTTCTTTTTTGGTGGGTACAAAAATATAAATTATCTCTAACTTAAAATGCCACAATTTTCTCTCTCTCTTTCTCTCTCCTTCTCGGGGGACTTGTCTCAGCTTGCTTCTTTAACGCCATGGCTCCCGTCGCTGCAGCTGCTACTATCTCTCTCCCTTTCTCTCTCTCACGATCCTCCAGATTCAGTAACAGAAAGGTGTGGCTTTTGATCTTTTCTTTATTTTGCTGAATTTAATTATCTGGGCATGAGCTTTTTAATTTGCTACTGTATTGGTTGGGGTGACTTCATTCATGCTGGAGATTTTGAGGTGTATTTTTACAGCTAATGGTTGAGTGGGTGACTGTAATTTCAGGTTGTTAGTTCAGGGTTTGGAGTGTTTGCTGTATTTGCGGAAGAAGGTGGATTTGTAAACAAGAAGAGCACATGGGGCACACTGTTTGATGTGGAAGATCCGCGGTCTAAATTTCCCCAGTGTAAAGGGAAGTTTTTGGATGCTAATCAAGCCATAGAAGTGGCTAGATTTGATATCCAGTATTGTGATTGGCGGGCTCGACAGGATCTACTTACAATCATGCTCCTCCATGAAAAGGTCTCTATTTCATCAATTCTGAGACTTTTATGTCATCACTCTCCATCCACGTACTGTTTAAGGAGATAAGGCAATTACACCTTTTGTATCCTAGTTAGTAGTGTGGTTTGTAGGTTTCGATGCAAAACTTCTGTTAGATGAGTCGGGCAACAAGCAAAACACAGATATTAGCATGATCAATAAGCAAGAAATCACACATCAATAAACCATAGCACACTGATATATGTTGTTATTTGATAATGATTACACACATGGAAGCTCACGTACTGTTTTTGAGTACAAGATGGCTGCTAGGGTAGCCAACTATATGTCTGTTAAAGAATCTCCATTACATAGTAGTATTCAAAATGTATTTCGCTGGGCTGGCCCGCCTTTGGGCAAGGGGGCAGCACTCCCTTCCGACTCACCGCGGAGTTGGATCCACAAAAATGTGGGCCTAGAGTCCAGCACTAATCAGGTTGGTTGTATCTGCGAATGCATTGGCCTAAGTCTGGTACTAATCAGGCTTCACAAGCACAACAAGATGATGTTTTCGAGCTTTTTTCTGTATTTGATGTACTCATGTTCGGATAGATCTATTGTAGGTTGTTGAAGCGTTGAACCCTCTGGCCCGTGAATACAAATCCATTGGCACCGTGAAGAAGGAGCTCGCAGAGTTGCAGGAAGAGCTTGCACAAGCTCACAAACAGGTTTTGGATTCCACTAATGAGATCAGAGCATATGACAAGTTGATGAAAAGGTTTAGTAGGTCCAACAAAAATCTAACAGCTTTTGTCACTATGACAGGTTCATATATCTGAAACAAGGGTTTCCACTGCTTTAGCTAAGTTAGCTTATATGGAAACATTGGTAAGTGATAAACTTTTACAAGACCAGACAACAACAGAATCAGAGCGCACATTCTCTTCACCTAGTACTTCAACAGAACATCTGGACACCCTAACAAATAAGCCAGCCCGGAAAGCTCTGAATATCTCTGGTCCAGTTCCACCTTATCATCCCCGTATGAAGAATTTTTGGTACCCTGTTGCTTTCTCTGCCGACCTTATGGATGACACCATGGTAAGCCAGTTCTCTATAGTTTGGTGTTTGGGTTTTGTCAATTAGGGTGATTCACTATCCCCCCACCAGAGCTTTTCATATCACTATGAATTGTCAGAAATCAGGCGAATATGCCATTTCATAGGGAACAAAGTAAATTAATCGAGTAGTACCACATATTAATTGTTGAGATTCCGGCATGTGAAAATCTTTAGTGGCTCAATTCAAAGATATAAGGGCAAATCCACTAAGGATTAGCTCCACAATTGAAGCCCTCATTTTGACTCTGAAGATTCCTACGTGAGAGATTTGTATAGTTCTTCCTTTGCCACTATATATCTTTGTACTATGGTTTTGTAAAGCAGCAGCAGCAAAATGTAGAGTGAGAGAGAACTTGGTGGGTTTTCTGTTTTGGAATTTTGGTGAGTGAAACCTTTGTAATTCTCTTCCACATTGAAATCTGGCAGACTACGTAAAAATTTGTCTGTGTTTGGTGTGTGCTTGTGTATTTATTTGTGCGTGTCCTGGGCATAACATTAATGACATGCTGGGTCAGTTGGTTTCTTCTTTACATTTGGCCTGTTGATTTTTATGTTTCAGGTCCCAATTGATTGCTTTGAGGAACCTTGGGTTATCTTTCGTGGAAAAGATGGCGACCCCGGTTGTGTTCAGAACACTTGTGCACATAGAGCATGTCCTCTTCACCTTGGTTCAGTAAATGAGGGTCGCATCCAATGTCCTTACCATGGTGAGTACGAAAGAAGTAATCGTTCAATGTTTACATTATTAGAGAAATGCAGAGGAAAGGATTCTTGTGAAGTTAGTTTGATCATTAGTATAATGTACCGTACACAACCAATAAAATGGATCTAGATTTCTATATCCTGATATGGGATTTCCTTGACGTCTCGTAAAACTGCCTACTTGCTCTACTGTCAATGAACAATAAAAGAGTGACAAAGAAGACGCCTCCGTAGTATACTCATAAACAAAGTGATTATGTTTGTGGCCGCAAAAAGTTTGTACTATTCCTGTTATTAACATAAAGCAATTCTTTAATGGTGCCGTGGATGAATGTCAGGTTGGGAATACTCAACGGATGGCAAGTGTGAGAAAATGCCATCTACAAAGTTACTTAATGTAAAGATAAAAGCATTGCCATGCTTTGAGCAAGAGGGAATGATATGGATTTGGCCTGGCAATGACCCTCCAACAGCCACCATTCCTTCTTTACAACCTCCTGCAGGATTTAAAATACACGCCGAGGTTCGTTGCGCATGGTTTTGGGTTTTCTCAGTTTCTGTGTGCATGTGTTTTAATGATACAGAGAGAGGTCATTATTTGGTATTTCTTCTCAACTTTGATATCCTTTCAACTTCAGATTGTCATGGAACTTCCAGTGGAACATGGGCTACTTCTGGACAACCTTTTGGATCTTGCGCATGCCCCTTTTACTCACACTTCAACCTTTGCCAAGGGATGGAGCGTTCCGAGGTATCTTCCATTACTTCTGTTTTCATGTGTGAACAATAGATTAAGTATGCTAGGACCTTTTGAGTGACTGTTACATTGTCACCCATAATTCCAGACACTTGTGAGATTCTTGAGCTAGGAATTAGGGTGAGACAACAATGAGCTATATTTATTTTTTTACTTCTGAAATACACTATCCTGGTCTAAATGCAAATTTAGGTAGTAAGTCGCCAATTATGTTATTACTCCTGTTGCACGTCTTTTGTCCATTTGCAGTGGTCATGCTTCTACTCAGATCAACAAAAAGTATATTTTCGTTTGTAATCTTTTGAAATCGTGTCAAACAATCAAATGATCTCGAAAAAAATTACTTCTTTTGATTGGTTGAAAACCATTCAAAACATTGGTCATGAAAATACATTATTTGTTAAATCTGATTAATGGCATGACTGTTGAAAATGGACAAAAAACAATATGGGTTGTAGGCAGTAGCACCGAATTAGATTATTGATCTCTCTTTATTTCTGATCAATTGAACAAATACAAACAAACTTGAGACCTTACTCATCATATGGGTTGCATGTGGTATGTTTTTCAGCCTCGTGAAATTCTTGACTCCAGAATCAGGCCTCCAAGGAAATTGGGATCCGTATCCAATAGATATGGAATTTCGACCACCTTGTATGGTGTTATCAACAATAGGGATCTCTAAGCCAGGGAAATTGGAGGGACAGAGCGCCAAACAATGCTCTACACATCTTCACCAACTCCATGTGTGCTTACCTTCAACTAGGCAGAAGACAAGGTTATTATACAGAATGTCACTAGATTTTGCTCCCATCTTGGAGCACATCCCTTTCATGCAGTATCTATGGAAGTATTTTGCCAACAAGGTAAAAATTCGTCCCAAATGCTAACCTTTTTTGTCTCTATCTATCTAATTATACTGGGTGGTCTTATTAGCCTATTAAAACGGGAATTGATGTAATTATGAGGAAAAAGATGTATGTAAATTTAAATAGATAAATCGACATCCTGCACTAGATTTGAATATTGACCACACATTGTGTACTTATCCATTCGTCTATCTGTTTGTTTTGTTCAAGTTCACAAATCCCTAGAGACTATTCTTTTACGGGCCAAAAATCAACACTGCAGTTTACTGAAACTGTCTAGAATGCTATTGACTCTTCACAGGTAGGGTAAAAAAAATGTACGCATGCATGCTAATTGTTGGAAATAATGTGTATATGGTAGTATATATATTGTAATTAGGCAAGTTAGTCATTGTAATTAGGCAAGTTAGTCAATTAGGTAGGTAGCATCAATTAGGGATTTAATTTCCTCTTTCCGTATTATTTTCTTTCCTTATTCATCTTGTACACAGTCTATATATTTCCTCATTGTGAGAAGAATAAATCATATCGTTCGTATATTTCGACATGGTATCAGAGCAGGTTCTAGGAACCTGACTTTCTCCTCTTCGTTCTCTCTTTTTTTCTAAAACCAACCCTATCTCTACACAGAAACCGAAACCCTAACCCTAGCCGCCGCCGCCATCAATCGCCGCCACCTCCCTTCATCGTCGGCTGTTGCTAACCCTAAATCCACAACCTATCAGCCGCCACTGTTATTCCGCCGCTGTTTTTCTCTTCTGGTCTTCTGATTCCGCCACCATCCGCCTCTGTCCACCTCTGTCCGCAACCTATCACCCATTAGTTGTCGCCACCGTACTCTCTGTTTTTTTCCTGTGGGTAACTCTCGGATCTCTTCGTTTATATCTCTGATTTATTATTTATCATGGGTGATAATAAGAACAAAGATGCTGAGAATAAAGACATTGGTGCATCAGGCACCAAGGATGTTGTTCGGGATTATCGTCGGTCTCTCACCACGATTAAATTAAATGGATCCAACTATTTGCCATGGTCCCGTGCAGTAACTGTATCTCTACGCGCCAGTGGCGAGACTTCCTACATCACTGATGATGCATCTACTGATCCCACTTGGACCCAAAATGATGCTCATATCATGACTTTACTTTGGAATAGTCTTGAACCCGATATTTTTAATAATGTTGCTTGCCAAGAGACGTCCAAAGCTGTTTGGGACACTCTCAAAGAATTATATTCATCGGATCAGAATACTTCTCGTATATATCAAATTTATCAGCAGATTTTCTCTTTCCAACAAGGAGATCGATCGCTCGATGACTACTTCTCTACATTGAAAGGGATGTGGGATGCATTAAATGTTTACCAACCGTTATCCACAGACTTACGGGTTCAACAGAAGTACAGGGATGACTTTCGTGTTTCAAAGTTTTTGTCTGGCCTAAATTCAGAACTTGCTCCTCTAAGTTCTCAGATTCTATCTGGCAAGGAAGTTCCTACTGTTGGTGAGGCTTTTTCTCGTGTTCGACGGGCTGCTACCCATTCATCTGGTTTAGAGCGACCGACTCCATCTGCTCTTGCTGCTCCCATTACATCCCCTACTTTATCTTCTGGAAATTTTGGCAATCACATTCCCCCCCACAGTCATAGTAGTTCCTCTGAACGTGGTGGTCGGCGTGGAGGACGTGGGGGGCGTGGTGGTCGTGGCACCAAGAAGTGTACTCATTGTAATGCAACCAACCACGATGTTGCGTTTTGCTGGAAGCTTCATGGCAAACCAGCTTGGGCTAACCAGGCTACACTTGAGGGGGAGCCGTCTGCACCTGCTCCTCCTACTCAGATTACTATATCCAAGACCGAGTACGATTCTATGATTCAAAGGGCTAATGCATCTTCTTCTTCTTCCACTGCGACCCATGTCTCTTCAGGTAATACTTGTCTTCATTCATCTTCTCGTACTGGCAGTAATCCTTGGATACTCGATTCTGGCACATCTGATCATATGACAGGTGACTTGTCCCTTTTAACTAATGTTGTTACCCCTTCTGTTCCTTCCTATGTTACTATTGCCGATGGATCTAAAATTCTTGTTCATGGCATTGGTACATATTCCTCATCTGGTCTTGTTTTTTCTTCTGTCTTATATTTGCCTCAATTCCCTTTTAATCTTATCTCCATTCATAAACTTTCTCATACTCACCAGTGTTCTGTACGTTTCTATTCTTCTCGTTGTGAATTTCAGGATCTCAAGACGCAGAGGATGATTGGTGGGGGGTATGAGAAGAATGGTCTGTTTTATCTCCGGGAAGAGAAGCAGCAGCAGGCGTCCAACTCTTCCATGTTATCTGCTCTCCATTCTACTGTCACACCTTATCAGTGGCATTGTCGTCTTGGGCACCCATCCTCTGCCAATCTTCGCAAGCTAGTCCCTAATCTACCTCATTTTTCTCCTTTTAGTTGTGATACTTGTGAACTCAGTAAACACCGTCGGGTTTCTTTTCCTTTACGTACTGAGTCACCATGTTTAGAACCTTTTGCTTTAGTTCATTCAGATATTTGGGGACCTTCGCGCACTACGAGTTTGTGTGGTGCTCGCTATTTTGTTACATTTATTGATGCTTTTTCTCGTTTAACTTGGGTGTATCTCCTCAAAGATCGGTCTCAATTATTTTCTGTGTTTTCAAAATTTCATGCTGAGATTGTCAATCAGTTTAATGCTAAATTACATATCTTACGGACTGATAATGCCCAAGAATATCTTTCTAATGAATTTACGCATTTTAATGAGACTCATGGCATTATTCATCAAACTGCTTGTGTCACCACCCCACAACAGAATGGGGTTGCGGAACGGAAAAATGGGCCCGTTTTAGGTGTAGCTCGTGCTCTTATGCTTCACATGAACGTTCCAAAACTTTTTTGGGGATATGCTGTTCTTACAGCAAATTACCTAATAAATAGAACACCTTCTCGAGTTTTGAATGAAAAAATTCCTTATCAGGTCATGTTTCCTGCCAAGGATCTTTATAGTCTTCCCCTAAAACTTTTTGGTTGTGTTTCGTTTGTTCATAATTTATCTCCTGGTCGTGATAAGCTTGATCCTCGGTCTTACAAATGTATCTTTCTTGGTTACTCTCGCACACAAAAAGGGTACCAGTGTTATAGTCCCTCATTACGGAAGCACTTCGTGAGTGCTGACGTCACTTTTTTTGAAACCATCCCATATTATTCCCTCGAAGGTGGACAGGTGCGACCACCCATGTTGGCTGACCTTGGTCAGTCCCCTTGTATCCCTGAGCTTACTTCTCGACCACCAATTACACAGGTTTATGTTCGTCGTCCTTCCGCTACCGCTCCAACTGTTGCTACTACAGATCCGGCTTCTGTACCCACACCATCTCCTCTAGCGTCTGCAGATCCTACTCTCGATCTTCCTATTGCTCAGCGTAAAGGTACTCGTTCCTGCACTTCCCATCCTATCTCTCACTTTGTCTCCTATGATCATTTATCTCCCTCTTTTCGCGCTTTTTCTGTCTCTTTGTCCTCTCTTGTTGTTCCTAAGTCTTATCAGGAGGCTCTTTCTCATCCTGGATGGCGTTCTGCTATGGAAGAAGAGATGCGCGCTTTATCATTGAATCATACTTGGGATCTTGTTCCCAAGCCTTCTGGAGCTCATATTGTTGGTTGTCGTTGGGTGTTTACTATCAAACACAATCCTGATGGTACTGTTGATCGTTTGAAAGCTCGTCTTGTGGCCAAAGGTTTCACCCAAACCTACGGGCTCGATTACACTGAGACTTTTTCTCCGGTTGCCAAACTCAATTCTGTTCGAATTGTTATCTCTCTTGCGGCCAACCTTAATTGGCCTCTTCATCAACTTGATGTCAAGAATGCATTTCTTCATGGTGACCTCTCTGAGACTGTCTATATGGCTCAACCACCCGGTTTTGAGTCCAAGGGGGAGTCTGTTTGTCATCTTCGCAAATCGTTATATGGACTCAAACAATCTCCCCGGGCTTGGTTCGATAAGTTCAGTAGTACCGTTGTGTCTCATGGTATGACTCGAAGTCAAGCTGATCACTCTGTATTCTTTAAAAGGACTACTCGTGGTATTGTGATTCTCGTGGTTTATGTGGATGATATTGTCATCACCGGCAGTGATAGTGTTGGGATTGAAATATTGATTCGTCATCTTTGTTCCAGTTTTCTTACTAAGGATCTAGGCAAGCTTCGGTATTTTCTCGGCATTGAGGTTGCTCGTTCCAAAGCGGGCATTAGTTTATCACAAAGGAAATACACTCTCGATCTCTTGAAGGATACAGGTTATCTTGGTTCTAAACCTGTAGCTACTCCCATGGACACTAATCTTAAACTAATGCCGGAAGATGGTGAATTGGTTGATGATCCTGAGATGTATCGGAGACTTGTGGGTAAGCTTATTTATCTCACTATTACTCGACCTGATATCTCCTATGCAGTCAGTATTGTCAGTCAGTTTATGACGTGTCCTCGAGTTCCTCATATGGAAGCAGTTGTTCGTATCTTGAAGTATCTTAAAAATGCACCTGGACGTGGACTTCTCTACAAGTCATCTGGACATCTTCGTATCGAAGGATATACAGACGCTGACTGGGCTGGATCTCCTGCTGATCGTCGTTCTACTACTGGTTATTGCACCTTTATAGGTGGCAATCTTGTGACTTGGAAGAGTAAGAAGCAGTCAGTTGTGGCACGTTCTAGTGCAGAAGCAGAGTATAGAGCAATGGCTCATACCACTTGTGAGTTGACTTGGTTGCGTACACTTCTACAAGAGTTTGGGATTCCAGTGCATGGTCCCACTCCTTTATACTGTGATAATCAGGCTGCTATCCACATCGCTAATAATCCAGTATTTCATGAAAGGACCAAACACATTGAAGTTGACTGTCATTTCATTCGGTCAAAAGTGGAATCCAAAGAGATTAGCACGCCTTTTGTTCCTTCAGGCTCTCAACTTGCTGATATTTTCACGAAGGCTCTTCCCAAGACTTCCATTGACTCTATTTGTCTCAAGCTTGGAGTATACGATGTATACGCTCCAGCTTGAGGGGGAGTGTTGGAAATAATGTGTATATGGTAGTATATATATTGTAATTAGGCAAGTTAGTCATTGTAATTAGGCAAGTTAGTCAATTAGGTAGGTAGCATCAATTAGGGATTTAATTTCCTCTTTCCGTATTATTTTCTTTCCTTATTCATCTTGTACACAGTCTATATATTTCCTCATTGTGAGAAGAATAAATCATATCGTTCGTATATTTCGACACTAATAGTAACTAATTGTTCTACCGAAGGTGATGTCGCTATTCGTTCCTGTGGTTTCTCCAACAAACTGCAAACTATCCATAGTTTCAAACTACATTTGGTGATGCCAATAAAGCTTCTTGCTATCATCTTCCTGCTACATGATTGAGTTCGTTAGTTTGTTGAAAGAATCGGTATCTCCTTTTTTAGCCGTGTTTGGATCATGGATTTTTGGAGGCTTGGACCGAATGCCAAGGGAAATCAAATGTTATAGAAACACTCGGATATTATTTTAGTTTGTCGCTGTGTTTCTATCTTTCCTGTTTCCTCCACAAATTCATAGTTCAAACACTGCATGAACTTGGGAACTGGTGGAAGTTGGAATAGAAGTTCTTATGTCCTCTTCGTCTCTATATTCTGGTTGTGTTTTCATTATTGATTTCATTATAGGTTTTGAACGAGGATCTACGGCTTGTTCTTGGTCAACAAGATAGGATGATCAATGGGGCAAATGTATGGAATATCCCGGTATCATATGATAAGCTAGGAGTAAGGTACAGGGTATGGAGAGATGCTGTGAACCGAGGAGAGAAGGAATTGCCTTTCAGTGACTGAAATAGAAGCAGCTAATTTTAGAATGGATTCTAATTTCTTTGCAAAAGCAATGTTTCTCAAGGTGAGGGGCAGAATTCAACCACCTCTCAATTTCCTGATGTTTGTTTCTCCCTTTTGCTTCCCCAAAGCAAATTCCTAAACGACTAACCGGCAACTCTAATTTGATTCGAGGCAGAAGAGAGATGGTTCCTACTGACAACCCTTGTACAATAAAGAGAAGTGCCTTATTTCCTTGTGTACAGATTTAGGTGGTCTTTCCTATGCTCTGTTGTTCATTTTTTGCCCATTCTTTTGGTAAGTTCAGATGATGAAAGTCATGAAAGGTTTCTCTATGGTAGCTTCAACTCTTGTACTTGAAATGAGAGACTCAATTCTGCAAATTGGTTGCAATGATTCTGTTTATACTAAAAAATGACATTAGCCACTTATGGAGTGACACGTGGCGCTCATGGGAAGCATTGGCAAGTAAACCTTGTTCAGGACTTGGTCATGGGAGAAAGCCAGGCGCAACATAGGACTTGAACTAATTTGGATAATTTCATCTCCTCCTTTCCAACTCTCTGCTATTTTGTGAGGAGGGAGAAGGGAAAAAAGATTTGAGGGGACACGTGGGGAAGCTCCCTGGGCAAGTCATATACGTGAACGTTTGTGTACATATACTAGCCGTTGGTGCTTACGTAATGCCCCAAGTGGGAAATAACAATATAAATGGTTCACTACTCAACATTTCAAAACACGACTTTATTTGGAGTCATAAGTCGTAAAAGCCCCAAGTGCCTAGTTTAGTTTGGCGAGGATGGCTATTATACACTATACTGCGGAGCCAATTCAAGCCAAACATAAGAAGAATATATCAGCACTAAGATTGGTATTTAAGCAGGATTGCTAAACCCTAGTTAGTCCAACTGAATTGCATAGGACAAAAAATGGACTTCATATTCGACCTTAAAATGAATCATAGAACTTTTTGGATCTGATAGCACGATTCAAGATGAGCAAGAAAGCGACCATGATCCATAGCAAGGGAAAATTTGTGGATGTAGCTTTACGCCAATCAATAAGTACAAGAAAAGATAAACAAGAGTGTCTAAACATACATTTAGGGGAAAGAACAAGGGAAAATATAGGAAAGATAATAATAATATTAAGATGTGTTCGGTTAGAAGTTTTCAAAATATTTTCTGAAAATTTTCTGAAAATTTTTGAAAACTTATTTGGGAAGTTTTTACCCAAATATTTTTATTTTTTCCCTAAACAATTTTATCTCTCTATAAAAGAAGAGAGAGAAAGAGAGCACCTCGAAAATACCAAAAAAATTTAACTTTCAAGAGTTAAATTTTTTCTGAAACACTTACACCAAACAACATCTCAGAGTTTTTTTTCCAAAAATCGTTTCAGAAATGCTCAACCGAACACAGAATCTCTCCAGAACTTTAGAATCCAAACACAGCCTTAAAAGGGTGATCAGTAATGTCTGGACTACGCAAGAGGTTTAGGGGCTTCTTTGGAAGCTTCTGTATTTCAAAAACACACACACAATAAAGCAAAATCAAGAGTTGAAGGCCCGGAAAATAACGAATTGTATAGCATGTGCGCATATAAAAATGCCACCCCACGCGCAGTCCAATCTACAAGCATTTCCATGTTTGGTTGCCTGTTACATGACACGTTTTCGAAACTAACTTGGACACCAAAACCACTCAGCCTTTTCATATCCCATCTATGTTTTAGCTGAACCAGTTCTCATTTCATGGAAAACAGTTTTTGAAACGTGTTTTCAGGAGAACTTTTCTGGAAGAATAATATTGTTTCTGAAAGAACATAAAACAAAAACCAAAAATGATTCTAAACAGGTTAGATGCTGGACATGCACCAAGCTTGACTGCATAAGCACACTTTGAAGAACCCCAAAACAGATATCATCTGAGGCACTATATACACCTCAACAATGCCGAATCCACAGTAGAGTACACTATTAGTACTGACAACCGTAAAACTTTAAACACTGTATACAAACTGCTAAACCATGTACATACAAACACAAGTCATACAGCAACACCCGATGGAGCAAAAACCCATTCTGGGATTATTTATGCTGGTTTCCAAACGCAAAGCACCTCCTGAAACATCTCCAACATCAGCTCCCTATCTGCGTGCCTGAAAAAGTTATTAATTTCATCTCTGACATCATAAATCTTGCCAAACTCAAACAAGTACATCAAGCAACTCTTTTTCAATTTGTTCAGCTGGTAAAGCCATGCTTCTTGCAAACGCTCAAGGACATTTCCAGAATTAATGTCCTCCAATAGACTTTCCTCACAAGAGTCTTTTAGGTTCGCAATGTCGTACTTATTTGCTGCAGCCAGCAAGGCTAGTCGATGCTTCCAAAAATCCTCTTGTTTTATGGTTCCATACAAGTAACTTAACAGAGCCATGCAAGAATCCTGTGACATGTCTTCTATGTCGATTGTGGACGACTCTTTCTCCCTTAGGTTGTGCACAAACATGCTAGAGAATACTGGAGAACTTGCTGCGAGTATGGCCTTGTGGGCCCTTAGAGTGCCCTCGGATGTGTTGATAGTGACATCAGCATGAATAGCCTCGTCGAGCATGCGGGAGAGGCATTGAAGAGTGCTTTGGGATGCAAGTGATTGCATCGCTCCATCAGTGGGCCAGATGGAACTGGCTTCCCCACCCTGTTGTTAACCGGGAAAAAAAAGAAATTAAGTGCAATGACATGGTGGATATATGCACTGAATTGGGTGGGAGATATGCGGTGTCAAACTAAAGTGAAAGTTATCACTCTCAGTTAATGTGCATAATTAAATTGATTCCAGTTTGGCAATGTAGGAGATAAAGAAAGATAGTGTTTTCTCCTCTTATCTTTTGAGCCTCTTTCATTCGGATGAGAAGGAGAGAAACGACAGTGATTTCACTCCTATCTTGTTAGGATTCACAACATAAGAGACATAAAGAGAAGTATCCATTGTAATTTTGATAAATTAGTACTCATTTATGGCTTCTTTAATCTTTAGATGGGCAAGGTAATATGGAAGCTGAGTGACAAGTTCCTTCCCATTGTCTCCAAATCCTCCAAAGTTGAAAAGTGGGGTTTTAAGGAAAATACTAGCTCCGTCACCCACCCTTTCTTTCAATTTCTCGCCTTTTCAATATACCAAGGATTAGGGAAGCAAGAATTATATATTTTATTTCCTCTCCAAATCAATATATACAAATGGACAGCAAATTCAATCAATCAAAAGAGATGGTAAATTATGTTCGGACGAAGAGGAGAAAAATCACAGATACAAATATCAACTTCTCGTTTAAAACCTTTTCAGTTATGAGCATCCTTTGATATGTTTCCAGCGCACTTTTTGCCATTAAGGTACTTTGTAAACAAAAACACCAAAGGACATTGCTTTATAACACAAATTAACCTTGAAAGCAGTATGACAATAGATGATTATGTGGAGAAAACCTCACATTCAGTGGGCAAATCTTCAGGTCCAGAAACTCAACATCGATTATGAAGCGACCAAGAAAATTAGAATCAACAGGCCACACAAAATCATCGCTAGTCCGGAGCAGTCTCTCATGAACTGCAACATGAAGCAATATGGTGTAACAGAACATACTGCAATAAGTTTTAAAGCTACTAAATCCCTCTCCTAAATAGTGAGCAAAAGACAACACTAGGTTTCTGGCCTCGTTTCCACATAAGAACGTGTTGGATGAGGAAATGATACTGCTCGGAAAGCCTAATTGGCGAATCTAATGGTACACGAAGCTTAGCCGACATGGTTTAGCAGATGATTGAATGAGATTGGTAACAGTAAATCTTCACACAAAATGGATGGTAGGGTACGTCCTACTGACAATAAATAACTCCCAAAAATACAATGAATAGCAACAATCATACATAAAATGTATCTAACGTGAAATCAAAAATACTTGCAATAGGTTCCCTGCCTAAAACTCTTGTATACATACGAAACTACAGTTATCGACCTCTTAGTAACAGACGAAGAGGCAATAGTATGATATGCAAACAAGTTTATCACTTGTAAGCAAGAAAAGAAAATGAAGTTGCCTTGAAAAGGCCAGTTTACTTCTAGTAAGAGGAATATTTAATAATATTTTGTTTCCTCTCCCTCCATTGATAAGAGTCAAGGGAAACAGGGAAAGAAGATGCATTCAGTACCTTTCAGAAATAAATTGGAAAATTATTCTGCTTTTCGAGCTACAGTCTAACCAACAAAGATGGGTGCTATGTTTAGAAAAGGTAGAGCGACTTCCTGAGGAATGCAAGTAACGGATGGGCTCATAAAATTAACTTCAATAATGGTGGGCCACAATGCTCCAATACTTGTGGGCATCAAATGGCAATTTGCAAGGCAATCATAAGAGATTAGGTTGCAATACCAGAATACAAAATTAAAAGAAACGATAGAGGTTCCTTCTGTTAATTTCCTTGATAATATCTTCATGCAGAGAAGATAGCAAGTAAAGTAGTGGAACATTCAATTAGTATTAGAGATGATGACTAAAGGACTTTCATGCAAGATTTGCAGAGAGAAAGACCATTCATGTTGGTTATTAGTCACTCTTTTCTTTTGGAAATTCCTCCATGAGTTAGAATTAAAGTCCAAACCAAACTCTAAAAATACAAATTTTACACGTGTTCATTTTCAACCCAATTAGACTATGTCCAATCTAAAAATTACAAAAACCTCATTGCTAGTTTGTTTCTTTTAGTTTGTGTATGGGATTACTCCAAAGGGGTAAAAATAAATATCAGTTCACCTCAAATAGTAAACTAAATTGACCCCGAGATCCTTAATAAACAGTCTTATTTAGCTTAAATTAATGGGGTCATAGGAAAAATCCCCTAAAAACACGTGAATCCATAACCCATTTCTAGTTAGATATTGAAAATTGATGGGGTCAATTGGCGATACGTCTTGTAGAGTAGTACACCAACATCGACCCTGTAACTGATGTACCATTTAAAGTCTTTTTTTTCTCTCTATCGCGAATAACCTTTTTCCAGTCCTGTCACCCGGAAAGTGAGCTTATGGTGGTTGAAAATGGATAGCTGAAAACTGTATGAACATTTTCCATACGTAAGGATCAGTTGAGGTCAAGCTACAGCATGGGACATAATAAGTTTTGTAAATATGTTGGTTTATAAAAACTTTGACCATTTCACGATCACATGTAAGTGGCTAAATAAGCAATGCAATTGCTATATAGGGACATAGCCAAAAAAAATGAGAAAAGTCTTAGTAAAACTCGATCTTAATAACTGGTAAAAAAGGAACGGCAACAAGTATCTCCCAATTTCCTTACAATTCTAAGGTGTTTCCATATCATAGGTCATAAGGTCCCATTAACATAGGAAAACCCATCATAATACTCACAGCGATAGTGAGAGAGAAACACAAAAAGCTTTTCTACGACTAGAGTCACGAAATTCTACTCTTTTGCATAGTAATTCTCAACTTATCAACATGTAATTGATTACTTTAACATTGAAAATTTCAACCTAAAGAAACCCATAAGCTAGGAATAGGCAATAAGCAACGGACGCAAACAACCATAGCACACAGGAGTACTATGCGTATGGAGAAAAAATTGCATACTAGGAGAGATGTAGAATCTGCGGTTAACCCCAGAATTAGAGACTCGGAGAACAAATCGAGCGATGGGTGGATGCTCTTTTGAGGCTCGAGATGGTTCTGGAAAGAGACGAATATACAGATACCGATTCCTCTCAATCGACAAGTGCCTGAATGAAATCAACAGACATAAAATTCTCAACCCACTCCTAAACTACAGACGAGTAAAACTATATACCCATATAAAGAGAGAGGGGAGTTACCAATTCCAAATTCCGACCTTAAAAGGGTCGGACTTTTTGTAAGTGCAAGGTCCAAAGTTATCGATCCTCCACTGCGCCAATCTCGAAATGGTCTCCACCTTCGAATCAGCGGCCATCTCTCTCTCTCTCTACAGCTCTCTGATGAGAAAGAAGTCAAAGCACAAGCACAAGCGCGCACACAAGAAGACCCAGTCTTTGAAAAAATGCGGAGACCCTTGTTTTCTTGATTAAAGCATTTCCCACGAAGCACAGGTAAACTAAGACACTTTTCAATAGCTATAGTGGGAGAGTATATATATTTGTAAAGAGAGTGTAATATGAAGGGAGAGAAGCCTTTTGACAAGCTTTTTTTACTTTTTGTTCTTTGAGAAAGTGTAAACAAAGCAAAAAGAAAAACCGAGGAAGAAGGAAAACAAAGAAAAGAAAAATGTTTTAAATGATTTATCATTCCATTTCAGGGTATTCCATCAAATATGGGCTATTTAAGTCTCATTTGATATACTAATTCAGATAAAATTTATCGTATTCTTGTGTTCTAGGTGGTACATTGAAAGTTGTGATTTTTTAATGTTGGTTTTGTATTGGCTTGTAGTAGAATAAATTAACAATGTTATTGTGATATACATGATTTAGGTCATATTAATGTCAGGCTAATGAGAATTTTAGAGACATATTCCTAACTGCAATTTCAAAAAAGGTGGTTGTGATATTTATTTTCCTTGAATGTAAATTTTTTGTTGAGAGAATATCAATATTTTTGGTGTTCTATTTTTGTGTTAATGATTAAAATGTCTTTGATTATTTGGATAGGTTAAACTAGTCAAGGAAATTAGATGGGCTACATGGTAATAGGATAGAGTGTTGTTAGGATAAGGTTGTAACGTTGAAAGTACATCTAGGTACGAAATCTCACTAGTAAAGAGATAAATTAAAAGTATAAATAAAATCAAGTTTAAGTTTATTTTTGACTCTTCAATTCCTATAAAAAGAAGTGACCTCTTTTTTTTCATAACACACATCATCATACCCATACATCACACAAGCCTCTATACATTAAAAGATTTAAAGATTGAATTTGCATATTCTCTTCAAATTCTTCCAAGTCCACACCACACACAAGCTTTTTGTATATTCCTAGCTTTGAAGATCAAAGCTCCAAAAGCCCTTTAAAACATTTTACAAGTCTGCTTAAAACCACTAATCAAACAAGAGGAAAAACTTCATCGAATTGAAGCTTCTAAAGGCCCGATGACTTTCTTACCTAAGGAGTCATTCATCCACGATGAAACTCCATCAATCTTTATAAAGCTTACAGGTCAAACGTTCAAAACCTGTGAGTTTATTGTAAAATCATCCAACTTCACCATCTTTTTCTATCAACTTGAAGAATATATCAAAGACGGATTTTTGAATGAGTTCTCTAGTTCTCAATTCAACATCCACAAATCTACCATCAGTTTTAACCATAATGGAGAAGATCCATAACGATTTACTACTGCTTTGTACAATATTATCCACTTTGCCATCGGCATCTCATGGACTTTCCAATAGGTCACCATTATCTATATTACTACAAGATGAGCATGCTTAACTACGAAATTCTATTGGTCTTTGTTGCCCTCGTGGCTTTAAAAGACCTTATACAGGGTAGAATCATGATCAACATATATAACAATGGACTTTGCATCTATCAAGTGATGTGAGACTCTTAACTACCCATCTGGATATCCATTGATACTTCCTTCAGGACGCCTAGCATCACAATTGGCACCATAGCCAAGCTGGGTGTCACAATAAGTTTTCAAAATTCGACAGGAAACATAAGGTTTTAAAAGAAAGTCTAACAGGACATACTGCTAACTAAATCTGAGTTAACTACGACTCCACGTACTTTTTGGCAATGAAAACATCACCTTGATCAAACAACTCTTCAACATGTCTTCAGTACTTAGCATTAAATACCAGGATATGCAGCATTATGAGCAAAAAAAATGCTCAATGGTTAAAATTGCTACTCTTCCTAAACTAAAATTTCACACAAAAAATAATGGTAGTGATGAAGTCTAAACAAAAAAGCAACCTTTCATGGGGGAGACCGGCCTGCAAGCACCTAATAGGTGTCTCCGAAAAAACTAAGAAAATATTGGAGACGATGGTTGTCCAACAACATGGGAACAAGGTGGCTCTTGCCACATATCAGCTTAAAGGAAAAGCCGACCACTAGTGGGAGGCAACCAAGATGTCATTACCACTAATAAATTAACTTGAACTATTTCGAGGAGCTTTTTCGAAGAAGTATTTTTCCAAAGTCATTAAGGAGGCCATGATCCAGGAGTTCTTAGGATTCAAACATAGGGCGATGGTAGTTGCCCGCCCAGTTCATGGCTTGCTTCGAGGAGCTTTCTCGCCATGCCTCGAAGATTATTCCAACTGAATTGGCCAAGGCAAGAAGTTTAAGTTGGGGTTTGGAACTTGCGATGCTAATTAATGAGAGAGAATTGATGGACTCCAGAACGATTTGAAATCAGAAGAAAGCTGTTGTAGGTAGGCCCATTGGAAACAGTAACAAGGGCTAGAATAACTAGAAGTCTAGAAGTCATGTGCAACTAGAGCTAGAGTCAGCAGGGACCGGCCCCATAAACTAAAACATGCTTCGGGTGTGGCCACGTGAGTCATAATATTAAGCTAAATTGCCCTCAGGAAAAATGGGAGTAATTATTAGAGGTCAACGGGAAAATTTCAATAGGGCAATGAAGTGGTCAGAAGCATTAAGCGCCACAAGGGAAAAAACGACAAAATGAGGCAAATAATAGATTGGAAGATAGAGGTAAAATGTTTGCACTTCATGGGGAGAAGGACCATGACCTGATAGTTATTCAAGGTAATCTAGTATTAATTAATTCCTTGGCACGAGTGTTGTTTGATTGGGGTGCATCACATTCTTTTATGTTTGCATCTTGTGTGGCCTCATTGGGACTTGTTATGGAGTGACTTGAGAAGACATTTAGTGTAGCATCACCTTTACGAGGTCAACCATCAATAGGACTAATCCATAAGGATTGTGAGTTAGAGGCGTCCAGACTACTTTGTCATGCGACCTACGTGTAATTGATATGGCCAACTTTGATGTAATTATCGGGATGGATTGACTGTCTACTCTCCGAGCCCTAATAGATTTTCACCAAAAAAGGGTGTCTGCAATCACTGCAGACGAAACAAGCTTCGTGTTTAAGGGGATACACAAGATCCCTCATGTACAAATAGAATATTGCAATGGCACCAGAACCTAATAGGATAATTAGCAAGCTTAATGCTTGGGGAGGAGGCTTGCTAGGAATTGAAATTTCCTAGAGTTGCATATGAGCACAATGATATTTTTTCAAAGAACTTGCATGGACTAGCACCGTACCAAGTGGTGGACTTTATTATTGAGTTGCAACACTAGACCAGCCCAATCTCAATGGCACCTCAACGATTCTTCTAGAATTAAAGAAGAAGTTGACTGCTACGCCGATATTGGTGATTCTGGTCAGGGATGAAGGATGCGAAGTTGCTGCAACGCTTTGAGAAAAGGTCTGAGAGGAGTTTTGATACAAAAAGTGTTAGGGATCGATTCTTGAGACCCAGCGATGAATGCATAGAATTTATGCAACAAAAAAATATAAAACCCTACTAGGCGGAATTAGAGTTCATACCTTCGAGATCTGTCTAGTTTGATCTCGATTATCTTTGCAGTTTGATCCTGATCGAACCTTGAGCAGTGCTAGAATGATCTCGCTCAACTGACCTCGAAATCTTTTACCGTAATCCTATTGCACCTCGATCACGTACTGAGGGTGGGCTCAAAATCATGATCTATTTGACTTCACAGAACTTCTCTCAATCTTTTGAATATCAAGTTGTGTCTGATCTAAAATGCATAAAGGTATTTATATAGACTATGATAGGGACCCCTAGAAGAAGTGTGGGCTGGACTTCCTATAAAATTTGGGATTCCTAGTTCAACCCGTATTAATTTCAAATTATATAAATTATAATTCATACCACTACAGAATTATAATTGCATTTATCTCCCATATCTCAAAATTATATTTCGAGCTCCATGTTATTAAATAATTATTTATCTCCCCATGTTAAGATTACAGATACCCGTTGATTAAAATAAATTACTGACAATTTATTCAATCAACATCTATAAAATTAATAGTTATCATACACTTAATATTGTAACCTAACTCGTCGAGACTATTGGCCCATAAGGTCTCACTTTATAATGAATCAAAGTCAACAACATTAAATATATACATCGATTAATTATATTTGGATTAATAATATAAGTACACATAATAACCATGAGGTGTAAATTGTATTATATTGTCAGCATAAATACAATTACCTTAATGTGGCCATGTTCAATACACACAAAGTGTACCAAATGTGGCCATGTTCAATACACACAAAGTGTACCAACACAGTAAGTTAAAACTATACCATTTTCTGTAGTCAAGACAGACCTATTGAAACACTGTGTTACAGTCCTACTGGTGGTGTGTCCAATTCCACATCTGTGAATCAAAAACTTATATTTTACAAGAACCGATAATCTGATCCTCTGTGTGTAAGCCAAACTCTACACACCAGATTATCTACTATGTAGAATAAGAGACACTTGTGCACAATATAATAAGATATAATGCAAACATTTGCCCATAAAAATTCTCATCAAGAAAGGAAATAATTGTTTAAATAATTCAAACAAATAGTAATCTATTACATAAAGTCATGACTTTTACTATAAAATCTTAACAATAAAAACATTGATCGCTAATAATCGATGCACAAAATAATAAGGACTGTGATGAGAATGCCCATGAGCCATGTCGATGTCTGTGAGCCGCGTGATGCAATGACCCGCGTTAGTGTATTGAGTCGTGTCTTGTCCTTTCAAGGAAGACATTCAGAAGCCTAATATATGAGAGCTTAGTGTATGGGAACATCAAACAAGAGGTAATATGAGTAAATCTAATGCATAAGAACTTATGCACATCATTTATGAGTTCATGTGCTTGTTGAAGATTATTTGTGTGTGCTTGTAATTTAAGGAATAAAATTTGGTTATTCTACTCATTGTTATCACTCATGAGACTATTGTTGTCCATATCATTTAATATCAAGTACCGAAGACAAGGTTGAGATACATCCATTCTCAAATTTAAATGTGAAAAAAGTTCAAGAACCATGATTGTATCAGTTATAGTTCAGTAGGCAAAAACTTGAGATGTCGCTAGTTTCATTTTGATTTTAAAGAATTATCGAATTTGAGGATTGACTTTTTCAAGCTATTAATTATGTCTAATTGTTGGATTATTGTTTTACCGATACGTGTTTAATGTGAAAAATTCAACAAATTTATACTGTGAATTTTTTTATTCTGTTGCAATATTATATTTATTTTACTAATAACAAACTATGAAAATATGATGCGTTACACACAGATATCTGTAAATACAGATTTAGAACATGTAAAAGGAAAATAACAAGAGAAATTTGTAGCCGAGTACAATTTTATTCACTCTCATTCAAATTGAGTGAAAATTATCATCCCTTATTAGTTGAGAATGTGCATCATATTTCTGCAAAACACTTTTTAGAATGAGTGAGATTACATTAAAATGATCAACAGCTAATAATCCTACGTCATCTATTTACAAATATACAAGTGCCACGCAGATGAATTTGTTGGGGATCGGGGAATCACATACACACACAATGGAACATTAGTTGAGAGAAAATTTCACTTTATATCAACAATATACAAAGTTACAAAAACTCTCGGAAGAGGAGTTTCGAACCGAAACCTCACACTCAACTCCCTCACATTCTTTTGTTCCTAACTCTCCTCTGCCTTGGCACACTCCACTGGCCACTTAGTGCATACAATTTATAGGCAAAACAAAGAGGAAGAAACGAATGCAATAAATACATGAAATCTACCAAATTGCGAATGGGATTTCCAAATCTCCCAAATTGTCAACAATGACTGCTTGCTTGGGATTTGCAGCAGCCCACAATCTCTTCCTGGAGATTGTTTTCACATGGGGAGATCTCAACAGAATTTAAAACCAGAACCGTTACCGTGAGTTCATAGACCAAACTATTTGGTTCGAATTTTATTATCTAAACCTCAACAAAATCACCCCTACATGCAGCATGTGAATCTATATCCACTGATTCTTATAGAATTACCAACAAACATTTTATTTCCCAATAGTCATATTAAAATAATATGGAGCTAGGGATGGCAATTTCACCCGTCCTGTCCAAAGCGGGAGTGAAGGGTAAAAACAATTCTCGTTCGAAAATCGAGACGAAAATAAAAATTGAATATAGATTCGGAGATCGGAGACGGAAATAGTAACATCCACGACCCCTGATCTGCCCAGTTTCCATCCCTATATGGAGCTCACCCAGCCAACATGAAATAATACTCATCACATCTAAAATTCCTCAATTTTTAAACCCTGCTCTCATTCCTGGTTTGCATGAGTCTGGCACTCTCATCCCAGGGTAAGAATTCCCATTTCCACGATTTGGCAAACAAATCACCCGAAGCACGACAATTACTGTGCAGTCGTTTCCAATATTATCTTGAAACTCAATGTGATGTTAACAACAAAAAAGAAAATGATGTTACAGATCCCAAATTAGTCCTGTGTCCGATCCACGTGGCATGTCCACTTAATTACTTTCATTTTCGAGCAAAGACACAGAAGGGACACATTGCCGACACCTCGAGACCCACTTAGAGATAGTTATGTCCTCAGTTTGACACGTGGTGTCAATTTATAATTGGAAAATTATTTTGGGAGTTAAATTACAACACATGGAAAATAAAAGCAAAAATTACAACCACCAAAAAAAAATTCAAAAATATCAAAACTGTTAGTTAGATGAATGAGAGAAGTGTTTGAAGTATTACTTCACCCTAAACCACGTAATTTAATCAGGAAATGAGAGGTCCTCGTTTAAGCAAAATGAGGGATCCACGTAATTTTATCCAAGACGTTCAATATGTTAAAAACATGTTTTTAAAAGTACCCCCGAGAAATTGACTAAAAAAAATATTAAGAAAGACTTGATCTAAATATTTTTTCATAAATATCGACTAGTTGAGCGCCTGTAGCCACAAAAGAAGTAGCAATCACACGACTATCCACTTTTTTCTAGAGCAAAGTGACAATCTGCCTCAATATGCTTGGTCCTCTCATGAAAAACATGATCAAATGCAATATGAATAGGCCCTTAGTTATCACAATACAATACTTATGGACAACTGAATACCAAAGCCTATCTATTCAAGAAAGGATCGTTCCTAAATAATCACATGTGTAATGTTTCATGGCACGATACTCAGCTTCTACACTAGATCTTGCAACAACTATTTGCTTTTTACTTTTTCCAAAAACAAGATTACGACCTAGAAAAGTACCATAGGCAGTAGTAGATCTCGTCAAAAGGTCCTATGGCCTAATTTAAATCAGTAAATACCTCAATATAAATGCACAAACGCACTAAATAAAGCACGTCTCTGATGAGCCTCCAGATACTTCACAATACGAAGAACATCCTGGTGAGTTAGTCGAGGTGTAGACACAAACTGACTCACTAAACTAACAGCAAATGAAATATTCGAACGTGTGATGGTAAGATAATTCAACTTACTATCCCATCGACGATACTGGTCAAGATTAAGAAGCAACTCCCCCTCTATAACAACACAATTTGACATTGGGATTGGTAGGAGTAATTTTTCGTAATGTAGGGGGTTTAATGTGAGTATTCAATAAATTTTGAGATTAAAGTATAATTTGCCAATTTTTCAATATAAAAGTAAATGTTTGATCCCATTATGTTATTCTACAAAATCCTAACGTACAGAAACTCTAGAGAACCACCCCACAATCTTCGTGAAAATTTAATCGAGGGGGCATGTTCCAATCTTTCGGATTCTCAAAAGGATGCAAGGAAGAGGCATCAACCTGGGTGCTCGAAGCGGTAGATCGAACTGAGAGTTGGAGCATTCGTGGACGAATCAGAAGGATCACTATTTTGCTAGGGTTTGTGATTTCATCGTAATCAAAGTGGGATTATTGTTAAACTAGGATTTACAGTTATTTAATATGTTTCATATTATATTTTTGTGTTTTTCAAACTTATATGTGGTTTGGTTTGTGAAAATAGAGTTGTGTTATGCAAAAGTTCGAAATATGTACTTTTTACAAAAAATCCAATCTGGCCCGTCAATATATGTGCTTGACTGGTCAAGCAGTTAAATGAGAAATTTCTAGAACCAAATCGTGACCGATCATGATGACATGTTGACATGTCAAGGTCAAGCTGACTAGTCAGGGAGGATTGTAACTTGTTACCCTATTATGGATTCTATTTTCTAAAACTTCATAAATCTAAGATTGATAAGACTACTTTGTAAAAGTTTTGGCTATTGAGTGAATATCATGGGACAAGCATTGAATAATGATTTCAGCTTGGTGTTTTATCATGTACATGGTTATGTTGTATGGGTTAGAGTCCATATTCATGGTTGATTGTTGTCGTTGCGATTATCCTTACTGGTCTCCATGGTCTCTATAGACAGCCACAAGGAGAATCCATAAAAATAGGTACTCATCTCCATGGTCGACATGGGCAGCCATTGGTGGAAGTCCGCAAACATAAAACTAGTCTCCATGGTCAACGTGGACATCCGTTAGTGCAAGGCTCTTAAAAGATATTGATTCTCATAATCCTTGTGCGTAGTCGTTGATGCCGTAAATATGTATTGGGTGTTTATGTGATTCCATCGATTCAAATATGTAAAAAATTAGAGTGTAGAAAGGTTGCATTGGTCGCTAGACTGTAGCAAGTCTCATGATTTGTATGTGGTTCTCAACTATATATTTATAGCACAAAACATTTCTGTAAAATATATTTTTGGTATGAATCGAAAACCTATAATCTTTAGCATGAGATGTCCTAAAATTTCTCTAAATTGTGCTTTAACTTACATCCTATACGAACTTTTCCTTGTGTGTTTTTGCTAACCCTTTTACAGATGCAGATGAGGAGCATACGGGTTAGAGTCAAGAGGCTGATGAGTAGTGTTAAGAGTTGATTATGGAACTTTTGTTATGTTTTGTTTGTTTGGGCATTTTGGTCGCATTTTAATTAGATATTTGTTTCAATTGAGATCAGATCTAGTGAATTTAAATCAATAAGAGTTTTTATTATTGGGAACGTTTATAATTTGTTTATGCTCAATTTCATACCCTTAAAAGTTTGGAGTGTGACATTCAATATTTGTATTAATATTCTTGTTGTATCCGTATCCGTGTTTCTTAGATAACTATTCATGATTGTTAATAGTTAGTTTTAGAAATGCAAACACCTATTTTCTTTGACTTATCAAAGAGAATTAATATTTCGAGACATCTCAAATAGAGTACATGACCAAGAATAAGGGACGGAGGTAGTATCACTTGAGGGGATTTGATTACAACAGGAAAAGCGACTTTTGTTGCGTATTTGGTGTAGCGAGTGTCATAATCTGACTTCCAATTTGAGCTAATGGTGTGGTCTAGGTTAAGAGCCAACAATGAAGAGGACTTCAAATTTTCCAACCGCTGTTGAAAAATGAAAGTAAAACTAACTCGACTAGGAGAACTAAGGAAATTACATCAAACCGAAACTTACAAGACCACAACATTGTAGAGACAATAAAGTGGAACATTCAAGTGGAAATTACAGGAAAATGTAAATAAAATGCAGAGTAGAATGTGAATTGAGAGAAACTTTAAACAGATTGAACAACATTAAATACATAGGCGTCGAACCAAATGAAAATACATTGAATGTTGGATTTTTGGCGTGGGAATGGATTTTGTCTTGCAAACTTGTATTTATCGAATGCTCTTCGTCTATCTCTGTGTCTGACACTTGGCCCTGAAGGTTAGCACCTCTGAAGCTGATTATAAGTAGGCAAGGCTAGTCTTGGAGACAAAGAGCCGCAAGAGAAGCTCGTTATTGCGAACTACGCCTGATATAATTGGGTAAGAAAAGCCAGACATTTGCAGTCACCAAGTCCTATCCAGTGAAACCTCCAGTTGCAATGCGAAAACCTAATTGCCTAAAAGGGTGAGTTGAAGGCTAGAATTAACTGCTTGACCTTAACTTGGGGGGATCTTAGGGTTACTCTTGATGACAAACTCTTGACTTTTTTCTTTCTAATTTGTAATAAATCAGGATTCTTCAAGCCCGATTAATGAACTTTACAAATTTCTTCAAAATGTAACCAACTTTATTCTGGTCTTTATGTTAGGGCCCAATGCAGTCCCACATCGGAGGGAAGAGCCCTTGGTAGTGCGTTTATAAGCCTCTGGGCACCCTCCCCTCTTGAGCTAGCTTTTGGGGGTAAATTCTACCCAGTGGTTCGTAACATTGGTATCAGAGCCAACCCACACCCTTCCAGTCGCCACGAGAAGTCGGTGGTGCCAAACTTGCACCTGCCGCCATGGGCGTCGGCTCAGAAGGGGTGGGCTATGTTAGGGCCCAATGCAATCCCACATCGGAGGGAAGAGCCATTGGTAGTGGGTTTATAAGCCCCTGGGCACCCTCCCCTCTTGAGCTAGCTTTTGGGGGTGAGTTCTACCCAGTGATTCGTAACATTGATACAATTAAGCAATTCGGGTAAAGAAAATCAAAGACGGAGGGGTGCCGGAACCCTAGTTCTCATTCACAACCAGTTTTGCGAACATGTAACAATTCTTTTCTAAGCGTTTTCATACCTTTCTCCTTCTCCTTTACGCCTTTTATACTAGTTTCTTAGGCTAACAGATTAACAGATTTTCCCTCCAATTGAGCTGCTAACAGATTTAGCTCTTCTAGAACCTAACACGAGGGAAATACTAACAGATCTAACAACCTAACAACCTGTAACTACTTTAACAAAATAACAGAATGTAAACAGAATTCGGCAGGAAATTTAGGGGTTGTATCATTCCCTTCCCTTTATAGGAAACCTTGACCTCAAGGTACAAATGTGGGGAACCTGTCCTTCAGCTCAGAGTAGTATTCCCAGGTAGCATCCTCTGCAAATGAGCCCTCCCATTGCACCAGTAGTTGGGTTGCCGGCCGGCCTTTATACTTGACCAAGCGTCTGTCCAAGATGACCTGAGGTTGAGGGGCCACGATGCCTGCATCAGAGACTGATGGGAGTGTGGGTTGAGATTGGATGGTAGACCCTAGTTTCTTTTTGAGGAGGGAGACATGAAAGACCGGATGGATTTGAGAGTTAGGAGGTAAGGCCAACTTGTATGCCACGGGACCCACCCTTTGGAGTACTTGATAAGGCCCAAAGAACCTTGGAGCCAGTTTCTGATTAGCTCTGAAATGGGCTGTTGTCTGTCTGTAAGGTTGAAGCTTTAGGAATACCCAGTCATCCACTTGAAATTCCCTCTCCGTCCTGCGTTTGTCTGCTAGTTGCTTCATCCGGTTTTGAGCTTGAGTTAGATGTTCTTTAATCAGACGCAAAGTGGATTCCCTATTGAGACCCCATTGATCCACGGCTGCTACGGCAGAGGCTCCAGGAATGTATTGAATGTGCATAGGAGGGGCTTGTCCATACACAATTTGGTAGGGGGTGAGCTTGGTAGAAGAGTGATAAGTGGTGTTATACCACCATTCGGCTAAGGGAAGCCATTGCACCCATGTCTTTGGCCTATCACCGACCATACACCTCAGATAGGTTTCCAAGCACCGGTTAACCACCTCTGTCTGGCCATCTGATTGGGGATGGTATGCCGTACTGAGGCAGAGGGTTGTCCCCTGAAGGCAAAAGAGCTCCTTCCAAAAAGAGCTAGTAAATACCACGTCTCTATCGGAGACAATAGAAGTAGGCATTCCATGGAGTTTAAACACATTATCTAGGAATGTCTGAGCTACATCCAAAGCTGTGTAGGGGTGTTGCAGGGCCATGAAATGGCCATACTTAGAAAGTCTGTCTATCACAACAAAAATGACCGTTTTGTTGTGGGAGTTGGGTAACCCTTCTATGAAATTCATTGAGATTTCTGACCAGACTTTTTCTGGAATGGGGAGAGGTTGTAATAAGCCTGGGTTGGCCACTGTCTCATTCTTGTGACGCTGGCAAGTATCACACTCTGCCACGTACTTGAGGATGTCCCTCTTCATGCCTTTCCAGTAGAATGAGTGCTTCACTCTTTTGTATGTTCGTTCTGATCCCGAATGCCCTCCTAATGGTCCAGAGTGTAGTTCTTTCAAAATGAGGTCCCTTGCGCCTTCAGTTGCCCCCACCACCAGCTTGCCTTTAAATGTTAAAAGGTTGTGGTGCCAAAGGTAATGAGGGTGAGAGGTAGAATCAAGAGTTAATTCTTGAATAATGGTTTGTAATTTTGGGTCTGTTCGCCAAGACTGTTGTAGAGTCTGTAACCAATCGGTCTGAACTGAAGATAAGGCACTGATATCTGCTAAGTCCTCCCCCTCTTGCCTTGACAGTGCATCTGCCACGCTGTTTGTATGACCAGCCTTGTAGACAATTTCATAGTCGAAACCCAGAAGTTTAGTGAGCCATTTCTGTTGCATCAATGTGGTGATTCGTTGGGATAACAAATATTTCAAACTTAGGTGGTCCGTTCTGATTACAAAGTGTCTCCCCAACAAGTAGTGGCTCCATTTCTGTACCGCGTAGACCAAGGCCAATAGTTCCTTCTCATAAGCTGATAACCCCAGGTGTTTAGGGGCCAAAGCCTTACAAATGTATGCTATAGGGTGGCCCTCCTGCATTAAAACAGCCCCTATACCCACTCCTGATGCATCGCACTCAATTACAAAGTCCTTAGAGTAATCTGGTAAGGTCAGCACTGGAGTAGAAACCATAGTGTTTTTGAGTAGTTGGAAGGCATGATCAGCAGATTCATCCCAAACGAAAGCATCCTTTTTAAGGAGCCTGGTCAGTGGTTGGCTGATTTTCCCATAATCCTTGATGAACCGTCTGTAATACCCTGTTAGCCCCAAGAAACCCCTAAGTGACTTGACTGATCTAGGCGTAGGCCATCTTTGCATGCTTTCCAATTTAACCGGATCAGCTAACACTCCTTTGTCTGAGATGATGTGACCCAAGTACTCCAAGCTCTTTTGTCCAAAAACACATTTGGATCGTTTTACAAAGAGCTGATGGGATCTGAGGGTTGATAAGGTAGTGGTCAGGTGGTTTAGATGGCTATCCCAAGTGGGGCTGTATATCAGTATGTCGTCGAAGAACACTAGGATAAATTTTCGTAAAAAGGGCTTAAAGATGGTGTTCATCAGTCCTTGAAAAGTGGAGGGAGCATTGGTCAAGCCAAATGGCATGACGAGGAATTCATAATGGCCTTCATGAGTCCTAAACGCTGTTTTTTCCACATCAGAGGAGTGTACCCTTATCTGATGGTAACCGGCCCTAAGATCCAATTTAGAAAATACCGAAGCTCCATGTAGTTCATCCAATAGCTCATCGATTATAAGGATAGGGAATTTGTCTTTTATGGTCTGTTTGTTTAATTCTCTATAATCAATACACATCCTCCATGAATTATCCTTCTTCTTGACCAACAAGACGGGGGATGAGAATGGACTAACACTAGGCCGAATAATTCCCGTGAGGAGCATTTCCTTGACAAGTTTTTCTATCTCATTTTTCTGAATATAGGGGTACCTATATGGTTTAACATGTACTGGTTCAGTCCCTTTTTTGAGAGGTATTTTATGGTCAGCCAATCTAGGGGGGGGGGGGGGGGGGGGGGTAAGGTCTTAATAGGCTATTAAATTCTTGAAGAATAACCTGGATATCAACATGTACCTCCTGATCTCCGTGTTCTGCTGTTAGACAGTTAAGTTGTGCTATGGCCCCATGTTGTGCCTGCTGTAACGCCTTTCCCATCTGTCTGAGAGTGGCTTGTTTGATTTTGACCTGATCATGTCCTTGTAAAGTGGTTGAAATCCCATGCAAGCTGAACTCCATTTTAAGATTCTTGAAATCCCACAATATTGGTCCTAATGTGGTGAGCCATTGAATTCCCAGTACCATGTCGCAACCCCCTATAGGTAATAGCCTGATCTCCGCACAGCACTGCACCCCTTGCATCTTCCATTGAAACTCCTTGCAAACTGCTCTACTACATAGTCTGGTCCCATCCGCTACTGCTACTGATAGATCTGCAGTTGGCTCTATCCGGTAACCTGAGAATTTAGCTACCCCAGGTTCAATGAAATTATGGGTACTGCCCGAGTCTACCAATATGGTGATGATCCGGCCTTTGACGTTTCCTTCCAATCTCATTGTTTTAAAAGAGTTACTCCCCATCAGAGCATGTACTGAGATTTGGACCTCCTCGAGTCCTTCCTCTGCTAGCTCGCGTGTATCCTGTTCGGTCTCTTCCTCTTCATCATCCCCTACAATTAGGAACAATTGCTTTCTTTGGCACCGATGCCCTTTTGCATATCTTTCATCACAATTGAAACACAACCCCTTCTCTTTTCGGGCTTCCATTTCCCTTTGGGTGAGCCTCCTGATTGGAAACTGGTTGGGACCCTGTTGAGCTAAAACATTGGTTCCCAGAGTATTATTCCCCAGATTATTACTAGAGAGCTGCTGGAGCTTAGGGTCAGACCTTGTTCCCACTGCTGGAGGTACTCTTGGTAGCGTCACATTGGTAGCCGGTCCCCAAGTGTTGGTTGTTTTGTTAGGGAGTTTAGATCTTCTATTCATGGCTTCAATACTCTCTTCCTGCAGTCGAGCCAGTCCCATGGCTTGTGAAATGTCCTGAGGAGAGAACATTTGTACCCCAGCCTTAATATCTTCCCTGAGCCCGCTCACGAAGCAACTTACAAAGAACTCTTGAGTCAGACCAGTCGTCCTATTAGCCAATTCCTCGAACCTCTCCTGGTAGGCTTTAACAGAACTGATTTGGGTGAGTTTGGTTAACTCCCCTATGGCGTCTTCAAAGACATTATGACCAAACCTTGCGGTTAGTCCTGTGACAAACATCTGCCAATTCAGATCTCCTTGGGCCTTCTCAAACCACCGAAACCATTGGATAGTTTTTTCATCGAAATGCATTACAGCAAGTTTCACTTTCATCCCTTCCTCTATTTGATTAAATTCAAAAAATCTCTCACACTTATAGACCCATCCAGAGGGGTCCTCTCCGTGGAATCGTGGGAAGTCAATTTTGGCATATCGGGTCTGCGTCATAGTTGAAGAGCGTGATCCATTGCCTGGTGGTGTGTTTGAGTGTTCAGATGTCTCTGCTCCATTTCCGAGAGTTTTAGCTGCAATCTGGTCATACTTAACGCTCATGGCTATGATTAGATCCTTGAGCTCCTTGATTGAGTTGTCAGTGCTGTCTTTCAATTGCTTCAGGGCTTCATCATTCCTCCTCTGTTCCTGTGAACGTGTATCCATGGTTGCTATAAGAAATTCCGAGGATAGTTGGCTCTGATACCACTGATACGATTTAGCAATTCGGGTAACGAAAATCAAAGACGGAGGGGTGCCGGAACCCTAGTTCTCATTCACAACCAGTTTTGCGAACAGGTAACAATTCTTTTCTAAGCTTTTTCATACCTTTCTCCTTCTCCTTTACGCCTTTTATACTAGTTTCTTAGGCTAATAGATTAACAGATTTTCCCTCCAATTGAGCTACTAACAGATTTAGCTCTTCTAGAACCTAACACGAGGGAAATACTAATAGATCTAACAACCTAACAACCTGTAACTACTTTAACAAAATAACAGAATGTAAACAGAATTCGGCTGGAAATTTAGGGGTTGTATCATCCTAGTAGCTATTGCATGAGGTTGCATCATGGATTAAATGAGAGGTACGCGCCAACCCCTTGTCCTTCTTCAGAAAGTTCGGAGGTTAACACATCCTCCTCTAGGCCCCTTCTTCTAACAAAAGGTAACAAGACAACTGTCACATGATCAGAACCACACGAATTGATAACCCAAAGACCAAAAGCAGCAATACATGCAAGAGGTGTACCTCTTTGAGCGAACGTAGCAATAGAAGCAGCCCTTTTAATAAGAGATCCCTTATTTTGCTATAGTGCGGACCTCCTATTTTTTGACCAAATTTTGATGATCCGAACCGTTCAATGTGTTTAAAACATGTTTTAAAGGGTGCGCCCAAAATATTGGCTTAAAACAATATCAAGAAGGGCTTGATCTAAACAATTTTTAATAAATGCTGACATGAACAGTTTTATGAAAAATTGAATGGATCAAGTCTTTCCGGATATTATTTTGAGCTAATTTCTTGCGGATACCCTTAAAAACATGTTTTAAACACACTTAACGGTTCGGATCATCAAAATTTGATCAGAAAGTAGGAGATCCACATCGTAGTAAAATAAGAGATCCCTTATTAGAAGCTTACTCGCAATAGAAGATGATGGCATCGTAGATAATTGTAAAGTAACTGGGCAATGATACTCATCCTTTGGAATAGTAACCACAAGGGGCCTTAAGCTAGAATTACTCACGAGTTGGTGGCCATCATCCTCAAAAGCTGTAACCTAATGTGTAGAAAAGCGACCTTGAAGATCCCAACCGAACTCTATATAACGGTTATCACCATCACAACAAGTGCAATATCGAGGCACACGACCATGACTACATCCACCTCCAGGGGGGCACAACCACCACGACTAGAATCACGGCAATAATCACAGCCACCACGACCAAAATCACACCCAAAGCCACCCCGTACACCTCCCCCAAACTACCGACCACTACGGCCAAATTCACGGGAAAAGGAGCCACCAAAAATAGTGTGGCCAAAGAACAATCAGGGGCAAAACAGAAGTAGGAGCAGAATTGAAGTTGGATACAGAAGCCTAATGGAGGTGGCTAAAGACCTCACTCAAAGAGGATAAGTCTCAAGCACCCAGAAGCTAAAGACCGAATAGGATCATAGGATGAAGGCAAACCAGATGAGAACCGTGCCACGTGCATAGATTCTATGTTGCGTAACGTGATTGGCTGGCTAATATTGAGCTCCTTGCAAATACCATGAAACTTAGCATAATAATCCTCCAAAACAAATCACCAAGAGATAGTGAGAAATAAGTCTAACGAAGACCACATCTCTTGTTCAGATTAGTAACTCTAAAATATAACTCTAGAGCCTAATGCCAAACAAGTTAGGCAGTGGGTAAGAAAATTGAAGTACCACTAATCTGAATCTACATATTATTCCATAACCCAATACGAATATGAGCATGCTTAGCCTTCCAATTAGCATACTTGGCATCAGATTACTTAGAAGGATCGTCAGTCAAGTAAGCATATTGCTTTTCAACCATAAAATATCAACAGATAGCCTACGGAGCATAAAATTTTTCATTTAAACAAACAGAGGCAATTGGCATTATATCAAGAGACCAAGGATCAGAAATCCCAACAACAATAGTAGACGTAGAACCAGCAGCCATCTCAAAGAAATAAACAACAAGAAATCAACAACTCACGCATCCAAGGAAAACAACTCTCTTGAAACGATGAACAACTACATGCATCAAACGACCTCAAATAACAAAGGGTAACACAAAACAACCATACAAACTCATTGATCCAACCATACAAACTCATTGATCCAACGTAGCTGAACAAAATTAATGACCCACATGAACAAAGGGCCAAATAGTCTAAAACAGTAAATCATATGCGCCAACACGACATATGAAATGGAATCAACAAAATCAACACTAAGACCACACACCAACAGTAAAGAACTACAATATCAGACCCAAAATCAACAAACCATCGTGAAACAGTGTCGATGAACAGTACTAACTGGAGTGAACAGTACATATAAAGGGAGTGAGATTACAAGGCTAACGATCAAACTATCCTTAGTCAACTCATACTAGAAAACATAAATGAAAATAAATCTTAACACAAACACCACATGGCACTATCTAGTTGCGTGCCATTTTAAGGTGTAACCACAAAGAAAAGACGCTCCAATGAAAAATCGACAAGCAATCCCATTGGGGAGAAATAAACTGGAAACTATGCCCTGTAATGGGAATTATTTCTCATCAGCTAGTCCACAACGAAACAATTAAAGGTGGACAATTACTGATTTTAACTTATTTACTCTAATTAGCAATCACTAAAATGCAAACCTTGTTTTCTTTTATCATTCATGCCCCTGTCCTAAACCTCAAAGTCATTCTGCAATAATTTCACTTATCATAAATGACATGAAACACTGCCTTTCCACCAGGAGTAGTAGTCAAAAAAGACAATTACAGAATTACGGCTTTTGAAATTCTTGGCCAAGGGACTTCACAAAATATCAAACTGGATCAATTATGACTAGAAACAAGACAAATCAGGCGTTTCTAGGAGATTCCTGAATATGGACAAAGGACTGACTAGGTGGAAGCAAAGAATTTCCATCCAAAACCAAAAACATGACTAGACATAAGTAAAAAGCTATACATACCTTTACCATGAAAACAATTCTGGTTCTACGAAATAAAAAGTTCTTGGGACTCCATAGGGGATGACCAGTACCGTAAGAGTGATTCTACAGTTAGCCTTCGTGTTGCACTAAGCAATGAGATGAAAAATCGACAACCATCAATCTTGTATTCCTCGAGCGGATTCCTGTGCCCGAAACTTCTCACATTTACCTGCAGAAACATGGTCAACATAAACCTATACAAAATGGAAGCTGAAGAGAGTCATATCAGAAGAGCTATAAATTATACCGCTGAACTGAGCCTGTTCATGTTTACAAGATGATCCCTCCAGAAACAATCTAGAGTTTTTACAAGAACTGCTCTCTGCATTCCACGAAAATTCAAAATTTTAAAAAGCCAGTAAAATGATCATAGTCATTCAATGGATATTCTAAGGTGTATCTTAAAGATATGTGATTCATACCCCAATTGTTTAGGATCGACCAATTACAATTTTACTTTAAAATTTCATAATTCAGATGGACAGAAATATTTGGAGTGCTCGGAGTGATTAAATTTGCAGATGTTGTCGTAACCGTTATTTCTCCTATAGTGAAGAGCCTGATTTTCCATTATACTGCAGTAGGGCTTCCTTTCTATCTTTGATTTAGGCCAAGCATCCTAAACTTTCATTAATTAGCTCATTGGTCTGAAAGGGTTAGCTAAGACAAACAAAGGCAGCTAGGTTGACAATATCAACCAAGAATTGATCCATATATATATATAAATAAGATAATCCAGTCCATCACTTAAGTAATGCAAGACATATGTTACCTCGATTTCCTTCACATATGCATCATCGTAACCAGATTCTTGTACGACGTCCAAATATGAAGCAATTAAATAATCCCCAAGGTACTTGCGAAGAATATTAGCAATCCCTCGGTACTTTCCATCTCTGCATTGATAAGTGGGTCCCACAACTCAAATTCTAGCGTGTAAAGTACAAACCAAATGAATTGCTCAGTTTCAACATATGTATGATATTAAGGAATTAAGGATGCACTTACTTTGCGGAATCATCAGAGCATATGGCAAGCCAACGTTTCAATGAGGAGCTCTTCCTACGGATTCCTTTCAAGGCATTTGGTGGTGATGGCAAGTTTGAAAATTGAAAATCACTTATATTTATAGTGCTTAACCATTCAAGCTGTGCAAGGGATTTCAGCAAAGCTTCGTCTGTGATGCCCACAAATGACTCTGAAGAAGACTCCTCCATCATAACAAATAATCTGCACAATTACAGAACAAAATGACAACTTCACAAACTCACCATTGAATATCTTCCCTGCAATTCCCTTCAACTCCTTCAAGAGCTTGCCCAAGTTCCACTTGCTAGGATGCTACAGGAAGGATACAAAATTTACTCGTAATCAAAATATGTAGATTGTAGATGACTAGTACCATAAGTTTATCCGAAATTTCCACCAACCTTCAGGGGATCGACATTGCCGAGAATGATTTCATCAACCACGGCTTGCATGTACCTATTAGTTACCCACTAGTATATTCAAGATATTGGCAGTGCATAACACCTTGTAAGTAGTGCCACAGCTTGTAATAAGGTACAACAATGACTACTTAATGGAAGTATTTAAATATAATTCATACACCTCAACATCGAATCTACAAATGCAATTAATAATTAGGATAAGTAAGATATACAACATGGATAGTGTACATGATGTGCACCTGTCAAAATAAGGGAAGACACTAAGAAAAACAGACCAAGAAGGTAACAGCAGCTATACAGCACACAAGACATGCTCACTCCATTCTGACCTACAAGGTAAATAATAATTTCTATTGTGGAGCTTAGCGTAAGCTGCTATAAACAAGAAGGGACACATTTTTGGGTTGGTGTGTCAATGTCTTAAAGGTGGATATGCATCCAAACAAATACTTTTTTTCCACAGCACAGGGCGTGCGTAAGACATTCATTCGTTGCCTAGACAAGCATGAGAGCAATGTTTTCCTCTTGGAAAAAAAATAGAACGCAATACAGCAGTGACACGTCAATTAATGAACATATCTTATATGCATCAATGTTTTTTAAAATATACCATATAAAATTTACAAATAAAAAATACTTTGTTTTGCCATCACAAATCCACTAAAATAATGGAAATCTATAAACCAAATTCTTAAAAAAAGAAAAGTAAATAGAAAAATCGCGTCTGTTTTTAACCAAAAAATATAAACGACAAATATAATGTTATGATTTTTATAAAAACTAACTCCCAAGGAGAAAGGTAAAATCAGTATAACTATAAATTAATTCTTATTCATATCATTGCATTCAAAATTGCTTCTTCCATTCAAATTTGAGCCGTGTTTAAGGCGCGTCCAACGGACTTAAGGAAAATGTTGAAGGGCAACAACAAGTTTCAAACAGATGGATTCATAAGGTGGCTAGACATTGATTACGACATCTTCAATATGCATACAGAGGACATGGGCCGTGTCGGCAGCGTGGGGCTCCAGCCAACGCATTGCCGAACGGGCCTCCATAGTTCAGCTCGGCACATTAATATCAAAATACCGATTGCCATGCCTGATTGCCAACCTACCATTCGGATGAGGTGGTTAGAATCTTCTAGAATCGTAGCATGTCCCAAATCGGAAAGTGCGGATATGGCAATGGCTAAATTTGGGAATGCGCCACATATGGAAGGTTCTCTTGCATGGCAATGTTGAGATCTGATGATCAATGAATAAAGGAAGATTCCCTAGAAATTCTATTACCAAATTTGGCACTCGATGGCTTATGAATAAGGGATCATAGGCCATTTATCAAGTACACTATCATTTATTGTGCAGTTACCATCAGAGTGCCATCAGGTTGAAAACAACTCTTTGGCACTGTTAGAATAGCTTTCTAGCTTTATTGTTATTAGTCCCACATCGGGTATCTACATATTGTATCCACCACTCTCGTTATATAAATAAAGTGTCGAGTGTTAGGGTTAGTTAACACCCTACACATTTTCTCTATTCTTTCTAAACACTAACATGGTATCAGAGCCATGGATCGTATTCCACCCTAACCCTAGAAATTAAACCCTAACCCTAACACTAATCCTAGCCTCAAGCCGACCTTCCTTCCGCAGCCTATTAGCCATCAGCCATCAGCCGCATACCTTCCACCGTTGCCCACCCTCCAGCCGCATACCATCAGTGAACGCCTCACCATCAGTAGCGCCTTACCAACCTCCAACCTTCCTTCAGCCGCATACCCTAGAAGTTGCGCTGCCATCAGTACCGCATATCAGTGAATGCCTCATATCTTATCTCCGCTGATGTTTGTCTCAGCCATCACTTACTGCTGATGTTTGCCGCCTCTGATGCTGTTCCACATGTGCCGCACCTCTGATGTTTGCCGCCTCTGATGTTGCTCCCCACCGCTGGTTTCGCACCTTTTGTTACTGCGTGGTTTGGTTTCTGGTTTGCCGTTTGTTTCTGGTTTTGCTGTCTGGTTCTGGTTTTCCTCTGGTCTGCCTTGCCGTCTGCCTGTCTGCCTCTGGTTCTGGTTTGATGTATTCTGGTCTTCCTAGCCTCTGTTTGGTTTGGTCTCTGGCTGATTTTCAGTAGATAGTTGGTGTTGGTTTACTGCATCGTTGGTGTTGCTAGTTGGTGTTGGTGTTAGTTTTGGTGTTGCTAGTTGATTTCCACTGGTGTTAGTCGATTTCGTGTTGGTGTTGACGATTTCGTGTGGCTAGCTGCTGGTCTGGTATGTGTATTGGTTGTCTTGACTTTGTTAGGCGGTTTGATCTATGTTCGTTGTTCTGGTGTTCTCTCCTGTGATTTGTTGAGTATCGGTGATTTGTTGGTGCTGCCGGTGTTGCTTTTGTCCTTCCGCTGTTGCTCATCAGGTTCTGTTTATGGTGTTATTTACTTGTTGACCAGTGATGATGTTGGTTCAAGTTTGATTAGTTGGTAGCTCTTGGTTACCTGGTTGCTTTGTTTGGTTGCCCGTAATATCCTCGTTGTTGCTTTGGTTTGTTTATGATGAAGACTGCTTCAGTTATTTCTAATGGTTTTGGTGGCCGTGGTCCTCAGTCCTGTGGTCGTAGTGGTTCTCGTTATGATCGCATGTCAGGGGGAGGTAGTTCTGGTCGTGGTTTTCGTCGTAGTCATGGTGGTTTTTATTATGGTACTCGACAGTGTACCCATTGTGGGGGTACAAACCATACAGTGGGGTATTGTTATGATCTTCATGGTTTTCCTCAGGCTCATCAGGTTACTATTTCTAAGGATGCTAGACAGTTTACTCATCCTTCTGCCAACAGTGGGGTGACTATTTCTGCAGAGGAGTATCAACGCCTTGTGTCAAGTCAGCCTTCATCTATGGGTTCTTCATCCACTGCTACGCTATCTCAGACAAGTTCCTCCGCTGCTTGCATTGCGTCTTCTTTGTCTTCTACTCATTGGGTTATTGATTCTGGTGCATCTGATCATATGACTGGTACTTCTTCTATTCTTTCCGGTCGTCAGTATCTCGGTAAACCATCTCGTGTTACCTTAGCTGATGGTTCTACCACCAATGTTACTGGTTTGGGTTCTGTTCATGTTACTTCCTCTTTTACTTTGGACTCCGTCCTGCAAGTTCCTAGTTTTCCATTAAACCTTATGTCTGTTAGTAAACTTACCAAGTCTTTGAATTGCTCCGTCACATTTCTTCCTAATGGTTGTGTGTTTCAGGATCTCAAGACAGGGAGGAAAATTGGTGGCGATGTTGAACGTGGTGGTCTATATTACTTTATAGATAATGTTCACCCTAATTCTGTTGCTCTTCAGTCATCAGTGTCCCCATATCAACACCATTGTCGTCTTGGTCATCCATCACTTCAGAACCTTAAAAGTCTAGTGCCTTCATGTCGCCGTGTGGATGTTTTGCCATGTGAAGTCTGTGAGTTTAGCAAACATCATAGAGTATCTTTTTATCCTAGGATTGAGAATCGTGCGTCGCATCCATTTGAGTTAGTTCATTCTGATATTTGGGGCCCAATGCATGTTCCTAACATTTCTAGCTTTCAGTATTATGTTATTTTTGTCGATGATTTCTCTCGTGTTACCTACCTTTATCTTATGAAAGAGAGATCGGAGTTATATTCTATTTTTAAGTCATTTTATATGGAAATCAAAACCCAGTTTCATACTTGCATTCGCATATTTCGTTCTGATAATGCCCGTGAATATTTTAATAAAGTCCTTTCTCAGTTTTTTGATGATCACGGTATTATCCACCAGTCCTCTTGTGCTCGAACTCCACAACAAAATGGAGTTGCCGAACGCAAGATTCGACATTTATCAGAAGTTATGCGTGCAATGTTATTTCAAATGCAAGTTCCTAAGTCTTATTGGAGTGACGCGGTTCTTACCGCCTGCTATTTGATTAATCGTATGCCCTTTACTGTTCTTAAAGGTCAGATACCCCATAAGGTCTTGTTTCCCGGTCGTCCCCTCCACTCATTACCCCTTCGAATTTTTGGGTGCACGTGTTATGTTCATGCTCTGGATCCTGACCGGAGCAAACTTGACCCTCGCTCCATTAGGTGCATTTTTCTTGGTTATTCTCGGACTCAGAAAGGGTATAAGTGTTATTCTCCATCTTTACGTCGTCATTTTGTGTGTGCTGATGTCACATTTAATGAGTCACTCCCGTTCTATTCAGAGTCTGTTACTGCCACTGATCGGCTTGCATTTGAGTCAGTGTTTCCTATAGCTGTCCCGTCAGGTACTGGTCCTCCACCAACACCTCCTCCACCAAAACCTTTACAGGTATATGTTCGTCGTCCTAAACCTCCAATATTGCCATCTCTGCCTGAGCCACCAGTGTCATCTCAGCTAGCACCATCTCCATCTGTACCATCTAAGCACACAACCCCACCTTCACCCACCGCTCCGTCTTCTCCTCCGTTGCGGGATCCTGACAACCTTGATCTTCCTATTGCTCTACGTAAAGGTACTCGCACTTGCACTTCTCATCCCATTTCTCACTATGTGTCGTATGATCACCTGTCTCCTTCCCTTCGTGCCTTTACTTCATCAGTTTCTTCTATATATGTTCCTAACACTGTACAGGAGGCCCTTTCTTTGTCTGAGTGGTGGACAGCAATGGAGGCTGAGATGAATGCTCTCCATGACAATGGCACTTGGGAGTTGGTTCCTCTTCCGTCAGGAAAGTCTACTGTTGGTTGTCGATGGGTCTTTACTGTCAAGTATAATCCGGATGGCACTATTGAGCGCTATAAGGCCCGTCTTGTGGCCAAAGGCTATACACAGACATATGGGGTTGATTATGCAGAGACCTTTTCCCCAGTTGCCAAGATAAATTCTGTCCGGATTCTTATTTCTCTTGCTGCTAATCTGGGTTGGCCCTTATTTCAATTGGATGTCAAGAATACCTTCTTACATGGTGATCTGCTCGAGGAGGTCTATATGGAGCAACCTCCTGGATTTGTTGCTCAGGGGGAGCGTTCTAGAGTTTGTCGTCTTCGCAAAGCTTTATATGGTCTGAAGCAATCTCCTCGAGCTTGGTTTGGTCGGTTTAGTGATGATGTGCTGCAGTTTGGTTTGCGTCGATCCCATTCAGATCACTCTGTCTTCTCTCTTCAGTCACAGCGTGGGAAAATAGTGTTAATTGTGTATGTAGATGACATCATTATTACTGGAGATGATCAGAAAGGTATTGATGAGTTGAAGCAGTTCTTACAGCGTCAGTTTCATACTAAAGATTTGGGTAAGCTACGGTATTTTTTGGGCATTGAGGTAGCAAGATCCAAGGACGGAATCAGTTTGTCCCAACGGAAGTATGCATTGGATATTCTTGAGGAGACAGGTTTATTGGGAGCAAAACCTGTGGAGACCCCAATGGATCCTAATGTGAAACTTTGTGTTGATCAGGGGGAGATATTTTCTCATCCAGACCGGTATCGTCGCTTAGTTGGTAAGTTAAATTACCTTACCAATACACGTCCTGATATTTCTTTTGCTGTGAGTATGGTGAGTCAGTTTATGTCAGCTCCTCGGCTTCCACACTGGGAAGCTTGTCTTCGTATTGTGAAATATCTTAAGGCTCATCCTGGACGTGGTCTGTTTTATCGATCTAATGGTCATTTGCGTGCTGAAGCTTTTACCGACGCAGATTGGGCAGGATCACTATCTGATAGGCGGTCCACTACTGGGTACTGTACTTTTGTTGGAGGCAATTTGGTCACATGGAAAAGCAAGAAACAAACAGTGGTCGCAAGATCCAGTGCAGAAGCGGAGTATCGAGCCATGGCACACACATCTTGTGAGATTGTATGGTTAAGAGCCTTCCTCGCGGAGTTAGGTTTTGATGTGGAGTTGCCTATTCCTATGTTTTGTGATAATCAAGCGGCTATACATATTGCTTCAAATCCGGTATTCCATGAGAGAACGAAACACATTGAGGTAGATTATCACATTGTTCGTGAGAAGATAGATGGTGGTGTGTTATCTACTCCATTTGTGTCTACAGGAGCTCAGTTGGCTGATATTTTCACCAAGCCGTTGTTTAAACCCCGTTTAGAGTTTATATGTAACAAGCTGGGATTTTGTGATATTTATTCTCCAACTTGAGGGGGAGCATTAGAATAGCTTTCTAGCTTTATTGTTATTAGTTCCACATCGGGTATCTACATATTGTATCCACCACTCTCGTTATATAAATAAAGTGTTGAGTGTTAGGGTTAGTTAACACCCTACACATTTTCTCTATTCTTTCTAAACACTAACAGGCACTAATTGGTTGTTCCATATGCAGGCGACTGTAGTGATTTGGACTGAAGAATATTCGCAACCCCCACAATTGGAGACTCCGATAGCCTCTTTTATCTGAAGAGCATAATGGTTGGAAAATCTGTGTTGCCGAGGAAAGTCAGAACCACCAAAATGATGGAGAAGGACAAGCGGGCACATTCGCCCCCAACGATAAGAGCCCACTTCTCATTGAGGAAATTCCCTCAGAGGGTCAGCTTCTGGTTGCGCCTTTGAGGCCAACCACTCGAGAGCATATTAGGCAGCTAGAATGGGACATGGAAAAAAGGGATGAGGCCCTTGACGGTCTGCGCCTGGAAGTCTTGCAACTTAGGGTAGACATAGACATACGGAAGAACCAGGCTGGGCGGCGAGCCGAACTTGTCATAGAGCACACAAATACCATTACTCCACCCCGTGGAGAACTTTCTAGACGCGTATTCGTGCGTCAAAGGCTGGGCTCCAAAGTTGTGATTGACTGTCGTGACGGTGGCAAAAGGGCGCGTCGAGCGCAAACCCCATCACCTGGTTGGCAGGGCAAATGGAAGGATGGTCATAGAGTCTCGGCATTCGAAAAGGCTATATGAGCAGGAGATGGACAGCAGTCCGACGAATGACCTGACTGATGGCCGAGCCAAGAAAAGGTATAGGGAAGATTTGCAGGATACATTGGAGAGGAACAAAAAGTGTAGGTCCAAGGACGACCGACCGGCTGCACGCGCTGCTGCATCGGCTCGGACTCGTTCGGGGGCTGCACACGTATGACTTATCTCCACTCCATTCACTCGACATATCGAGTCGGTGAGGCCTCCTCCTGAGTTCACTAATCCAAAATTTATCAAGTGCGAGCCAAAAACTGACTCATATACTCATCTGGTCCATTATAGGCAGATGATATCATTAAACTCCAGCAGTGATGCACTTATGTGCAAACTGTTCCCGTCAAGTCTTGGGGAGCTCGATCTCCTGTGGTTCAACAGGCTCCCTAAAGGCTCAATCAATTGTTGGAAGGATCTCTAACTAGCGTTTTGCACTCAGTTCATTACAAGTACAAAGGTTAAGAAGGAGGTGGACACCTTGCTCGGTCAAATCAAAACCTGAGTCGCTTCGACAGTTAATCTTGAGAAAGATATACAGTCATATGGTTAATCTTGAGAATGATATAATAAGGAAAATTGTTTCATTGAAGATTGTTAGATAAATATGTTCATTATTATGGTGTGAAGTGTGATGGTAGCTCAAATCTTTTTGTCATTTTCTTCTTATTGTTGTACTCATTGTCTCTATATATGTATATACTAAATGTGTGATAGGGGGGTTAACAAACCCTAAACACTTTTACCATCTTACATTCTAGATTGCATACTAATAATAGAGGAAACCAATCATACAATGGAGTATTGTTATGATCTTCATGGCTTTCCTCAAGCTCATTAGGCTACTGCTTCAGGGGATACTGGACAAGTTACTCTGTTGGTACTGAATATTTCTACGGAGAGTACCAGCGCCTTTGTCACTTTAGACTCCCTCTGTAGGGGCCACCTCCATTGCTACACTCGCTTAGACACGTTCTTCCATTGCTTGTCTTGCATCTTCTCCTCCTCCTATTCCATGGGTTACTGATTGTGGTGCATTCTAATTACATGACTAGTACATCTACTGTTTTCTCTGGTCGTCAATCTATTGGTAAACCATCTTGTGCTGCCCTAGCTGATGGTTCTACCCTTAATATTACTAGTTTGAGCCTTGTTTTTGTCACTTTCTCCCATATTTTGGATTTTGTATTGCATGTTCCTCATTTTCCAACAAATCTTATGCCTGTTAATAAACTTACCAACTCCGTAAATTGCTCCGTCACATTATTCCCACATAGTTGTGTTTCAACATCTCAAGACGAAGAGGAAGATTGGTGGCGGTACTGAACATGGTAACTTGTACTAACTTGCCAACGATGTAAACCCTAGCTCTGTCTCTCCAACATTCAGTTCACGATATCAGCATCATTGTTGTCTAGGCCATCCGTCCTTACCGACCCTTAAAAGGCTAGTTCCTTCATATAGCCATCTTGATGACCTATTATGTGAAGTCTGTGAGTTGAGTAAACATTGTAGAGTGCATTTTTATCTAGGTTTGAGAGTCACGTGTCCAGTCCATTTTAGTTAGTTCATTCGCATATTTAGGACCCCATGTGGGTTCCTACTATGTTTTGGTTTTCAGTATTATAGTATCTATGTTGATGACCACTCTTGTGGTACATACATTTATCTTATGAAAGCGATATCTGAGTTGACTTTAATTTTAAAGTCATTTTATATGAAAATCAAAAGCCAATTTGATACTTGTATTGGTACTTTCGTTTTGACAATGTACGTAAATATTTTCATACTACTATGTATCAATTCTTTTACGAACGCAAGATTCGTCACTTATATAAGGTTATATGTACACTAGTATTTCAAATTAAGGTTCTTAAAGTCCTTAAAGTCCTATTGGAGTGATGTTGTTACTACATTCCATTTGGTCAATCGCTTAACCTCGACTGTCCTCGGGGGTCAAATACCTCGAACAGTCTTTATCCCACTGACCGCCCTCTACATTCCTTACCACTTCGGGTTTTTTGGTGCATCTTTTATGTTCATGCTCTGGATCCTGGGCTAAACAAACTTGATCCTTGGGCTATTTGGTGTCTTTCTCAGCTACTCTAGCACTCGAAAAGGCTATAGGTTTTAATCTCCATCCCTTCGTCGTCATTTTATATGTGCAGATCTTATCATACATTTAATAAGTCTTTATGTTTGTTTTCGTGCACCACAGATCCTATTGATCTCTCTCATAGTATATTTTGTATAGCTACCCCTCCTGTTGTATCTCCCTTGCAGGGGTATGTTCGTCGGCCAAACGTCCTGATCCGGAAGGTTCATCCCCATCACCATTGCATGACCTTCCCACTGCTCTTCGTAAAGGTACCCGCACCCATCCGTTTTATTTTTTTTACATTCGTTCGTCTCCCTCCCTTCATGCTTTTGCTATCTCTGTTTCTTCTACCTCCATGCCTAATTGTCCAAGAAGCCCTGTCTATATTTGAACGGTGGTCAACTATGGAGGCTAAAATGTCTGTTTTTTATAATAATGGCACTTGAAAGTTGGTTCTTCTTCCGCAGGAAAAGTCTACTCTTAGTTGCCGCTGGGTGTTTGCTATCAAATATCATCCGGATGGGTGAATTGAGCGGTGTGAGGCTCGATATGTGGCCAAAGGCTCTATCCATACATATGGAGTTGAGCGATATGAGGCTCAGTTGCATATCAAAAATGCTTTCTTACGTGGTGATATGTCAGAGGTGTGTACGGAGCAACCTTTTGGGTTTGTTGCTCAAGAGGAGCGTTCTTCGGTATTTTGACTCTGCAAAGCTCCTTATGGCATGAATCAGTATCCTCGAGCCTGGTTTTTCAAATTTAGTGATGTTTTATAGTTTCGCATGCTTCACGCTCATTCTGATAACACTATCTTCTATCTATCGTCACATCAAGGGTAATATACTATTGATTGTGTATGTGGATATCCGGCTAATACCATTATAATTGGGGGTGATCAGCAAGGTATTGATTATTTGAAATAATTTTTATAGTGTTGGTTTCATACAAAAGACTTGGGCAAGTTATAATATTTCTTGGGTAATAAGGTAGCAAGATCTAAGGATGGAATTAATCCGTCACAAAAGAAGTATATATTGGATATTCTGGAGGAGACTAGATTATTAAGATTTTTGCCTGTGGAGACACCTATGGATTCAAATGTTAAGCTTTGCGTTGATCAAGGGGAGCTTATTTCTCATCTAGACTAGTATTGTCACTTGGTTGACAAGCTAAATTACCTTACTATTACTCATCTTGATAACACCTTTGTTGTTAGTATGGTGAGTCAATTTATGCTGGCTCCTCGTCTTCTGCATTGGGAAGCGATTCTTTATATTGTTAAGTATCTTAATGCCCATCCTGGACGTGGATTTTTTTATCGGTCTAATGGTCATCTATGTGTTGAGGCTTTTATTGATGTTGATTGGGCAGAATCACTATAAGATTGATGATCAACGACCAGCCATTGTACTTTTACCGGTGGCAATCTTCTTACCTAGAAGAGTAAGAAACAAATGGTCGCTGCGACGGCCCACACTACATGTGAGATTGTATGGGTGCGGTCCTTACTCAAGGAGTTAGGGTTCAGTGTGAAACTCGAATAAAGCGAGCCATGTCTCACACTACCTGTGAGATTGTATGAATATAGGGTGCTAGAGCAAAAACAAACCGTCGTTTTGAGGTCTAATGCAAGGTGTGAATGAGCTGTGTTCATGATTCTAGTTATTGATGCATACATCGAGCCTAGCAATAACCTTATGCAATGAATTAACTGTGCTGAATGTATTTATATTAAATTTATGTAACTATTGGATACGTGACAACCCTTGAGTGACTACTGCTACCTATGATTCAAGTCTTGAAATTACAAAAAAGCCATAGTCTGCCAATTTACCACTTTCCTTGACTTCGCCATTCGTTTAGATACTCAAGCTTCACTTTTAATTATGCACTTGTTATTATTCATTATGGTCAGGCTTCCTGTTCTATTGGTTAGTTCTTTTGGCTCGTGGCTGGTCATGCCCATATTTAAGTTTTGTGGCGATCATAGTTACCCAGTAATGTAGAAAGGTAATCTTTGAGCTTCGAGGGACAAGCACCAACATTCCCTCAAATGTTCAACCCACTTATTTCGTAAGAGAAGCAAATGAATTAGAGGATCTTTAATACCACGTTAAAGCCCAACTGGCAATGAGTGACAAGCCCATAATTCTTGCATACTGACTTGGTAGGTCCCATTACACCGATAGGGGACAAGCACAAATAGAAACATTTGCAATAACACATCAACATCAAAGGTAATGTTTCATCAATATGTCGAACTCAAAATCCCTAGGGCAGTGTACTAACAGTACTGCTAACCACACTATTTCGGAAAGAACTCCAAATGCAAAGAATTTACTGCCTAGGAAGTAATGTGCATCCCAAAAAATATAAAATCAGGGAGCATTTGTTTGTATGATTTATGCATGCATACAAAGCAAATGCATCATACTTGATTGGTCTACTTGAACAGGAAGCATAAACTGAATTAAGGAGGAAGCGACTCACTCGAATATCTGTTGGGAACAACTTTCAGAATCACCTGTCAAAATTAATTGCCTAAGGTCGTAGACATGCTTTCTTTGAACCTGACAAAAGAAAAAAAGAACACATCTACTTTTGCATCAGAGCATACGAAAAACAGTCATCAAGTTGAAGAAGCATAAAACATATAAGGATTCAATAAACAAGAATACTATGAAGTTTCCAATTTGAGTTTTAAAAGAAAGAATAACATGAGAAAATAAACAAAAAAAGATTCATTTGAATTTGTCTACATGTACTACTAACGACATCAAACCTTTTAATCACACAAATGTTTCAGACATAATTAACAAGTTGATCCACGGTAGAATGGGTCCCAGATGAGGTTCCATCTATTCTTCGTTATCTAGTAAATATCTTTTACATTTGATTTTTTGACTTTTAGGCTTTTGCCTTCTCGATTTGCAGCTGTGAATGCCGCCAAGTATCTGATCTACTGAGACAAGACCATCTCGACACATATCCAACAAATTCAGGCATACAAGGGACGAGGCTACGCTGAACCTCCCACAATCCCTAGACCCTGAGGGCAATATCGCTAGATATGCTCCTCCTGATTGCACTTGTAACAGACCACTAGTCGAACTGCTGCTACATCATTCTAAGGGCATTCTACTTACACGTGGCCAAGCTGTCCACACTTGAAGCACACCAATGCTCCTTGAGCGCTCCATCCTGTAGTGACAACTTAAGGGGCAGAAGTCGTCTGTTGTAATAATGAGCTCATCTCTCTCTGCCACTTCTTCCCATGATTCTCATCCCCACCGATACTGACTTGCTAACAAACTCACGCTCATCACCACTGTCCGCCTCCAGTATCATTTGCCCACTCAATGAAGTCCCCTTAGTTACGGACCTTGAGTGCCACCACCTTGTCCCAAATTGTTGGTTTGAGACTCTCCTCAAACATCTTCCACCTCAGGTCCTCATCGTCTGTCGTTTCCGTAGCAAAGCACGACAGCGAAGTAAACTTGTTTTAGTACTCCATAACAGACCTATGTCCCTACCCCAGGTCATAGAACTCCTATATGAACGAGTCCTCCATCATTTCTGGAAAGTACTGATCAAGGAAAAGCTACTTGAAGGTCTCCCAGGTCATACCTTCCACATTATAAGCTGCCTTAATGCTCTTCCACCATTGAGCTGCCCCCGGTGAATTGATAAATAGCCAATGAAACTCTCAATTCTCCATAATCTGAAAAGTGTCTAGCATCTTCTCTGCTTGCTCAATCCAATCATCAGCCACGAACGGGTCAGGACCACCAATGAACTCGAGAGGATTCATACGCCAAAACTCCATCATGGCCACCATTGCCCTGGTCTCATCCCTGGCTAACTTGTGGCAATTCTCTGGGCCAACTAACCCTTTAACAGGGCGTATATCATGAAAACCATTACCCATTTGGACTGACTTTCATAGACGGTTGTCCACATTGCCTATGGAGACCAGTATCTTTTTACGGACATACACTGACGGCTATCCATGGGACCCACAATGGATACTAGTGAGCGTAATCACCACCACGACACACGACCACACATATGGACTCCAGCTCACTCGACTTAACCATGCACATGATGTTACTACAAACCAAAATCAACACCCAAGATCTGTCCCAAAATATTCACTCAATAGCAAAAGTGTTTTTAAAAATAACTTCATAAAGGTTCAACTTATATATGGAGTTTTACAAAATAGAATTTAAACTTGGTTGACCAGTCACGGGCTTGACCCTTACCGGTCACAAAGTTATTTTAACCGGTTAAAGTTATCCACTGGACTGTTTTGGAACTCATCACCGGTTATAACCTAAATTTGACCGATCAAGATTTGCAGTGGAATATTTTGGATCATGCTTTGACCGGTCAGGCTTTGAGTCTAGAATTTCTGGTCTATGGAGTTTGACCGGTCAGGCCACTACCCAGACTGGTCACAATGTGTTACGAGAAAATAGCATATTTTGAAGAAACCCTAGAAGCAACTCCATGATCGTGATCAACATCGCATAACGCATAGAATATCATTTGAATACGACATGAAATGCATTAAATGACCTTAAACCCTAGTTTAACAAGTATCATACCTCGAATACAATGATCTCCCAAACCCTAGCACGATGTGATCCTTTCAATTCGCCTGCGAACGCACCAACACTTGGTTCGAACTATGTTTCCAACACCCGGATCGATGCTTTTTCCTCACGTCCTTCGAGAATCCAGAAGATTGACACACGTCCACTCAATCAAACTCTTATGAAGACTATAGAGAGGCTCTCTAAGGTTTCCGTACTTTAGGCTTTGTAGAATAACACAATGGGACTAAAAATCTTTTTTTTTACATTGAGAAATCGAGAAATTACATTTAAATCTCAAAGTTTATTCATCACTCAAATTTGATCCACATCATTCTAAAAATTACAGTCTTGCCCTTAATTCCTCAAAAATCCCAATTAAATCAAATATTTAAATCACAAATCGGGGCACGGTCCCTATAACAAGGTTGTGGTCAAGCTCACACATGTTGAACTACGAGCCATTCATCTAGCCTTTACTGTCGTTCACCATCTCCCCATCTCAAATGACAAGGAGATGGATCTACACGTAAAATTGAATAGTCTTTATTTAGATTTCAGTCGGTTCGGAAGGAACTTGCTGAGGGACTAACCGAGGATTCAGCTGAGCTAGGTCTATTTGTTCGCCGTCAATCCCAAAATTGGTTTGCACTATTGTTCAGTGTTTAGCTCCAATGGATCCTTCGCCGATTATACGACGGCACCTGCAGCCGCAGAGGTTGTCCTAGATCTAGTTTACTGTGATCAAATTCACAAAGAAGGCAAGGAGAGGACTGCACGATAAGCAGAGAAACATATTGGGGCTTAATGTAATGTGGAGGATACTGAAGCCTCCATTGCTACCATTAACACCACCACTATTTCTATGGAGGTGACTACTACAGCTCCATTCGATGTCAAGTCCACCCGGGACTCCTCAGTGCAGCTGGAGAAATATCTAAGTCGGGAATTACCACTTGGGGCTTCTTCATAAATTCCGACGTTTGTCCTAGCACTAGTCACGAGCCGATTGCTCCAAGCTTGACCTTCCTCCTCTTGTTGAAGAAAAGAGGGAAGAATTTTTTGAGGGTTTAACTTGGTCCCCCAACCTAGAGAGCTCGGGTTGATGAGTTCGAGCGGCCCCCCGACCTAGTTGCCTTCTTGTTAAAGTTGGTGGCGAAGTTGACAGCACCCCAAGGGTCCTCCATTCCATGTTCTAGGGAGCCCCATAGACTAATCGTTGCACCCTTATGGATAACCCTCATCTTGGAAATCTCCTTGTACTTTGAAACCCAACTTCCAAGTGACATGGGCTATACACCAAGGACACCTCTAGTGAGATGCTAATAGAAAATGCAATCGTGAATACCTACATGGTAATCTCTTTTTTTTTTTTTTTGGCTTTGGATTTTCCTTTCTTGCTTTTCTAAATGTACATCTATTTGGCAGGTCATTGTTGGCGTCGGGCAAATGTACGCTTCAAGGCAGCGTAGACATGCTGCCTCTCCTCTATAGAAGCAATGATCTACGACTATCTTTGAGGCCAAAGCACTGAGGGAGGAGATAGGCCTCTCAGGCAAAGGTGCAGGAGTTCAAACAAACAAATAAAAACATGGAGGCATAGCTATCGAAGCTTAAGGAGGAGGCTGAAATTGAAATTGTTGAGAGGACTTGTAGGAGCTTGACCAAGTCAACTCTTAAGGTTTCAACTACTGAAGCTTCCCTCTCGGAAGCTAATGCTAATGTCAAGCGGAGGACCACTCATCTGCAATCCATAGTGCACAAGCTAAAGGCTTATTTTCAAGAGGGGAACCCTCACCCCGCTAATACCAAGCGGCACTTTGCCACGGAGATGGAATGTCAAAGAAATTGGCCTCTGTGTGTGCCACACTCCACTCTGAAAGTGCCTTGATGAAGGGGTCTAACACTCAATCATTTGTAGAGCAGGTACCAACATATCAACACTACAGCAGTGAGAGAGGGTTTGTAAGTGTCTTCCAGCAACTAGGTTGCCGGCATTTTCGGTTAGGCCACCCCTATGTAGCGAAACTTCAAGCAGTTCTTCCTGCTTAACATCATGTGTCTACTTTAGAGTGTGAAGCTTGTCAGGTTGAGAAACATCATAGTGCCTTTCTAGGTTTGTAGTCATAGTCATCAAACTGAATCTTTTGATGTAGTCCACATGGATATATGGGATCCATCTCGAACTATGAGTACCAATGGATATCAGCATTTTGTTAGATTTGTTAACAACTCTTCTTGTATGTCTTGGCCATTTTTGTTGGAAGAAAGATTTGAATTGACATGTACTTCCCAAATTTTGCATAAGAGCTACACCCAACTTCATAAGGGGAATAAAATTATCCACTCGAATAGTGCTCTGGAATATAAGTAGCCATTTGTAAATTTCTTATGTGTCGACGTCGTGTTCATACTTCGTATCAAAATTGTTTTGTTGAACATAAGCATTGCCCCCTATTAGATGTTACGCATGCCATGTTATTCCACATGGAAAACCTTTTTTTCGAGTGATGTCGTTCTAACGGCATGTTGTCTTATAAATCGTATGCCTTTTATTGTTCTCAATGATAAGTCTACATTTTCCTTCTTATATCCTAAGTCTTCACGTTTTCTCGCGCTCCTAGGGTATTTTGTTGTATTGCTCATACATGTTCTTCATCCTATTCGGAATAAGTAAACTCTCGAGCTTAGAAGTGATTCTCTTGGATATTCTCGTACTCATGAAGGATACCGTTGTTACTATCCCAAGGCTCATCATTATTGTGTAAGTCCTTATGTCACGTTCTTTAAAGCAACCTCTTTCTTTACTTCCGCTAGTGAAATGATGTCTTTCGATCTTATTTGTAGTCGTGAGAGGAGCCTTCCTTCCCCTCGGTCTCTTCCCATGCCGCTTCCTCAACCTGCCGCATCCAATCCACCTCTACAAATATATTAACAATTTGGAGATGGACATATTTATTATGGCTCGAATGCTTCACCTTCTTCGTCGAAGGCTCCTGCTTCCTTGGTTGCTCCCGCTTCTGATGAGTTACCAATTGCTACGTGACGAGGCAGACGTACTTTTACTCACCATACTGCTAATTTTCTCTCTTATCATCTTCTTTCACCTTGCCTTCATTCCTTTCTTCCATTCCTTTCTTCCATTCCTTTCTTCCATTTCGTCCTTCGTTTCTTTTCAAGGCTATGCTTGTCTCTTGGCAGAAACTAACTATGGATAAGGAAATGAGGGCTCTTCCTAAAAAATAGACATGTGAGCTTTTTACTCTTCCTTATGGCGAACTGGTCGTAGATTGTCACTAAGTGTCCATACATAGTGTCTCCTAGATGGTTCTATTGAGCATCTTAGTGCGTTTATTGATTGAGGGCTACCCTCATACCTATAAGGTAGATTATTTGGAGACATTATCTCCAGGGGCTTATCTTCAAGTCTACTTGAATTATTCTCTCGGTGGCTATTAGTAAGCTCCTAGCCCTTGTATCAGCTTGATACTAAATGGACCTTCCTTTAGGAAGTGTACACGGACCAGCCACCCAGTTATGTTGTTTCTGGAAGTGAACTTCTTGTTTGTCATTGCAAGGCTCATTACGACCCAATACTGTCTCCTCGTGTCTAAGTTGATAGGTTCAGTTCGGTTGTGTATGCATATGGGTTCAACCGTTTTAGCTCCGATCATTTCGTGTTCTTTCAGCATTTTAATTATTGATTAGATTGGCCATATCGATGATATCATCATATCCATTGATGAATCTACTAGTAATCTCGATCCAAAGTGTCATTAGGTCAATAATTTCACACCAAGGATTTGGATGCTCTTCGGTATTCTCTTGAGATTGAAGTTGCTTGTTTTTCTCGAGGTATTGCTCTCTCCCAATGGAAGCATGTGATTGATCATCTTTCTAAGGCCAATCTTCTTTTTGCCTAGACTATGAACACTCCCATGGATACCGCCGCTAAACTTGATGCTGATCAGGAACAACTATTCGGTGATGTTGGTCTTTATCAACGTTTTGTTGGGAAGTTAATTTATCTAACTGCTACTCATCCCGAAATTGCCGATGCCCTTGACATTGTCAATCACTATATCCATATTGCTCGTCAACCCCACTTTGAGGTAATTTGTCACACCCTAACTTCAAGGAGTGAATTGAGCAACAACCCGTCTTAACAAGAACTCAAAATATATAACAAAAATCTCCATAATACTTAAATTCCAGTACATCGGTTCCAAATCAAAAAAATCAGACAATTAAAAAGGGGCTCAACCCAATTAACTCAAGTCAACAAAATAGTAAATGAAACCCTAACTACTCCCCAATTAACTCAATTCAACAAAATAGTAAATGAAACCCTAACTACTCATTAAAAGCTCCAAGCTCTATCCCCTAGGGTCATCTTCAATTCTTGTAAAAAAGTGTAAATACAACACAAGCCGAAACTTGAATAGCATGCAAGTTAAACCAAAGCTTAGAGAAATTCAATACATCACGTGCCCAAAAATTTATAGTTTTCGATTTGTACAAAAATATACATTTGACAAAAAAATTGTCAATACAAAGTTGAGAATCACATGCAAATTATGAGACCTGCAACACCCTGGCGACCAATGCATCCTCACCACACTCCATAGTTTTACGGATTAGAATCGAGGGAATCACAAAAGCACCAAACTGATCTTTTTACGGCCTCTCACGAACGACTGTCCATGAGAATGACGAGCACCGAAATCATTTTACGCACTTTCACCGACAACTGTCCACATGGAACATGTAGACTAGTATCCTTTCACGGACTTGCACCGACGGCTATCCATGGGAATTGTGGAGACCAGTAAGAGTAATCACCACGACAATACAAGACTATGCATATGGACTCCAACTCACTCAACCAAACCATGCACAAGAAGCAACATTAAACCAGAATCAACATCCAATATCTATCCCAAGATATTCACTCGGTAGTCAAAACCTTTAGCAAAATAGTCTCATGAAGTTTCAAGTGATTTATGGGGTCTTAATTTAATACTTGGTTGACTAGTCCCAACACTCCCTCACCGGTTAGGGTTCACCCTAACTAATCATTGAATAATTCTGACCAATTAAGATTGCCCACTGGATTGTTTTAAAACTAACCCTAACCGGTTACAACTTCTCTCTGACCGGTCAGGATTAGCTATTGCCTACTGGAATATTTTGGAGCGTGACCAGACCGGCTACAACACCACTCTGACTTGTCAGAATTTGCTACTGAAAGTTCTCGTTTTATGCAGCCTGACCAGTCAGACCACTACCCTGACTGTTCACCATGTGTTACGCAAAAAACATTAGATTGCAAGAAAAACCCTAGAAACGACTCCATGACCATGAATAACACCACATACGCGTAAATCATCACCAAAATATGACACGGAACATATTAAACAACTTTAAACCAAGTTTTAACCAGAATCCTACCTCGAATACGATGATTGCCCAAACCCTAACACGCTGTGATCCTTACGATTTGTCCGCGAACGCACTAACACCCGGTTTGAACTATGCTTTTGACACCCGGATCGATGCTTCCTTGTCACGTTCTTTGAGCATCCGAAAAGACGAGACACGTCCACTCGATCAAACTCTCACGAAGACTGTAGGGAGGCTCACTATTGTTTCCTCTCTTTAGGATTTTGGTAAAATAACATAATGAGATCAAAAATCTGTTTTAATAGTAAAACTTCGACAAATTACACTTTATTTCAAAAGTCTCATTCATTCTCAATTTAAATCAAACTTTTTGAAAATTATAAAATTGCCTCAAAGTCCTCAATAATCCCATAAAATCAAATAATAGAATTAAAATCTCCGGACGGTCCTTACAGTGTTTGTCGCATATTGCACTATTTAAAGAGTGTACATAGCCTCACCGGCCCTCTGACTCATTGAATGTGTGTGCCTCTAATGATGTTTTATTATGATGGTAGTCCTTTTTATAGGCAATCTACCTTCAACTATTGTACCTTTGTTGGCAATAATCTTGCTACTTGGCACAATACTGCAGGTCGTTGCCCGCTCTAGTACCGAGGCACAATATCGAGCTGTGGCTCATAAAGCCTCTAAAATGATGTGGGTCTGCTCTCTTTCTTTGGGACTTTGGCATCGTTATACCTCAACCTATGTAGATGTTTTGTGAGAATAGTAGCTATTGGGAGATGCCACAAGAGCCCTAAGCATATAGAGGTTGATTTCCATTTTATTCGAGATTTGATAATGCAAAATTGCAAATGCATATTGTTACTCCTTATGTTCGTTCAGGGGATCAATTGGGAGATGCTCATATTGGAGCATGTTTGATCAGTATGCTCCAATATGAGGGGGAGTGTTAATAGTGTTATTTGTTAGTTATTTACATTTTTATGTTTGCCTTAGAATTAGGCTGTTAGCTAGTCTATTCTGGTAATTATCTTGTTCATGGCATAATAACATAAACACGTGGTAAGGAGCTAACAAGGCTCAACATTTTCCCCTAATATTTGTCTCTCTTCTTCTCTCGAAACCTCAAATCCCAATTTTACAACTCACCTCACTTGATCCTTTCAACTTCTCTTGAATTTAAAAGCTACTTCGTGTCAAACAAAAAAACATCTAATCAAGTTGCAGCAAGTACATACCTCTAGCACTTCATCAAACTCTACAAGGCTCTTTCTTATACCAAAAAAGTACTTCTCGGCATTAATTTGCAGACCCAAAAGCTGAAAGTTATGCAACATCACTCACAGTCCAAATCAACTAGTAGCAATAATAACATCAATTTTAAAAGAAATAAAAGAACAAACTGAGAACTCATACCTGTTTCACTATTGCACTACCTTCAATTGGTATATCTTCATCGTTATTGATTCTCGATATCAGTTTCACAGCCCACTCAGTGTCAAAGTTAAACTTTTGAAACATCTCGTCTTGTAAGCTGTTATGCATATATACATATACGTAAAACCAAAATATGTATGCTCAACTTAATTAGCCAATCCTCTATCTCCACATCAGCTTCGAATCATAAAATATTGCAAACCACCCAAAAGAAAGATCATCTTACTCCAAATCCCAGTTAATAATAACTATGATGGGACACTGATTAACTTAAAAGACCATTACAGAGTTGTGTAAAGCTGAGATATACAATCTCCTATGGGCTAATGAAGTGGGCCTTCGTAGGTGGCATCGTCAGATTTGCTTCTTTTCTTGTTAAGATTGTTTGTCACACCCATTTCTTCAATGGCATGGTTGGATGGTTGGAGGGAAATGGAATGAGTAGGAAGGTATGGAGATACATGAACTGCCATTCATTTACGTTTACGGAAACTTATATGGCCGGAGATGAGGTGTTCTTCCCAGAGGTTCCAATTCCCATATGAAAGTCAACCACCACGTTAAGTGCCTGCCTTTAGGGGTTACGGGGAGTTTATTATTTAGGCAGATGCTCCCAATGGCTTCTTTTTTTCACAGAATTTACAGCTTTTATTGGCCTAGTTTTGATTTTGTTTCATATACATTAACTAAGTAATCATGCTCAGGTTGCAAGACGTGGAAACTTTGACAAACTAAATTTACTTCCTAATGTGGCCGAAGACAAAATATAGTATAGTCATTTGAGATGAGTTGCAAGTGAAAAATACAAACTGAATTGCCCATGAGGAATCACTTGTTTCATGTCCAAGGCGCCAAAGGACAACAGAAAGGCCAAATAAGGACATAAATTGTGGTGGTAAGTATAGGACACAATTGCCCAGAATATAACCATGTATGCAATGTTGAATAGAGCTAATCAAAGAAAAAGGATCATACACTGACTGCAAGTAGTTGGAATAAGGCTTAGTGAGTCGAGGAGGTATATACTTTAACATTTAATTAACAAAGTGTCTCTAATCATGCTATGTCTTTCATAAAAGCCATTTATGTGTCATTCGAAACAAGAATCGAGTCATACCTCACCATAAACCGTGTTGATCCAGGATCCCCTTGCCTAGCTGCTCTGCCACGGAGCTTTGAAAAAGCATAACAAGTTCGAATTTAGAACATATGTCCAAATTGGAGATAAGAGAAGGACAAAAAGTAACCTACCAGAAAACATAAAAATTAAAGCTCTAAATTTCCAATATATACACTTTCTACTAATGGTAATGAATGAACTGTTTCGGTACAAGCCCTTAAGTGATTCAGCATATAATATCTAGAAGGCCTGAGAAAAATGGTATTCCCTTTACATTATGGAACCTTGCAAATCCTCCTTAGAGCACAAGATACACATCCAAACTAAGCCATGATCTATGAAGCATGGATACAGATACGGGATACGGGATACGGGATACGGATACGATACGGATACGGCGATACGACAAAACTTAAAAAAGTAGGATACGGATACGTCGGGGATACGGCTGTAAAAATTAATTTTTTTTATAATTATTAATCATGTACTACGCATAAAAAATGAGCCAAAAAATTAAAAGTGTAGTTGAATTACTAATACTATTACACCAAACATTAAGCACAAGTCAATTATCATTTATCAAAACTCAAGAGTCATTAACCACTACCAAGTGCCTGCAAGTATCTTTAATCACATTATCAGTCTATGACTCTATCACTTATCAGTATGCAATAAAAAGAAAAAACAGAAAACATTAAGAATGGCTGAGCAAAAACGAAAACATCAAGAATGCGAGAGAGATAGAGCAGCGAAGAGGGAGAGAGAGAGTAGCGAAGAGAGAGAGAGAGAGTTGAACCTAGTGGAAGATGGCAATGAAGCCTGGAGGTTGCTAGATGTGCACAACGGTAGAGAGTCGAAGTAGAAGTTAGGGTTTTAAACATTTAATTTTTTTTATCCGACTATATTTACACATATTAAGCTATAATTACCCATTTTTCCTTTATCTTTATTCTGTTTCTTTTTTTTAAAAAAATTATTTTTAACCTCTGCTGTATCGGAAACGTATCGGTCGCGTAACGGAGACGTATCGATCGCGTATCAGAGACGGGAGACGTATTGGTCGCATAGCGGAGACGTATCGGTCGCGTATCCGAAACATCTCCGAAATTAAAATGATTTAATTTTAATACCCGATACTTTTCAACCGTATCCGAAACGTATCGGGGCATATCGGGCGCGTATCGGTATCCGGTAAGTATCCGATACGCGTACGCGACTAGTTTCGGAGTATCCGTGCTTCATAGGCCATGATAGACTTCACGAACAGACATCCAAAACTCCAACAGTGAAAATCCAACTTTAGTCCCAAGGAACAACTACATCATGGGAAATATCATTAGTCTGAAAAGATCCACCTACAAATGCCTTTCAGAAGTATTTTACAGTCTAAAGTGCCGGAGGTCAATAATCAACATATATTGAACCTACACCAATTCAGCAAAACACACTCTTCAACAATACATAAACAGTTGATGTTGCCATCAGTAATTAGCGAACCAAAGGGCATGGATAGACAAACAGAATCAGGACAAGGTTTTTGCCATTAAGTTTTTTGAACATGTGATATTTTTCAAATGATGCAGGAATTGTGAAAATGTCTTCTGCCACTCCCATGATCAACATTTGACATTTCACCTGGCCATTATTGGAGAACTTTGGCCTCGCCGAACTCTAATTATTTCTTTGCTCACTATCTCACATTTGAGCAAGTGATACGAAAGCAAAGGAAACATCACAGGTTGAGAGGCCGTCATACGAGTGGAGCAGATATTTGCAAGGGCCTTATGTCGAATTTTCCATAAAGATCGGTTGAGAGGCCCGAGGCCCTCTGGGGACCTTGCATATGGGCTTCATCTAACTAGACTTTTTTTATTTTTCCAGAATGGAGGATATGCTACTTCAATTTTGGAAAAGATTTACTGAGAACAAGTATTCTGCAGAATTCCTGTCCGCCAATGACATGGTGTCCATAGCTAGTTAGGGAATGTATGTTGACGGTTGGAGTATCAGGACAGCCACTTTGTGCACTTACTGCCAAAGATTATGTCTGCGCCCAATATATCCCTCCCAGACACTCATAATGGGTACTAACTGCCGTGTACTTTTTCTTTATGGGGGTGAGGTAAATTATAGGAAAACCAAAAAAATAAATTCAGCTTTTCTCTTAACATTTTCCTTTCCCTCCACTAGTTCTCGATCCAAATATAGCCTAATTAAAATGAACAAATGACCTAAAGAGGAAAATCCCAAATGGACTTTTGAAATAGATAAATGGTAAAACATAAGTTGATAGCACCACGCATGTTTGTAGGCGATTATGAACCATTCACATTAATGTATGACACTTTTCTGTCTTGTCAAAGTTACTGGTCAAGTTGTCAATGAAGTTCAATTTAAAGTGCAGGACCAAAGCAACTGCTAAGAAATATATATTAGCAAGGGTACCTATGTCTTTAGCCATTTGCATTTGTTTCCTATATATATTAATATCTGTATTAAGATTAAGTCATCAAAACCCTAATCACCTTTTTCCTAATGACGTGGTATCAGAACCTACATGGTAAAAAACCCTAACAAAAGCATTACATCCACCGCCGCCGCCTTCCACCGGTGTCGTCACCATGATCTTTGCCTGTTCGTGATCTCCTTGTTCGCTATTCCCTCCTTGACTATTCAACTCATGATTTCCTCGTGATCTCCCTACCGTGATCTCCATTCTTGGGAGTGAGGTTTGACTCATCAGAACCATTATCGATCAGTGAATAACTCATGACTGTTTGATTCGTGATCCATGATTGTTCGACCTCGTGATCAAAGACTTCGATTTGTTATCTTTCAGTTCAACCTTCAACTCCAGATGATTCTTGTACTCCCTCATTATTTTTTGTGTTGATTTTGGTGGGTATCTTTTTTGCTCCTGTTATGGAATTGTGGATTTTTAAGTTTCTGTTCTTGTTGTGATTCTCAAGAGATAGTTATTTATACATCTTTCTATTGATTATTTTGCACATCATACTATGGCTTTTCCATCTGTTTCCGGTCCTACTTCGACAATTGCTACTGGTTTTTCTTAGTCACCTTGGTCTCCTGAAATGATATCCATTACCTCTTCACGATTAAATACAAAAATTATGCCCTTTTGGCTAAGGCAATTGAGGTATATTGTTGGGCAAAATGCAGTTCCATTTCTTGACTGATATCCAAGACGTGGTTTATTTTATAGAGCTAGTGGCCACTTGCAAGTTGAGGACTTTACCGATTCAGATTTCAGACTAGAGAACCATCTGAAAAGAAATCTACTGAAGGATATTGCACATTCTCAGTGGAAATCTTGTGACCTGGAAGAGTAAGAAACATACGATTGTCACTCAGTCCAGAGCAGAAGTAGAGTATATAGCCGTGGCTTATACTACTTGTGAGATTGTGTCTGTCTCTCTTTTCTTAAAGAAATAGGATTCAGTGTGCAGTTGCCTATGAAGCTCTACTGTGACAAGCAAGCAGTAGTTCATATTGCATCTAATACAGTCTTCCATGAGAAAACTAAACACATTGAAGTTGACTATCATTTGGTTCGAGAGAAGTTAATTGGTGGTGTGTTAGCTACTCCATTCGTGTGTACAAGGGCTCAATTAGCTGATATATTTACCAAACCATTAAACCTCGATTAGAGTTATTATGTAATAAGTTGAACTTCATAATATTTATTCTCCAGTGTGAATGGGAGTGTTAGGAAATATATATTAGCAAGGGTAATTATGTCTTTAGCCATTGGATTTGTTTCCTATATATATTGATGGCTTGTGTATTAGGGTTAAGTCATCAAAACCCTAATCAACTTTTTCCTAATGACAGCAACAAATGCAAAAGTTGCCACCAATTACACTTAAACAAAGAGCACTCTAGGGAACAATACAATTGGAATTTGTCTGCATCGCATAATTAACAATGAGGAGCGAAGACGAGCAATTCTGGGACATGGACGCTTAATCATCACAAACAAGAACGGCCAGTTTTTCAACAATCAACAAACAAATGCAAAATCGTGGCTTGCAAACTACTGAACCATATATTTGCAACTTCCCACCCACATAGAGTACCTGGTTATCGATTCTCCGGGACTCGTGCAACGATGTCCCAATCACGTGAAGGCCGCCAAGCCTTTTCACTTCCAACCCTTCATTGAAACAATGTTTTTCACAGTCCTTCAGCACCGAGTGATAAGCCAGTGCTACTGAAGGACGAAGTGGATATATCTCAGACTGTTCTTCAACAAGCCTCTCAAGTTCTTGCATTTCTGTCAAATGACCCATTTCCAAAGACTCAGAAATGATAGATTTTGCTTCCTGATATGTCCATCTCTTGCCCTCACTTTTGCGTAGGTATTTAGCTACATCATTTGTTTCAACAGAAGTTCTCATTAAAACTAAGAGGTAGTATATACGCAACAATTTAAAGAACAATAAAAAAATTGAGTAAAGAGAAAAGCGACATGAAAAACAAAAGCTATTTCAAAAGAAAGATGAGCGCTGTCAGGCTTGGATCGAAATGGAATCCCAAATAGATTATACTGGAAACTAAACATTAACAGAGACTTCAAGATTGGGATCACTGACCTATCAGTGCCATCTTAGCTAGCAAAGCAAGTGAAGATGGTCCGACTTTTACCTTAGGTAACACCTACATCGAAAAATTTATAAGGAAACTGAATATATCTCTTTAGCGGCAAAGAATAACCAAATGCATTTACCTTTTGTGAAAGTGGCTCACCGTCAACTTCAGAATCTGGAGCTTCATCGGTCAAAAATGAAAGCAGGCTGTCCTCTATAATTTCCTTTGCAAGTATCTTAGAAAGGGAGAGAGGGCCATGCATAGTTGAGAAAGAAAAAAAAAGGTTAATTTCTCATCAGTGAAGCCGTATCAAGAACATGGAAAATTAGAAGTATAGGAGGAGAAATTCAGATGTAGATAAAAACACGTAATGCAATCCATACAAAATTTCCCTGATTGACAAAACCTAGTTTCCCTTGGCGGATGGACCTATGGCACCTCAGGAAATCACTCATTATACACAAACCTTTGGGTTTCCTCCCAATATTATATCGGTCCCCCTGCCAGCCATATTCGTTGAAATGGTAATGGAATTTTTTCTCCCTGCTTGGGCAACAATTTCAGCCTCCCTAGCAGCATACTGGGGAAAAAAACACGAGAAGCATAGTGGTTATTCAGTCAAAAAAATTATGAACATATATCACATACCAGCAAAAGGATAATATGAATCCAATTAAAGGTTCTCCACAACTTCATATTTAACAGACCTTGGGTCGCGCATTGAGAACATTGTGTGGGATTTTTCGTTCTCTCAGCAAATCAGACAAATATTCAGAATACTCAACACTGCAATAAGAAAATGAAAGTATCCTCCTTATTAATCTGCTTAGTTTTGGTCACTAACCTCACGAGTATAACCATATGAGAGGACAAAGATATTGAATAGCTGATAGTAAAAGCTGCAGATAAGCATACAACATTAGCCTAATAAGACAGCAAAGAGATCCATTAATCTGATGAGTGGTGAGATCTAGGTTACATGGACACGGGTGGGGGTATATATCGAAGGGTCTGACACCTTACACTTGAAAATTGAAGATATGCAGATGTGAATCCAAATCTCAAACGATACAGGGATCCCTTAAATAATAATTTTCTATTATGTTTATAGTGTATAAACATGATATAAATTTGTCGGAAATAGTCTTTCTATGTGTTCTCTAAGGTATTTGTGGGCCAACCAAATGACAAGCCTCTAATAAGGCTTCTCGTCCTTTAGAGTTTTTTGTTTTGGGTCTTTTCGACTTCAATTAAACACGCTTCACGTCCTTTAGAGCTTTCTGTTTTGGGTCTTCTCAACTTCACTTCAATTAAAAACACGAGGGGCATTTACTTTAAAATTTGGCCCATATAACAAATAACCCAATGGCCCAATCCCTTCCAATTCACTACTAGTTGTGGCCCATTTAGTTACTCTCATAACAAAACCCTAGCACAATAAGAATACAAGCAGTAGCGGCATATCCTATTCTAACGTGTATTCCCAAGAAACCCTGGTGGGCACCTCCATCAGTAGACAAATTTGCACATCAAACTCATCGGAGCTCGTTGGAAATAGAGCAGATCATCTCAGTTCCAGATCTGGAACACTCCGTCGCTCATGTAGATCAACCATCTCATCAGGCTGCTTCTTCTTTGATCTAGTCTTCCACCATCATTGCCTCTCTGTAAAGTATTATCCACTGGTCTTCTTTCACTTTCAGTCATTGAGTGTCGAGAAAAAGGCCAAATCTGGTACAAATCCCGCACCCGCACCAGAATCGTGTCTTGGTGACAAGGATATCGTTGTTAAAATCGAGGATCCATGCAACGCAGGTGAGATTGAACACCGAAGTCTTCAATTGCATACTCACATAACGGTATCTTAATATGCATAGAAAATGCTGCTTGTTTAAAGACAGAGTGGTTTCTTACCTAGGAAACCGTTGTTAGATGCCAGTTGATAGATGAGAAAAGACGAGAACTATTCTATTCCATTTGATTCAATTGAATAATACAAGACTTAGACATATTATATAGGCTAACCCTAATAACCATAAAGAGAGAAAAACTACACTGCCCATATAACAAAAGAAGACAAAAAGACTCCGCTATTCTTATGACAGAATATAAACGAATAATAAATGGGTAGTACACCCCCCACCCCCACACAACACACAACAAACACACAAAACTCGGGATGTAAATGCAGTGAGTGTTCCAAGTAGAAAACGAAACCAAACAGCCATGTGATTCTTCCTAAATAAACCAGCAAACTAAAGTGAAGATGGAACAAAAAGTAGATCAATGGTGATGGACTGAAGATGTTTGACAAATGAAATGATGACCAATATCGATATGCATCTCCACTCATGGAAAATTGAATTATGGGCAATCTGAATGGACTTTTGTTATCACAGTAAAGGGGTGTGGGAGAGTCAAGGGAAACACCCATATTTGACAAAAAGCCAACGGAACCAAACAATTTCAGCAGTCGCCTGAGACACAATGCAATATTCATTTTCAGCAATGAAGCGAGCAATGACATACTAATTCTTGTCTTCTTAAGAGAGGAGAGAAACGCTAAGAAAAACAAAAAAGCCAGAGATGTATTTCCGATAAGTAATGTCATCGACCCAACCAGCGTCAGCATATACCCGAAGAATCAAACTTGAAATAGAAGAGAGCAGTAAACACTGGCAGATAGTACAAATACACTGCAACATACAGAGCAATGATGCCCACTGAGTAGAACAAGGGGCATACATAAAATGGCTGACAATATGGACGACATATGAAACATCAAGGCGAGTCACAGTAACATGGACCAAGCAGTCAACCAATTCTCAATAATCAGTAGGATCATCAAGGAGAAAACCATTAGACATAGAAAACTTGGCATGCAATTCGTTAGGAGTGTCACAACCTTGTCATCAGTAAGATTGGCACGATGGTAAAATCAGTTGCATATTTCGTCCGTAAGAGATAACCCTTTGAGGATGAAGCCACCTTGATGTCCAGAAAATAACAAAGAGGACCTAAATACTTCATCTCAAACTCACAAAATATATGTGATTTTACCTCTTCCAGTAGAATCAGTGCCCATGATAATCATGTCTTCTATATATAATAGAAGAATAACTAACCCCGTAGAAGATCGACGAATAAAAAGAGCAGAATCATGCATACCAGGTTGGAAATCGATCTGTAGAGCAACAGATTGAAACCCTTCATACCAAGCACGAGAAAACTGTTTTGAGACCATAGAGAGCACGGCGAAGATGGGCAACAAGCTCAGAAGTATGAGAAAGCCTTGGAGGGAGGCGCATATAGACTTCTTTAGATAAGCACCTAAATATCCAATTGAAAGAGAGACCACTAGTGCACAACAATCACAGAGATCGGCTGCACTGAGCACAGCTTCTTTCCAAAATACAGAATGAAGAGATGACGAGAGAAGAAGAGATCTAGCAGTGTCCAGGAGATGACGCTGCTTTCTCTCAACTCGACCATTTTTCACAGGATAATCAGAACAAGACGGTTATTGAATAGTACCATGAGTCACTAAAAAAATCTGTAAACTCATAAAGAAAGTACTCCTAACCCAAATCAGACCAAACGATTCTGACCTAAGTAGAAAACTGAGTTTGCACCATATTATGAAAATTACAATAGACTTTACAAAATTCAAATTTGTGCGCAAGTAAATAAGCCCATGTATATCGACTATAATCATCGACAAAATAAACAGAATACGTAGAACCACCCTTGGTTGCAATGGGTCAGTGTCAACAAACTGAAAGGGGGAGGCAGAAACATAGTTACTTTTATCAAACGAAAAAGTGGACAGTTTAGTAAACTTACAACCACTATACTCGGAAATGTCACTAATAAAAATTGTACCTAAAAGACCAGACTTAACTAAAAGTTTCAAACACTCACTAGACAAGTATTCTAACCTAGAACGCCAAAGATAAAAAAGAGAGGATTTCTCATCCAAAGAAAAAGACAATAAGGTTGTGGAAGTAGACTCCATAGGAATATGCAAGCTTTCCAGAGCGTAGAGGTCACTAACTCTACAGATGATCTCAATCTGCTTCTTAAACACCCAATCCTGCACAACACAACTAGAAGAAGAGAACAAAACGTCAAAATGAATCAAATAATTGACTTATTCAAATAAAGCTTAAAGACAACTGAGACACATCGAAGATATTGGGGAGGGATAGTAAACAGGATAAGATAGAACCGACAGAAACATGCATAGAGGATCCATTTGCGGTGACAATACTAATGCGGGGAAGTGGGAAATGCAGTTACTAAGAAGAGATAACTTGGGAGTCATGTGATGGGAGAACCAAAATCAAAAAATACATGTTATGGGTAAGATACCCATGGTGTTAAGACTATGCAAACCTGGGTGAGTGGTGTACTCATAGCAAAAGCTTGTTGAGGACCCCTTTCGATGGCAACCATGAAAGCATGAAACTGCTTATACTGCTCAAATGAAAGAGGATGGAGCAATGCCAGAAGTTGATATTGCAATAGCCATTGGAGGACTATGGCAGTGCTTTGGCGGCCGAGAAGATGACAAAGCGGTCGAATCTAAACAGAACAAGGGATGTTGAACCGAAGGTCTTGTAGATCAGGTAAAACAAAGGTCGTTGGAGACTAATAGAGGTCCAACAAATGGTAGACGAAGATCCGACTAGACTCACCGGAGTACGAGGATGTCTAGCAACTACTGGCAAAAGGTCCAGAGGGGGGCGATGACAAAGGAGGAGCAAATCTAGCTGTGAAAAGATCGGATATGACTGCAAAATGAGTAGATCTGGCTGCGAAGGGGGCCAATGAGGCTGCAATGGGGATCGTCAAGAGTACCAGAGATTCCGGCGAATGCTAGTGAAGTCTGGTGAGTGACGGAGAAGACTGATCACGGAGATATGTGGGTGGATAAGACTGATCGTAGGTGGATAAATCTGCTCGCAAAGATCCCAAGTGGAGAAGACTGATCGCAGCATTGTAGGATCGCTGATGTGAGGACTTGTCACAAGTAAAGAAGACTGATTGCAGAGATCGCAGGTGGAGAAGAGACTGATCGTAGGTGCAGAAGACTACCGCAGAGATTGCAGGTGGAGAAGACTGATCCCATAGATCGCAGGTGGAGAAGACTGATTGTAGGATTGCAGGCTCGCAGGTATCAATGAAGAAGACTGATCGCGAATTATTGCTTGCAAAAGAGGAGAGGAGATGGTGCACAGCTTATTCAAAGAGGAGAGGTTGCAGATGCAGATATGAACCGTAAACCTAACACACTAATACTATGATAGATGAGAAAAGAAGAGTAAGTATTCTATTCCATTTAAATCAATTGAATGATACAGGCTGAGCCGGGTTATATAGAATAACCTTAATAACCCTAAAAAGACAGAAGACTACGCTACTCTCATAATAAAAGATAAAGAAACAATTAATAGCTAATGTTACTTTCATACCAGTACCCTCCGTTCTTCGGTCATATGTGTACCCATAGAGAATCTAAAAGGCTCAAGTTTTCATTTGCCCCACAGGGTGAACCTAATGAGATCTCCATGAAGTCTGCATGCACATTATCTAACCAATGCCTGATTTTTAACTTCTGTATGATAACTTCTGCAGCAGTACAAAACACGGGTACATTATTTAGAACGCATAAAACTACATTACGAGGCACTCTTGCTCTACAACTCGGCTACTTATTAGGTTAGGTCCAAACTAGAATACATGAAATGTATAAGCTAAAATTATGTATAAGTAGAAAATTTAACACATACACACAAGCATGCACTTTATCTGACACATTAAGATACAAATACAAGGAAACTGGTCGAATCAATAATTAAGCCCACTGGAAGGTCTGAAACAATAGCAAATTCAAAAGGAACAGGATCAAGCAGCTGATCAAACAAATCATAAACCCCAGTGAAAGGTTTTGAAGCAAATAATCAAATTTAGAAGGAACCGAAAGATTACCTAGTAGAACCAACTAAAACAGGTCGGCCTTGTGCAAACATGCTCTCAACTTCTTCACGAACATGTTGCCATTTCCCTCGTGCAGTCTAAGTTAGTACAGAGCCCAAAGTTCATGCCAGGTCAGAAGAAGAACTTATACTAGAGGATATGAAATTAGGTACGATGAAGTCCAAAAACGGCTCTCCTACCGCAAAAGCTAGGGTGGGTAAATCTTTACGGATATTTGGCAGATTTGTTGGCACCTCAATAACTGGGATCTGGAACATTTTCAAGAACTCTTTCTCCTGCAACAAAGGGAATGCAGAAATGACTGAGTTTGCAAAAACAACAATTAAAGTAGTTTAACAACATATCAGAATCAACAGTCTTCCATACTTCAGTTTTTGCAGTCCCAGTCATCCCTGATAGCTTCGGATAAAGCTTAAATAGTGATTGATATGTGATTTGTGCCACAACAACAGAATCAGCCTAACAAGTAAACAGATAATAAATTTCTCTCAGGATTTTTTAACTGATAGCAATTAGGCATAACGTAAGATAACAAACCTTGTAAATCAATAATAAAAGTCAAGATTACCTCAATTTTGATACCTTCTTTAGCCTCTACAGCTTGATGAATCCCCTCAGACCATCTCCTTTTCTCTTCAACTCTCCCTGTCAACTGCAGGAAGTTACTGGAGTCATTATCTCATAAATTTGTCCTTCACTTTCTATAGGCACCAGCTTTTATTTCATCACCAATAAGGAATCCACAAAATCACTCAGCCTACCCCTGGTTATTGGTTTTGCCTGGTTATCTATTTTTGACTCCATCCTTCTACACATCTGTTCTGAAAGTTGTTGGTATACTACATTGTTTGTCTCCATGGCGGAAGACAGCGCTATTAGCATTCGTTTGAATGGGCACAACTACTCGTATTGGTCTAGTGTCTTCAAAAATTTTGTAGGTTTGTGGGACTATGTTAACCGGTCTATAACCACACCCATTAAAATCACAGATGATAAAGATGATGATTATAAAGTTGCTCTCCATCTATCCTCAACTATTCACTAACAGCTATCTTGCCTTAATAGAACAACCAGACCTCTCTCAGTGATCTGAAAGGGAAAAGCCTCGTTCGAAAACTCTCTTTAGCTCAGATCACCTTCTACTTTTGAACCTATTCCCGACCGCACCCAGTGGTTTTTCTAGTTCGGGGTGCAAAGGAAAGCGAGCCTCACAGTCGTTGCTATTGGTCCAGGTTCACTAGGATTTGTGACGCAGCATTACGAACTATTGGTAGAAGGTTCCGTTGCGTATGCTTGGGTTAGAAGTTTTGTATAAATGTAAGGCCCCTAATGAAAGCTCAGTGACAAAGGAGGTAGGGGTGCAGAGACAGCCCGGAGGTTTGCCTTGAAGCAGCCAACCTCGGAGGATTGCCTAGAAGCAGCCACCCTCGGAGGATGGTGTGGTTCCTCTACGCATATGCCAGAAGTCTCTTTCACACCCTCATACTATGGTCGAGGACTCTTTCACACCCTCACCCTATGTCTGGCCTTGGGTGTATCTGTATTTATAGAAGCTTTCATTTTCGTACTTATCTTAATTGTTGGTTCAGTTTATGCATAGCGAAAAGGGACATTGGAATGGTCTTAGCTCCTAAATATTCAGACAATAAAAAGAAAAAAAAGGAAGATTAAAACAGTTATGAATGTTGTTGAGTTTCCACTCAGCCATCTCTCCTACATAATTGTTAAAGTTTTATGTGTATAGAACTGTAACTAGATTAGGATTATGTTTTGTTTCCTAAATAGAATAGTAGATTAGTTAGAGTTAGAGTTAGAGTTATAGTTAAATTAGATCTCGTTTTACTTGTATAAATATTATACTTGATGAATAGAAAATTCATTCAGAGCCATTCAATTTAACATGGTATCAGAGCAGCACGACAAACCCTAACTATCACCCACCACTATCACCACCCAAAATTCAAGCGCGGCACTGTTCATCCGAGCACCGTTCATCCGCGTACTGTTCATCATCGCGCACTGTTCATCCACCGCGCACTGTTCATCGCGCTGTTCACTGCGTGCACTGTTCGCGCATACTGTTCACTGTTCATCGCGACCACTGTTCACGGGGTACTGTTCATCAGAGGTACTATTCACTGCTGCACTGTTGCAGTTTCTGCGCGTTTCGGCGCTGTTTCTGCACGTTTTTCACTGTTTTCGGACATTTCTGAGCTGTTTCAGCGCGTTTCCGCCCTTTTTATTGCACTATTTCTGCTTTTTTTTCTTGGTGGTGTGATTTGCAGTTGCGATCTACTGTTTTCTGAGAACTATTGTTCTTTGCCTGCGTTCGAATTTGTTTGGTCGCTATTTTTTCAGTTTATTGTGGGGTATCCTCTTCTGCATTGCAGTATGTTTACTATTAGAAAAACCAGAGGACCTATTGATCGTAAGTCCATCCGATGTGATTATTGCCATAACACCGGCCATACCATGAATTTTTGTTAGAAGTTACATGGTCGCTCCTCTCGTGGGTGCGAAGGCGGAGTTGGTAGTCGTGGTCATACTTCCAGGCGTTCTGTTCATATTGGTGATTTTTCTCAGGAAGAAATACATGCTCTCCGGTGCCTTATTTCTCAGGCTGATTCTCCATCTGCTATAGCTTCCACTTCCACAGCCGCCTCCGGTTCATCCCATTTTGCTCACATAGGTATCCCATCATGTGCATTTACTGCCTCTTTAGCTGTTCTTTGGATCATAGATTCTGTTGCTTCCGATCATATGACAGATTGTTCTTCTGTGTTTGATTCTTACTCTACCTGTTCTGGTAAGGATAAAGTCAGAATAGCCGACGGGTCATTCTCTGCTATTTCAGGGAAAAGTTCCGTTCGCTATTCTCCCTCTTTGTTTCTCGCTTCAGTTGTACATATTCCAAACTTTTCGACTAATCTTTTGTCTGTTAGTAGTCTTACTCGTTCTGCAAATTGTTCCGTAACTTTTTTCCCTACTCATTGTGTTATTCAAGAACTGGATACGGGAAAGATGATTGGCAGTAGTAAAGCACATGGTGGCCCCTGTTAGCGAGATGGAAAAGAAAGAGAGAGAGAAAGATAAAAGTGTGTTAAGTGAGTAAACACCCTAACACAAGCTTTATTAATATAAGGGCATAGGTTACACATGATTCCTCACATAACCAATGTGGGACTAAACTAATTACTTAAACTAATATTTTAACACTCTCCCTCGAGCTGGAGAGTAGATATCAATAAGTCTCAGCTTGTCACAAAGTAACTCCAACCGTGGTTTGAACAACGGCTTAGTAAATATATCGGCTAACTGGGCATTGGTAGATACAAAGGGAGTAGCAATAACACCACCAGTCAATTTCTCTCAAACAAGATGACAATCGACTTCGATATGTTTAGTTCTCTCATGGAAAACTGGATTGGATGCTATGTGAATAGCAGCGCGATTATCACAATACAGATTTACAGGCACCTGCACTGGAAATCCTATTTCCTCAAGAAATGAACGAATCCACACAATCTCACAAGTCGTGTGCGCCATTGCTCTATATTCTGCCTCGACACTAGATCGTGCAACAACTGTCTGTTTCTTACTTTTCCAATTAATGAGATTTCCACCGAGGAAGATAAAATATCTTGTAGTAGATCTTCTGTCAGTTGGGCTGCCTGCCCAATCAGAGTTAGTGAAGGCTTCAACTTGCAAGTGCCCACTAGTATGATAAAACAAACCACGTCCCGGATGGGCCTTCAGATACCGCACAATTCTTAGAACAGCCTCCCAGTGTGGAAGACGAGGAGCAGACATAAATTGACTAACCAGACTAACTGCAAAAGAGATATCCGGACGAGTAACAGTAAAATAATTTAGCTTTCCAACCAAGCGACGGTACTGATCTGGACTAGAAAGTAACTCCCCTTGATCAACGCACAATTTGACATTAGGATCCATAGGAGTCTCGACAGGCTTTGACCCTAATAAGCCAGTCTCTTCGAGGATATCCAGCACATACTTTCTCTGTGATAAGTTAATACCTTCCTTAGATCGTGCCACCTCAATACCCAAGAAATATCTCAATTTTCCCAAGTCTTTGGTATGGAACTGACGTTGTAGGAACAATTTCAGATCATCAATACCTTTCTTATTATCACCTGTAATAATAATGTCATCTACATAGACAATCAACAATATTCTCCCTTGGTCAGATGTGAGAGAAAAGACAGAATGATCAGAATGACAGCGTTTCATACCAAACCAAAGGACCACATCACTAAACTTGCCAAACCAAGCCCTCGGAGACTGTTTTAGCCCATATAGAGCTTTCCGAAGGCGACATACGTGAGAGAACTCCCCCTGAGCAACAAATCCAGGTGGTTGCTCCATATAAACTTCCTCGGCAAGGTAGCCATGTAAGAAGGCATTTTTGACATCCAACTGGAAAAGGGACCAGCCAAGATTGGCGGCAAGAGAGATAAGAAGACGAACCGAGCCGAGCTTGGCAACTGGAGAGAAAGTTTCCGCATAGTCAACACCATAGGTCTGAGTGTAGCCTTTGGCCACAAAACGAGCTTTATAGCGCTCAACCGTGCCATTAGGATGAAACTTAACAGTGAACACCCAGCGACACCCAACAGTAGACTTTCCAGGCGGAAGAGAGACCAACGTCCATGTATAGTTGGTATGAAGAGTAGTCATCTCCTCCTCCATAGCTATCCGCCACTCAGAAATAGACAGGGCCTCCTGAACAGTTTTAGGAACAGAAATAGAGGAAACAGAACTAGAAAAGGCACGCAGAGAGGGTGAAAGATGATCAGAAGAAACAAACTTAGCAAGGGGGTGAGAAGTAGTACAAGAACGAATACCTTTGCGGAGAGCAACGGGCAAGGAAGCGGGAGACGGAGGTGCCGGAGTAGGAGACGGTGGCGAAGGCGGATCTCGAGACGGAGGAGGCGAGTCAGGAGCTGGTGGAAGCGGAGCCAGAGAACTTTTGGGACGGCGAACATAGACCTGTAAAGGTGGTGGCGGAAAAGGGTCTAAACCACGGGTTTTTAGTTGTGCGTGTTTTGTTCATGCTCATCATTCCTTGGGTGACAAGTTAGGTCCTAAAGCCCACAAATGCATTTTTATTGGGTACTCTCCTACCCAGAAGGGCTACAAATGCTACGAGCCTTCCTCTAAAAAATTTAATGTCTCTATGTATGTCACTTTTTGGGAGTCCGAGTCCTTTTACTCTCCTTCTCTTTCATCTCTTCAGGGGGAGTCTAGGCAGGAAGAGATGTCTACCTGGTATAATCCCATTGAGGGGGAGCCACTATTCTATAACCATAGGGATCATAATGAGGGGAAGCCTATATCTAAGCACAATGAGGGGGAGCCTATATCTGCTGAAGGGGCAGCCACACATGACGTTGGTGGTGATATGAGGGAGCGGTTACACCGACTACAACAGACTGACTTAAAAACCTACATAAGCCGAAAGAACACAAAGTCCTCATGTGCAATACCACCTTGTCTATCACAATTGCCTACTCCAGTTCCAAACTCCTCAGTTGACTCATCTGGTAATGACTCTTCTCTCATTAAAACTCCATTTGTTGATTCTAATATTGATTCTGATAATCTTCCGATTGCTCTTCGAAAAGGTGTTAGGTCATGTACTCAACATCCCATTTCTCAGTTTGTTTCTTATGATCGTTTATCTCTTTCGTACCATGCTTTTGTTTCGTCTCTATCTTCTATATCTATTCCACAGAAATGGCAGGATGCTGTAATGATACCTAAGTGGAAAGGAGCTATGGTAGAGGAGATGACGGCTTTGAAAAAGAATGGCACTTGGGAACTAATATCACTTCCAGGGGGAAAGAAAGCAGTAGGATGCAAGTGGATTTTTACTAAGCAGAATACTAACGGTACAGTTGAGAGATACAAGGCGGGACTTATTGCCAAAGGTTTTACTCAAAACTATGGTATTGACTACAAGGAAACATTTGCTCCAGTAGCAAAAATGAACTTTGTGCGAGCTTTACTCTCTTGTTCGGCAAATTTGAATTAGCCCCTTTATCAATTTGACGTGAAGAATGCATTTCTTCATGGTGAGTTAGAAGAGGAGGTGTATATGGATATACCACCAGGTTTTCCTTCCTCTGAGACAGAAGGAAAGGTGTGCAGATTGAAAAAGACCCTTTATGGGTTGAAGAAGTCACCTAGAGCATGGTTTGGCAGATTTTCAAAGGCTATGTTGCAATTCGGATACAAACAAAGTCATGCCGATCACACTATGTTCATCAAAGAAAATGCTGGTAAGATTGCTGTCCTTATTGTTTATGTTGATGATATAATAATGACAGGCAATGATATGGATGAGATTCTTCGTCTCAAGTCTAGTCTGGCTCAAGAATTTGAGATTAAGGATTTGAGGTCACTGCTGTACTTTGTGAGAATGAAAGTGGCAAGGTCTGATCGTGGTATTTTTATCTCCCAAGCACATTGAAAATTCATCCTAGAGTCGCTCCCCCGATCGGAACACTTAGAGGAGTTCCCACATTCCTCAGGGGAGACAATTGGGACTTGGCCATAAGGGTCTCTATGACACAATCAATAATTCAATCCATTTTCAATTAGGCCCCATTTTGGACGGAACAAATCTACTAATTCTTTGATTCCAGTTAGTAAGAGGGATCTGGGTAAATAAGAACTTGAAAATGCAAAAGTTCTTACATGATTTCACAATTCTTCGGAACCGAGTATCGGCCTAAACTTCTCCGAATATAACACGGCGAAAGAAGTATGGGATTATTTGAGGGATATGTATTTGGAGTCAAACTTCGCAAAACAGTATGAACTTAAGTCGTCTATTCGCTGTGCTCGGCAGCAAAGCAAATCTATTCAAGAATTTTACAATGAGATCACTCAGTATTGGGATCAATTGGCCTTAATGGAACCTGCAGCAATGCAGTCACAGGATGTTTATGTGCAATTTCCTCAGAAGCAACGTCTTGTACAGTTTGTCATGGCTCTTCATGATCAATCTGAGCCTCTTCGTGGGGCTATGCTTCATCGTTTCCCCAACCTACAATTGATGGTGCAGTGAGCAAGCTTATAGCTAAAGAAACTTAGTTCAAGATGGCCTTTATTGCCCCTCTGTCTCATTTAGTGTTTGCTGCTCCTCCGGCTCCGCCAACTCAGTATACAACACCTATCTTGTGTACACCTGCTTCTCATCTGATTCAAGTTACAGGCAAACCTAAGCCTCTAGTAAGTGTGGATGGGTGCAGTTTTTGTCGTCAGAAGGGCCACTGCAAGCATGCGTGCGATAAAGTGTTACAAATTAATGGGGCCTGAGATTAGTGGTACTCTGATTTTCTTACCCACAGCCAAAACTTTTTTGGCGTCAGGCTCAGGAGTTACATTCAAGAGTTAACAACTTGCGTCGGACTTGTGACCGTTCTCAGCTTCTGGGTGCCAGGGACTTAACCCTCTCTCAACAAGATTTTTTAGCCATCTTGGTCAGTCCTATATGTCTAATCCTATTTCAGCTTTTGGGGTGCCAATGGATTTGTCAGCCTTAGCTACTACTATTTTTGGTGTCTTGGTTGGTGGTCATCAGTTAGGAGGAGGTAGCTCAGGTGGATTTGGCCGTTGAGGCCGTGGTTCAAGTCAAGATTCTAGCCACAGAGGCCGCGCATTAGGTGTGGTCGTCGTGGACGTGTGACTTGCCATTGCACTCATTGCAACGGTGATAACCACACTACTGCATATTGTTGGAATTTTCATGGTCGCCCATTTGTATACCAGGTTACAACTTTGGAGGATGATAGCCACCAGCTTCCGGGTTCATCCGTCTCAGGAACTCATGTGGTTACCATTTCAGAAGAGTATCATTGCCTAGTTTCCACGCAGACATCTTAGACACCTCATCCTCTACTGCTACATTTGCTGAGCAAGGTCAACCTCTTTCCTCTCTTGCTACTCATACTCCTTGGATTATCGATTTTGTTTCTTCTAACCAAATCACGGGTATATCTACTATTTTGTCTAGTCACCACACATTTGGCCACCATTCTTGTGTCACCCTATCTAACGGTTCCACGACTCTGAGTTCATTACTTTCGCTAGACTCTATTTTACATGTTTCACGTCTTCCCTTCAGTCTTATGTCTTTCAGTAAAATTATTGAAGTCTTGACTTGCTCAGTTACCTTTTTCCCTAATTGTAGTGTCTTTTAGGATTTCGAGATGGAGAGGAAGATCGGTGGAAATTCGTGTTATTTCAAATGCATGTACCTAAATAATTTTGGAGTGGTGGTGTTCTTAATGCTGCTTACCTGATTAATCGGATGCCATCTATAGTCTTAGGGGTCAGATAACTTATAGTACTTTGTTTCATGACCGTCGTCCTCATCCATACCGGTCAGGTTCCTAACTACTCCCTCCTTCGTGTGTTTGACTGCACTTCTTTCGTTCTTCTCCCTAAGAAGTATCGAACTAAGCTCAACGCTTGTAGTGCCTTATGTGTCTTCTTAGGTTATGGAATCCAACAAAAAGGCTACCATTGCCATGATCACATGACCCAGAAATTGTATATGTCTCAGCATGTTATCTTCCTTAAACACTTGCCTTTCTTATGTCTCCCATCCAAGCATGTCACTATTGCCAAAGAAGACCTTGAGCATATTGATCCATTTCCTTTGGACATTCCTGAAGAGCAGTATATTGGTAGTCTTGAAGTGTTACGTTTCGGCTGTCCCCCCTGCTTCGTCTAGTTCCGACCTCATTCCCCTTTTTCTGCAACATTATGTCTGTCGCCCTAATTCAACTCTCTGCCCTCCCTCAATTTTGGAAGACTCCGATACGCCTCCCCCCCGGTATCCTTCTCATGATCGTCGCCCACCTGTAAGACTTGGTTTTACTAATATTTGTTTTTCTTTTTCCTATCGCTCTTTCTCATCTCGCACGCTATGAATGACGAGCTCACTAATTAGGTGCATGCTATGAATGACGAGCTCACTGCTCTTACTAATACTCAGACTTGGGACTTGGCTCCCCTACGGGCTGGCCAAAATCTTATTGGCCGCAAATGTGTGTATACAGTTAAAACTCATTCCGATGGTTCTTTAGAACAGTACAAAGCCCGCTTAGTTGCAAAGGGTTTTCTCACGAACATGGTATCAATTATGAGGAAACATTCGCCCGTGTTGCCAAGATGATATTTGTTCGTAATGCACCAATGGCCTCTTTTCGAGTTGGATATTAAAAATGTTTTCCTAAATGGCTATCTGTCTAAAGAAATTTACATGTGCCCTCCTCCGGGCTCTCTCTTGCTTCTGGTCTTTTGTGCCACCTTCGTTGTGCTCTGTATGGTCTCAAACAATCTCCTCACACTTAGTATGCTCGGTTTCATGATGTGGCTCTACAGATTAGTTTTCAACCTAGCAGGCATGATTTTCCTCTCTTTGTTCAACGCACTCCCCTTGGTTTGGTTCTCCTATTGTTTTATGTTGATAGCATGATTCCTACTGGCTCCAACTGCTACTGTTGATGAAATCAAATGTCATTTTTTTCAGGCTTTTGAAATGAAAAACTTAGGTCATCTCTGGTACTTCCTTGGTATTGAAGTTGTCTCTTCTCCAAAAGGCTATCTTTTGACTCAGACTAAGTACGCAACAGACGTTCTTCATCATGCTCAACTTACTGATGACAAAACCGTCGATACTCCTATTGAGCTACTACATGCTAAGTTTTCAGATACTGATGGAGTTCTACTTGTCGATTCTACCGATAATTGTGAACTCGTTGGCTGGCTTGTTTATCTCACGGTCACCCGACGCAATATTGCCTATGTTGTTCATGTTGTTAGTCAATTCGTTTGTGTTCCTCGGTCTACACATTGCGCTGCCTTGCTGTGTATCCTTCGTTATATTCGTGGCTCCATATTTCAAGGTTTACTTATCTCTTCTCCTTTACACTTGACTCTCTGTGCTTATGTTGATGCTGATTGGGCTAGAGATATCTCTGATCGCAAGTCTACCTCTGTCATTTGTGTCTTTCTGGGTGACTTATTTCATGAAAAAGTAATGAACAATCTATCATTGTCCGTTCTACTTTTGAAGCTAAATATCATGTCATGTCTCATGCTACCTCTGAAGTCGTTTGACTTCGTTGGCTTTTATCGGATATAGGTGTTCCTCTCTCTTCTCCTACACCGCTTTACTGTGACAATAAGAGTGCTGCCCAAATTCCTCATAATTCGCTATTCCATGAGCAGATGAGACATATAGAAATTGATTGTCACTTTGTTCGCCATCATCTTTAGTCCGACACCATTATTCTACCCTGTCTCCTCTTCCCTTCAGTTGGTTGACTTCTTCACCAAGACGCATACCACGACTCGTTTTCGTTTCATCTTTAACAAACTCTCAATGCTCTCCGGCCTCGCATCCTATATTTGAGGGGGGTGTGAAGTAGTCTTTTGGTTTAATTTGTTATTTAGTTTTTATATTAAGGGTGGTATAGTCTTTTTGTTATATTAGGGCTTTATATATATATATATATCTTCTTTTTCTTGTAAACACAACAACGTCAATTTGATATATACAATAATTCTCCCTTCTGGTTTGCATCATTACATGGATTTACAGATTGAAGCATGCAATTCGTACACATATCGGAATGCCGAGAGTTGTAAGAAAAATGTAAGATTCTAAAAGAGTAGGAAGCAAAAAGTCCAGCAAATTTTTTGTTAAATTGAGTGGCAAGATGGTTTTCAATCAAACTTAAATTTCAGTATGTTATTCACGATATTGTGATTGATATACTTTGAGATTTCGATTGAACAATTGAGATAATGGGGTTGCATATGGTACTCTTTTTAGATCTTTTTGTAAGGCAATCGTAACACAATAGACTTTGGAGAATTTAAGCATTTGCAGATTTTAGGCCCATTAATGGGTAGTACTAAATTATTTGGAGGCAATTTTGCCGCACATTGTTACGAGATATTTATATGTTGAGGACATCACTAACTCAATTCATAAAAAATGAGTCATTTGATTGCACATTTTGTGGTGAAAACTGGTTTGTTAGAGTTGGCCTTGGAGTGCAACAATATGGCCCAAATGCTTCCACCAAGTACCTAGTAGTGCCACATGGCTAATTATAGTTTCTTTATTTTTCCTCCTTTTTTGGTGTTGCTGTTTGTGTGCTTTCACACGTGCGTGTTGTTTATTGTGTGTTTTGGGGTGGGGTGGGGTTGGGTTATGGGGGGGGGGGGGGGGGGAGGGGAGAATATTCAAATGGCGTAGGAGGCTTTCCATGGAATATAAAGGTACCTATACATGTTATCCAAAATTGAAGGGCTCACGGCACCACCACATGTATGTCTGGTTCCAATGCTGCTACAGATGATACTTGAGACAAGATGAGAAGTTTCAACATTAAACAAGCACACTTTTTCCCATATGAAGAAAGTATTATACACATTTAAGCATGCAGCTATGGAAAGTTCTGTTTTGTTGTAAAAAAAGATAGAAAGTAAAATCATACATCGAAATATCAAGGAAAGGAAGTGTTTTAACAGTTAAAAGTAATATGACGCATAAACCAAATGAAATTCTCATAATACCTCATTGATAATGAGAGCCTTCCCATGTCTTACAATATATTCCACATCCCGCCTATAAAACTCTTTAGCCTTCAAAGCATTCATAACGAATCTGAATTATTCCAGAGCAAGTAATGAAGTTGCAAAGCCGAGAAAGATAAGGGAACAACAATGTCTGGGAATCATATATTTATGGGGACAAAAGTCACTATTAGCAGGTATGTGCTCAATCCGCATAGACTGTCTACCCATGGTCAACTGAAAAGGAAAGTAGGAGAGATTGCCCTAATGCTAGCGTGAACAATGAGGAAGATCAGGAGAAATTTAACTGATGGTGCTAGAAGTAACATCATAAAAAATGAAAGGGGAATAGAGGAAAGATATTTGGAAGAAAGATGCAGAATAATTGTTGACCGGTCTCATAATTACTCACTCACCACCAACAATAGTACTACTACACGATAACCAAAATAGGGAAACAGAAATTCACCTAGCCCAAGGATCATTTTCATCCCATAGATCATTTGTCTCTAGAGCCATCTCAGCCAGAGCAATTCCTTGTTCGGTCAACTCCACTGAATTATCCTTGAGCTCTACTGTGTAATGCTAAAAACAAAGCGCATTAGTATCATTGCATAGAATGAAGTTAGGGGAACAAAGTATTGAATAGCAAAGCAGATTAGTGCCGTCGGATATAATGATGCTTCCCTACAAGCGGGGTTGGTTTAGGTTTTAAAATACCAGTCTATATGCATATAATACCCCAAGGCTTCTCGATTATGGCATATACTTAAACCTGTGCCCAATGTTGTAATTTCACATTTCTACTTTCTACAGATTCTTCCTCTCGTCTCTTCTCCTCTCCTCTCTTCATTCCTCTCAATTTCTGAGAATCTCGACACCTCTTAGTAAACTTTGAAACCATGCATTGATTGCTATGGGCCCGTTTGGTAACTTTTTAGTTTTCTTTCTCTTGTTTATAAAAAACTGAAAATAGAATTCATGTTCATTTTTAATAAAAACAAAAAAAAAATGACTGATAACATATTTTGTAAACAATACATAACAAAAACCATAAAACATGTTGGGTAATACTATTTTTTTTCTTACATAGGTATTTTATGACAAACTATATGTTACAACGAACATGGAACTATCGTGGAGAAAGAGAGAGAAGGGGACAGAAAAAGACACGAGCTATGGCTTATGATGCGTGTTGAGAGAGAGAGAGAGAAGAGCAATGGCTATGGTGGGTGGTTGAGGAGAGAGAAAGAGAGGATAGAAAGGGGGAGAAAGACGATGCATGACTATGGTGGGTGGTTGAAGAAAGAAAGAGGTGGGAAGAGAATCGAGCCATGACTATGGTGGATGCTTGAGGAGAGAGTGAGAGAGAAAGAAGGGGGGAGAGAGAGACGAGCTATGGCTATGTCGTGTGGTTGAGGGGGAAGACGAGTCACGGCTTGGTGAGTGGTTTGAGGGGAGAGAGGGGGATGAGGTACGACTATTGTAGATCATCAGATCCTATTTTTTAAACAAATGAAAACACCAGTTTGTTGTTTTGACAAATTTAAGAAACTTTGTGAACTTGTATACATTAAACAATAAACAAACCATATATACCAAACGTGCTTTTTAAGATGTTTACGAATATTTTAAGAAGCAGAAAACTGAAAACAAAAATGTTACCAAACAGGCCCTATATAAATCATAGCCTCCTCTAACCCTAATGTCCTAGGTATGCTACGTTTCGAGTAAAATTCAAACCTTGTATGGCATAATACACTAAAAACCATACCGATCTTACTAAACTTGTTGAAGAGAAGAACTATAACCAAGGTATATATTTTTAGTCAAAGGCTGACTTGGTTCGGATTTTGGTGAAATTAAACACTTTGGTTTGGGTACTTTAACATTAAAACTTGGACCGAAGTGACCCTTTGCCATCCCTACAGATAACATAACGCAAAAAAGTCAACAAAATGAAAAGGAAGAAAATTGCACTCACAAGTTCCCGTACAAGCAGCTCAGCAACTTTTGCAGCAACTGGATATCGTGCAGCATCTTTACTTGCCTGATATATCGTTACAAAATTCAAGTAATCACCAAAAACAATTGCATCTACATTGTTTCTCTCATACTTGTCAAAGCATCAAACTTTAAACCAACTGGTTATGAGTGAAGAGCCATCCCATGCTGATACGTTAGTTTTGGAGTTAATAACTAGTCAATATACGACGAACCCTAACACTTCCCCGCACTTGGGACCCCGGACCCGCACATGGAGAGGTAAACAACGAATAGATAACACGCAAATTATAAAGAAATAAAATGCACTTAAGGCACAAACAACAGAGCAATCAACCAAGAGGGTCTTAAAGCCTCTAAAACCCTAACTCTATACCACATTAAAGCATTCAACTCAAAACCAATCCGTTATGAGTGGAAAAGCAGCTCAGGCTCATAAACTAGTTTTGGAGATAATGACTAATCAATGTGGGGCAAACTTTATCACTTCTTTTTACAGCCATCATTGCAACTTCCGTATCGAGTCTATATATGGAAGAACAAATTGCAATTACCTCACCACTTATCAGTAAAGGATTTCTCCCTTCATCAATGAGGACCGAATCAACTTCATCAACTATAGCAAAATGAAATGGCCTGGGCCTGTTGTTCACATTGCACCAAAAGCAGATCAAAACAACCAGAGTGACAAAATCCCCATAAAGTTTGTAATAGTCAAGCAATAGACGGAAAAAAAATAACAAAACAAATTGCACACTCATATTTGAGGATTTACCATCGCATCACTAGTTGTCCACTGCTTACAACTAGATTATCTCGGAGATAATCAAAACCAAGTTCCTGGTCAATCAACAAAACAGTGCAGTACTAAATGGTCAACAACAACAACCGCAATGCTGAGAAATTCTCGGATACGCAATTGCAAAAACTAGTATAAGAAATAATAGGGTACATGATGTTATTGGATCTGACTTACTGAATTGTTGGAGTAAGTAATATCACATCTGTAGTTGGATCTTCTTTCTTCAGCTGTCATCCCCTTCTATATGTTCAAACGGCCAAAGAGACGAGCTATAAAAAAATGCAGTACTACCTTTCTTTCACACATTAGTGATGACTTGGAGACATTACATGGAACCAGCCTCCAGTCCTCATGTCCAAGGATAAACCATGTGCAGGAAAGTTCTAATCTTGCCATTCGGATGGATACAATTCCAGTTGGGGCAGATTTGGTACGTGTTAAGACCAATTTAGATCCATCCATTGAAATCCAGTGTAATTATTATTGGATATAACACAATGCTATGGTGATTCAAGCCAATTAATATTCACATTCGCGTCAAAGCCCTTATCCACTATTTGTGGCAGATTCTGATATATAATCTAAATTCGGATGGATCTTGCTATCTATTGTGTAAATCCATGCTATTGACAGCCTTATACTAGTCAAACTAAAGCATCTAAAGGCAGGAGGTAGAGGGGAGAACATATTCCTAGCAGTTGTTTGCAAACAGAAAATTACTTGGATAAGACCAACGGAAAGACCTAGGAATCCATGAACACGACCCATCCAATCAGCATCTCTTTGAGCTAGGTAGTCATTGACAGTTACCACTGCATAAAAAAATGAAGAAAAACCACCAAACAGCATCAAAGGATTAAACCATAGAGGCAGCCTCGGTAAGCAAATACTATCACATATTATACATCAAAAGGGGAAAATGATTCATCCACAACAAAAGCCATGGACATTTTGGTAGTTTTAAAAGACTGGAAGTCAAAGGGTTGTGTAGTGGTGTTCCATTGCTCGTTGTTAGTCTACTAGGTTATACGAATTTGAATCTATTTAGATACATTTAACCACATGTTTCTAATACTTGTATTCATCTATAGATTCACTTCATCCCATTAATGTCCTAGTTCTTATTCGATGTATTCATCCATAACTAGGTTCGTTCATCCTTTGCTACATTCATTCTACCTAGACCTCTAGGGAATAGCTATAGTAATTTGCATCCGCCACATGTTGTGAAGCCTATAAATTGATGTAACTTCAAGACTTCGAGACATGAATCAATGAATGAGAATTTCCAACAGCTTTAGAACTTTTAACATTGTGTGACGCAATCCTATTCTTTGGTGTGATGCTAAAGAGGCCTAGATGCGATGCCTTTGGTTTTCTACGTGTGAGGCGTAGACATATCTTCTATCTACTGTTCACCTACACTATTCACTGCCCCAAACAGGCCCTGCTCTTTGTTTTGTGATCATCATTAACCTATTTAAATTCTGTCCTACATCAAATTGGCATCAAGGCAAAAAATCCTGTTGTTAAGAGGAAACACACCCGCTTGTTTTGGAAGATCTTTGGCTAGAAGAGTATTTTTTGGAAACCAACGAGATGAGATTCTTTTCAAAATTGTGGAGGCAATTGATAGTATCAAGATTGACTCCCGATCGTATTTGGGATCAAGCTCAGGTCAGTCTATTGTGGGGGTGGTGAGACGAGGTGTAGGGCAGTATGGTCAGCGCATTTGATTTGGGAAGAGATTCTGACGTCAGAGCTTGCTTGCGTGCCTTGCCCTGTCAATTGATAGGGATGTGCACCATTGAGCAAAACCACATCACACAGAATAGCCTTCTATCTTCTTTTTATGGACCAGAATCTCCTCTGCCCTAGTTTTCGTCAAGAGGCAACTGGTTGTCCTTTTTTTATGAGCTTTCCTTTGTTATCAACCAATTTCAGTTGTATCAGTTCGACTTAATGCTTTGGAAAGCCCACCAACTCAACACAAAGTCGGAAACAATTCGTTTATGCAGCACAAAAAGGATTCAATCGGTGCATCAAATGCCCTAAAACGAGCACCAGGAAGAAAGTATGCAGTCAGAATTCTACGAGTTCCAAGTTAGAACAAGAGGATCAAGATCTAAAGCCTAGACGAGGTTAAACACAGCCAAATTTTCATGAATACAAAGACTCTTATCGCCGATTCAGAAGAACCACAACATTCTTATGCTATTGGTCCTGAAGAGGCTCAAGTTAAAAGCAGTGAATGTATTGTTTCGTCTGTTGGTGTTATGAAGAATCGAAAGAACTAATTGTTGGCAATAAATTAATATGTTCTTGGAGGTCATTATTATAATTTTGACGCGTCAAAGTTGTTGATTGAGAACTCTAATGCATTGCCAAAAAGATGCCCAAGGAGCAAGTTCATGTTCCTAGTGACCAACATGCAACATATTTTACTTTGAGCTCTCCATTGCCTCACCATAAGAATTCAAGTAAGCTTGAAAACCAAAAAGCCCATCGACTTCTAATTTCATTTAGGAGGGATTCCAAGTATTGTTTTCTACTTCAACTGATTTCATCGTCACAAACAAATTCAGCTTTGGGAGTGGAAGGATAACATTGCTTTCTTCTCTTCCACCGACGAAAAAGACAATGATTTTCTATGTGCAAATTTTAATATGAAGATATGGATCCAATTGAAATGCTTGTGGATTATTTTCTTCAACATTTCAAAACTTGAGGTCGAGTTTCTCGAACCAGGGGGGACCATTGCAATTTATAATAAAGGCCATGTATACTTTGGTAAATTTTATAAGATTGGAAGTCAAAAGGGTTGTAGGGGTATTCCATTGGTCATTATGAGTCTACTAGGTTATATGAATTTGCAACTATTTAAATACATTTAACCATATGTTCCTATTAATTGTACTCATATATATCATATTCATCTCATCACATTAATGTCCTAGTCAAAGTTATCAATCATGTACCGGCAAGCGTACCGTTACTGGTATAGGATGTACCAATACCGGTGTATTCCAGTGTACCGTTTTGGATTTAAAAGTTATATATTTCTCAAATAATATTTTCTAATTGAAAGGGGATGGTTTTACCCCACAGGGTAACTAAGCTTGAGGTTTAATTAGGTTTGTAGTCTCAATTCATGTGTAATTACCAAAAAAATCATCATTTGGAAATTTAAAAATAATAATAACGTACCAGTGAGGACCTAGTATTGTCCGGTAAGTTTTCCGGTATGGTACATGGGGTTGACGGTACCGTTTTTCTTCTGGTATGGTACGGTATAAACAACAGTGGTCCTAGTTCTTATTCGATGTGTTCTTCAATTACTATGTTCATTCATCCCTTGCTACATTCATTCTACCAAAACCTCCAGGGAATAGCTGTATTCATTTGCATTGAACACATTTTGTGAAGCCTATAAAGTGAGGTAACTTCAAGACTTTGAAACATGAATAAATGAATGAACGTGAATTTCCAACAGCTTTAGAGCTTTTAAGATTGTATGATGCAATCGTACTCTCTGGTGTGATGCCTCTAGTTTTCAGTTTTCAGAGCTTTTAAGATGGTATGATCCTAAAGAGGCCTTAGGTGCGATGCATTTAGTTTTCTGTGTGAGTCCTATCTTCACTGACACTGTTCACAGCTCCGAACAGCCCCTGTTCATTGTGTTTTGGTCATCATTTGTTAGGATACAATAAGGGATAGTTTAAGTCTTTGTATCGTGTTTGTTACTCCATATGTGTGTGTGTGTGTGTGTGTGTGTGTGTGTGTTAGGATTAAGTTGATTAACCTTAAACACATTTTCCCTCTGATAACATGGTATCAGAAAATAAATATACCGAACCATAATCTTAAACCCTAAACTAACACCCACCTACAACCGACCACTCAGTTACCATCGTTGTCTATCCTTCATTGATCTTGTTGACTGATTTGTTGGTCCCTGCTGCTCCATCTCAATCGGATATGTGAGGATCATTCTGATCTCGTCCATTACGTCATCTCGATCAGATGAACAATGACAACTGATCGCGTCCATTTCGTTTTGGATCTGCTGATCTCGTTGCTCGATCTCATCCTCACATTGCTATTACTGGTAAGCATCGACTGTTAGTCGACTGCTGCAGTTGATCTGTCTACGCGTGAAATCAGTTCCGATTCGGTCGGTTTGTAGGCATGGAAGACCAAATCTGATCGTTTCAAGGTGAAAATTCGCATATTGAGCCTGATCAATTTTATGTAGGGACCGAAAACAGTTCGGGTAGAATTGGTTCGGTTGTGGACGTCTGTTTTTGGAGTTGACCACATGAGCGAGCTTAATTTTGGACCACATGAATTAAAAAATGACTTAGAGGACTTAGTTTTGGGTCACAAATCACATTTTGGACTACTAGCAATGTAGAGCCCAAAACTCTAGTATTTGGACCAAACCCACCTATTAAAAAATAACAAAAAATTGCAACGAAGATTCACAATCAAAACTAAGAAAATAAGTTGTAATCGGTTCGGTTCGGTCGGTTCGGCGCAAACAAAAAATAAAGAAAACCAAAACTGAACAAAAATACCTATAAATTGTAAACCCTAATTTGAAACCGGTCTATCCCTATTCCTGGCCGACAGAACCACTGGTTTTTCGGTCGGTTCAATTTTTTCGGTAATCCCTTCACCTCATATCTCCATCGATTGAAGTCTACATCAGTACAATCGGTGTTGTTCAACACTGGATGATGTCACCTTCTAATCAATATTTATTACCATGTGCATGTTGTGCGATGATCGGCTGATATTTGTTTGTGAATTGTTTTATGGCTAAGTTGTTGAATTTCTCATGCTCGTTTTCCATAACCTATTTATAACAGCTTGCAACTCCATTCTAGTTCCCTTAGGTCTCCTAATATGTTATCTACCACCTTTACTAGAATGAATGCTAAAAATCATGCTCAGTGGACTAAGGCCGTTGAGGTAAACTATATAGGGAAAAAGCAATTTAGTTTCTTAACCGATGATCCCCCATTAGCTATTGATTCTAAGTTTTCTACCTAGATGGCTGACGATGCTCGGATTCATACTTACTATGGAACAGTATGCTCCTCATTAGTGGTACCGTGATTTTCATGCCTACTACCAAACTTGTGTGGTGCCAGGCGCAAGAGTTGTATTCCAGTGTTAAAAATTTGCTAACATCTAATATTTTGGTGAGGAGCTCAATAATTGCCAGTCCATTTATGCTGATATTCAGATTATGCAGCACCAACGTGAGTCTATGCATGTGGCTCGATTCTTATCTGGCCTCCCCTCACTTACTTAACTCTGAATTGCTCGAAGCACAAGATTTACATTTTTTGTGTGAGGTCTTCATTCGGTTCGATCACTTGTCTGTTTATGATACTACCTCCACTATATTGAGCTCCCTTTGATTATTCTGCTTTGGCTCCCACTGTATCTGGTAAATTTGACTTTCTTTGAGCTGTGGCCGTAGCCGTAGTCAGGAGTCTAAATTTGGTGGTTGGGGTTATAGTGGTCGCAAATGTGGTCATGGAGGTCGTAACTTAAGTGGTGATGGGCATCAGTTAGAGGGAGGTGACCATGGTCGGGGTTGAGGTCAGCGTTCTAACTTGTGCAGAAATAGCGGCAAGACAAGTCATACAGTGGAGTATTGCAATGATGTTCACAGTTTTCCTCAAGCTTGTCGAGATTATTGTTTCTAAGGATGCTGTACATGTTAGCCATGGTGACTTTATTTGCATAGTACCAGCGTCTTGTGTCACTTCAAGACTGCCTTTGTGGATTCTTCCTTCACTGCTATGCTTGCTCAAATAGGTCCCTCTACTGCTTGCTTTGCATCTTCCACATCTACTGGTATGTCCGGTTTTCAATCTATTGGTACACCATCTTGAGTCACCTTAGCAGATGGTTCTAACACTAAAGATTAATAGTTTGGGTCTATTCTTATCACTTCTTTTATTTCATGTTCCTCGCTTTCTATTTAATTTTATATCTATTCGTAAACTTACCAATTCCTCCCCTTCTCTCTCTCTCTCTCTTTGTGAATAACGACGTAAACAAAAAGAAACGTGGAAGTATATATGCTTACAAAATAAATATTATTCCAAGCTAGACACCTCATGAGATTGCGGTACTCCAACCAATAAAAACATTCTATTTCGCATACTTTTCAAGGATGCCAATTAACTCAAGTAACGTGCACAATTGTGTAAACACGCACAAAATCAAACACTTAAATGTAAATAAAAACAAAATTTTAAATTAAACCTGAGAGTGTTACACTCCCCCCCCCCCCGGCCCACCCACCAGGAATTTTGTCCACAAAACTGTTATCTGAACTGAACAAATAAGGATTATTCCTTCGTATTTTCTCTTTTGTCTCCCATGTGGCTTCCTCCTTTCCGCGACTGCGCCATTGTACTTCACTAACGGTATTGCTTTGCAAAATTTGTAGCTAGTTGCTTGACTTGTCAGCGTGTAAAAGTTGAACATCAACAACCGACGGGTTTGTTACAGAATCTTCCTATACCTGAGTGGAAATGGGAACATGTGACAATGAATTTTGTGACAGGGTAACCGCGTTCTAAGGAAGGATAAGAATTGATTTGGGTTACTGTGGATCGACTAACAAAGACAACTCATTTTCTGCCAGTGAAGACCATGTACACTACTGATAAGTATGCTCAAATTTATGTTGAAGAGATTGTTAGATGCATGGGGCAACTGTGTCTATTATCAGTGACAGAGATCCCAAATTTATCTTTAGATTCTGGGTTAGTTTGCAGTGAACGATCAGTACATCTATCAGGTTCGATATCGCTTTTCATCCACAGACCGATGGGCAGTCCGAGCGAACTATTCAGACTTTGGAGGATATGTTGAGGGCATGTGTTCTTGATTTTAAAGGCAGTTGGGATGGGTATTTGGCACTGATCGAATTTGCTTATAATAATGGTCATCACAGTAGTATTGGTATGCCACCGCATAAGGTTTTATATGGCAGGAGGTGTAGGACACCAATATGTTGGAATGATATGGGTGAAAGGAAAATGTTCTACCAATAGCTAGAAAACAAAACTGGTGATGGGCAAGAAACGGTAGATGGGAATGTGTTAGGCCTGAAATTGGTTCAGCAAACAGTTGATGGTTTTAAACTTGTAAGAAAGCGGTTGAAAATCACACAAGATTGTCAAAAGAGTTACGCGGATAAACGGATGAGAGATTTGGAATTTAAAGTGGGTGATCGTGTGTTCATTCGTGTGTCGCCTTGGAAGGGTGTTGTTCGTTTCAAGGGTAAGAAGAAGTTTGCTCCGAGGAATATTGGGCCCTATGAGGTCACCAAAAGAGTGGGAACGATGGCGTATTAATTGGCTTTGCCGACAGAGTTGGCACGGTTGCACAATGTGGCTTCATGTTTCAATGTTGAGGAAATATATGCCAGATCCAACACGTCTTGGATACGGAACCAATAGAGTTGAAAGAAGATTTGACCTACATTGAGGAACCGATGAAGATTTGGATCGGCAAGAACGCATTCTTCGTTCCAAAGTAATACTGTTAGTGAAAGTGTAATGGCACAATCACAAGGAGGAGGAAGCCACATGATAGACAGAGGAGCAAATGCGAAGGAATTACCCTACATTTGTTCGGTTCAGGTAACAATTTTGTGGACAAAATTCCTAAAGGAGGAGAAATGTAACACTCTCTGGTTTAATTTAAAAGTTTGTGTTTATTTACATTTAAGTGTTTGATTTTGTGCGTGTTTACACAATTGTGCGCGTTACTTGAGTTAATTGGCAATACTTGAAAAGTATGCAAAATAGAATTTTTTTATTGGTCGGAGTACCGTAATCTCATGAGATGTCTAGCGTGGAATAATATTTATTATACTTCACGTTTCTTTTTCTTTACCTCGTTATTCACACTGAGAGAGAGAGAAAAGGGGAGGAACTGATAACGAGGGAGAGAGGTAAAGAAAGAGAGATGCGGTAGGAAGGGGAGAGAGAAATTGAACCTAAATCTTGGTAAGTAACGTCAATCTCTTTGTATGGCAATCAATTTATAGGTTATGTGTTGAATTGATCCGGGGTTTCAAACCCCAAATCAAGTGGGTTTTGGTACCCTAGAGATCAAGTCTAAGTTACTCCTTGCCTTTTCTCCCTATTGAATTGACGTTTGTGTTAAAATAAAATTAATTGCTGTAACTTATTTTTTATGTGCCAGAAACTGCTGTAAATCTGTGTGTTCAGTGCAGAAAATACGTGTTATTCACTGGAAATATGAACCCTGTGCTAACAATAGGAGTAATTGATGTTGAAAATGTGTATTGGTTATTGAAAATTATTATTTAGATGCCGAAATCGCCATGTAATTGTCAGAAATCACTCATAAGTGCAAGAATTTGGTGGCTAGGTGTTGAAACTCATCTTGGTTGTGTAAAAATTTGTTATTAAGATAGCTAAGAGTGTTTAATTGTGATTGCACTCGAGTCCCCCATGGTGTTGACCAAATCTTCAGACATAGCTCCATAACTCGTAATTTTTTGAAATTTTTACTCTAGCTACCCATACATGTCTTATATACTGTGTTAAATTTTCAAAACTTTATCCAAAGTATAGAGAACATGAAAATTGTTTTACCAAGCTGTTATTGTGGATTTGGAGTGCTGACCACACTGTCGCACTTTACAGGAATGGCTATATCATGACCTAGGAACTTGAAATTTCAATCCGCTTGTCGCGTTAAAAAGTAGACTCGTGGGGCTTTCAAAATTACTAGACCATGTATCCTAATTATTTCTTAACGATAGCAGTTTGAAGTTTGAAATTGGCAAATAACTTGTTCTGCAGAATTTGCTGCAACCTTTTAGTTCAATTGTTTAAATATAGTTGCATAGCTCTAAAAATTCTGAGATTTTTATATGGTGTCCCTGCATGTGTCTAAGGTCTATGGTTAAAATATTAGTACATTCAGTGAGTAAATTAATTCTATCAACTCGTAGATCGCAAGGGTTCCAGCTTATCTCACGCATGTTTGAGCATTTCTTTTGCATTTGAGCATGAAACATTTGTCATCCTTGGTCTTAATTGATGTTTCACTATGAAATATGAATGATTGCTTTGCTAATTGTGGATACATATTTGAGAGACTGGAACGAGCACGTCCGAGGTGCCGAGACCATAGTCATGTCTTTCTTTTTGAAGACCAGGGTGAGTGTTGATTCACAAATGTAATTCCTCTTGCAGTAAATTATTATAATGAATTATGGCATAAGTGCCGATAAGGGGCCTTCCGACCGAAATTGGGTAATTGTGCCAATACGTGGTGGATGCGCCAACATAGTGACCTTAGGCCGATGGCATAGGTGCACTTATATGTGGCTTAGAGCTGATCTCTTAGACTTAATGTCGATTAACAGTTTTATTGATTATATTTGTAAATTAGTATTTTACTGTTATGAGTTGCATCTATGTCTACATATAATCATGGAATCCATATTGGGTTCCAGTTTTGCAGGTGTAGAGTCGGTGTCCACTACAAATTTTATCATGCATTTGTACCTCGCTTGAGAGACACGAGTCGGGTCATGGTTTTGTGTGGATAGTGGTAGTTTTGTTTTGGCCATGGGATTCTATTCCCAAGCCTTGTACTTGAAGTATATAATCTTGTTTTGCTTTTTTATAGATGAGACTTCCGTTGTGCATTGTAGGACGTTCTTTTGGAGTTATATATATAATGAACTGTTTTGTCCTTTTAATTTTATGTTTGTTTGGGCTGTGGACTAGTCTTATTGGTGCCCTTGTCATGTGTCGTGTCGGTATGGACCAATTGGTGTTGTTCCGGGACGAGTAGTCTTCTTGCCTTTTTGTTTGGATGTAGTTACTTCTAATAACCCTTGTCTACGAGATTATGTCCTTTTTAGTTACAAAAAAATGAACGATTCCTATTTACTTCCATGTAAATGACGCTAGTTTCGTGGAATTATTTTCCAATGTTTGTGTTCAATCTTAATCTTTAGTAAGAATTTAAGCTAAAAGTGTCAAAGGGGACCGAAAAACGTTGAAAGGAAAAGCATTTACCACTTTTATAACTATTTTCAATACTTTTGTTTTATCCTACATATCTATTGGCAACTAGCTAGTTTATGCTTTCCAGGTAAATGAAGGTAAAACTGTTGAGAAAAAACAGCGCCATCACCTAGGTGTCTAAAAGATTGTCTGAACTTACAACCAACGTAAACCTGAGTTCTTGCAAGGAACTTCACCAGCATAAAGTTCTACAGGGAAAAGCCTTAACTAGGTAACCAATACTAACGTGGAAACATAATTGCAGCTAAAGAAGTTCAATCTCTGAGGACCAAAATAGAAAAGGAGCTCAATAATGTATATCAGGCTGTTCAACACATACCCAAATTTGCAAACATGTGGAGATGCACTTTCATGCATAGAGCAAAATAAAATACACATGGGAGGAAAAATGCAAATGGGTGATTTGAACCCAAGCCCTCTCAACATCAGAGTTTGATACCATGTTAAGTCACCAATCAACCCGAAAGCTTAAGCTGTTAGTAAATAGACCTCATAAGTCATAATGTATAGCAGCTATCCAACAGTAACCACGCTGGAAGAACTTACCATGAACTCCCTCACCAGTCAGCGCATTAAGATAAGCAGATAATGTTGAAACGAGAGTTTTTCCCTCACCCGTCTTCATTTCAGCAATTGATCCGTCATGAAGCACTGCTCCACCAATTATCTAGGGTTCAAATTTACATTATTTTAAGACACTATATAACATCTTATAAACCTAAAGATAAATATACAGAATGACAAACCTGGACATCAAAATGACGCATTCCAAGCTTCCTCCTCGCAGCTTCTCGAACAACAGCAAATGCCTCTGATATCAAAGTCAAAACAACTAAGTCAAATTCAAAACATCTGTTTAAGGCTGTGTTCGGTCAAGGGTCTAAGGAGGGATTTGTTGAGGGAAAGGATGGACCCAAGGGGCTCTGTCAGAGCGACTGCTGCCTCATAGTCTTCAAAACTTCTACTTGTTGCAGTGGTACTATTAATGGATATCTTCAAATTATAAAGGTTCGACACCTTGAATCCGAAGAAACCCCTTGAATTTGTGGAGGGAAATTTCTTACATCTCCTTTTCCCTCAATAAAATCCCTCCAACCAATCCTGATACAAAAAACAGGCAAAGATAATTGAATATTGATGAAGCATAATAAATGGGTGTTCTTTTAACCTGCTTGAATGTCAGCAAGAGTCTCCCCTTTTCTCAGCCGGTCTCGAAACTCCGTTGTTTTTTTAGTCAGCTAGAAAACCAACAATACCATATGTAAAAACCCATAAACCAACAGCCCACGTATAAAAACCACCATAAATATTCCCACTATAAATTCAAACCCAACAAACAAACCTGCTCATCAGACAATTTCTGAATATGCGGCTCAAGGGAATTAACAGAGTTCACCAGTCGATAATAGTCCCTAAGAACCCAATAGTTTAAGCAGGTAAAATCACTCCAAACCTTCGTAATCTTACTCAAATCTTCCTGAAGGGGGAAAAATAGAAAGGAAGCAAAAACACCAGTAAAGCAATAAAGAACAAACTTTAGCATATCAACAAACACTTGGTGCGAAGACTAGGTCCGCGTACCTTCAGACGTGAATGGATGGGGTTGGGAGTGAGAGAACAACGTCGAAGCCGGGAGGACGACATTGAGTGAGGGAGAGAAGACAGGGGTGCGGTGCCGAGGAAGGGTGTACGAGGCGGAGGTAAGTGGTGCCTTGGAATGGGGAAGGAAGAGGTGCTGAAGTTGAGGAAAGGGAGGAAGAAGGTGGAGGCTGTGGCCATTTTCTGCCGTTCTCTTGTACTGGCGACTCGCAATGTGCCGAGTTTTGGACCTTCTCGGAAGCTACGGCTCCGTGAAATAGCTGGTTTTAGAGCCCGAGCAGCCGTTTTCCCTTTGCTTTCATTTGTCGCGAGGATGGCATAACACATATATTCCGGATGTCTGGACATGTGACACTATTAATAATATTAAATTCATATTAAAATTTTAATTCAGTTATTATTCAAGTTGCATTGAGTAAATTTTTTTTTTTGGCAGTGAAGTAGATCAAAATAATTTCTATGTTGTGAAAATGTGTTTAAAGAGCTCCACGTCGTTGTTATTATAATATAAATTAGTCCGTACTCCGCAATATTTTTTGAAAAAAAATGTATGTACTATAGCCGGCCCCGATATTTGAATTGCCCAAATCCAATTTCAACTTAGTTGCCCACTAAGTATTAACAATATTTTTCGGTGAATTTCTATTATTTTTTTCTATAGTAATATAAAAAAATTGTTGTCCTGTGTCCGGGGGCTACCCAAGTCTGGGGCTTGCGGGCTTACACCAAAGCCGACCCTGACTATACATTAGAAAGTAAATATTCATAAAAATTAATTAGTTGAGAGAGATGATGGTGAACATTAATGTATATTTTTTATTAATTTTTTGAAAATTGTGGAGTTAATAAATGTTAGTTAAGATTATTGTGTTTTATTTTTGGCATAGTGAACCTTAACCGTTTCATGAAAACGATCGCAACCGTTATTATGAACATTTGAAGGTCCCACACCATCCTAATTTGTAATATAGATGTCTAGAATATCAGTATTTCTCGACTTTTCGTTCCATAGACTCTGTTCAGTTGTCTCAATAGAAAAAATGAAGTAAAAAAAGAAAATTTATTTTTTGTGTGTTCTTTTAACAAAAGTTTTTTATAAGAAAATAAAAATTCACTTGTTCATTTGCCAGGAAAAAAGAAACTTTTCTACTAAATTCAATGACATTATGTTGTGAACAAAATTAATATTTGAGAAACTAGTAACTACATTATATTTTCAAATTTTGTCATTTCAACAATCATGAAACCCTTTTATATAAATCAAAATGTCGTCAAGCAAATTTAAAATCGAAAAAAATAAATATGTACTTTTATTCAACTAAGTTAAATAAATAACAAGATAAATATATACTTTTATTCTACTAAAAAATCAATTATATATTTAAATAAAAATGTCAAACAAGAAAAATGGCATCTATTTGAATAAAAAAATAAAAATCAAGCATATATGTATTTAAATAAAGAATTCAAATTCAAATTTACCTCCTCTTGTTGTACCTCTTTTTAAAAGGAACAAATTTCTAAGTCTTAGACAATATTAATCACTGTATTACATCAAAATATATAATCTTACCGTATTACACCATAATATTGAGCATTTTATAGGGTGTAATACGGCAAGATTATATATTTTGATGTTTTTAAACCTATATCAACTATATATTCAATGAATATTTAATTAAGATAATAAAAATCAATGTAGCAAACCCAGTTATGCTATAATAATATATAAAAAATCATATATAATATATAAAACATATGTGTGTGTTTCTATTTATAAGAATATAAATACAATAAAAAATATATTAGATATATTGGCTCCTAATATTTTTTCACGACACATAATCTTGTGAATTTGGCTGGACGTAATTTGAGAAAAAATAAATCCTAGTGAAAAAAATCTGGATGTGGGTCCCATAACTTTCCTAGTAACTGAACACCAAAAAAATTGTAGCAAAATTAGCTTTCCTATCCTTTGCTGAAAAACTGAACAGGGCCTTAAATTATTTGTTCTAAAAAGATAATTTATCTATCCATGTTCGAGAAGTGATTTTCATTATCATCTTCAAAACAAACTTTCAAAATTAAAATGCAAAACTACTCTAACTTCACTTGTTCTGGACAAACTAGTAAGGCCCCATTTGGCCTACCTAGTTTATTGGTTTTTTGTGAGATAAATCCATTAATTGAAAAACACATTTGGGATAAATTATTTTGCACTATTGATGGTAGTTTATTAGTTGTTTTGGGTTTTTGGCTTGAATGAGAAGGATTAAATGGTTTTTACCATACTACCTTTATCAGTTTAAGGTTATGTTTGGTTGGATGTTTTTAAAACAAATTTTGGAGAAAAATATTTTAAGATATTGTTTGGTGTAAGTGCTTTACAAAAAAATTGAGAGTTAAATTTTTTTAATATTTTTAAGGCGCGCTCTCTCTCTCCTTTTCTAAGAAAATAAGTATTGTGTTTAAAACAAAATTTCTTTTTATGTGCCTTCTGCACATATTCTGTTAACAAAAATTTTTATTTTAAAATTTTGAATTCTTAGTAAATCTTGATTTTTTTTAAATCAACAGTAAAATTTTAAATTTTTTTAAAATAAAATATAAAAAAATGACCAAAAGGGGATCAAATAAATAGTATCGAACACAACAAAAAGGAGATCAAATGTGACTATTTAATGGATTAGTTATTGGCAAACATGATGATGTAATGGTAATTAATGATTGACAAATACACCAAACAATATTTGAGAACTTTTTTCCCAAACATAATTTCACAAATATTACTCTAATTTTTTTTTAAAAATACTCAACCAAACACACCCTAATTAATATGTGGGTAGGGTTGAGACGGATCTAAAGCACCGCAAGAAGAGTAGCGTTTCTGATATCCCCTCCACACAAGTCAACGTAGAGAACAATAGCCCAACAAAGGAAGACAGGGAGGACAAAACTTAACAACCACAAGGCAGATAATTCACAACGATATAAGCAATCTCCGCGACAACATACGCATGTCATTGCACCGTGATAGCTATTGTACCCGACGTTCATAGTATGATTTTTTCTTACTTCAAATGAAAACATTGTCTTTGTTTCTAATTTATTTTCATAATGCAACGTATCATTCCATAAACAACACTTTTTTACGAAAAAATGTAATTCAAATTTGCTCACCAAAAAAAAAATTAACCAAAAAAATACACCTACTATAAAGTTAACATAATTGCTTTTCTAAGCAAATAGAATTGTTTATTCCCAAATTTATTTTGGGTAAGGGCATTTCGGACTTTACACATCCGGAGTCAAACAAACATTTTCATTTCCAATAGTCAACATAATTCACAAATAATCCAATAATCTAATAATCTAGTCCAAATGGAATAGAGTGGATTAAACTTTAAATTCTACCGTCATAATCCAATAATCCAATAACCTAACTAGGCCAAATGGAGCCTAAATAATTAATGTAGTAACTATCTATCTTTGTCACTATACCTAATGATTTGGTAACTTCTTATCTCTATTCTTCTTCATATTCTCTCTCCCCTTGTGTACTTAAACATTTAAATTCAATCATCAAAACTTATTTTTTTAATTTAATAATCGACTTATACACACATTGCGTGTATAATATCCATACGAATTTCATTATCTAATTTATTAAAAATATCATACGGAGCATGTATTTTAATAAGATATTACAATGTATGATATGGTGTTCAAATATGTGGTGTGTGGTGTGTCACTCCATTGATTGAGAAATGAAGGTGTCAATGTTTGCGTTGAGTGTGTTGCATAACGTGTGAGTGTGTCAACTTGTAGAGCATTGCGTTGGATTTAATAATCCAAAAAATCCAAACGCTTAGAGTTATTTCAGAGTGTGTTTTGATCTAAAAAATATAGTTACAATGAACTGTCTTGATTTTGATATTCATTTAGTTTTATATCTGCATCATGCTGAAAAACCTGACTGTATGACTACGTACAGAAAAAATAAATTCTTGAAATTTCGATTTAAAGGATGAAAAGTCCTGATAATTGTTCATCGAACTTTTATAAGAATAGTGGTATACTCCCCTTTTTCACAGGGTTTGGGTGAGTTTAACGTTGTTCTTTCAGAGGAAAAATTGTAGTTTTATATTTTTGTACTAAAATAGTGGGACAAGATTTTGATATATTTGAAATTTCAATTTTTGTTAATCCCATTATTTCTAAATTGGGGATACTTTTTTATTTTAATTAAATAAATTAAAGTAAAGAAAGATACCAAATGTGGTCATTACTATAGAAATCGATGCAGTGCCTGGTACAAGCACGATGGTGAAGTTCATCTCTTTCAATGGTGGCAATCCTGGTAATTCCTCGAGAAAAACGTCACATACTCTCATACGACACATGGTAGTCCAAAATCTGTATGATCATCTTCGTTCAGCGTCAGGCTTGCTAGCCATCTTGTCAGACTATCATGCCATCTTGATCATGTCTTCAACAACGATGACAGTTCCTACCTATCCCCTTAAATTTGAAACAAGTTTCATCTAAAGAGTAGGCAATTACTGTCTTCTGATGACAGTTGATTACTGCTCGATGGGCGGATAGCCAATCCATGCCCAAGATAACGTCAAAGTACGCCATGTCAATAACTCGTAGATCAAACGTCAAACATAATCCAGATAACTCTATCTTGCACACCATACAGACTAATTTCACTAATACTATGCTACCCAAAGGTGAAGTCATGTTTATAACAGTATATAACGATGCAGGTACCACTCCCAATGTGTCAACACGTGCAGTAGATATGAAGGAGTGTGATGCGTCAGAATCAAACAATGCCTTGATGCATGAGTTGAAAAGAATATGATTACATTGGATCACCGAAGGGTCGAACACTTCTTCTTCAACTTCTCCATAGAGTGTGAACAATCTGCTTCCACTGTTCTGGTTAGGTGTTGATTCTATCCTGGTCGGGATTGATTCCCTTTCTCTATGCAGGTTTCCTAGTCGAAGCTTTCCCCGAACGCCAAAGCTTATGGCGTCAAATCCAATTCAATACAGCACAATCTCAACTGGGTTATTAGATCCCCCGTGCAGTTGGTTGAAAGACCCTCAATTGTAGTAAAGGTCTGGATGAAATGAAGGTAGTTCAACAGAATGTGCACTAAGCAACCACAATCACCTTGCTCGGGTAGACCAGTAGAGGCAAGGGCTCTAGCAATGTCAGCAAGGACAATAGGATCGGTGCTTCTAAAGCTTCATGCAGCGGCCCGACTTCAGTAGGAAACAATAAAAAAAGGTCAGTACAAAACAATCGAGCAGTTCAAAAAGAAACATAAGAATACATGGAACCTTACCAGAAGCTCTCAATGCGAGGACGCGCTCGACTTTCTCACCCCCAACCGAGAACTCTCATTCCCTTGACACCTCAACCAAAACGATGTCCAAGCACTTTTAGCCAAAGACGGCTAGGCCTAAACCAAGTTGTGCCTACCACTTTGGGCTTGCAAATAGTATTTTGGGGTTTTCCATGCATCCTTTACTCTGTCACCCTTGTGGGGGGTGGGGGGTGAGGGGGGGGGGGGGAGCACATTTTAAGGAATAACAATGGAAGATGATGGCTAGTCCCATGTTGGTCCCTAGGATAGTGTTAAGCGTAAGCAAACCAGATATGATAGGGTAAAAATTACATGTGCTCTGAAAATAGACGATCCTTCAAAAGCATAAGGCCTCACAAAGAAGGGCGCTGAGGGAAAACCTAACACCAACCTCAACTAGGACCGTGAGGGGGGGAAGGAAGAATTGTTATCAGCGTTGGGGACTTCGAAATCATCTTTTGCTAGAAGATGCACCCCGACATTTTCATAAATTAAGTAGACTTTCACAAATCTCTACCGGTAATTGTTCACGAACATCTTCCTTGACACTGTAGCCATGGAAGAAATCAAAAAGGCATCAGAACTTATGTAAGCTCAGAACTCCTCATGTTACTTAAAAACTAGTTGAGTTCATAAACTTGGACTAATCCTTCTTATATAGAGGAGTTTAAGAATGATTCAAAAATACGATTTTCAAAAAAAACTACCAAAAGGGATGCCAAGAGGCACGTCGCATTTAATGCGGGAGCTTAGTCATAGCACGATAAATAAGAAAGAGTGTTGACCCACCTCTTTGACAGATTAGCTTGTTGCCGCCGAGGTCCTAATAAGTAATTCGAGCAGCAGCAAGCTAATGGACAATTGTGGGAGGTGAATAAATCCTTTTAATCGGATAGAATTCAAGCACTGTATGTGACGCCACTTGAGGAATAAATAGACTATCAACTCAGCATAACCTGAGAAGTGAGCATAGTTTACCTTCTTGGATGAGAGACCAACCCGATGAGACTCGATCGCCTCCTCATGGTCTACCAGATCCAATGACTCCTTGTCACCCTACCCTACAAGGGCCATCATCAATACCAGGACTAGTTGACTCAGATATACAAACTTACTCTTACTAGTGTAGCATGGATAAATTCCAAATTGTTCGAATTAGACATACAATTCCTACTAAGTGGACAACCCTAATACTTGTCCTAACTAAAGGGAGGCTCGGCTCAAAGATGTATCACATCTGAGTAGGCCTTGCAGAGAAAAAGACTAATCAAAAAGCTTGTCCATGCAAATATAAATAGAAAGAAAGCAAAAATAAATAAGCTAAGAACAACACAAGATAATAAATTCAAAATGACTATCTATTGAGCAATGATGGTATTTATATTTGAACCCCACCCTTTCACAAAAAAGAAGGGGGAGGCTCCGAAAACAAAGAGAAATAATATATAAAAAAAAACTTGGAACTGAGAACTGAGAAGCGTCATCATCGTCGTCCTCAGCAACTGGGAATTTAGGATATTCCTTGTGTATCTACTCGAGATGGGCAAAGTTCATCTGTTGACAAGCCAACACAAATACCTTCTGGAAATTTCTTTTTTGAAGAGGACCCAACTGATCAAGATAGTCTTTAATGAGATTCTTCTTTTGAACATCCAGTCGGGCATCAAAAACTTGAACCTCCTCTCAAAGGCATCAAAAGAGAGCAACATGTTCGTTTAGCAAAGCTACAGAGCCTGCCAAGGCAAAATTGCATTCGGCAACCTCACGATTCAAATCTTCATTATCAGATTCTAAAACCTTGAGCCTCTTTTCAAAATGCGGTCTCTCCTCAGCATAAGTGGCTCTCCACCTCTGTTGAGCCTTTTCCACATCAAAATTGGTTTTGGCAGCCTTAGCTTGAGCCCCCTCCTTAGAAAAATTAGACCTCTCTGTCTCCGACGACGCTCTAGCTTTGGCCAGCTTTGCCTCTAAAAACTCATCCTTCTCTTGAATCAATCAGAGAGACTCAAGAGCTTCAACTCTTTCCCTTGTAACATCGTCAAGGCGAGGTGTCGACCACATAGCCAACCATCACGATTTGCAAACCAAAAAAACCAATCATCAAAAGACGTGTAAGAAAAGCACAAGGATTAGAGAAAAAATTTTAAAAATGGTGTGACCATGTAACTGCAATAGTAGAGTTCATCAAAGAGCTCGATCGTGTCCATCTGCTGATCACCTCCAAGTCCCTCTCCAGATGGAGACCACCTAAAATGGTTGGGGCAAGCCCGGGATGCTTGAATACTTAACTGGAGAGCATAATGGGGCATACCTGATAAAAGGAATGAATAAAAAGATTGCCTTGTGACGGGCCAATCCCGTGAGATGGATCCACTAGTGGAGGAGGAAAAAGTTGGAAAGTTGGGCCAACCTAGGTACCCAGCTCAGGAACTGGTTCCTCGACCCAAGACCTCCGGGAAGCAAGCACCTGCCCCAAAATTAAAATATATGTCTTGGGGAAATATATGCTCATGCAGAAGGTCCACGATTGGAGAATTTTCCTCGACATGTTGTTGTTAGACGGGGATGGGAGCGGAAAAGGTACCATGGAATGGCTGAAAGGGGGTCATCGATGCCCTCCATATGTTGTTGCGGTATCGTTTCGCCATCGCCTGAGTCAAGCTCTATCCCCCCCCCCCCCTTCTCCTACAGTGCCTCATGGTTGGTCTCGGGTTGAGCAAATCCCTTAATACCTGCGACATCGGGTCAGCCAACTCTTGGATTGACAGGCTAGCAGGATCACCCGAAGTAACCTCAATTATTTCTTTTTCCCTCTAAAAATTAGTGACTTCTCTTGCCTAAGCAAAGTTGGTGGGAGTGCACTTGGATGAATCATTGGAGGATGAAGACAAGTGAGATCGTTAGTAGAGGCTTCTGGAGAACCAGACAAGAGGGTTCGACTTGGGATATGGATTGAGGTCTAGCTACATGTAACCTAACCTCCAATAAGTAATTAGCTCCCTCGCTACGTTGGTCAGGAGACCTTCAATAGAAATGAATGATTAGCTAGACAGGTAATAGATCAAGAGATTGTGCGCAAAATGACCGCAGCTCCTAGCTCAAGAGGTTCGGTATATGCCAACGCCCTATTGACATAAATGGCAATAGCAGTGCTTATAGAGTAGTGAATGTACAATTTCGGGAAAGTGTGGATGCAAGGTTGGAAAGCCAAGAGAGTAAGTAGCATTATTTAGTGGGGATAATGGAGGAGGTCACACATAAGAGGTATGAAAGAGTGTAGAGGAGAGAAGAACCAACCACGGGGCAGGCTTCAACAGTAGTTTTGGACGAAATTGATCCAGAAGTAGAGAAAGAAAAAGGAAAGAAAAATAAAAAAGAAGTTGTAGATGTAGAGGACAGTTCACGAGATGATCAGATAATGACCCACAAGTTGACGAGTTGCTACGAAAGATAGCAAAAGAGAGCGCAGAAGAGAAAGAAGAGGCGGCAAAGAATGGAATTGGGGTGGATACAGAGGCCGTAGTGCCCACAGTTTTCCCAGTTGGAAAGGTACCTGACCCTTAGGCAGTTGAGCCCGAGGAGGGGTAGCACGTGCTTCCATTAGCCATCCAGTACCCATTGCCGCCACCACCAACTGATCCTTGAGCCATTGCCACATTGCATACTTGGGTTGTCACATGAGCATGTTTTGATGTAATTCGGTGGTCATATGTAGTTTTTAGTTTTTGCAAAATAGATGATAAGATTGCAGTTGTTTGTCTTAAAATTGAAGTGAATAATTCAAAATGACTTTTCAAATTAACGGATTTTTGTCTCTCGAATATTCAACTGACCTATTAATTCTTTGTACCGTACTTGATTTTTTTTTGACAAATAAGCTAGCAGACGTTGACGTTTTCCCAGAATTTTTCGCATACCTCTCTGACAACCTAGCCACTTACTGGGATAGGAACTACTCGGATAGCTTCCTACTAGCAACTCAGATAGGAATTCCAACATGGTCATTATATGCCAATATAAGCTCTTCGTTGACCCCATGTTATGTTTGAATTTGATAATGTTTTACTTTGTTTCATTGTTGTATGGTTGGCATATGCTTTGTTTCTACCTTGTACTTTTCTATCCTATAATTGCATATATTTAGTTACTTTGTCAATCCGCTGAATCCTTGGAATGCATAGTCTTTTTGTCACTATTGCGCTTGATATGGGAGATGCCCTAAATTTCTGGAGTGAACTCCATTTGAGAGACTGTGTGATGAGATATGGAATCAAGGCTCACATTGATCTTTTGATAGCTTGCATGCCTTGATAGCTACAATGTTTAGTTGAATTCATGAAATAGTTGCACATTGAGGAAAGATAACATTAAGTTTATATGCATTGGTTGTGTGGACAAAATATCGGGCATATGCCATATGATTCGAAAATACAGGGGAGACTATGTCAAAATTTCTTTTGTTAGGTTAGTATTATAAGTTTTTGATTGCTAGGGACTAGCAACCCTCAAATGGGGGGGGGGGGGGGGGGGTGATGAGCATACGTATTTGTATATCTTATAGCTCATTACTTTTGTTTCGAGCACAAGTGCGTGATTAATTCCATGTTTTACATGCATATTGCACGTAAGGTATGTTCCTCCTTATAGGAAAATTGCGTTAAAAAGATATTTCGGAAGTCTTCATGACTCTTGGATAATATTTGAGGACTATTGAAGGTATATGTGAGCAAGAAAATGATTCAAGGCTGGGGGAGGAAGCGCGAAGTCATCCCAGAGGAGTTATAAAGATGATATCAAAATGCTGAAAATAAAGAACTTCATCTGGATGAGATCTCAATTCATTCGGATGAACTACTGTAAAGAGGATGCCAAAGAAATAGACCATCCACATGTCAAAAGAATAATACAATTCAAACGTCTCATTCATCTGGATGTAACACAAGTTCATCTGGATCATCAATGAAGATAGAACACCAGAAAACAAGTTCATCTGGATGACACTTCAACTCATCCGGATGTCAAACCATTAAAGATTCAAGCAGAATATCCTGGCCATCCAATTCATCCGGATGACCATTTTGCTAAAAAGAACATCTTGAACACAATCCGGATTAGGAAGAGATCATTGAAGATAGTTCATCCAGATGCCCACAACTTTCATCCGGATGTGTTGCTAAGAAGGACCAACCCAAAAGACCAAATGACTACTTCATCCGGATGAGATACCAATTCATCCGGATGACTTGAATCTCTAAACAAGACTTGTGAAGACAAAACCAACATTCCTCCGAATGAGGCACCAATTCATCCGGATGATCCAAGCCAAAATTAGCCACTTTTGTTGATTTTTCAATCACCTTTTTGGACCTTTTGCAACACTTTTTGGACCCATTTCCAAGGAGGATACCTAGACTAATGTGAGGGCCAATAAAAGGAGGTTGCTTCTAACTTTCTGAAGGCTTAATAATGTCATGAAGTTACTCCCTTTTCAGCACAACTTCGAGGCTCGAAAAGACACCTTGCTTCAGGGAGAAGAAAGCTAGTTCTGTAAATAAGGACCTTGATGTAATAGATAAGATATAGAGAGAGCGCTAATAAAGGGATAAATTAGACTTAGATATACTTTGAATAAACTTTGAAAGTTTTAGTTTTTGTACTTTACAGTTGAGTTTTACTTGTAGTTGGATTGCACTCTTACTTTCTAGTAAGACTTTGTTTGATAACTCAATTCAGCACTTAAAACTGAATAGTTTAAGTGAAAAAGAGAATAAGTTGGTTTGATAACCAAAATATGAAGTACTTAAAATATTAAGAGTTTAATGCAAATAAAGAGTAAAAAAATAAGTAGATCCCCCTACATATCACTTATCACTTAATTGAGTGTTTATTATTTTGGCCTAGTCTAGTATTTTTTTATTGATATCTAATAGCCACAGAGATTTCTAATCTCTCACCTCTCTTTGAGTCTTGGCCGACAGCAACCAGGGTCGGCCTCGTAGTAAGCCCCTCAAGCCCTCGGGCTCGGGTGACCCTCGACACGGGGTACTTTTTTTATAAATATAGAAAAAATAATAGAAATCTATCGAAAAAATTATTATTAATATTAAGCAGACAACCAAGCTAAGGTCGGTCTTGAGCAATTCAAATATCAAGGGCGACACTAACAGCAGTCCCGCACACAGCGACAGGCCCACATCACATGTTCTTCTCTCGGACTAAATGCTATAATCTTTTAATAAATATCCACCAATAACTTAGTGCACATAGATTTAGTGCAATTTAGTTTCTCCCTTTGATAGAATGCAATTTAGTTGACGTAGGTTTTAGCGTTGTAACTATAAACTTGCAGGTAATATGATCATTATCATGTTCACCCAATTATTTTGTGTTTGACTTGACTCAATTATTTTATTATTTTTTATCTCCGTGTGAATTTTTTTTTTAATTTTATCTTTCGTCAACTTTTTGTGGATTATTGGTTCGTATCGAACAAAAGATTTCAGAATAGTTATAAATAATAGACTAAATTTAAAAAACGTTCACAAAATTTAAAAATAAAAAAATAAGTTCTTTTTGTGCTTATTTGTCGTATTTAGTGACTTTTTTTTAGCTTTTTGACGTAATTTTATATTTTTTAGATTCGTCTCATCGAGATGAACCAATAGTTCACAAAAAATTGAGGTTAAAACAACAAATTCGAAAAAAAAATTGAATAGAGACAAGACGTTCTAAGGAGATTGGATCATGAGAGAGACGATATAAGGAGATTGAATTTTGAGTTGGATAATTTTGAAGCAAGTGGAGGATCGCCCAAGTTCACAAAACTTTAATGCTCAATTTACATGAGCAAATTGCAACGCAGTTGAATGCTATAAACTACTCTTAAGTGTTATAAATATAATGCTTGCTAATAATTGATGAAATTTCAGTGATAATAGTAATTAGTTTTATTATTGAGTGTCATCCTAATGTTTTATGTATGTTATTATAATTTTAATAGTTGTATGTTTGTCCATATAATTAATTATAATTTACTAGTCCAACATGAAAATTTGAAAGATAATGTTAAAAAATTAATGAATTTCATATTTTAGCTGACTACACAGAACAAACGACTTATTTAATTCAGTGTTTAAAATTCAGTGCATATCAAACAGCTTTCTAACTTAAAAAATTCAACTTTTAGCCCTTAATTTTCAGTTTTCAGCTTTCGATTTTCAGTTTTATCAAACAGGCCCTAAGCAATTAGCAAGTTGTTTTTCATATTGTACTTCATTATCTAGTGTATTTTTTCAATTCAAGTTAACATTTCAATTCCAACTTTAGTTTTGCAACCGTGCTTCCATGCTTCCCATGTTTTATCTTTTGATTACAACATTTACTTTTGAGTATGTTAGGCTAAATTTACAAAGCCTAGTCATGGGATGATCTTTATCCCATGGCTTGAGCGTGGATATCTTCTCAAATGATTTTCGTAGCATGTTAGAAGGTGAGTGGAGTTCCAACCTTAGAACCTAGAATTGAGTGTTGTAGCCTTGACTGGTTATGCCCGAAATCAATTCTAGTATATCCAATGTTTGATTCCATGTCCTTCATATCTAGACTTGTTGTCTAGGAGACAAAGCTTAACTCTTTACATATATTGGCCATGATTAGAGTGTCAAAGACTGATTTTCCAACCAATGTCATAAAACTTTGATCCTTTGTTGAGTAGTGAGAAGAAGATATCCTATGTTCAAGCTAGGGAAGAAGTAACACTCATGACTATGCATGTTTTTCTTCCATTAACAAGTCTTGTGTTCAGTATTTTATTTTAGGTTTTAATCCTCATATCCAAATCAAAGGAGTGGCGTCCTAAGCGCTAAAGTTCAGTATGAAAGCGCTACCAACTCAATAACCAATTTCTTTGTGAATCGATACGTGGACTTTACTATTGTACAATCCATAAGAAGAAGAGGAAAGTTCAAATCTAAACTCTGACCGGGCCTACCACCGCAACAATATAATAAGTTGGTATTGGTCACCCATCAAACGAGGAATGCCCTTGGCTTCCTCACCGCCGATCAAGTACTCCCATCCCCCAGACACCACTTTGGACTTTAACCAGGTTGTGACCACCTTTTCAGCCTGTAAAACATACTTTTAGGGCTTTCATGCACTTGTTACCCCGCTAGCTTTATAGGGGGCATTGAGTGCATTCATTCCCGTGTTGGTTCCCAAGAACGCGTTGAGTGCTGCGACTCCATACATGACACGATAAAAGTTACTAGTTCCTTGAAAACGAGGACATCCCCTAGAAGCATAAGGCCTTGCGCAATAAGGGATGGGGGGAAAACCTAACACCATCCTCAACTATGGCCATCAAAGGCAAAGAAGTGGATTCGTCATCAGCAGCAGGGGACGAGCAGGGGCTGGGAACTCATCCTTTGCTAGTAGGTGAACCCCAATAGTTTCGAGAATGGAATAGACTTTCTGAAACCTCTTTTATAACCCTCTGAAAACATCCTTCATAAAGCAGTCGCCATGGGAAAAGACCAAAGTAAAAATCAAAACTTACACAGTTGGAACAAAGCAAGGGAAGCAAGAATGTAGAGCCTTGAAGTGCTCATCAACCAATGAGGTCCAACATTTGGGCTCCCTCTTATTTATAAGGGAAATAGTATGGAGATTCAAAAAGATGAGTTTCGAGGTAACCATTGAAAAGTACACCAAAGGAGCACATAGCATTTAATACAAGCGCAACCACCAACACGCATATGACATAAGAAAGAAAGGATTGCCAAATCACCTCCTTGGCAAATTAGCTTACTGCCACTCGAACTCCACCAAGAAGTAGTCTAATTAACAACAAGTTAAGAGGTAATTGTGGGAGGTAAATAATTCTGAGTTGGCAAATAGAATCCAAGCCTTGATACTAGTCCGACCATAGAAAGATCCGTGGACAATCTACTTGGCATATCCACCCATCGGTTTAATACAAATCCGATCAAGCCTAATTGAATTATTAAACAGAATCAGGCCGAGTCATCAACACCCTAGTCGACTCAGCTAACCGACCCAATCACGCAGATCAATCTTATAATATGTCAAATCAGCCCACGATCATGGATGGTCTGTGTAGGGAATGAAATCGAGTATATTCACTAGGAGACTCTAGTGATCCCTATGAATAAGGCAGCATACCAATGAGAAAAGAGATTGATTGCTTGGAGCACTCAGACTAGGTTGATTACTTAGAATTACTCTTTTAGCCACTCTCACATAAAAAATCACCACAAGAAGTACTTTATCTATTTGTTTTCTATATCTATTTGTGCTCAAGGGAACATCTGTTGTACGAGCCTTCCTCCAATCTGTATCTGTTACTTAAGGTGTGTTTGTTTGTTGAGAGTAATGTTTGTGAACTTTGTTTGAGAAACAATTTTACAAATATTATTTGGTTTGTTTCTCAATAATTGACAATCATTAAATCATCATATTTGTCAATGACTAATGCATTAAATAGCCATATATGATCTCCTTTTGGTCGTGTCCGACACTATTTATTTGATCCCTTTTAATCATGTTTTTTAAATTTTATTTTCAAAAAAAATTAAAAAATTCATTGTTGACTTAAAAAAAATTTCAAAATTAACTGCGAACTCGAAATTCTAAAATATTTTTTTTTGTTAACAGAATGTGTGCACAAAACTCAAAAAGAAGAAAGAGAGAGAGAGAGAGAGAGAGAGAGACTTAGAAATGCCAAAAAAAATTTCTCTGAATTTTTTTCTAAAACACTTGCACCAAACAACATTTGAAAGTATTTTTTCCCAAAAATCAATTCAAAAACACTCAAACGAACATAGCCTTAACCATTGAAGGGCATTTTGGCCACTGACCGAAGTGTCTTCGAGGTTGTTCTCTTGTGCAAACAAGGCTTCTAGCTAAAAAACAGGTAGAACGAATCTGGGTCAAATCTTCTTTCAATTCCAACAGGACTCGTGAGAGTTCCATGAAACTGCACCCCACAAATTTAAATTAATAAAACTTTCTATTTAAGCTTTTGGCATTTCCATTACAACTAATAATTGGCACAAATTATGAGATCTATTGACAAGATTATCCATATTGGGAAAAAAACTTATATGGGAAATCTACAGTGTGTGTTGTGTGTGCGTGTGTGTGTGTGTGTGTGTGTGTGGGGGGGGGGGGGGGGGGGTGTTGTATATGGGGTATTGAACAGCTATCGCCTATCAGCTTAACATAAAAAATGATCTAGCAGTTCTTTTCCTCTCGTTTGTATGACTAGACATTTAAAAAAAAGAATCCGATATGTTTTGTATTATATGGATGTATGAAGCAACAAATGTAAGAATTACGAAAAACGACATGGACTTAAAACGAGACCTCAGCTTCTTAGGGACCTAAACTAAAAATCCAAGCAAACAGATGATTGAGTACTACTCGTCGCGGAACCAAATTTGGTGTGTCGGGGTGGAGTTTGGGCAAAGTATATATTTCAATAAGCGAAGGCGCAAACGCGGCTTCCCAGCAGCCATTAAGTCACAATTTGTAGGGAACATTTGTGAAGGTGTTTGAATGATAACGAGGGTAATAAATTTTATAAAATATAATGTATAAATTTGTATAGAGAATCTAAAAAAACTCCCCCGAAATATTTTTAGGATTGTGAATTTTCATTCATTTCTCAAAATGAATGCATTCTATAATTTGCTCCCTGCACAATTACAAATATAAAAATTGAAAATGCCAAACAACCCCACCACCAAAAACATTCACCGCGTCCGGAGAGATGTCTTCTCAGTTCTCACTTGGTGCTGGTAAAAAGAGCCGTCAAATCTGTTCATTATGTGCTTTCAGCATCTGGTTAAAACTTCCACGGGATATATATGCAAAGGAAAAATATGGGTAGAGGATACAAAGTTACAAACCCCTCTTATACATCATCAATAAACTGCTTTTCTTATACAGTTATTTCTGAGATAATCATAATACTGAGAACGACAACGCTTCTGGTAGGTTGTTGCTTTGCTCTCGAAACCAGTCACCAATTGACACACCATAATGTCTTCGGGTAAGAAGCTAAATAAAAGTTTAAGAGTCTCCCTCGAAACCAATCATATTCAAGTTGATATACCACAAGCCACTTCCCTAAGAGCAGCCCATCCCTTATGAATGCTTATATTCATGTTTAAGGAAACACTAACCGACCTGTTTAACATTGGTTAAATAGACTATCAATAATGAATCCAGATCTTAAGAAAATGAAAAAAGAACTATCAATAACGAATGAAATGAAGGGGGGGAAAAAGACAGTTTTACTGTTACAACAATGTCAAAACTTTCCTAATCAACAACAAACCAAACAAAGAATAGTTGGAGAACACGAGCAATAAGAAATTCTACACATTGGCAATTAAAACAACAGAATCCTATCTTCTCACCTGTGTCTCAATAGATACAAATGCTCTCCATATTAGCTTCATCTGAAACTAGTTTTGGCATTGCTCTCCATGATTCCAACGACAAGAACCTATTGAGAGAACCTATGTAGATTAAACACCTTTCTGGCTGGGTCCAGATTGCAGATTTACAAAGTTAAAGGAAACTGACAGGGGAACCAATTAAGGAAAATGTGCTCAAGTCCCTTCACTATTTTCGTATTGTTTTCCTTCAACTTTTCCAACATATATATCCCGGAAAAAACCAAACACAACCTTATACTATACTTGGGGGATCTCCTACCCAGTTGCAAGTGGCACGGGCCCAGCGTGTTCTAATGCAGTCAACCAATGGTGCATGCTGAGGTGGCTCAGGCTTCATAACTTCCACAACGGTGTCTTTAGAGCTTGATTCAGAAGGCAGCTTTACATCTGCCATAAATTCTTCTGGAGTCCACCTAGGGGGAACTGAAACCCTCAGTTTTGTAAGCCTGGGTCTTTGTATAGGAGTCTCCCCTCCATGGGTTGTTTGGCAGCCATTTAAATCCGACTTTGCAATCCCATTAAAATGGTAAAGATCAAAAACCTTCTTACCCATCAATCCAGTTGAGTCTTTCAAGCCTCCCAAGCCCTTGTCTAAATCCAACAACACTTGCCAAAACTCACTCCACACAATGAAGCCTGAGCTGCAAATGTGATCCAGCTTCTCAGGCGGGAGGTTTATACTTGTTTCCTTCAGAACTTGATGAAATCCTTCTACGCTAATGAAGCCTCCACCCCCGCTCTGATCTTGTGCATCAAAAGCTCTACGGATTTGTGCTTCTCTGCTTTCAAATTCATTTTCATCTTGGACGGACGTAGTGAGAGCAAATAGGACTGTATAATGAGATTCGCTGCCAATAACCCATATTGGCCATTTTGGGCATTTCAGATACTGGCCTACCTTGCAGAAATTTAAAGATTCTAGTAGGGTAAGGAATCCAACTTCCACATTAGTGGATACACCTTTCAGAAACATTCCACCACCTAAACCCATCCTTCCATCGAACACATGGGCTACAGCCTCCCCACAAAGTAGTAGGTTAACTATTTCCTGTTCAAAAAGTCCACTTAAAAAATCACTGATATAAAGAGAGAGGATTAGTGGCTCCTCACTGAAACACGCTACCAGAAAAAAAGATGCTTCATTTATCGGCACACACCTGTGATGCATGCCCAAATGGGGCAGTTACTAAGGATTGGCTAGGGTCATCCCTGTCTGCTTGAACGAAGTCCTGAAAATACAAATAGCAAAAAAAAAGAAATGCTTTAGAAACGACCGGCCAAGCAAAATGTAAACCATACTTCAATAAGTGCATTCCCAAACGTCAGCTACATAATAACTTTTTTCTCAAGGGTTCTCATTCTGTAATAGACCGTATTATCGTGTAGTCGTTACTTTTTGCTTGCCACAGAATCAATGCTCATTATAAAGATCCCATATCATGATTTAGTACACCATTCAGTAACATCTAATGTCTTTTCTCTTGCCACACAAACTTGTTTCAACTTTCTCTAGCAAAAAAAAACTCTAAATACAGCTTGAAAGCATAGAACAACAAGTCACTGATAACAATCCAGGGCAAGCAGGTAGCCATAAAAGAAGCAATGAACAATCCACCTTTTTCTCTGAAGATTTTAACAGAAAAGGGAACTCTTGTTGCATGAGAAAAAATATTTGCATATTGAACCATGGGTAGATTTGCTTTGCATTCATTTTTACTGGAAGTGTCTTATTCCTCAGAGAACCAACAACGTTACACAAAGTTGTTTGTCAAGGGATGACCCAAAAAAAAATGGAAAAAGGAAAGTAATACCCTAGAATGTCACACACCAACCATCTTAATCAATGATCTGGACTCTCCCATTTGCTAACTCCGCACTCTGTAACAGCTTGCCCTTTTGTCTTCTTCCCTCCAATCCTTCTGGATCAGAGGTCCTGCAGAAATCGTCGTCACTGCGGTTTGGCATCTTTACTGACTACCCCTTCTATGTTGTCACCAAACCAAATGCTAGAGCTTATCTCCCATGACATCTCATCACCTCCAAAACTAATATATGAGATTTTGAAGCTTCTCCATTCATTACCAATTGGTTTTTAGTTCAATGCTTTACATGATATCAGAAATACACTTTAGCACTTTTGGACAAAACTATCTCAATTGATTGTCCCTTTGTTTATGATATAAGATCACCTTGATTCATTGTGATCCCTACGCTTTGCATCATTTGGTACCTCTCCAAATGCAAGTCGGGGGTCGCATGTGCAAGGGAGTATTGAACTTATCCCATTGTGATCCCTATGCTATGCATCATTTGGTACCTCTCCAGATGCAAGTCGGGGGTCGCATGTGCAGGGGAGTATTGAACTTATCCCACAGTAGTTAACTAACACCTCCAAAACTAGTATATGAGTCTAGGCGGTGTCTCCACTTATTGACAATTGCTTTAGAGTTGGATGCCTTTATAAAATAAACTTGCATCATGCAATAGAAAGAGGCTTCAATCAAACAAATCTCTAATCATCACTTATGGCAACAAGTCCACCTTGATACCAAAACTCCGACAATGTGATTCACTACATCAGCAAACACATCCTGGGTATGCAAAACTAGAACCTGAAACACACAATGACAAATTGAAGGGCGGGGTTAAAATTTGGGTAGCCAAATTGCTCATCTGTTGTTTTTCATACCTGAGCAATATAAGTTTCACAAATCACAAGCTATAGATTGACTTGCCTTTCTACTGTACTGTGATCCCAACAAGGACTTCACAATGGATGATCTAAATGAATGTGACTCCCCTTCACCAACATCCATTGGATCATAGGGTTGTCACTCAGCTGAAAGATACAATTAATAAGGACAACTCCCAGCTTCCGAGTCATACTGTCAATCCTAAGGATGAGGGCTTGAGTTTAAAGGAAGCTGAGAAAACAATGCCATCAGGGTATTAGTGTATTAGTGTATAGACTTTTCCACGCCCGCCTTGCTTAATTCATCTCAACAAAGTAACAAATTTCATAGCATGCAATTGGACACTTTTGGAGCAATAGAGGCCTCTGTTTTACCATCAAATCACTCTCCAAGAATTTTACCAGTATGGAAGTCAGCATAGCAACTTCATCAGCAGCCCAAACTTAAAGCAACTCTACAATTGCTAACTATAGACGTGTTCACCAAGTTTATAAGCTAAAATGCAAACAACCTCAGGAATCAAGTAATTGTTCAGTTTCTACCAGGAATAACCAAATTTGTGGCTAATGTCTCAATCTATCATTGTGATTCTTGAGTTCACTGAATCTTCCAGCCAAACCAATTTAAACCATCGCTAGCCTAACACATAAGAAAGCACTTGCAACAGTTTGTCAAGCAACGCATCCCTTGTTCGTATAGTCAAGCTATGGCATGATTGACTATTAAGAAACCATTTTAGAATTCGTTTTAAAAAAATTCACATGCCATGCCTTGCCCAATGGCAAGTGCCATATCGTGCCTTCCCTTGCCGGGTGTCAAGCACATGCCACCTGCTAAATCAACTAGCCCAGAAAATGGATGGCGATTAAGCGTGCGACCTATACCCAGTCGTTGAGGCAAGTGCTAGGCCACAATGATGAGGAGGGCACAGCAGTCGCCATAGCCAGTAATGGGGACACACCTTATGGTATCAACATCCTGAACAAACATTATCTGGAATAGGGAAACACCATCTTAACAAACATTATATTCGAAAGGTTAATCATCATAAAGACAAGCTCTATCAGAAACCTCTCTGAGCAATATGTAAATTCATTGCAGCCAATTTATTCTGTACATCAGAATTTGCAAAAGCCACCTAGTGTCCATGAGGTGAATACCCAGTGTAGAAGACACCTTTTGCAAAACTTTTTTTTTCTCCATTTAATATGAAAAAATTTGATGCCAGCTTGTCAAAAAGCATCATAGACTAAGTAGAATTTACTCCTCCGTGCCCATTTGTTTTTCCTTTTTGAGCACTCATGTCCTTTAATCGGGTCAACAAATAATGAATTTTCATACAAAATCAAAAAAATTCTAGCGATCAAAAGATCTCAATTAGTTCTTGTACATTCCTAATACTCGCTTCAAAAGGCTTTCAATACCCCGATTGCAACACTTATTCACACCTCACTTAATGACTTCCAATTGTTCCTTTTGACAGCGAAACATGTTGATGAAGTGAATCGATTTTTGAGGACCCCACAAAAATGAATTGATAGCTTGGTGTATCGAATCATGCAATATGTATTGTAATCGCAGGGTTCTAGTAACAGAGGCGTCGGACATGTACTGGATATGGTACTTCAAAGCTAGTCATGGCATTTCTAAACATTCATCACTTGCGGGCTATGTGGGCTATTTAAGCAGACATCCATTGTTTCCTTCCGATGCTTGGGCAAGTATGGCTTGCATTAAATGTTGTGATTACTTTTTTGGGCTGGAGTGATGAAGCCAGCTGTTAAGGATTGTTGGATTTTTATGGCTGCAAAAGAAACTAATTTGAATTTTATAAACAAAGAAGTTTGATAGGGTATGATGGGATTTTAACGAGTCAGATTCTTCGACCATGGGGCACATGAACAGTCAGGACCACTAAAACTTTTTAGTTTCTGCATTGGGTAACTAAGAGACAGCTCTAACAAATTGATTATCAGATTAATTGGCTTTTATACAAGGGTCTCAGAAAGAATGTGAAAAGGAAGAGTTATTTTACGGAAAATATGTTTAGAATAACTTAATAGCTCAGCCCCAGCTAGGGTTATTTAAGCATAGAAAGTTTGGCTTGAGTAGCGGCAACTTTCCGTCCTGCCACCACTGCGTTTAGCCGTTTACGCGCGAGGCAGCATCCTACAGCTGGTTTTCTTTATCTCCTAGTATTGTTACAGCTTTATGCTTGCTATATGTTCTGTACCTCATTGAATCAATAAAAGTTGCCAATTTTGTCCTGGTTCACATGAAATTGGTTTCACAGCAGTCTTTCCTAGTCATTCTTCAGGGTCACCATTGTAGAGGGTACAGAAGGTTTGTTAAGTTCATAACTGCAAAGGAGGTGGACAAGGAGCTCGTGGCCAAAGAGGTGGACTCCAAGTGATTCTTGATATGTTTCGTCATTCGTGAGCTTCAAGTAGGTGGACGAGGAACTTGGGGCCAAAGAGGTGGGCACCAAGTCTTGATATATTTCATGAGCTTCAAGAGCAAATCCAACATCGCAATGACATGATTGCTCTTGCAACTAATCCTCAAAGGCTGAATGCGTACATGGGTCAGATCGTGCAAGTGAGGTGGAATGCGAAAAGAACCAACAGTCTGGTAGAGGAAGTGAGTCCTAGTGATGCAAGATCAGACTCTGGAAGGCCTATTGAACCCAATGAAAGACCTCCTCCTTGGGAAGATCCCATTGTAAATGCTTTACCAAGTTTGAAAGAGTACGATGGGTCCCGGTTTCAGAAGTTGATCGAGAAATGGAACCAGATGATTTTTTAGCCTGGGTGGACATTATTGTAAGTTATATTGATTGGGAAGAAGTAACGAAAGAAAAGTTAACCTTGTGGAAGCAAAGTTGGGTGGTCCAGCTTCAGTATGACAGAAACACTATAAAAATGATCGAGAAATAAAGGGAAAAGGAAAAATCAAAAGATAGGGAAAGATGATGAAGAAATTAACGGCTCAATTCTTTGCCAAGGACTATGAGCAAACATTGTATCAAAGGGTGCAAAACTTGTGACAAAGTGAGAATACTATGAGAGATTACAATCAAGAGTCCCAACAGCTGTCATTGCGGAGTAACCTCGTTCAAACAGAAAACCACAGAGTTAGTCGATATGTTAGTGGGTTGCGGGTGACCATGCAAGACCAAGTAAGCCTTGCCGCCTTACAATGTAAGCAACATGTATCAGCTTGCTTTAAAAGTTGAATCCAACCCATGCGTGGTGCAATGAACTCATCACAGCAGTGCTCAACAAGCAAGACAACTGATGCTACCCGAGGAGGGCGAACAACAGCTCGTACACATCCTTCACAACAAGCAAACATTGCTGGAGGGAAAGTTGATCACAACACTACTCAAAGGGAAGGAGCAATCAGATCTTACAGTTGTTCTGAGTTAGGCCGTTGATCCAATCAATGTCAAAAAATGGAGGGGTAATGTGCAAGTTGAAAATCAAGAAGGCCTGGAAGAAGACATGGCAACAATAGAGGATGAAAGCTGCCATGAGGAAGTTTGCAAAATAAGAAATATTGCAAATATTGGGGGCAACAGGATTGGTGATGTCCTCGTGATCCAACGTTCTATGCTTGATAGAGATAGAGATGATTGGCTTGGGAACATTTTTGGAATACAATGCACCGCGGGAGGTCAACTTTGCAATTAATCATGACGGACAGCAGCGAAAATCTAGTTTTCAAGAGACGGTGGACAAGTTGGAGGCTAGGACAGTGAAGTCCCACAACCTTATAGCCTCCTTTGGTTCAACAAAGGAAACAAGGTAATTGATCTTCAATGTGCCTTGTTTCTTGGACACCCGTGGCAGCATAGTCGAATTACAGTGCACCATTGGGGTCAGAGGCCCAAAAAACTTACTCCTATTTGGGTGGGAAAAAAACTTAGAGCTGAAACCTATGAAGGATGTTTGGGGGAGAAGAGAAAAGAAAGTTTGAATTCAATTCTATACTCCCATGAGTTTGTAGAGAGTAAAGAATGCGGAGTTGTTTGTGCTGGTTGGAAAAAAAGTGAAGAAGCCAGAACTGTACTGGAAGGTGTAAAGAGGCTGCTGGAAGAGTTCAAAGATAATCATTGCTACAGAATTGCCGGATGGACTACCACCCACAAGAGAGATACAAATTTCTATTGGCATGGGGCCAGATACAAAATTCTATTGACTTGGTGCCACTATTAGTTCTTCCAAACTTGCCTCAGTACAGAATGAGTCCTAGGGAGCAGGAAGAACTACAAAGGTAGTTTGTAGAACTTTTGAAGAAAGGCTTTATAAAAGAAAGATTAAGTCCATGTTCCATACCAGCCTTGCTCACGCTGAAAAAGTGAAACGTGGAGAATGTGTGGGGCCCGCCGAGCTACCAATAACTCACCGCTAAATACAGGTTTCCACTTCCAAAATTAGATGATTGTCCCGGCATGTTATCTGGATCACGAGTCTTCTCGAAGATCGATTTAAAGGAGTGGCTACACCAAATAAGAAGCCGGGACGCGGAAGAGTGGAAAACTAAGGAGGGAATCTATGAATGCCTAGTTATGCCATTTGAGCTCTCAAATGCCACTAGGACTCTTATGAGATACATGAATTAAGTCCTCAAAACTTAGATCGGTAAGCTCATTGTTCACTTCGATGGTACTTTGATCTATAGCAAGGATGTCGTCTTGGTTCATCTTGTTCATCTGAAGGCTGTCCAACAATTGGTAAGGCAAAACCAGTTGTATGCTAATGAAAAAAAGTGTTTTCCATGGCACAAATGCTGGAATTTTCGAAATTTGTAATCTCTGCCACAGGTGTGGAGGACCTCGAGGTTGATTCAGTCAAAGCTGGCCTAGAAAACACTAAATGAAATCAAAAGTTTTCATGCGCTAGCTACCTTCCACAGAAGATATATCAAGAGTGCCTCAAGGGTGGAAAAGTATAGCTGGAATTCTCAAGCAGAAGAAAACTTTCAAGAGATCAAAAGATAGGATGACACAAGCACCAGATCTAGCTCTACCAGATTTTGACAAGATCTTTGAAGTCGATTATGTTGCCTCAAAGGTCAGAGTTGGAGGTGTTGTAAGCCAAGGGTGATGCCTGATTGCATAATTAAGTGAGAAACTCTATGGTGCTCAACAAAACTACCCAGCATATGTCATTCAATTCAATGTCAGTGTTTAGGCCTGAAATTTTTGTGACATCATCTTTCAAAAGGAGCTTATGTGAATTCCGACCATAACACGTGCAATATCTTCATTCTCAAAGAAAGTTGAAATGAAGACGTGCTGAAAGGGTGGCTTTCTTACAAGAGTTCACATTCATGTTGCGTCACAAGGCTGGCTGATGTGAGAGTGTTTGTTGAAAACTGCAAGGCGATTGTCATTGGGTTGGAGGTGATTAAAGAGAAGTACATGGAAGAACCTTACTTTGAGAAAATTCTTGGGAAATTTGAACTAAAGACAACAACGTATATGCCAATTTTTTTAAAATGATGGTTATTTGTTCAAGGGTGCAATACTTTGTATAACTAAAGGTTCCGAAGGAAATTCGATTGGTGAACTGCATAGAGGTGATTTAAGAGGTCATTTGGCAGAAGTAAAATGCCTGAAATTGTAGCAAAAAGGTACTTCTGGCTTTCTTTAACGTAAGATGAGTAGACATTTGTTAACATGTCTCAAACGCAAAGTTTCTAAGGGCCAACAACAGAATATTGGATTGTGCACCCCTTTACAGTTCCTACAGCTCTATGGATTGAGATTGGCATGGATTTGGATTGTTCCCTTCGTAGAAAATCTGAAGGAGATTCAAGAAGGGGTACCTCAAAAATTGCTCGACATGTATTCACGCTATGAAGGACATAGACAAATCAAATAATATCAAGTCGAGGATTGGGTTGTGGTGTTCTTCAGAAGGAAAAATTCCCTGTTGGTAATTGTAGGAACTAGGGTTCACAAAATCTGGGATAAAATACCATGAGGTTGTGCTGGCAAGGCGAGAATGGAAAATAGCCAAGAAAACAAGAATGGAGTGATCTGGAGGGGTTGAAGGAGAGGGCAGACAATAACGAGTCTCCTATCCAAACAGTAAAACTCTGGATGGGGTGTTCCCACAAGAATCTTAGTAGGCTTTCTATCTCAAGGAATATTTCCATCGCGAGAATCAACGCCTTCTCTAAATTATCATCGGAATCTGGCAGGAGTGTCTGTTATTCATTGGCACCTGCGCCAATACTCGAGTTCAAGGTCGGCAAATAAGATTTTGACACATGTAACATGCATATTGTCAGGCCACGGGGTCAAGACACCACGATGGTCTCTTGGGCGTCCCCTCTACCCCTTCTCCTTATAATCCACCAACTCACTAGATTTCCCCTCCATTCCTGTTAGGGCAAGGGCAAGGGCAAGATCAAGGCCGAGCTCGGCTCTACCTATACCGCAACCAAGCCTCAGAGGACCTCTTGAGTCTTGCCATGTGATTGGAGCAGATAGCAAGGTATCTAAAGGTTGTACTTGTCCTTTGGGGCTCATAGCGCCTACGGCCTTCTTCGGGTGGCATTGGCCCTAGCCGTTATGGGGCCTCTCTCTTCCCCATGGCCATCTTAACTTCAGATATGCCTCATATCGCGACCTTGGCCAATTGCAGGGGCCCACAGGTCGTGAGCCTCATCGGATTGCAGGCCCACCCATTGTACCATGCTCTCATGACTAGACATGTGTTCGCTCCTAGGGGTACCACGCGTCGCTCAACGACCGACTGGTCAACTACTGACTCTGATCAACGTCAATATTTTGACCTTCCCTACAGTAATTATCAAAAGTTGAAAAGTAAAAAGGTCGAACCATAAAGAATATTATGCAGTTCGGGGAGTATGCTTATGAGAGAGAGCTACCTCAAGGTTTCAATATACCACCAATTTATAATGAGGTTGATCTATATAGTTTTCATGATCCACCGGATGTTTTCAAACATAGAGGTTCTGGCCAGGCACCTTGCGAAGAACTCAAGTGATTGACAAAGAGATTGAATGGTGGTTGAAGAAAACGAGGTGAGAATCCTACTTCTCGTTCCTTATCAGTTGGCTTGGGAAGCTTGATAGTGAAAATCCTTGGATAAGTGAAGAGGATCTCCTGAAGATAGGTGTTGCTGGCGTGAAGTTGCAAATATGACAACTAACACGGAGTCGAGTTCTCATGAACTCGGGGAAAATGACGCATCTAACTGTTAATGGAGTTTTGAAGTTTTCTGGCTGCAAAAGACAACTTTGAATTGTTATAAATGCAGAAGTTTGAGTTACACTTGGATCTTTAATTAGTCAGATTCTTTGACTATGGGGCACATGAACAGTCAGGTTCATTGAAACTTTTGGTTTCCTCATTGGGTAACTAAGGGACAGCTCTAACCCTTTTACCAGATCATTTGGTTTCTCTATAAGGCTCACAAAAGAATGTGAGAGGGTAGAGTATTTTTCAGGAAATATGTTCAGAATATGAGCTTAATAGCTCACCCCAGCTAGAGTTTTTTAAGCATAGGAAGTTTGGGTTTGAGTAGCAGCAACTTCCTGTCCCTCCACCAGTGCATTTCCATGCGAGAGGGACAGCATCTGGCCGTTGTTTTTCTTTGTCTCCTCTTATATTACAGCTTCAATGCTTGTTGTCTGTCCTGTTATCTTATTTCATCAATAAAAGCTGCCCATTGTTGTCCTGGTTCCCATCACCGAGTCAAGGGAAATCCAGTAGGTCCCATGGGCTAACAACTTAATAAAGAGTTTGGACTTTGGAGCCTTAATTGGCTTATCCATGATCTCTTAATTTACTGTATTGCTCAACCCGTAATCAATTTAGATTCCTATCTACGTATCCTCAATTTCTAGGTTTGACATGTCCGACCCTTATATTTACACCTGATATGTACTCGAGTTCATGTAACATAGCTCCAACAACCCTCCAGTAAATAACTCACACCCTGCCACCTCCTAGGATGACTCCCTTCCAACGACTGTACCATTCTCACCAAAGTACACCATCTCAGGCTAAGTTCTGAAAACATATCTGTTTGATCCAAACATATTTTTTTGGAACAAAGGTGTACCTTGTTCAGAAATACGTATAAAGATCCAAAGATGACTAGGTCCAAAATTAGATTGAATGACTTGGACCAACAATACCGATCAACCCACATGAAACTTAAATGGTACTAAAACAGCAGCAAGGCAATCATAACATACATAACCGAAGGCTTGAATTTTGCCCAAAACTTGATTCGGCAACATCAAAAGCAAAACCAACGTAAGAATATCAACATTCTCTTTTCTCGATATCCTATTGAGGACGGCAGGTCATTTTATTTTTCTTTATTCAGCAAGGTGGGAGAATATATGGGCATAGGGATGGGGGAAGGGGAAGCACGAAGGGAAAAAAAAGAAGAAAGAATGGAAATGAAAAGAAGGTAGACATACCAACAGGTAATGACGTAAAAAGAGAGCACGTTAAGCAAACAAGCATACCAGTCCTCGAGAAAGTAAGGCTGAGATAAGGAATAGCAATGCCCCCATACGGCTTCGGAAAACAGGAATCATTGCTTCAAGTCTCTGACACACACTAGCCTGTGAAGTATATGAGCCAACTCTCAAAACTTTCTGCAAGTCAGAACCTGATTCAATTGAGAGATCTTCAAGTGCTTTTGCAATAACCTGACAGATTGGACGTACCATACACAAGAGAACAATTCAGTATGCGGAAGAGCTAGTGCAGTAATTCATTGCAGGATAACGCATCCCTTTAGAACTATTTTCCTAGCTTATGTAACAGAAAAGCACAATGATGACCCTATATGGAAGAGTTGCAACTTACTTCATCCGTCAAAGTATCTTCAGTTCCATCAGTGCTAAGGTCAAGAATACTCAAAGTTGCAACTACAGCCCTTTTATTACTTCCACAAAGAAACAAAATCTCACCCATGCTTCTGACCAAGGCTCTGTGGAAAATTACAAAAAGGTAAACAAAAACATTGTTAGAGAAGGCACAACAACAAGCTACTGATCAATTACGAACAGCCAGGAAATTCTCCCACATGAACACACATTACTTCCCAACTCAACAATATAGAATTAACTACATGTCTTGCCTCCAAAGCTATAGATGAATCGCTTGAGATCAAAGAAGTTCAAAAAACCGAAGGCTTACTCATTAGAAATAAAAATAAAGACAAAGTCTCACTTGTAGAGTACGTACAAATCAAACATAACCAAGAAATCATAAATGTACGATGCAACATTGACGTAAGCTCGCAAACTTCATATAACACTACAAGCACTAACAACCTACAAAATTTTAATATCTTGTTGCTAAACCATTTTGAAAATTCTTATTCCTAGTTGTCAAAACTCCAAAGCATTACAAAAGTTTCAGCTGGGAATAGGTGTCAAGGTTAAAGAAATAAACCAGACTGTCATTAAAGTTTATTCTTCTGGCAATGATGAACCAAAATCGAGGAGAATAAAATATAAGTTAATTTTCGGATGCCTTCCACTTACCTTGCATGAAAATTCAAAAAGAAATGGTCCACCAAGAATAACCTCAACAAATAATATGAGATGCCATCACACAATGCATATGAACAAGATTAAAAAAAAAGGACCGAAAATGCATATTACAAACCCCATTTAATTTTTCTTTTTTGTGCCTCCAAACACCATCAAATTCATCATCTTTTCTTTCTTAATGGTTTTCTCTGTCTGGTGTATGGAGCCTGAAGCCAACTGACTAGGCAATGCAATCAACCCTTTTTGCACATACTTCCTGCATCTATGTAGCACGGACACGCATACGGACAAGGGACACAGAATTTTTGAAAAAATGGGGACACGGACGAGGCGGGGACACTGCAATTTTTTTTATATATAATAAATGTGTACATACAAACTATATATACTGGTATAAATATATGTGCGCACTCGCTCTCGCAATCTCCCCATTGCCAAATGGCATGCCCCATACGTTTCCCGGCAAGTCCAACACGCATACGGGGACCTCAGAGCCATGTCCAATGAAACAAAATTGAGGAGGATAAAATATAAGTTAATTTTGGGATGCCTCTCACTTACCTTACATGAAAATTCAAAAAGAAATGTTCCACCAAGAATAACCTCAACAAATAATATGAGATGCCATCACACAATGCATATGAACAAATAAAAAAGCAGGAAAAATGCATATTACAAACCAAGTTTAATTATTTTTGTGCCTCCAAACAGCATCAAATTCATCATCTTTTCTTTATTACTGGTTTTCTGTGTCTGGTGTATGGAGCCTGAAGCCAACTGACTAGGCAATACAGTCCACCCTTTTTCCACATACTTCCTGCATTGATGAGTAATGGGAATAGGGTGATCATAACTCTATCCCTCTCTCTTCCGTGTCGTGGAAATGATTTAGCCACAATCTAAGTAAAGCCCAGAGAGTGATTGGCCTTAGGTTAGTGTAGAATCTGTAGAAGTGATTTTCTTCCGGTTACGAATATCTTCAACGTACATGGTGATTACATAAGATGCTTTCATTCTTTTATGGTAATCCTCCCCCTTCAGTTTTTATTTTCGCGTCTTAGTTACATGACCTCAATGTATGCTTGGGGCAAGACAACATGAAAACATTAAATCACCTTGACTTTCTATCTTCAGTAAGAGAATCGAAAAGATCATCAGGTGCAACATATTCACTTCTGCTTGATCCGCCTGCAACAGAGTTATACGGCATATTTGTTGTTGGATTACCTAATTTATCCGGGAGAAACATGATGTATTTGAGAATGATAGCCTGCACATCAAAAAAGCATATTCATAAGAAACACCAATTTAGAATTATATGACCATTCCAAAAGATAAGATATCAAAAAGAATCGAGAAAGGGTGAATTGATCGCATCAAAAAGAAGTAAAATAAATGCATCCACGAATTTGTATTGGAATAAATTTACCTAATGCATATACTGCAGATTTCACGGTATATCATTACCACGAAGTACATACGACTAGAAGGCTATAGACCAGAAGGATAAACTACCATAACATGGAAGAAACAGAAACAATTGATTGCAACTTATTTTAAGTCAATACAAAAACAAACTACAGTAATTTGATTACCCATCACTCATGAAGAACGTCTCACGTCCTGCACATTATGTACTCCCTCTGTCCCAACTGTTGGTCCCTTTCGGCCTTTCGGGGATCCAAACTTATTAAGGGAACATCACCGTTACAATTTCTACATTCTGCATTACCCTTACTACCCTTGAGTACTGAGGAAACATCATCATTACCTTTTCTCACTGTTACTAATTCATAAAGGGAGAGTTGAAAAGGTAAACTTCTCAATTTTTATCTACTAACTTTTGAAAAGGAACAATCTTTTTGGGACAACAAAAGTGCTAAAGGGACAAACAAATGCGGATGGAGCATAAGAGTAAGTTACTGTTCCAAACAATCAATCACAATTGAAATCATGATGAGTTCAGTTTTCTATAAAATGTCAGCTAAATCATTAGATAGGCAGGCAGTGGTAGGATCCTTGAGGACATTTAATTGTCCGGTTAGCACCAAATCAGAAAATTATACTAATGCCACGAGTCTTCTCCACTCAATATCCCTTGCCAGGCCAACAATGTTACCAGCACTAGGCTCTGGTAACAGCGGATTGTTGATAGAAACAGCGAACAAAGGATTAATTACAACTTGAACCTATATAAATTAAGGGTGTATTTGGTTGAGTGTTTCTGAAACAATTTTTGGAAAAAAAAAAACTCTGAAATGTTGTTTGGTGTAAGTGTTTCAGAAAAAAATCGGGAGTTAAATTTTTTTGGTGTTTCCAAGGTGCTCTCTCTCTCTCTCTCTCTCTCTCGCTCTCTTCTTTTATAGAGAGATGAAGTTGTTTGGGAAAAAAAGTAAAAAGTGTCCGGGAAAAAATTTCCCAAAGAAGTTTCCAAAAATTTTTCAGAAAATTTTTGGGAAACTTGTAACTGAACACAGCCTAAGAGAAATGAAGTAAAATGAACAGTGATTTAGGAGCTCCTAAGAGTCCTACGCAAAATAAAACCATAGTGTTAGTCAAGAGGACTAGGGAAGGGGTTGATATAGCAAAACAAGTTTACAGCCATAGAACCTAACTCTTCTTTTTCACAAGAATCCACTAGATGCCTTCCACGCACTTTAAGTAGATAATAAAGTGGGATAAAATAAAGCCACAGCCTAAAACCTCCATGTCACATCACAAACTAATACTACAGGAAGCTAGAACTTCAAGAGATCGAGGAGCTTAACAATTGGAAAGGAAAATAATCATGCTAAAGTGGGTTGAGTATGGCCTTCTGTTCCATCCAGACAAATATTTAAAATGACGATGAGTTTTTTATCTTATAACGAAGATGAGTCTAAATAAGATCAACACATTTCTGTCTTGGTCCTCCTGGGTGACCTACCTTAAAGGGCAGAGCAATGATGGCTAGTGGGTCAAAATCTCATCCAAAATCATGTGTGATATTTCTTTAAGGTAATTACAGAATAACCATTTTCCAGGTATTATAAATACGTCACCTTACATATTCATTAATAGGAGTGAAGTCAATCAAAGCTCGGGATGATTTTCAATATTCCAATAATCATACATGTTAGAATCATTTGGTATTTGCTATTATAGATATCATTTTCATTCTGTACCTCAACAATCTATCACGTACCTGTTAGTCCCCTTTCAATTGCACACTGAGTTCTTCATAATCTACATGGTAGACATGTTTTCTTTAATTTTAGAGAAAGACTGGAGGCATTATTACAACTTTGTAGAATGTTTGGGACAATATTACTAGTTTAGTGGAGTCAAATTTAAATATAATACAATAATAATTCAAAGGTTGAGTAGGGTCAAATGACCCCGCTTGACCCTCACTTTCTCTGCCCTCCTCATTTTCTTCGCCCTTGCCTGCCTCGCTAGAGGTTCCAGTACACATGTTGACTTATTTGCACATATTTAGTCTTTGGGTCAAAAGCAAGTGACATATGAACTCAAACCGAGAGGAACATGTATGTGTTTATTGTACATTGTACATTGTACAAAATCTTACTGCCCTCACTACAAATTGACCTGTAAAAGTGAGTTCATACAAAAGCAACGAGCAAAAGAGATTTACAAAATTAAATAATTCTCACTTCTATTCCTAAATAAGCGCGCCATATTATCCATTCAATTGTAACACACACCACAGCAATAGTTTCTTGATTTGTTTCTTCACGGTACACTAAGTAGAGAATTGTGCATTGTAAAAGTCAATCAGCTAACGTTTTCAAGACGAATTCGGTTTCAAAATCAGACAAAAACTAATTGTTTGAACTCAATACTTCGTGAAAAAACAAATTCACCTAGAGTCATTTGCATTTTTAATAGTGAGGAAATTTGCTTTGAACCTTAGAGAGACTTGCAGAATCTTAATATCAAATCATTTTAAATGTAACTACAACTCTAATAGGACTTCTAAGTAAGCTTCACTAATAAGTTAACCTGTTCAAAGAACAAAAGATTGGCTAGATGACAAACACAAGATAGATACCATTAATTTCAATACATCAGTCAAATCATCAGCATGCAGGCCACAAAATAGGTCATTCTTCTTATAACTGAAATCTAAAAGTAAAGTTGCAGAGGTAAATTGAGAGATCAAGGCATTACTTGTATGGCTGCTAATACACCACAAGGCCCACCTTCATGCTGCACTAGGCCCATGGATGTTTCTGGATCAGAGCTGAACCTATAGGAGGGTTTTCCATAGTATTAGCAAGTAAACATACAATTTTGCACTAAATAGTGCTCTAAATACTTCGCTCATTTACAGTAAAGAAAAAAGAGTAACAATCTAGGATACCCATAAAGAGAATTTGCTGACAGACAAACGAAATATGCTTGTTCAGCAGATGAACGACCCTTATTTTCTTAATTTTCGTCCGGGAAAGCCTTCGTATCAGAACATATCATTAAAAAGGAATTTCCAAAAACTCTATTTTTGGATAAAAAGGAATTTCCAAAATCAATCCAACCTTGAGAAGAAATTAATTCTGGGTGGACAGATTCACAAAAAAAAAAAAAAGCATATATATGCCGTACACATCAACATGTTAATCAAATAACTCACTGATCATACAATTCGCACGCTTCACCATTGACTTCAAGCAATGGACACAATATTTTTCGAAGTACAAAGATCAATATCAGTGAATTAGTTTAAATTTTAATAGCAAAAATTATCTCAAATACTACTTGGTTGTCACGGTTATCAGTTAAATGTGCAGCTTCATGTTGCGCACGAATATCACCTCATATGACTTCCATTCACAAGCAAAAGGATATACAACTTAGGAGGCGGCAATGTCTTGCAAACTTTTGGCAATTGTCCGTGTCTGTGTCCATGTTGACGGTAGCATAAATAAGTATCCAAAGCCTAGCTTTCGGAATCATTATCGTGTTTAGATAGTTTTAAGATTTTAAAGCTGGAAACCAAGAAAAGTAAACCAAGAACCCTTTTGGAAGTACAAAAGCTTAAGCATATGAATTCAAATTCTAAGTTCAATGAGTTACAAACAAGAGGAAACAAAGTAGCACCAATGTAACAGACCAACCCGTCAAGAAAGAAGCATAACCTCAATTCCATCTCTTATGGAGGTTTCTAATGCCACTGAGATGTTTCATAGAAGTATTTTCCTATCACTTACAATCAGAACTTTTTCCTTCACTGTTGAGAATCACCACCCCAACTAGATCAGACAACTCCTAAGCTATCAACCAATGAAGCATGGAAATGATACGGGATACAAATATGGCGATTCAAGAAAATCTCAAAAAAAAAAAAAAAGGATACAGGTACAGCTAGAATATGTTAAACTATAATTTTACAATGATTGTGGTAAACCATTGTACTTTTCTTATGTTGCTTTAAGTTTACCTGGTTACCTGTTTAATTGTTAAAACCAACAATATAAACATTATGTATCACACAATAAGGATATTCGGTATACTACAAAAAAATGATATTATGTCATTTTACTACATCTTTCTCACTAAATAAAAGTAAAATGTTAAAAATCAAAACTTTTCTTATTTCAAATAATTCTACTTTGATACTATGCAAGAAGTAGCACAATCTTACTTTCATACAAATGTTGGATATGTGATCTAGAAAATCCAAAAAGTATACGATATGTCAAAAATAAAACACTAATAATTCTTATATCGTGAATACTTTTGGAATATGTATCTGCGACTATTCGGTATCAAATACAGATACAATATGGGTACGACATCCCATCTAGAAGTATCTGTGCTTCACAACTCTCAACTCAAGGTATCTTACATCAAAAGCCTATAATTTCTTGTCTAGACCAAGCAATAGCCAGTTTTCCATGGATTTAGAATGAGGGAGATGACAGGGTCGAATGGGTACCAAATATCCACCCCAGTTGCCAAAGTTAATATATAAATGGGTAAATCACTCTAGTAGTCCCTGTAATTTGGACCAAGTATCACTTTGGTCCCTACCGTTTGAAATGGCTCGATTTTGACCTTAAATTTACGTTTTCGTGTCAATCAAGTCCAATTAACGTCTGTTTCTTTTTCTAACGGAAAAAGTCACGTTGACTATTTTAAAGGTTATTTTGGTAATTTAAACTTTCTCATTTCTCTCTTGCCCTCCTAGACCACCCTCCCTCTTTCACACACATAGAGAACACACACAAACTCTCTCTGCAGTGGACCCCTACACCTCTCAGCTGGAGAGAACTCGAGCTCCTCAGCTCTCGCTCCAGAATTTGCCGTGATTTCAATCTTCGAAAAGCTCCGATCAGCGCCTCCATGGCTTGACTCCGACTTAGGGATGGCAATTTCATCCGATCCTACCCGCCCCAATCCGTTCCCCGCCCCGAATGGATAGGGGATTCGGGGAATTTTTCGGGGATCGGGTAGGATTCGGGGATAAATTTTCTAAAAAAATGGAGAACGGGTAGGATTCGGGGTTATGTGTCTCCACCCCGATCTCCGCCCCGATCCCCGTCTCCATCCCCGCCCCTCCCCGCTCCTCCCCGCTCCACCCCGCCGCTCCCCGCCCTGTGAATTTTTATCCTATTTTTTAATTTTTAATTCTATTTTTACATATATTAATAATGCAAATTTGGATTTTATCTTCATACTGATATATTAATAATATATCACAAGGACCAATGGACAATGACTAATGGTTAATACAAACTTTTAGTTCATTTTAGGTTTTAGTATTTTACCGCCATCCGCCGCATGATATCCCGCCATTCCACCATTTAGGCACTTCCTCAGTTCTCTCTCTCTCTCTCTCTCAATCAGAAGCTGTGAGACCACACCTTTAACACAATCAGATTTGTGGATTGTGTGACATCAGCTATGGCTTGTGAGACCTGAGGTAAGTTGAAACTCTATTCACATCTGGGTTTACATGTTCTGAGTTTTAACATGTCGTATATACATGTTCTGAGTTTTATTTTTTTCCGGATACAGAGTTGAGTTTCGAAACTATTAAGGATAGAGGATCGATTGAAGGCTGTGAAGAAGGTAACATAGAATGGATTCCAATACCGTGTATACACTTCACTTTGGATTTTGTATTTATTTTTTTCTCCTAAATCTATGTCCTGTTTTTTTTTATTTGCAAAGGTAAACTATATGAAAATATAAATAGGACATTACAGGGGAGATGTAGTGAGGTTGACAAGTAGCCAACCATCCCCTCCCAAACACAAAACGTACTCAAACCCTATAAAATCTATGGCCTGTTGTTGGATTTTTACAATGTTTTACAGATTTTTGGCACCCCATGAAAGCAATTAGGAATTAGGATTTTGATTAAATTAATTTTTTTAAGATTATAACTTGTTTATCTATGAATACAATATATACTGTTAGTCCTAACTTTATCTCTCCAACATTTGACTGCTAACAGTATGTCTATTAAAGAAGGTCACTCTACGTCAACACCTCAAGTGGAATCGAATGAACCACAAGTACCAACGTTTGGTAGTTCACAACCAGAAACAGATTCAATTCCGATTACAGCTATTCAAATAAATTCTGAAGGAGATGAAGTCTTGCCCAAAGATAAATTACGAAGTGTTCATTGGGAGCATTTTGATAGGATAAGAGTTAAGGGAATGGGGCCGGTGAAGGCGAGGTGTATTTATTGTAAGAAAAAACTTGTTGCGGATGCTAAGTGTGGGACAACACACTTGAAAGATCACTTCAACTCTTGTATGAAGAGAAAATTGTTGGATTCAAAGCAGAAGTTTCTAACATCTAGTTTTTCCGTGGGAGATTCAAAAGTGAGAAAACTTGAAGCTTATTCCTTCAATCAAGAAGAAGCTAGGAAACAATTGGCTTGTATGATAATTATGCATGAATACCCATTATCCATGGTGGAACATGTTGGGTTTAAGAGATACTCTAATGCCCTTCAACCTTTGTTTCATATGGTTTCTCGTAACACCATCAAGAAGGATATTTTAAAAATATACGATGTTGAGAGGACAAAGACAATGATGGTTATAGAAAGAATTCGAAGTAAAATTTCTTTGACAACCGACATGTGGACAGCTAGCAACCAAAAAAGAGGATATATGGTTATCACAGCCCACTTCATCGACGATTCTTGGAAGTTACAAAGTCGCATTATAAGGTACTTTTTCAAGACTAGTTTGTTAATCTTATAGAATACTTATTGAAGACTATTTTTTGTAAATTTTAATATTGTTTGCAAGTAGAATAATTACAAAAGTTGATCTATTTAGGTTTATATATGTGCCATGCCCACACACAGCCGAAGTATTATGTGAAGCATTGATGGATACATGTTTAGAGTGGAATATTGATAGAAAATTGTCAACTTTGACCGTTGACAGTGCCAGTACAAATGATGCAATGGTAGCTCTTCTCTTGGAGAAATTTGGTAGTGATCATATGTGGTGTAAGAGTTTGTTTCATGTAAGATGTGCTGCTCATATCCTAAACTTAATTGTGAAAGATGGTTTAGATGTAATTAAAGCTTCAATTGAAAAGGTGAGAGAAAGTGTTGCTTTTTGGACATCTACACCAAAGAGAGAGGAAAAATTTGAAGATGTTGCCCGCCAATTAGGTATTACACATGGTAAAAAACTATCACTTGATTGTCCTACAAGGTGGAATTCTACATTTTTAATGCTTAAAGTTGCCGTTGAGTACAAGGCAGCTTTTGACCGTTTGAAACTCAAGGATTCCCATTATAAATGTTTTCCAAGTGAGGATGATTGGGACTTTGCTTCTGATATGTGTGATAGGTTGAAAGTTTTCTATGAGATCACTGAGTTATTTAGTGGAAGTAAGTATCCAACTTCTAATTTGTTTTTTGCCAATGTGTGTCGAATTAAACTCCAGTTACGTCAGTGGGTTGATTGTGAGATTGATGTGGTGGTGGCAATGGCCTTTAAAATGATTGAGAAATATGATAAGTACTGGGATAATATACAAGAAATTTTGGGTGTGGCAGCTGTGTTAGACCCAAGGTTTAAGATGACCTTGATAGAGTACTACTTTACAAGAATCTATGGTGGGAGTGCATTTGAGATGGTTGAGAAAATTAGAGCACGTTGTTATAACTTGCTTACGGTATACCAAGGAAAAAAGAACAAAAACAGTAGTCAAAGTTCAAGCAAGGCAGTTTCTACTTCAACGGGTGGTGGTGATGTTCTCTCTGATTTTGATTTATTTGTTCATGAACGAAAAAAATGTAAAACATCCCATATGAAATCAGAGTTGGATCATTATTTGGAGGAAGATGTGTTACCTAGAAGTGAAAATTTTGATATATTGGCATGGTGGAAATTCAGTGGTGTAAAATACCCTACTTTGCAAGATATAGCTAGGGATGTGTTGTCTATACCAGTATCCACTGTTGCATCAGAGTCTTCTTTCAGCACAAGTGGTAGAGTTGTTTCTCCAAATCGAAATAGACTTCATCCCAAGACTTTGGAAGCATTAATGTGTGCTCAAAGTTGGTTGCTGGCTTTTGAAAATGGAGGTAATTTTTTTTCATGCTCTCTACAAATTGTCATAGCTAATTTTTATACTCTATGACAAATACATATTCTTTTCAATTTGAAGGTGAGCCGGGAACCAGTTTTCCAACCATCAATGACGACGATGTGGATGGTGATTGTTGTATGTCATGTATAACTAGTGTTGATGATTAATCGGGTAAGAGTTTAAATATAATTGTATATGAAAACTTAATGATAGACCGAGAAAGGAAATAATAGACCGAGAAAGGAAACTAGTTGCCCACGGACTAAATGGTGGTTCCTAAGAGGGGAGAAACTAAAGGTGTTCAAGGAACGAACATCCCAAGAAATGGAGTGGGGAATGGAAGGCGATAGTGATAGTATGTGGAGGACAATGGAAGATGGTATTAGAAGGATATCGAAAGAAGTTCTCGGAGAGTCAAAGGGGAAAGGTCCAATTTCTAAGGAGACATGGTGGTGGAATGACGAGGTTCAAACCATGGTAAAAGCCAAGAAGGAATGTTTTAAAAAGTGGCAAAAGGACCGGAATGTGGAAAATTTTCAGCAGTACAAGCAGGCTAACAAGGAAGCTAAGAAAGCCGTTAGAGAGGCTAAGTTGAAAGCCTATGAGGATTTTTACGCTAGACTTGATAGTAAAGATGGGGAGAGGAATATCTATAAACTCGCCAAGCTGAGAGAAAGGAAAGCTAGAGACTTCTCTCAAGTTAAGTGTATAAAAGGTAGCGATTCAGTAGTGTTGGTGAAAGATGAGGATATCAAGGATAGGTGGAAGACGTATTTCGAGAAGTTGTTAAACGAGAAACATGAAGAAGGTTTTGGTGAGGAGGAAGTTGACATTCCTAGCGAGAGAATGGAATACGAGTTTTATCGGAGGATACAAAAGTCCGAAGTGGCCAAGGCTTTGAAGAAGATGAAACCGGGTAGGGCCTTAGGACCAAATGGTATTCCTATTGAAGTGTGGAAAAGCCTAGGTGATTTGGGGGTGACTTGGTTGACAAAGTTGTTCAACAAAATTATTTTATTTAGGAGGATGTCAGACGAATGGAGGAGGAGTACCTTAGTACCTATCTACAAGAACAAAGGGGACATTCAAAATTGCAACAACTATAGAGGTATTAAGTTGATGAGTCATACGATGAAGCTGTGGGAAAGAGTTATGGAGCATCGTTTGAGGATGGTGACTATGGTGTCGGAGAAACAATTTGGGTTCATGCCTGGGAGATCGACCATGGAAGCTATTTACCTACTAAGAAGAGTGGTAGAGAAACACAGGTCAATGAAGAAGGATCTTCATATGGTCTTCATAGACCTAGAAAAGGCTTATGATAGGGTGCCCAGAGACATTATATGGTGGGTTCTGGAGAGAAAGGGAGTAACCAAAGGGTATATCGATGTTGTTCGAGACATGTATGAAGGTGCTGTCGCTGCCATTAGATCACCAGCAGGGGAGACGAGTGAATTTCCCATCACCGTAGGATTGCACCAAGGGTCAGCCTTGAGCCCTTACCTTTTCGCTTTAGTTATGGATGAATTGACTAGTCAGATTCAAGAGGATATTCCATGGTGTATGTTGTTTGCAGATGATATTGTCCTTGTAGATGATACTGCTAGCGGTGTTAATACTAAATTAGAAACTTGGCGGGATGCACTAGAGTCTAAGGGCTTTCGGATAAGTAGGAGTAAAACTGAGTATATGGTTTGCAAGTTTAGTGATACCCGAAGTGCGCACGAAGAAAAAGTGATGATTCAAGATCAGGAGATACCAAAGAGTGACCGTTTTAAGTATTTAGGCTCTATTATTAGTCAAGATGGAGAGATTACGGATGATGTGACCCATAGGATCCAAGTGGGGTGGCTCAAGTGGAGAAGTGCTACTGGTGTACTGTGCCACAAGAGGGTACCCACAAAGTTGAAGGGAAAATTCTATAGAACTGCTATAAGACCAGCGATGCTTTACGGGACAGAATGCTGGCCTATGAAGAAACAACAGGTAACCAAGATGAGTTTAGCGGAAATGAGAATGTTGAGGTGGATGTGTGGTAAGACTAGACGAGATAGGATTAGAAACGAAACAGTCCGTGAGATGGTAGGCGTAGCACCTATAGACGAGAAGTTGAGGGAAAATAGGCTTAGGTGGTTTGGACATGTCTATCGTAGACCTATGGAGGCAATAGTTAAGAGAGAGGATAGGATAGTTTTGCATAGCAATGCTCCGGGGAGGGGAAGACCCAAATTGACATTAGATGCGGTAGTGCGCAAGGATTTAAGTCTACTAGGGCTAAGTGAGGAAACAGCACTTGACAGAACTCTTTGGAGGAAAAGGATTCATGTAGCCGACCCCAATTGATTTGGGACACAAGGCTCAGTTTAGTTTGGTTTGGTTATGAAAACTTAATGATGATAGCTGTATATGTAGTCGGGTAAGAGTTTTCCTGCCTTGAACGCTGTCTGAAATAATAAAAGAAATACCTTTGTTCACCCATGCACGCATTCATCGTTTGTGTATTTTTGAATATCCAAAATCTAACTCACTGTTATTGCTTTGGTTGCAGTCTTCACTGATAAAATGTTCAACATTTGCTTCTGCTGCCATATGGTCTTATCAGGTTGTTTGTGCATGGCTCGACGTTGTGCGGTCCATGTGTGTAAAAGCTATAAGATGGCTATATATGTAGTCTTTTAAGTTGATGTTTAGCATACTTTCTATGAATGATGTTGTCATTTTGATTTTGGTAGACATTTGCCCCTTTAGCCGTATGGTCCTGTCAAGTTCATGCACGACTCCACGTTGTATGCTCCATACAAGTAAAAGCTAGATGATTGCAGTACACGTAGCTTTTAAAGTTGATGTTTAGCGAACTTTCTATGAATGATGGTACTGTCATTTTGGGTTTCGGTGGATTGATTTTTTACAGGATTGTGGTATTATGTTTGAAGGAGATAGTAAATGGTAGACTTGAATCCTTTTATTTATTTTCTTTTGTTAGTTTTTTTGGATGAAAATGAAATAAATTTTAATTAATTACTAATGTATTTTTTAATTTTCGGATCTCCAATCTCCATTTGGAGATCCCCGTTCCCCGTTCGGGGCGGGGGTGGAGCGCAAAATTAATTCCCGTTCGGGGATCGGGGATCGGGGCGGGGATGGAGATTAGATATAGGTTCGGGGATCGGGGGTGGAGACAGTAACATCCACCCCCGATCCAACCCGTTGCCATCTCTACTCCGACTCCAATCCCCGAAGGAGAAGTCACCACTCACTATCTCCGCTCCGACTCTCCCGCCGTCGTTGAACAATCACTCACTGTTCTATCATATTGAATTCTAGCTATTCAAATGAAAATTTAGTGGCTTTAAAGATGTGCGTAATGTATACATTCAATTTTTGTAGGATCCCCAATTGCAGACTAAAATTTTGAGCTAATTAATGGTTGCGCTTCCTTGAAAATGAGCATTTTGTTTTTGGGCTTCTGGATGATGATTCCAATCCCTCAATTCATTTGATCTTGAAAAGTCATCCTTCATCTTACATTATCCACAAGACATGCCTATCGAGATTATGTCCAAGAAGGAGGTGATTACAACAAGCCTAGCTTACCCCTATCACTAGCCACGACAAGGGATTCAAAGGAGGGCTCTTCGGCTCATGTGACTGAACTCATTTTTTGTTTATGAGAATGATGAACTCATTTTTTGTTTGAGAATACATTGTGTGAAGTTCATATTACAAGGTCATCTAATGGATTTTGGTATTTTGCATTCCAGTATACATGGCCTTTCTTATCAAAAAAAAAAGTATACATGGCCTAAGAGTGGATTAATGAAATGAACTTTCTGGGTGTAATCAAGCACCCAAATCTCCCTCTCTATATGTGTGTGTACATATATACGCGTATATATATAATACATGGATTATTTGAGAGATATAGAGTGAGTGAGTGGTTAGAGAGAGTGTGGAAAAACTGGATTTGCTCAAGAAGTATCAACTTTTGTCTTTTCTTGGACATCTTCCTTTTACCTACAGTCACTCAAAAATCCACACACTGACTAGATCTATCCATGGTTCATAAACTGCCCAAATCTACACTCCATTTTCTTGGCCGACGCTGATATATACCACCGCCATTATCAAACTCCGGCCGGAAAAACTTGAGGAAGGGGGCAGGCCCAACCCACAGTACCACTTGAATAAGATGATGATTTGGGACGACCATCAGGGGAGATATGTCGGAGGTGGAGGGAGAAATAGTGTTGATGGAGGGGGGGGGAGGGGGGGGGGGAGGGGGGGAAGCAGCGGAAGAGGAAGTGTTGAGGGAGGCAACGAGAGAGAGAGAGTAGAGAGGGAGAAGAGTGGTGGGACATAACTTAAGCACACCTTAAGGTACCAAAATGTCCCTAAAATAAGTCAGCATTTGACTTTTCCGTTTAAAAAAGAAACGGACGTTAACGATTAGACTTGATTGACACAAAAATATAAATTTAAGGTCAAAATCGAGCCATTTCAAATGGTAGGGAGCAAAGTGACACTTGGTTCAAATTACAAGGACTACTAGAGTAATTTACCCTATATAAATTCACTGAGAACAACTTGTTTTAAAAATTAATTCTACAAACCATCAGAGCAAACAAAACTGCAATTCATCATAGTTTCAGGTGTAAAATAACATAAATGTCAACATGAAATTGGTGTACATTCTTCATTGAAACAGGATAAACACCTCATATCTCCAATATAACATCCAGCTATAAATCATACAAGGACTGCCGCAGATATCACTATAAAATCTAAGGGCATGCAGAGTCTGATTTGAAACAGCATATTAGCTTTCTAATTGTATAGCCTCAAACAACAGCACCCTATTGTACATGGACTAGGCATGAGTATCAGTGGGGGTGCGTATCCAAGTACCAAACCTCCCCATACTTTGATCTTAGGATACTGGGGTATATGTCCAAAAATCAAATATCTCTTCACGCACGCTATAAAAACTTGTTTGTTGATTGAATAATATTGTCAGGTATCGTTAGGACACAAAGCAAATTTTACTTGGTATTGTCCGGTGTTGTAAACTATATAAAATTGTCCATGAAGTTTATGGAATTAAGAAAGTATGGAAGTCTTATTTCTCATCCACCTGAAAGGTTTAATTATTTTGATAAGATTGAAGCCATGGGATTTAACCTTCTCATGCTTGGAAAGGCCACTGTTAGAGAAACACAAGGTCTCCACAGAGTGTATCACACAGCAGAACCCACATCATAAATAGAAAGCATATAGCACTTTAATTCAAGACTAGTGAAATTAATGGTACCTAATACCCTGATTACTCCACTGTGCAAGAATGTCCCTCGTGACTTCGCTACCAAAAACCATCAGAAACAACTGGTTTGCCTCTTCCAGTGTGAGTTCTTCCCCCAAGTTTAGTTTCTTTTCCACCTTAGGTCCCAAGTTCAGAACTTTTTCCAGCTTAGGATCACCCATACTCTTCTGCCCCTCGGCCCTATCAACCAACCTTTTCTCAACACTCTTCTCAGCCACTTGACCTGCCTCAGCACCCCTGGTGGCCATCATCCGCCTCTCTGCCGCAGCAGCCATCAGCTCCCGCTGGAGCTTTCGGCTTTTAACCTCTGGCGACTCCACTGGAGACTCACCCGAATATCCAGCGTTCTCCCACGGCTTGCTTCTCTTCGGCTCCGGGGACTCGTGCTGCATACTGATCCTCATCGCCATCCGCAATTCTTCCTCCTCTTGATCCGCCATTGCAGCCTTTCTCCGGATCAGGCCCGAATAAGTAGCCCTATACTTGGCAAAACTATCGGGATTAAACTTCGATGCCCACAGATACGTACACGTCTCCGTGTGTGTATATGTACAACTAAAGATTCGATATGGCAGAAAATTGAAAATTTCTGATGCGTATATTTATGTTGCTGGAGATCGATCGGGCGAGCACAATCAGAAACAACAAAGTAGTGATCCAAATTGAAAACCCTAGGAAAAGAATGTCTCATACGGATCCTTACAACTTTTGAAGGTACTATTACATCCGATGAAGAAATACAGGCCGGTTGAAGCTAAGATAAAGGGGATCCTTCTCTTGGTGGAATTCGACTTTCTCGTCTGTGGAAGTACGATTCTGTTCTTGTGAGTTAAGCAGACGCCGGAAGTATCGATCGGGGAAAATCTTTATGTTTTTATTGGTCAATGAGATTGGGATAGAAACTTGAATGAAAAACACGTGGACGAAGATAGTTGCCTTTCACGGAGAGTAACGTTTGTATTCCGGTAATAGAATATCGCCCGCGGCGTTGAGATGCCGGATGTGATTTCCTTAATTTGGTCGGAAAATTGATTCCCTTTGGGCTTATTGCTTTTAGTGGAGGATACGTCCGTGCCTAATCACATTTTGCGTAACGTATCACGGATATATACCAATTATTGTATAGGTCATTTTTAATCTTTCTTAATCAGACTTGATAATTTTTTATCGAGTCATGCTATTCGCAAGGAACCCCGTAAAGAATCGTGCAGGGATCACATGACGGGGGTAAGAAGAGAAGAATCTTTTCCAAGCAAAGAAAGACCCCCGCCATGTGATCCCTGCACGATTCCCTACAAAGTTCCTTGCGAATAGCATTTCTCTTTTTTATCTTCGTGATAAAGAAACATTATCTCAAAATCTCGATCCGAATGAGTATTAAAAGATCTTTTTTGATAAATTTCTTAATTTTTGTAAATCCCCAAATACATCTGATAAAAATTATTCAGTTCGTATAAATAAATAACATTCAAAACTTATCAAAGTAAATAAACCAACTATGACGACATCCTGTTAGAATAGAAATAAAAGATTTTCTTTAATGTGGGTAGGAAGTCTTATTCGAGTTAGAATTGCTTCTTTAAATTTAATCCCAACCACCTAAAATCATGAAAGTTTAGTTTGTGTATCTATTATTTAAAAACTCTCCCTTGTTTTATCACTAGAGAACGTCCGTGCCTAAAGACACATACCAAACATAATAGGTTGCGTTAGTTCAGTTCTGGCTCATAAGATTTAAGTAATTTAGTCACTATATTAAAAAAAATATTATAATACATCATCTAGTTGATCAATCAAAATTTATTGTCGTTGTTATGACGCTTTTTAGGACGAAATAGGTAAAAGTGAGTTTAAAATTATATTTTTATACCAATCCATACGTACATATATGTCGGGTGTAATATCCCTTCCTTCATCGAACATCAATACCTTAATCATTCAAAAATATACACAGTAAATAAACAACTAGTTAGTATAGAACTCAAATAAAGCGTTAAACTATTACTCCAATTTGATATTAGTTCATTTTTCATTTTGTTATTTATATTTTGGTTAGGTATTTGATTTTTTTTCCCCTTAAGACTCAACTCTTATGTCTTTAATAAACAAAAAAGAATAAGACATAGTAATAATTTGATCTATGAATCTTTAACTGCTATAATCTAAATTATTAAATAAATAAAATTTAAAAATTATCTCATTATTAGTGAAAATTATTAGGTGCTCCAAGGACACTATTACATGGTGCCCCAATTCATTATATTACCACACATTCACTTGGGATTCAATACTAGTGTATAAATCTTACATAAATATGTGATGGTAAAAATATTGGTGGCTTTAGTATACAATGCGGTGGTGCTTAAAGATCACTAAGTAATTACTCATTTGTTAGACACAATAAATCTAGTGCTTTTGAAAAATCTAATGTTTGGGATATCTATCTATTCTATATATATAAAGATAGCACAATTTAATGTCCCATATTTTTGAAGTTTTGTCATGTTTTTGAATTTGTCAAAATTATCCTCCACAAAAGTTATTTTCACACACTAACAAAATGATAGAGAATTAACTGTTAGGGTAAAGTTGATATTGTCTCAATCATTCAAAAAAACTACCCACTCATCCTTCAAAGTTTAGCTCACTTCTCTATACTCATTATCACAATATTTTCAAAATTTTGTAACCACCTTAATAAATATGTACAATCTTTCATTTCACCAATTTTCATCTCTAAAATATTGCTTAGTTATACGACAACCGAAACGATATTAACCTGATACATAATTGTTTATGAATTTGATAATATTCGACTTGCACACATATTACATGTACCCATCTGCTAGTATTAATAAAGTCAAAGCATAATTGAAAATTTTTACCGATGATTGAAGAAGTTAAATTTAGTTTAATCTCAGTCACCAATTATCTATAAAGTTAGTATGTGAGGGTTATATTTGTAGACCGTTAGATGTGTGAATGGATGGTTGAGATTTATTAAGTATATTATTTATAAAGACACTTTCTTATCTTGTTATATAGATCGGTATCGTCTCATATTGTTGGAATAAAAATAGAGAACTATTTACCTTTTTTTTCACAGTAAAAAATTACCGACAAGAGGCGGCAGAGATTGAGCCGCATACCAAGTCGCTATCTTGAGATGGTACATACCGTTTACGAAAGATTCCGATGTAATAAAGGGATAAAACAAGCCTAACCACCAAGTTGAATACCCTCACAAGTTTACACTATTTAAAAAGTAAGAAACTCTCAAAATAATACTTTCTTAACCCAAAAAAAAAAAATACAATATATGTAGCTAAAGAGAAGAGAGCCCACTTCTTATGAAAACAAGTGAAGTAGTAAGAACATTATCTCCTTGATCTTTTATAGCCTCGTCTTGCTAGCATGGATTTTATATCCATAAAGGAAATGCTACCAACACACACATTTTTACACCCCCAAACACACCCTAATGGGCCCACCCCCACTCTATATAAACCAAAAAATAAAAACAAAAATGATACAAACACATCACTTTTACACATTATTTTTGCACATCAATAAAAACTACATCGTTTTGTGTTGAGAAAAAACCGTATTGTATTCGACCCATATTGCTCAAAATATATTTGGGTCTTTCTCAACACAAAACGACGTAGTTTTAAGTGATGTGTAAAAATGATGTGCAAAAGTGATGTGTATGTAGCACTCTTGAAATAAAAATCCCTAATTCTGCCCCCCACCCCACCCCAATTTTCATTTCATTTTGCCGCTGTATTAGAGAGAGAGACAGAGAGGAGGAGGAAGAAGGGGCAAGACCACCATAGCTAACCACCGCTGCCGGCGCACCACCATAGCCGGCAGCGGCCAATGACTTCGATTTCCCACCCAAGGCTTTCAAATTTTCCACCTCCTTCCTAAATTCATATTCCCCAAAATTAAATTTTCCCCAATTCATATTCCTTCTACGAGAGAGAGAGAGAGAGAGAGAAGAGGAGGAGGAAGAAGAAAAAAGGGCGGCAACCACCGTCTTTACCGGTGACCACCATCTCCACGAACTACTGTCGAACCAAGCCGCGACCCGAAATTGTTAGCTATTTCTTTCTATGACCGAAGCCGCCCTACCCCGCCGCGACCTCCACCACCCAAGATCTTTGACCCCTCCTCTGTTTATTTCGAAGAAATCATCAAGCAATAGCTTTTGATTTTTTTAAGTTTACAATTGAATTTTGTGTTCTTAAGTTTACTGTGATTTATATTAGTGGATTGGGTTTATTGTGATCTTTTCTTTTGTGATGAAAGAATTGCAGCTAATAAATAAGTGACCAGTTGGGTTGTGAAAAATATGTGGGGAGCCATTATTTAATTTGTTTATATTTCTGTGTTTAGGTAAACATACAATTTCATATTGTTTGTCCATATTTGGTGAGCAATTACTTTAATCAATGGATTGGTTTGGTATACTAAATACTCCATGAGGAAAATGAAAGACATCAGTTCTTCATGAGTCATAGTAGATTCTTGGTCATGGGTCCCTAAAACTGCAACCCAAGGAAGTCCTGATTCCGTGGCAAGGCTAATTATTTTAGTGTAGTCACCATTCCAGTTTTTGAGCTTACTTTTGTGGTGGTCACTGGTGGGGTTGGGTGGTGGAGGTCGAGGTGAGATGTGGTGGTCGCCGGTGGTGGTTCCGTTGGGTGTCGTCGTCGTTGCGTCCCCTTTCTTCTCTCTCTCTCTCTCTCTCTCTCTCTCTCTCTCTCTTATAGATGGCTGGGGAAGAAATGAAATTTGGGGGGAGAAATTAAGATTTTTTATTTTTTGGTTTATAATTTATATAGGGTGGGGGTGGGCCCACCAAGATGTGTTTGGGGGAGTGAAAAAGGGTGTGTTGTTAATATTTCTGTATCCACGATATGTAGTACTCATGCAATGATTGCAAGAAAAAGTAATGATGGGAGTAAATGATAATCAATAGAGAAATATCATTAAAAAAATGCTCCAACCCCAAAATGTAAAATCCATTTCTCATTACTATTAAGCAACAGTCATATTTCTATTTCTTTGAAATCAAAATTGAAAATTTCACATTCAACTCATGACAGTTGGAAAAGTAAATTCCTAATTAAAAATTTTAGAACATTCATTAAGTATAATATAATGATTATTCAAAATTAATAAAATGAATTTTGTTTAATAAAAATATTACAACATGTCTATCATAAAGTATTTACAAAAACAATATTAGAAAGTTAGTTTGTGAAACTGATATTTATATATCATTAGATGTCTAGAATGACGGCTTCAAATTTGTAAGGAAAAAAAGGAATTTATTACAAAATGAGTACGTGAGAATAACTTACCAAACTGTTAGTTGTGTAGAATAAAAAAATTAAGATTTGTAACAAAATATAATAATTATTTACTAAAATATCATTCAAAAGTCAATATATGATAATTCTATTTTTAGATCGTTGGATGTGTAGATTGAAAGATTAAAATTTATAAAAAGAAAGATATTTCTTGAAGATTTTTGTCATAAAAATTGCTAACTATTTAGAAATTTTTTATACAAAAGTTAGTTTTTGATAGTAATATTTCTAGACCATTATATGTGCAAAATGAATGATTGATACTTGTAAGAAAAAAATAATTTTGAACTATTGGATGTGTAAAATGAAGGATTGAGATTTATATAAAAAAATAACATTATTTGAAGATACTTCACAATTTTGTTATCTAGATTTTTGTTTACTAAAATACAATGTAAACTGTAGTTTGTAATAGTGATATTTTTAGATTGTTAGACATATAGAAATAATGGTAGTTTTGTATCATTGAAAAGTGAGTTTGTGAGAGTAATTTTTTAGACCGTTAGATGCTATAAGGGTGAAGAGAAACAGTTTGCTGCGGAGGAGATATCATCTATGGTCCTCGTGAAGATGAAGGAGATTGTTGAGGCATTCCTTGGATCAACTGTGAAGAATGCTGTTGTCACTGTGCCTGCTTACTTTAATGACTCACAGAGGCAGGCAACAAAGGATGCTGGTGTCATTTCTGGACTCAATGTCATGCGTATTATAAATGAACCAACTGCAGCTGCCATTGCCTATGGTCGTGACAAATAAGCCACAAGTGTTGGCGAAAAGAATGTGCTGATCTTTGATCTCGGAGGTGGTACTTATGATGTTTCCCTTCTCACCATTGAAGAGGGCATATTTGAGGTGAAAGCAACAGCTGGTGACACTCATCTTGGTGGAGAGGATTTTGATAACAGAATGGTGAACCATTTTGTCCAGGAGTTCAAGAGGAAGAACAAGAAGGACATCAGTGGTAGTCCTAGATCTCTTAGGAGACTGAGGACCGCTTGTGAGAGGGCAAATAGGACTCTCTCCTCCACTGCTCAAACCACCAAGGGGCTGGATTCCATTCTAATGACATATTAACAATCAACTCCATGTCGAGCAAGTACTTACCTCCGACCGGATATTTGGTGAGGCGGAGTGCAACCCAAAGAGAGAATGTGTCGAAAGGGAAGAACGTCCTAGATACAAGATGGAGTTGATAAACTATTACTTCTCAATAATTTATGTGACTACAAATCAAGGATTGACGACATCCAAAGACTTTGTTATGACTTACTTACGGTGTACCATAGTAAAAATAGCAATAACTCTGGTAGATTTTCAAGCAAGACATCTACTTCAAGTGGCGATGCTCTCTTGGATTTTTGATTTGTTTCTCAAAATAAGAAAGGTAAATTCTTACCAAAAAAAAAAAAAAAGAAACGTAAAACTTCACATGTAAAATATGAATTGGATTGTTATTTGGAGGAGGATGTGTTACCTAGACTTTGATATATTGCCATGGTGGAAGTCCAATGGTTTGAAGTACCCTACATTGCAAGACATGGCTAGAGATGTGTTGGCCATACCCGTAAATACTGTTGCATCAGAGTCCTCTTTCAGCATAAGTGGCAGAGTTGTAACGCTCTATGTAAATTATTAGCCCAGTGACTTGTTAGAGTTCAACAACATGCCCCAATATGCTAAAACCAAGTTATTAGATAGTAGCATACATGACCCAAGATCACCTGTATCGTTTCGATGTAGGACAGAATATTACAATCTTCACCCCTTTAAAACCTTGTGCCCCTCGTAGGGATTGAACACTAGAGTCACCACAACCTAACCCCGATCTATTCCCTATTGACCAAATAAAGTTTCGACCCCACGCTCGATCGTATACACGAGACCACTCTAATACCATCTATAACGGCGCCCTATGTAAATCATTAGCCCAATAACTTGTTGGAGTTCAATTACATGGCCCAAAATGCTTAAATTCAAATTATTCGTAGTAGCATACATGGTTCATTATATATTCAAGATCACCCATATAGCCTTTCAATGTAGGACAGGATATTACAAGAGCGGTGAGTCCAAATCGAAATAGGCTTCATCCCATGTCACACCCCACTCCCCGAGGTATGAATTGAGCATAAACATACACCATACATATGATCCCAATAAATAAAATCATACAACTCAAATACAAACTAGAGTAAATAAGTTATTACATTAATTCCAATTTAAAAATGATAAACTGTGCATAGGCCACAATGCCTTATAAAAACTGATATACAACTCCTTACAACTGAAATGAGTATTTAAACACATATCTAGAGCTCCTGATCCACTGGTTTCACAACTTAACCTGAAATGTGTTTAACAACATAACATAAGCCGAAGCTCGTATAGGATAACATGCTAAACAACTGATTTAAAGGAGTTTTAAACCCTGTATTATATCCAAACATATAGGTTTTCCTTTGATACAAAAGTATACTATTCACAAAAGATTTACTCATATTGATACTCATACTTACATGACACGTGCACCCTACACAACTCACATCAAGTTCCACGTTATATTTTCCTATCCAACACATATGACACATGACACATCTTGCTAACCATTACATAGAACACATAATACACTTTTCTTTCCGACACATCGAATACACGACACACCTCCCATCCAATACATATGACACGATACACCCTTCTCATCAATAACTCATTATTACAAATTCGCATATATATCGGTCCTAAGCCAATCACATATCGTCACTAAGACAGTAGCTATAACGCCACTAAGGCAATATCCATAAAAACGCTACTAAGGCCAATTCCATTACGCCACTAAGCCAATATGCATATCGTCACCTAAGATCATCAATACATGAAAATGACTCCAAGTCAAACACGATTATAACAACCAACCAAAGTTCTACAAATATCATAGCTTTTGTCAACACAAATAAATACACCCACGTACTCTATCTGTGAGTAATATATAATAAACCCAGAGTAAGGACAAACACTCCCACATTAGCCCAAGAGCAGGGCTTTCACTCCAACATTAGCCCAGGAGCAGGGCTTACATTCCCACATTAGCCCAGGGGCAGGGCTTACACTCCCACATTAGCCCAGGGGCAGGGCTTTCACTCCAACATTAGCCCAGGAGCAGGGCTTACACTCCCACATTAGCCCAGGAGCAGGGCTTACAAGGCTATCATAGCACGAATCTCAAACATATTTCACGAATATTCTTGATTCGCAATCTTTCAATCAATCAAACCACAACTCATCAAAAGGAGTACACATTTGATAATTGTAAGCAAAATCTTTTTATTCTAATTTATATAATTTATGTACTCACTAAACATAATTCTCAAACATATCTAAAGTGGACCCAGACCTCTATTAACACAAGTCATATAAGATACAAATGAATAATCGAAACTAATCAAACTTATATCACTGTCACGACACGATCACCATCACGACGCATGACTAGACACATGTCACCGTCTTAACACAAGACTACACACATCACTATCTCCACACATGACCTCTCATACGTCACCACTATAAAATATATCACTACGACGACACGGTCCACAACTATGACGCACACCTCACAATTGTCTCATCACATAATCAACGACTACTAACATGTTTCTATACCAAGACAACATTCATAATCCGAACCGAAATCCAATAGATTCACCACCACACCGGCAAGCACAACATTGACACATGTCTCCAAGAATGACTTAAAACTTGTTTCTGACCCAAAAAGTACGTAAGACCAAACCAAAGAACCACATGACCACTGAACCACCAATTCTAGACCCGAGCACATGCACAATCAATTTAACCATCCATTAAAAGTACCGGTTTGATAATAAAAATTCTTGATTTCTATTCAAGTCACCTAAATGGCCAAGATGAACTCCTTGTCCCCAAATATAGTCAAAACAATATTCACATACTCTCTCCAAGGTAACAAACCTTAATCACATATAAGTCTCATGCATATTTAACATGTAAAAATCAACGGGTAAATAATTACTAAACATTTCATTGTAATGTTACCGATTATCATCTATTCATAAGTCTAACAAAAAGACATACCAACATCTATCCAAAATTCATGAAACTTAACAGAATCTTACTTCACGTTACTAGGAATGACTTTCATGTTTCATATAAAGTCTAAAACAAACTGAAATTAGGATAAAAACACCAAATAAAATAAGGTAGCGAATCTGTCACAGTTTACTAAACTTGCGATATACGAAGATCTAACCGTCCGAATGTGTCCGTTCTTGTGTCTAAATTTAGCTAAGACCTTTGGCTACGTCACCGTAAAGGTTTGGGGTTAATCTAAGCTGCCAAAAACTCTAGACAGACTCGGGAACTGGTCTGTCCAAAAACAGTCCAGAAATCATTTCGTCCGGTCGTGAACAGTTCTGGTATTTTGGCCATAACTTCTTATCCCGAACTCCGATTGAGACGTTTTATATATGAAACTTTAAGAGAATTCTGAGAACTACAACTTTGTAGTTATACACTTTTCCCAATTCGGCCTCGACGTGTCTCAAAACGCATAAACAGTACAGATTCGTGCCTTACATTTCCAGATTTTGCTTCTTTCTTTTTCTTGTTCTGTGTTCTTCGTAAAACTTACCCAACGTTTCTGGAAAAACAGCCCCAACAACTCAACTATACAATCCCCAAACCTCAGTATCATGTACGTATAAACATAAAACAAAGTAAGGATGATATATAAGGGCATTAAACATCTAAAAATCAATATTTTAGCAAAACCCTACCTCCAAATCGAACCTCCAAGAAATTTCCAGAAAAGTGGTTGAACACAAGCACCCTCAATTTCGGGCTTGACTCGAAGCCCTCGATGCGTAGAACAACGTTAATGTTTTGTGTTTTGGCCAATTCTCGTCGGAAGAACTCCAAATCGGCAAATGAAAGAAGAAGGAAACTTGGAGCAAATGTTAATCGGGAGAGAGAAAGAGAAATGCAGAAGATACTGGAAAATTTTAACAAAAATCAGATTTTTGTACCAATCTTTTGGTTAATTACACTTTTAACCCAAACTTCTATGTTCTCCTACTATGTTTCCCAAGGTTCTAAATATTACACTCCAACCCTCACATCAAACTATCCATCAAAATAAAATAGGTCCTCACATCCCAAGACTCGAGCATTAATGTGTGCTCAAAGTTGGTCGTTCTCTCTTGAGCATGGCGGTAATTGTTATCATCTTTTACTTATGTTTTTCATTATTATTGAATTAAAATAAATTCTATTTTATTGTGTAACATTTTTGTTTTTTGGCATTTGATAGTGAGCCAACAATGTTGGGTCGTCGTTTCTCAACAATAAATGATGGTGATGTGGATGATCATTGTAGGTCCGATATAACATCGATTCAATAGATCAAAAAGTCAACTTCTTGATGGAAAGAACAAGAGACTTTATGTTTTCATTGGATATAATTTAGACTTTATGTTTGAACTTTGTTTTTAATTTTAAAATTAGTATGTTTATCGTGAAACAATTTAGACTTTATGCTTTCATTAGATGAATTTAGACTCTAGGTTTTCATTAGTATGTTGCAATTGTGGATTTGTCACTACTTTTTATACGAGATGAATTTATTTATTTTTATGGAAAAATTGGGGCGGGGCGGGGCGGGGATGGAGGCGAATTTTGGATTCGGAGAACAGGGATGGTCAAATCTAGTCTCGATCCGTCTCTTTGCCATCCCTACCGGGAGGTCAATCTCGGGTGGGCTTTATGGCAATTACAACCCTCTTGAGTCAATTTCCTCGATTAACGCCCCTTCCCTTTAGTGGTAGAGGGTCCCATTAGGTTTTCGCTGTTGATCCTCGTCGTCCTAACCTCTCTCATCAGTGGAGATTCTGCCATAGTGCTTGCTAGAAAAGAGAGATTATCGTCCTCAACGGAGTTGCCAGTTGTGGGGTTGTGATGATCTGCCAATCTGATTCGATTTGTCTTTAAAATCCGAATTGCTCTTGTTGTATGCACAAATAACAACTAGTTAGTGTTTACGGTTTGTTTTTAGCCTGAAGGCACTTTAATACTTAAGTTAGAATATGTGGGATGAAAGCATAACAATGATTGTACTTCTAATCGATTGTGTACCTAATTTTACTTTGTACTCTCATATTTATAAGCCATTAGTATCTCAGTTTGGTAACAGAAATCTTGAGATCCTTTCCCTTATTGCACATTGCCAAATAAGGTCATCCTCTTGCTGCATGATAAATTTCCTAATCAAGAATATCTTACCAAATACTGTACTTTTCTATTCGGGTTACGCTTGATTCTAGAAGGTTCTAATTGTCTGACTAAGTGGCAGGTTGGTTAATTCGGCATGGGGATGGCCCATGCACCGAGCCCCCAATCTCACGTCGGCAGTCCCTTGTGATAGGCCGTTCGATAATACGACGGCCGAAGCCCGCGTAACCGACACAGACCGATGAATTTCAGGCCTAGTCTGGATCTTGACCCATCATTCTAGAGGTAGGTTCCTTTCGGCTGACACGACCCGTAATGCTCCTAGTTCAACCTAGTAGTTCGGTCCATCCTCTCAGTTGTAGGTCGACCTGACAATTCAGCCAACTATAATTTCCAAGGCCAAATATGAAAGTTAGGTATACTCAAATATTTCTTCTTGATGAGTAGAATCCATAATGGTTTCATTTGATTGTGACTTCTTCCTTCCAGTTTGTATTAAAAATACAAGATTATTCTTTTTTATTGTTCCTTCATTTTTAAATTTTCAAACAGTATTCCAATCGGAAAGATGAACATTTTTCTTGTCATCACTATCTCCCCACAAGAAATCTCTATTGTTTTGTCACTTGTAACAAGCAGGAGAGCAATTGTAAATGTTCCTATTCATCTTAGGACGGATGTAATTTCCAGAAGTTCAGGGGTGCTATTATCTTGAAGCTGAAATCGTAGGGAATGTTAGTGTAGTTTTGCCTCTCACATTTTTTCTTGCCAAAGCTAGGGTCGCAGGGGCTGCGAAAACCATTGGGAAAGCAGCTCCTTGCCGAAACGCACCCCACTCCACCCGCATTCTCTCTCCTCTTTTTAAAGTAAGAAACTACAACACCACCAATCGCATCAGACCCCACAAATCTCTCCACACAAACCCCTCTTTTCCACTCTATATCACTACAATCTCCTTTTCCCTCTTTAAATTTTCTCAAACAACAATGCCAGCTTCCTCCTCAGGTAAACACAAACCTTGCTAACATTTGCTCCCGAGACTTACATCACTATCTTCCCTCTAATTTCTCAATTCTTTACTCTGCCTTCTTTTAATTTTTGTTAATTTCAACAGATACCCGCACCCGGTGGAGGAAGAAGCGAAAGAGAGAACCCCATATCGGCCGACGATCCAAGCTCCAAAAAGATGACGTCCACGACGATGACGAGGAAGAAGAAGATGAAATGAAACCCGAATCCGAATCGGACGACGACCAACAGCAGCAACAAAACCCTCAATTGGGTTCCGATCCGGCTCCGGCTGCTGAAATCTTATCGGACGGCGGTGTTCGAGTCTCCGATTTCCCTCCGGTAGTCAAGCACAAACTGAATAGGCCCCACCCGTCGGTGCTGGGGATTGTGGCCCTAGAGAGGGCGATTCAATGCGGGGAGGGGAAGAGTTTGCTAAACGGTGTCGTTTTGGAGAATATATCGCATGGGCAGCTCCAGGCCCTGTCTGCGGTGCCTGCAGATAGTCATTCTCTGTTGGCGGTCTGTGATCAGGAAAGAGGGGAAGGATCTTCTTCTTCCGCTGCTGCGTATGTCATTACGCCGCCTCCGATTATGGAGGGGCGCGGGGTTGTGAAGCGGTTTGGGAGTGATCGAGTTCATGTTGTACCGATGCACGCAGGTGCCCCCTTCTCTCTCTCTCTCTCTCTCACACACACACACACATCAAGCTCTGATTAGGCTGGGCTCTAATTTTCCTCGGGGCGTAAACGAGTTTAATTGAGCTCGGGTTGAGTAGCTCGTTTTTCAAATATTGTAAGCTTATTAGCGTGTGGTGGGTTGTTCGGTCTTGTTCTAAAACGTAATAAACTAAAAACGTCTTCAAGTTTGGTTTAAATGAATTGAACAGAGTTGAGCTCCAGTAGCTCATTTAGCAGGCTGAGGTTTCTCATATTGCTGTATCCATCTATGTGCATGTTCATTGATTACCACCAGCGGTAAGTGAATGGTTAAGTACTGAATTCCTCTCTCAATGCTTGGTTTCAAGTATTCATAGCCTCTTGGTGGGGCTAAACACACTCTTTAGCTTGTAGCACGCCAGTGAGACTTTAGCTTTGGCCCCAATAAAAGCGTGGTGGGTCTGTACAGATGGCTATGTGGTGGTGAGGGTAATAATGTCTGGTAACCTATTTGCATATCTATATTTACACTAAAAAACCATAGATTCCACTGCGTGCAAGCTAGGGCCATTATGAAACCAATGCCTATTACAAAACTTGTCCATATACTGTTTAGTAATTGTTCAATATGCGAATTCTTCTTTGGTATGAAGTTGCAATTCAAGAGTAAAAATTAGTTAAATCCCACTTTCTAATTGGCAGAATAGGGAAGCGCAATGAAATCAATCAATTTGTACAATCAACACAATTTCGTCAGTAGCAGTTACTGCCACTGAAAAATTAGTTCCAAGGAATCTAGTACTAGTCCTACAACTAGGACGACAAACCTCATAAACTAAATCGACAAAAGAGAATTCCATAACAAACTTCCAGCACTGGGTTTTATAAAATCGATGACTATTGTTCTTCCCATCATTGTCACAAATGCATTACAAACCAAAGATCCTATTAGAAATGCACAAAGACTCACAGAGTAGTCTTTTCTCAGACAATGGTTTGAAAGAGACCCACTTTCCTCACCACTACGATCGAGGCCTCACCTATGGATTCAAATGTCAAACTTTGTGTTGATCAAGGGGAGATTCTTTCTCATCCGGACCACTGTCATTGCTTGGTTGCCAAGTTAAATGATCTCACCATTACATGTCCTAAGAACTCAATTTGTTGTTAGTATCATGTGTCAGTTTATCGCAGCTCCTAATCTTTCATATTGGAAGGCCACTCTTTGCATTGTGAAATATCTTAAGGCTCATCCTTTACTCTGTTTGTTTTACTGGGGCCTTTCTCAATGCTGATTGGGTAGGATCACGTCAACGACCAAATACTGTACTTTTGTTGTAGAAATCTAGTTACTTGGAAGACCAAGAAGCAAACGGCTATTGCTAAGTCTTGCTCAAAAACTAAGTATAAAGTCATGACTCACACTACATGTGAGGTTGTATGGGTGCAATCTATGAAAGAGTTAGGATTTGGTTTGCAGTTGCCTACACATACCTATTGTGATAATCAAGTATCAATTCATATTGCTTTGAATGCCATATTTCATGAGAGAACCAAGCATTTTGAGATGAAATTTTGATAAAAAGTAGAGAATGGTATGTTGGCTACCACCTTTGCGTCTACTGGAGCTCAGCTAGCTGATATTTTCACCTAACCGTTAATCAAATCACATTTAAAATTGTTGTGTAACAAGGTGGGTTGTTCGTGATATGTATGTTCTAGCTTGAGGGGAAGCGTTAAAATATAATGAGGTAGGCAATTTTTTGTATCGTGGCTATACATATATTTAGTCATGTCTGTATTAGGGTAAAGTTGATTCACCTTAAACATATTTTCCTCTAATAACAATCATGAACTGTACACATTTTTTCCCTTTTTTATTGCTTATTTTTGTTGGACCTGAACTATTGTCTAAAGTTTTTCTAGAAGCTTGCTTTTGTAGCGTTTGTAGTTTTTGTCGAAAGACTCTTTTCGTCCCCTTTTCAAAAACGGGGGAAAGCGGGTAACTGTAACCATAGGCTTAGGTCTTTTATTAGACATTAATGTCCGAGTTCATAACTCCCTGATGAATTTCAATGTTACGAGGATAAAAAGAATGTGAACCCAACCTATAGAGTTAGGAAATGATATCACTTGACTCTATCTATTTATAAGAGTTCAAAATAACGTGGTAATGTTGATGTTCTCACATTTTTTTAGTCGAAAAGTAAAAAATACGAGGTCAGATTTGTTTCTTTGTTTCATTGGGCTTCTCAAAAATCAAACTGAAAATGAACTAAAATTAAAACATGTAAAAAAACCGAGGCTCATTTTGCCAAAATAGACCTCAAAGAAGATAAAGCCATTACCTTTGAACTACAATCTAAATCATAGGATGTATAGTATTAGATGGACTAGAAGACACATCTACAAGGCTAAAGTCCCTTGTGGCTGAGGTCCACGGAATCATACATAATACCCACGATTAAGCATGCAAGAAATTATAGACGAGCTTTAGTTTGAACTTTACATTCGAAGGTCAGAAAGGCAAGGAAACAAGATAGGATGGTTTTGTTAACTCATTGTTAACCAAATTTAGGATCCAATATTTTAGAGTTTTCCCTCTCAAATGATCATGCAACTTTGCAAGTATTCATTAATGTCCACTATAAAGGTCTATGAAGCATGGGTACCGATAAATATACGGCGATACCGGAAAGTCCAAAAAAATCAAGACAGTTATTGCTAGGACACGCTAGATTGTCAGTGTCTGTTATTTTTTAGTCTTTTTGTTACAAGTAATCAGAAGAACACCAATGCAAAAGTGTAGTGTATAAGTTTGCTTGGTAACTTGTTTAATTGTTGAAATCCAATTTGATAGAACTCAATTGTGACACAATAAGGTATTCAAAGTTCTATCAAACTAAATGATGTTGTTTTCATCTCAGTATATCTCTCTCTAGAAAATAAGTATTAGAAATCTATATTTTCTTTATTGCTACTGATTTTACTCTAATACTATGCAAAAAGTGCTACAATCTTAATTTTAAAAAGTTTGAATACGTGTCGTAGAGTATCCGAAAAGTGACCGACACTTAGAAATACTAATTTTTATATTATGATTTATGGATGCTTTTGGGTTATGTATTCCACTCTCCCGAGTATCGGAGGGGTATCAGTTATTGTTGGAAATAATATCATTCCATACCTATAGAGTGATATTATTCTATATCTAATATTACTATATTTATATAGAGAAAAATACATTATTCTATATAGATAGAGAATAATGTTATTTTCCTTCTTGTTTTATTTCTTTACATGTAATGTTTCCTTTCTTGTATTGTTTCCTTAGTTGTATTATTTTCTTTCGTTACTCCATCTATCCGTATGTAAGGGAGGGTTGTATCATTGATAAAAATAGTATACAATATAATATTTTTCTCTCAACAGTTATGTAACTTATGTAGCATGAGTACTTTGCCGGAGGTCACGTACGGTGTCAGGCACTTAGCTGACATGGACACTCTCTGGACACTTCATATACATGTCCAACACTCAAATTTTAACAGTTCTATGTTTTCCATAACATTTTTTTCTCTTGACACTCTAGAACACTCTCACGGCAATCTATGGACACTCATGCAGCTCTTTCTTTTCATGAGATAGATGATGGTTTATGGAATAGATAATCACGTGTGAGTGTAAAGTGTTTTTGTAGCTTAGTGAGTTAATTGTTGACACGTGGAAATTGGAGATATGGTATTTTTATTTTGAGTAGAATCTTGATTTTTCTTTTAGCATCTACATAATAAATTACACAGATTTTCCCAAGCTTGTCTCCAACGTGTTGTGTCCTACATTCTTTTTTGGAGATTTATGTGTTGAAGTGTCTTTGTCTTGTTGCGCGACTGTTTTGGTGCTACATAGTTGTGTCAATATTCAACACAGCTACAAATTCCATCTAGAAGTATCCATGCTTCATAGTTAAAGTGATCCCTTAACCTGCAGCTTGCAGACAAAAATTATCAACAACATACCCGTGTGCACAACTTTGAAGAAAAGCCGATCATATGCCTCTTTCAAACGTAGTTGTAAACCACAAGCCAGCAAACAAATATGTGGACCCATACCCTGAATTTCTTCGATTGATCGATTTGATTTCTTTGGGAAGAAAGACACACCATGGTAATTTTTTCCACTTATCCAACAATGGGCCATCAATAGTAGAAAATCCTAAACAACAATATCTAAGACGTTCAAGTTGTAGGGTCACATTGGAGTGCATGCATGAAAGGATTGTTGTAGAAAGGAGAGTTTAAGTCCTAGGCTAGGCGTCCATTTAGAGCAGGTCTGAGCTTTCTGTGATCCATGAAAATGGCAAATTCCCAAGTTTAAGTCTACTTGCAAATGTATGCAATTGGTCGAGTGGACTCAGTTCAATCCTAATTGTTTGGACTTCAGCTCAATTTACCCCCACTAACTGGGGGATCATTTCAATGAATGTGAAATAATTCATCCATGACCATTTGAGTTTCGACACATTCCTGTTGAGATCTGATTTGAGTAACAAGCCTAGGGAAAGAGAGAAAACAGAGAAACTAAAATATTTTGGAACAAGAAATAAGGAAAATCAAAAGACCCAAAACCTGATGGGAAAACCAGTTTCGAATGCTTCTGCCAAATGAAATACGTCAATTTCTTCACACAAACACACAGAGAGCCACTCCAGAACAATGTTGTTCCGGTTGGGTGAGGTTTTGGGGGGGGGGGGGGGGGGGTGTTTCAGAATGGTCATTTTTAAGGGACGAAAAAAGAAGCCGAAAACTTATGAACAGTAACTATGAATCCGCTTTGTATATAGCATGTATATATGCATATATATGTGGGTGTGGGTGTGGGTGTGCATATATGTAAGCTTAATTATTGTGTTTAATTTTTCTTATGTGTTTGCCTCTCTCATCGCTTGTTGGTATTGCTTTGTGAGTTTAATAAAGAATAGAAGATGTTAAATTTTGGGTGGTCGATTTGGTGCTCCACCTCAGACACATTGCTCTCACTCTACATGATTGTTCATATTTGCAAGCATATCCACTCAAAGCGTACTTATGGGTTTCTTTGTACACCATTTTGCTTCAGTTTTGCTATATTGGTTTGGCATTACTCTTGTTCACATTGTCTTCTTTCAAAGCAGATTGGTTTTCGCCTAGTACAGTGCATAGATTGGAGCGACAAGTAGTCCCACATTTTTTCTCTGGGAAGTCAGCTGACCACCAGCCTGAAAAATACATGGACTGTCGGAACCTGATTGTTGCTGATTACATGGAAAATCCAGAAAGGAGACTGTCAGTTGCAGATTGCCAAAGCCTGGTAGCTGGTATTGATACTGATGACTTAAGCCGAATCTTTAGGTTTCTTAATCACTGGGGAATCATTAACTACTGTGCGGCTGCGCCCCATCATGAAACTCGGCGTGATGAGTCCTATTTGAGGGAGGATTCAAATGGCGAGGTTCACGTGCCATCAGCTGCTCTGAAGTCCATTGATAGCTTAATTCAGTTTGACCAGCCTAAATGTAGGCTCAGGGCAGCAGATGTTTATCCATCATTGTTGTGTCATGATGTTGAGGAGTCTGACTTGGAAAGCCGAATCCGAGAGCGATTATCTGATAGTCGATGCAATTATTGTTCTTGTCCCCTAACCATTGTCTACTATCAGTCACAAAAGGAGGTATTTTCTTACTGTTTACAAACCTTATATTTCTCTTTTCCAATTGAAGCTCGTATTCTTTATTGTGTCTTACCACCATGTTCTGTATTTTAGTATGTTTTCTTCCGCTAAGGGAAGAATCAAAGTGGGAAGATGCATTTTAAATATCTGGGTTTGGTCACTGCACTTGAGCGTACAAATCTACGATGACCTAATTAAAGATATGAGCATGCACCATGCCATATGTTCTGTTAAAACATTCAATTCAAAACCAATGGGCAATGATTGGAGAGGCCGCTCGCTTAGAAACTAGTTTTGGAGGTAATAACTAATCAATGTGCAACAAACCTAACAAGTTCGCACGTGGAGATATAAACAATAGATCCATAACATGGATCATAACGAAACAAGGTGCACTTAAGGCACAAACAACGGGGCAATTGATCAAAAGTGTTGTTAAAGCATCCAACTCAACCAATTGGCAATGAGTAGAGAGACTGCTTAGGTTCGTATACTAGTTTTGAAGGTAATAATTAATCAATGTGGGACAAACTCTTGCATTCCCACGTATGTGCAACCCTTGACTCGCACGTGGGAGCTAAACAACAGATCTATAGCGCCTAGATCGCAACGTAACAAGGTGCATTTAAGGCAGAAACGACCAGGCAATGAATCAGAGTCATGTCCAAAATCCTCCAAAACCCTAGCTCTAATACCATGTAAATGTAAGAGAGAAAGTGTTTAGGGTTCTAATCTCAACCCCCAACACACAATTTTATGAATATATATGGGAGATGAGAGTACAAGAGAATTAATTACGGAACTACCCTTAATACCACGACATACCTAATAGCTCTCTTAACACTTCCTCTCAAGCTGGACCATAAATATCACAAAGACCCAGCTTGTCATAATGACTTGGTGAAGATATCAGCTAGTTGAGCGCTTTAATACACAAAAGGAGTAGCAATCACGCCACTCTTGACCTTTTCTCGAACAAAGTGGCCGTCAACCTCAATTTACTTGGTCCTCTCATGAAGGGCAGGATTAGATGTAGTGTGAATTGCAACTTGATTATCACAATGTACATCAAAGCTTATCTCTTCAAGGAAGGAGCGTACCAATCTCACACGTAGTGTGTACCATGACAAGATACTTTAGTTCTGCACTCGACCTTGCAACTACCGTTTGCTTTTTACTCTTCTATGTAACAAGATTACTGCCTAGGAAAATACAATAATCAGTAGCGGATCTCCTGTCGGATTGTCCCTCTGCTTCTAAATCAATAAATACCTCTACATGTAAATGATCATTAGCTCGATAAATAGACCATGCTCTAGATGAGTCTTGAGGTACTTCACGATGTTGAGAACTTCTTCTTAATAAGAAAGTTGAGGTGTAGACATAAACTGATTGCAAATGAAATATCAAGACGTGTGAGGGTAAGATAATTCAACTTACCAATCAAATTGAGGATACTCGTCTTGATTAAGAAGCAACTCTCCTTGATAAACACATAGTTTGATGGTGGGATCCATTGGAGTATCCATGGGTTTTGATCCCAATAAGCCTATGTCTAAAATATCCAAAACATACTTGCGTTGAGTCTAACTAATCCATCCTTTGATTGGGCTACCTCAATACCTAGGAAATATCACAGTCTGCCCAAATCCGTTGTTGTTCTAGGAACCCATTTAGCTCGTTAATGCCTTGTTGATCATTATCTGGGCGAATGACATCATCCATGTAAACAATAAGTGCTATTTTTCCTCGGTCAGATGTGAGAGAAAATACAAAATAATCTGACTGACAATGACGCATGCCAAATTGGAAGACAACATTATTGAACTTGCCAAACAAGCTCTAGAGACTATTTGAGCTCATAAAGTGTTTTCCGAAGGCGACACAATGAGTACACTCCTGAGCAACAAATCGAGGTGATTGTTCTATATAGACCTTAGGCAAATCACCATGCAAAAAGGCATGAGCTGAGATAAAATTAACTGAGATTGGCAGCCATAGTTATGTAAGGCGAAAGGCACACCGAGGTACAAAGGTCTCTTTGGGTCTAGGTGCGAGGTGCGGATCTTATTTAAGTGAGACACACCTAGATGATAGAAGATAACAGAAATAGCACGCACCATACATGAAATGGCAAACACGAAGGCAATGAATTTGAGAGACTATAAATGATCATAAAAACATCCAACAAATGTCAAATAGTCAACAACACTTGCATAAATGAGAAGTAAAACGTCAAATCCGACAAAATACTAGTTGAAATAAAACTAAACATTCATCCTAAGGAGTAGGAACGATGTTCTTATCATCCTCAAAATCAATATATATGTATATATTGCCTATTATATTGCTGCATGTATATACATTATGTTGTTCTAATTACATATATAAATCCGACAAAATACTAGTTGAAATAAAACTAAACATTCATCCTAACGAGTAGGAACGATTTTCTTATCATCCTCAAAATCAATATATATGTATATATTGCCTATTATATTGCTGCATGTATATACATTATGTTGTTCTAATTACATATATACTATATATATGTGTTGTATCCATACATACATACACTATATGTCAATTTATAAACATAAGCCGTATTGTATTTAGTCTTATCTTTATATATATATATATATTCGATCTATACATATACATATTTAATCCATAGGCGACGATGTTTGATCTATACGAGGCTATATACGTAATCAGTCTATCTATATATAGGTGAAGTGCAAACAGTAACCATAGCATGAGGAAGAAGAAGGAAGAAGAGAGGTACCTCCGTGTCATAGAAGTCGAACAACAACAGGAGAGGCGAATTAGAAGATAGCGCGCACCTTGCTTCAACTTTTACAACTATGTTGGGAGCAGGAGAAATAATGAGGCGAACAAAACAAAAAATGTCTCAACATAGTCAACACCACAAGTTTGAGCAACAAGGCGAGCTTTCTACCACTCAAGTGACCCATCGGAGTGATATTTGACAGTGAATACCTTGCGTCATCCGACCATGGTTTTTCCTGAGGGAAAAGTAACCAACGCGCAAGTTCCATTCTGATGAAGAGCAGACATCTCATTCTCCATGGTTGTGTATTATTCAGAAATGGACAAAGCCTCCTAAACAGTGTTAGGAACAAGGATGTAAGAAGGAGAAGCAACAAAGGCATGAAAAGAGGAATATAGGTGATCATAAGAAACATACTGAGCAATGGGATGAGAAGTACAAGTATCTTTGTGAAGCGCAACAAGAAGAGAGTCAGGCGAGGCATGTGAATTTGGCGACGGAGAAGAAGACGGAGCAGTAGGCTGAGGTGGAGCAGGCGGCACTTTGGAATGGAGAAAATACTCCAATGGTGGCATGAGACACGGTGGAACAGAAGGCCGAGGGTACTAGAGTGAGCGTACAGGGACATAGATCAGTAGGTGCAGGACAAGTGGTAAAGTCTCACTCAAGGTGACATCGACGCAGACAAAGTGATGACGTAGAAAATAGGAGTAACACTTGTATCCCTGTTGTGTGGGGGAATACCCTGAAACACGCATTTGAATGATTGGGGATCAAGTTTGTTCCAACCCGAATCAAGAGCATGGACATGACACCAGCACCCAAATACCTTAACCAGTAAGGATTGAAGGGTACGGTTAGGACACCTCACACTATAAGTTATGTGGTCCCCATATGACTGTAGTGGACATTCGGATTACAAGGTAACCAACCGTAAGAAATGCATTATTCTAAAAAGATTTGGGCACTTGCATTTGAAATAATAAAGCCTTGGTGACCTTTAACAAGTGGCGCAACTTGCATCCAGTAATTCTATTTTGTTGTGGGGTTCGAGCACACGAGGACTAATGAATAATACCATGGTCATCAAAAAATATGGATAAAGTATCACGAAAATATTCTCGAGCATTATCAGAACAAAAAAAATGCAAATCTAAGCAGCAAATTGAGTTTTTATTTTCAGATAAAATGATTTAAAAATTAAGTACAACTCGGGCCGTTCTTTCATAAGATAAGTGACACAAGGATAATCATCCACAAAAATGACAAATACTGAAAATCAAAGCGTGATGGAACATGCATAGGACCCCAAATATCATAATCAACTAAGCGAAAGGGATCTCGACACACAACTTTCTAACCTAGGGGTAAAGGAGACGCAGTGACATTTACTAAAATCACACACTTCACAACGAAAAACCTAAACTTAACCACAAGATGGGACCATCCATTTAAGATTTTGTGTAGACATATGACAAGGTAGAGTGAAACAGAGGACTGAAGAGCAACTGAGTGTGGGTTGTTGTCATCACAAGAGTGATACAGAACCACAACGCTCAGCTCCACCATCAATTTTTCTTTTTGTATTGAGATCTTGAAAAACACAACAATTAGGGAAAAATGTGACTGAGCAATTCAAGACTAGTAATTTTATTAACAGACATTAGGCTAAAGGGAAAACGAGGAACATGTAAAACAAGTCTGACAAAACTAATGAACTTAAAGTGACGGAACCCAATCCAGCAACATTAGAAGTATGGCGACTAGACAAAACAGTAGAGACACTTGTTATATGGTCAAATGCGCCATAATCAATAACTCAAGGGGAAGGAAGGGCAAGGTAGACAAGAAATTGACATTTTTGAGCAATCTTAGCAGTAGAAGATGAGGATATTTGAGGTGGTTGTGTGGAGACTAGGCGATGATACGTATCCTCTAAAATAGTAACCACATGAGGTCCTGGGATAGAAGAACTGGGAGCTCATAGTTATCATCCTCCGAAGCTGTAACGTGTTATGCAGATGGGCCTCCAGAAAGATCCCAACAATACTCAATATTATGGTTTTTAGCATTGTAGTGAGTGCAATGGCAAGTCCCATGATTTTGGCCATGACCACCACCTCCTCGATCAGAATCCTAACAAGAACCATGACTGCCACGGCCAAAGCCACCTTGGCTACCTCCCCATGGCAGGATTAGAACCACTAGACAAATAAACACTAGAAAATAGTGGCTAAAGTAGAGCTATCAGATGGCACACCAGAAGCTGAAACAGTGTCAGAGACAAAAGCGTTACGAAGATGGCTAAAAGCCTCACAGAGAGAAGGCAAGTCCCTAGAGCGAATGGAGAAAAATTTATTGATAAATTTTGTCTATCATCTTTATAAATAGCTTTTGTTATATAGAATCTAAGAAGCATGACCACTTCTACCCAATAGCCATCCACCTCCTCCTCATGTGGCGCAGCCATGGTTCACCTCACATGCCTCTTTCTTCCCAACCTTTAACGGTTTGTCAACTGCTCGGCCTCCACTGAAATTTGTTGTGACAGTCAGATCAAAATTGCTCCTTACTCTGTACTCCTTACTTCATGCTCCTCTAACCTTTATTCTTTCCCATTTAAGTTTGCCAAGCCTCTGTACCCTCATAAACCCCTGGAAACTCTCCCCAATAACCTCCAGTCGTTCTAAAATTCGAAGGCCCATTTCTTTGGACAGATTTGAGCATCGGGTTGTGCAATAAATACAGAGGGACTACACATTTCCTCTCTAGTTGAAATTTTTGGGGTCAGGTATTAAGTATCCATAAGATGTGAAACCCACAAGACGGGATATTACACATTCCATCACTATTTGTCCAACAGGATTGTATATGGCTTGTTTATTAGTCTAGTCAAACAAACGGGTCCTAATATCCCAATGGTGGACAGGCAACCGCACAATCCTAATTTGAAACTAAGGCTAGTTTGAGATTTGCAACTTCCCGCTGGGGCCAACAAGTAACAATTGGTGGCTTCCTGCTGACTGCTCATTCTTGACTTTAAAACCTGTTATGCGTCATCCTGTGAAGGAAAGACATAGTTAGGAAGCAGTTAGCACAACTATAGTGCAGCACCTCAAATCCATTTGGGACACTCCATAACTGATTTGCTCTTGTTTAGGCCACCCTAGCCTCCACTACTTGATTTTGTACGCCCCGCACTAGCAGAAATCAACTGCCCTATGTAATTAGCCTAGTAATTGGGGTGACTGGGTCAAAGAGGGAAACATCATTGCCAGCACAAAAGATTTGTTGTGAGCCTCCCTACTGTTGGCCGCTGTGGAGCTCATGTAGAACTACCATGGAGCTCATTCTTCCATCTGCGAAATCTGATCCCAGGATGTAGTTCTGTTCATGTCTACCTGTTGATACAACTGCCACTTGGACACAGCGACCTCTGTTAAACCATCTTCGGCAATCCTCAGGGGCTTCCTCGTCAGCCTCCCAGTAAGCTCAACTTACCTTGCCTCAGCAGCGTGCCACCCAGTAAGCTCAACTTACCTTGCCTCTGTGGTGCCTCCCTCATCTTGCCATTTATAATTCGGGTACTGTGGCAGAACAACGAGGGCCTCTTCCTCTCTTTGCCATCGACAAAACTTCTCCCGTAAGAATTTTTCCCTAATTGAATAATCTTCCTCCCATTCGAGATTCAACTCCCTCCTCAGGGCATAGAAAATGATTGTACTTTTTGGTTAGAGAAAAATATAACTCATTTGTATTGTAGAAAACGATAACAGTGAAAATTTTATGTGTACTAACGAAAATCTAGTTTTCTTTGTTGTTTTCTGATTCTTGTTTTTTTTTTCATTTGGGAATCGCAGTTAGGTTTGTCTGTATCATGTGCGTCAATTGCTTGTGTTCATATTGTGCTTCATAGCATTGAATATCACCTTTCTCATCAGGAGAAGGATTTCTGAAATCTTAAACGAAAAGTTTCCTAAGCTACTAAAGACTCAATGACTTCCAAGTTCCAAACAAGCGTGGTATAACTCCTTACCGAGCAACTTGAGTAACCTGAGCAGAAAATGAATAAACTACAAAATATTCGAGATTTGTGCAAGTGCCCTAGTTTACATTGATCTGGACCGCCATGAATTTAATTGAATTCCCCTCCTGAGCTACTTTTTTAGATTTGACTATCTTAAAATTATTAAAAGAAAGTCCATCACAGAATTACAGATGAATCTACAAAAAGAACTTAATTGTGTAAATTGAAAACTCTATTGACTCTGCTATCTAATAAATTCTATCTACTATTGAATTTGAACCAATGACTCCTGCAGTATCAAAGCAATACTCTAATCACTGAGGTAAGTAGGTCATTTCTCATCCCAAAGAGGGGAAAGCATTTCAATGGGAGCCGTACTTCCCTCTTTGCGACCTCATTACATCAATTCAAGCACAAATCCATTTCTTAGTAACCGGGTGGAGGGCCCAACAAGCGGACATGACCCGCCTGACTGAAAGCATTCCTTTAGTAGCTAAATGATGATGAGCCATATTAGTCAGCCATAAACTTTGCGTTTATGGATGGAATCCCCGGAGAAGGGTAAAATAGCAATTCATTTTTAACAATTTGAAATCAAAATAGTGTCATTTTGAAATTCCATTGGATTCTAGTGGAATTTCAATTCTAGTGGAATTATCCAACTGTGTAGTTAAAACTGTCTCACTTTAATCAACGCCATAAAAACAGTACGTGTCTTGTGAAACTATGCTGGGACTTATCGGTCAATGAGTGGTCTCACGTGGCCTTTTCCATTTCCCCCCCTTTTTTAAATTTCTTTTCATGCATAGCCTGTACCCCATCAAAGGCGCACACATCTATTAACTCTCTCTATCCATGCGTGTGTTCATGTGAATGGACATTCATACAACAAATGAACTTGTTTTTTCAATCTATCCTTAACTTGAATGAGCTTGGGTGCATTTTTTTTGATAATATCTTGTGTCAATCACTAAGTGTATCATTGAAGTGGAGAAAAGTCTCAAAGAGTGGGTCTTTCTCTTTATAAATAGGTTGTAGTACAAGGCTATAACCTAGTGTGACTTTGAATGGAAAAGGCGGAAGCATTATAGCATCTTACAGCTACTGATGCCTAATTGGTACTCTTTTCATACCTATACATCACAAACCTCTGACTGCAAATGTCTGTTGTATCGCGTCATAAATTTCGATATAAATGCTTAATTAATAAAGATGTTCTCTGAGTGTAGGTCATTCTGATTTTGGTTTTGTTCCCCCAACTCTTTTCATTTTCACATTTGTTCTTTTTCATTTGCCAAGAGTACTCTCTTTTATTTTTATACATGCTCTGGTTTACTGCTGTGACTGATCAGTGACTTCTTCAACAGGTTGATTCGCTGCTATGCTTGGATTGCTACCACAACGGAAGATTTGTGATCGGTCATTCGAGTATAGACTTTATAAGGGTTGACACTACAAAAGATTACAGTGATATGGACGGAGAAAGTTGGACTAATCAGGAAACTCTTGTGCTGCTTGAAGCAATGGAAATCTACAATGAAAACTGGAATGAGATAGCTGAGCATGTTGGTACCAAGTCAAAAGCACAGTGCATCCTTCATTTTATCCGTCTTCCAATTGAGGAAGGCCCACTGGAAAACATTGAAGTTCCAAGAATGCCCCTCTCTTCAAATTTGTCAAACAGAGATGATTCTGGACGACCACATTCAAGTTCAAATGGGGATGCAGCAGGTATAATTATGCACTTATAGTTCGTTATCGAATTGATGTTGATGGGATTGTAACTTTCTGTATTTGCTCTTTCCATTATTTCTATAGGATTCTGTCTTCAAGACCCTGATTCTGAGAGTAGGCTTCCTTTTGCAAAATCTTCTAATCCTGTTATGGCCCTGGTAGGTGGATTTTCTAAATCCTAAGCTTTATGTGGTTATTTTATAATTTCAGTCCTAGCATTAAGTATATCTATCTTCTTCCTTCTGTATCGGACTCGGTTTCCTGTACCTTGGTTCTTCTGTATCTTTTGAAACCTGTTTGGAAAAGGTTTCTACGTGATGCTGATCGTTATTATATTCTATTGATCTTCTGAATATTTTATCACCAACAATGTCGGTAGTGATTCAGACCCTTTTCTCTTTCTATGTGTGCATTTGACGACTTCACCATTTACTGTACGAAAAGGTAACCTGTTCATGCCCTTTTTTTCGCTCTCTGTTATGAAATTCCTGCATTTCAAATCTCTTTGAGTTGTCCACTTGTGGTTGTGAAAGTAGTCGTCTTTATCTGTAGTATTTATCTTATAGTTAGTATTCATCTTTTCTGTAGTTTTATCTTTTAGTTCTCTTTTTATTTTATTTTAATGTAGTCTATATAATACACATTGTATCCATTATTCAGTGGCATCAAATGAAATAAAATAGCACTATCCGTTTCATCAACAACCTTATTGTCAGTAAGATTAGCACATTGGAGAACATCGGTTGCATATTTAGTCTGGTATAAAAGATAACCCTCAAGAGACAAAGCCACCTCCTCGATACCTAGAAAATAGTGAAGAGATCCTAAACCCTTCATCTCAAACTCGTGAAATAGGTAGGACTTAACCTTACTAATGGTTGTAGAATTAGAACCTGTGATGATCATATCATTCACATATAACAGAAGAAGCAACTTGTAGAAGAACGACGAATAAATAGAGCAAAGTCATGTGGACTACATTGAAAATCAATCTGTAGAGCGACAGAATGAAACCGCTCATACCAAGCACGCGGAGATTGTTTGAGAACATAAAGTGCACGACGAAGATGACAAACAAGCCCAGAAGTATAAGAAAGTCTTGGAGGGGGCGGAAGGTATATCGACTTCTTCAGACAAATATCAATTAAGAAATGCATTCTTAACATCCAACTAAAAGAGAGGCCACTAGTGCACGAGAACCACAGATATCAAAGTGCAAATGGTGGTCATCTTAGCAACAGGAGCGGAAGGCTTTTCGTAATCAATCTCATATTCTTGAGCAAACCCCTTAGCCCATAAGCGAGCTTTATATCGTTTCAAAGAGTCATCAGAATGAATTTTGATTTTGTAGACCCATTTGTAGCCAATGGAAATTTTACCAAAGGTGATTTGACAAGGGTACTCGAAATATTTAATACTAGATGTATAACGAGTCTATGTAAAGGTGCATATGAAGTTCAATGTTCAAAAAATCGGGATAATCGGCATAATTGGTAGTGGGCTACCCAATGATGCGATTACACCCAAATCGCCTAAGAAAATCGTTTGGTCACCTAATAGGAGTCTAGGCGCCGACTAATCGAGTAATCTCCGACTAATCGAACCGCTACCCACTGATGTGACTACTCCCAAATCGCATAGGAAAATCATTTGCTCACCTAATCGGGGTCTAGGCGCTGACTGATCGGTTAATACTATTTGAGATTTTATGTGTAATGTGTGACTTATTTTCATTTTGTTTGGAACCTTAAACTTTGTAGGAATATTTATTAAAAAAGAAAAAAATCCGACTAATCCTCCTAGGCCGATTAATCTCCGATTACTAGGCCTAGGTGCTAGAAGGTCCCCCACCCCCCGACTAGCGCCTAGCGATTTTTAGAACCTTGATGAAGTTATGTCTGGTCAATGTCAGAGACGTCATATCTGACTTGGCTACTTGTGTTTGTGTTGGGAAACTATAGAGTAATATTAGAAGGCATGGGTCCAATTGATAGTCTCATTACAAAATGCTGATAACTATAAACATTAGAATTTATGATCATACTCTGTTGTGTTGAAAATTGCTAAATTTCCTGGATATTAGTTTGTCTTTTGAGCTTAGGCACTCTTAGCTTACTGAGCCCAGCTATATTGATTAGTTGCTTTATTTTGCTTTGCAATTATCTATTTTCAAATGTCTTAAATCTTTCTTCAGTCTTGTTATTTTTGATCCTATTAAAGAATTCCAGTTCTATTTTTAAATTTTTTTTGTCTGGAATTGGTGAACGTAAACACCAGCTTGAGGTGACGGTTTCCCTTATTTTTGCCTATTGTGTAAATCGATCATTTTTGTTAATGTCCTAGACAGATGTTCTTTGGCCTTTCACTCTATTTGACTCCTGCAGAACTAAATGTTGGAAATTTTCACTAGGTTTCCTTTTTGGCCTGTGCCGTGGGACCTCGAGTTGCTGCAGCATGTGCCCATGGGGCCTTGGCTGTACTTTCTGAGGATTCTCAGAGGGCTTCTGGGCGGATGGAAGCACCTGGACTGGGTACTAGGTGACTTTCTTTATCACTTATTTCCATAAACATTTATGGCACACTCCATTCAGCGTTTGTGTATCATAGTCACTTCCTAGGCAATGAAGCACATAGGAGAAGGATTTCAGAGGCAAGGTTTAAACCTTTTTTTACCATTACAGTTTTAAGCCATTGTGTTCTGCAAATAAGTTATTTTTAAAACACAATGTTTTTGTGATGCCATTTTCTGTGGGGAAATTTTCAAATCGATTAGGCAGTATGAGAAAATCTCATTGTCACAACTCACTAGAAGCTTCTTACAAGCTTTTGGATTGGAAAGGATGCTATTATGTAGAAAATAAATTTATGAGTGGTTTTATTTGACTGAAGGATGGATTTGGACCCTACACATATTAGTGAAAGCAGCTCTCATGGGGAAAATACGAACGCAAGTCAAAGAAAAGGTAGAACCCCCACTTTGTTCACTTGGTCTAAACTATTTCCTTCCTAATGGTTCCAATATTTTAATTTTCAGAAGATAACTCTGAAGTACATGGTCAGTTTACTCAGAATGGTGTGGCTGCTTCATTATCTGATGGAAAGGTGAGATCTGCTGCCAAAGCTGGTCTTGCTGCTGCTGCAACAAAGGCAAAACTGTTTGCAGATCACGAAGAGCGTGAAATTCAAAGGCTATCTGCTAATATCATAAATCATCAGGTATGTATTAGGATATTCTTAATCTGTGAAGACCTTAAATTTATTGCCTTATGCTGCTTAAAAACTTGAAGGTTTAAAATAAATAGTCGCTTGTTTTTAATTTCATGGCTATTTACCTTTTACTTATAAAAAAATTGCATTGGAAACACAATGTTCTAAAAAATGCTAGGCTAGTCGGTTGGAAGAGTGGTATCTAATCTGCACCTAGAGATTAGTGGGTTTTTTCATTATGTTTAAAAATACCTCCTTCCTTCCCCAGAGGTTTGAGTAATAAAAATACAAGGCAAAGAATAAATGTATTAAGGCTACATGTTTGTATAAATATATGTATTATGTGTCACAACACATAAGTAGATGAATATATCACAGAAATACAAATTACTACTTCAAAATTACACTTTAAACCCTACAGTTTTTGAAATATTTTGAATTTAACCCCAATTTTTTTTAAAATATTTAAAATCTCTCCACAGCAACTAGTCGCTACTGCGTCCCGAATAATTCAAAAATGCCTAGACTATCGAGTCATGGTGGTTGGCTCTGCATGGGGCCTAGGGGCTACCTAGGCCGCCGCATAGGCTGACTTCAGAATTTATTTGCAGTGTTAGGTTTCTAGTGCTGTGGCAAATTGGCACGTTGCTAGGTTTCCAATGTTCTTGCAACTTCAATGGTTGTAGTGTTGTGTTCTTTATTTAAACTTCTGGCTAAAGCTGATGTTTGCCTTCAATGTGGGAAGCCTACAGGTTGGGGAGGCTGCAACTGCCTTGTCCAACATAAAAGGGTGTCACATGTAACCTAATTTTTGATACAGGTCAAAATTGTTTTATGCAGTCTTATGTCTTTCCTTCTTAGTTTTCCTTTCTTGTCCCGTTATATTAGATGGTCAATTTTCTCCATGCAAACTGGTCCCCTTACTGCATGGGCTTTTGGTTCACAAGGTTCAATGAATTGGCCCAAGGAGGTCTAGGACTAGATGTGATTGGAAGGTGGGGAAGGGAATAGTCCACTGTTTCTTCCTTTTGCTCTCCTTTCAATTTTTTCCACCACTCTATAGGTCATCTTTGTCAGAGATTAAACGTTAGTTTGACAGGAGATATATGAAAAGTTTATGGATTTCATTTCCTATAGTAGATTGTTTTGAAATCCACCTATTTGAATGGAGTATTAAAAAAAAATTTTCCTGTGCAACTCTCATTACCAACTTTTTATTATGTAAATTCACGTCCCATTCACTAGTTGAGATATTTTCCTCTAACCATGTATGATGACTTCGTGTCTGGTTGTTGTAATAGTAATGTGACTTTAGATGCGGGGCCCTACAATTGATCGAGTCTATGACTCTTGCTAGAGCATCCAATTCAAAATCAATTGACAATGAGTGGAGAGGCTCCCCAATGCTCATATACTAGTGTTGGAGGTGATAATTAATACTCCCTTGCACGTGACAAGTAAACAAAGGATCTAGAACATAGGGACAATAACGAAACAAGATGCACTTAAGTCAAAACAACAGGGAAATCAATTAAGAGTCTTGTCTAAAAGCCTTCGAAAGCCTAGCTTCGATGCTGTGTTGAAGCATCAGACTCAAACTAATTTACAATAAGTGGAGAGGCCGCCCATGCTCATATGCTAGTGTTAGAGGCGATAATTATTGATGTTGGTATATGTTTTAACAATTTGATAGTCATTGGACCTGAACTCTTGTAGGCAGGGCGTGTTGTTTGTAAAATTGGTTCAAGTACTTGGTTGTCTTTTTTGTCAATTGTTGTACACTTTAATTTAGTTTTGTGAAGGTTCAAGCCTTTCCTCGAGAGGTCCCAGTGATGAAATTGTTACTAAGGTTAATGCTACAGAATTTGGACGAATGAGGTGTCTAGGGATACTTTAGAACTAGAGATTTCAGTGTAAATGCATGCCAAGTGGATCTTAGTCTTTGTAAACGTCTCCTTTCAACCCATTTTCATTGATCAAACTTGTTTATTTGAAATGTTGGCTTTCATCGTCTTTTAGTACTTTGGAAATACTTGTTAAGGATATGAAATGGGTCTCCATCTGATTTCCAAGGAGGAAGGAGCCGATAGGCTTTAAGAGAGAACGAGTTTAGCCATCTCTTTTGTGTATTATCTGTAAAAGGATGAGTTATTACGTAAATTAACTTTTGTACTTTTGTACTTTTTTTGAGTATCTGGATAGGCCATGGTTGAGCTAGGAACTAGTTGATGTACTTATTCAAGTTGTATGTTGTAAACTTTTATAAGTTATATGTTGTGTATGGAGTTTCATGTCATGGGGGTTATGTTGTTAATTATGTTTCATGCTTTCGCAGACTCTGATTTACCTTCAAGGTTTATATTTGGATAGCAAGTGATAAATCCCTAAATTGTATGAGTTAGACTCACTTGCAGATCATTAATCCTCCCTACATTAGGATTGATTGTGACAAAAACTGAAAATAGAAAAAAAAAATAGAGTAGACAACGATATACACTTGTTTATACAAACATAAACGTATACCTACAGAGAGATTGTGCAAGTAGACAATAGTGTTGAGCTTGCAATTGGAGTTTGGTATTGAAAATCGACGAATTACTCAAGGGAATGGGTCCATGTGTTGTCCTTCTTTATATCTTCTTACTCTCTTTCTTTGTGGAGTTTGTGGGTTCTTGGAATGATGTGTTTTAAGAATTAGGACCTTAAAGTGTTATCGACTGGTCCAAAATTCCCAACATCAATATGCAATTTTATGTAATTGGTACAAAATTCCCAATACTGACAAGTTACGACTTTCTGTTGTGTTTGAAACATTTTTCCATGTGCTAGTGTGCGAGGTTAGCTAGATGATTAAACTTGTGTTTGTCGTTTTTTTTTTTTGCATAGGATATAATACTAAAACTAGTAAAACCAATATTAACAAACATATCTCGATCGTATGCGTATCCTACTTTTTTCTAATTTTGATGTATCCTCGTATCTGTATTGTGTCTTATTCATATGTCGTATCCGTAACCGTGCTTGATAGACTCAGACCTATGGTGTCAATTATTTGGAGACCTTTCCTCCCGTTGCTTGACTTAATTTTGTTCTTTTTCTTCTCAGTTGTTGTTAGTCTCTCTTGGCCTTTGTATCAGCTTGATATTAAAATTTTGTTTCCCCCATGGTGATCTTTGCTAGGAAGTGTATATGGTTCAGCCTTCTGGCTATATGGTTCCTCGTAGTGAACGTCTTGTTTGTTGTTTTTACAAGGCGTTATATTGTCTCAAGCAGTCTCCTTGTGCATGTTTTCATAGGTTAACTCCGTTGCGCCTGCCAGTGGATTTTACCGTTGTTCTGCCGATCATTCGGTGCTCCGACACTCTTTCACTGGCAGCATTGTGTTGGCTGTCTATGTTGATGGTATCAACATTTATGGTGATGACTCTGAGACTGGTCTCCTTGGTGCTTGGCCCGTTGATACTTCTCTGGACTCCACTGTTAAGCTTGATAGTTGATACTGAACAAGGAGAACCCTTTCATGATGTTGGTCGTTATCGGCGTCTTGTTTCAAAGTTGATTTATCTCAGCGTTACTCATTCTAAAATTACTTATTGCGGTTGTAAGCCTATGCATGCTCCTCGTCACCCGCATTTTTGGGGCGTTCATTGTATCTTGCGTTATTTAAAAAGTGCCCTTCATCATGGCTTGCTATATCGGCCTTCTACTTCTTGATGGTGACGGGCTTTAGTGATGTAGATTGGGCAGGTAGTCGATCTGATAGGGCGTTCTACCTCTGGCTATTGTATCTTTGTTGGCGGTAATCTTGTTACTTGGCCTAGGAAAAAACACGTCATTGCTCCCTCTAGTGCTGAGGCAGGATATTGTGCTATGGCTTATACCTGCCTCTGAGATGTTGTGTGTCCATTCTCTTCTGGTGGACTTCGACATCGTTATTCCTAGGAGCCTTCTCCTATGCAGATGCTTTGTGATAATCAGGCTGCCATCTTCATTGCTAGTAACCTTGTTTTCCATAAGCATACTAAGCATATCAAGGCCGACTGCCATTTTATTCGCGATTAGATGATGCAGATGCGCATTTTACTCCGTATATTTGCTCCATGGATCAGTTGGAGATCTGCTTACCAAGCTGTTAGCTCGTTCTCCTTTTCGACAGTTGCTTTTCAAGCTGGGCTTGTTTGATCTCTATGCTCCAGCTTGAGGGGAGGTTTAGAGTGTGATATTTTTTCTATAGTTATTACTTCTGTCTTAGACTCTTTGTGATTAGCCAGGGTATTGTGTTCATTATCTGTTTTGGGACATGATAATATAAATACATGCGCTGGTAGAGGGCTGAACCAAGCTTCTACTTTACGTATTTGTTCTTTCTCTCTCCTTTCTTTTCCTATTCCTCTCTCAAACCCGTAAATTCATATTTCACTCAACTGTTGGGAATGCAATTCTTTCGTGATGGGAGCAGGTTTCTAAGAAATCCTGATTCGGAAATGCGGGAGTGAGGTTTTTGGGGCTGATTTGCCCCCTTTATTGGGGATCCCGTATCTAAGTTACCTACGCAATCTTAGTCCAAAGAACGGCATTCCTGATATGCTGTTCGATACTCCCTCACGCCTCATTTTGTTTGTCTATCTTTCTACTTTGAGATGCCCCAAAAAGATTGTCCGCTTTGAGAAGCGAAAGAATAAAGTTTGCAAGTTTTCAAATGTTCCCATGAAATAAGCATTACTAATGTATTTGGAAGTGAGAAATAAATGTCAATTGTTGGATTGGATTCCTTTAAGTTTGGATTTTACTACATCAGCTGCATGTAGAGTTGTTATTGCTCAGAGGGACAAACAAACTTGGAGCGGAGGGAGTATTAGTCCAGGATGATGAGGGTTCTATTAGATTTTGCCAAGGCAATTTACAGATATTATTATTGACTTCAATAGTCTTTGAAAGCTTATGGTGTAATGCTTTTTAACAATTTGTTCAAGCTTTGTTTTACTCAGGGAATGTTGCCTCCGGCTTATAGGGAATACCAACAGATTGTCATCTAAATTCATGGTCTAATCTAACGTTGTTGTGGTGATATCTTTCTCTGAATTGTGCATAATTTGTTGACGATTACCTTTTTACTCGGTGAATGTTGTCATTAGAAGCAGCTATTTCATTCATAGTTCATTTGGTTCTGATTGGTTGCCCACAGTTCCATATACTGCACTGTTCTCAATATTCTCTAAGTTTGTGTAGAAATATCTTAATAGCGCATTTGCTCCTTCCCAGGGTAAATGACTTATATTTGACAATTTTTTTTCTGCGCCTTTCTGGTTCTCTGTTTAATACAGTTGAAGAGACTAGAACTCAAGCTGAAGCAATTTGCAGAGGTGGAAACACTGTTAATGAAAGAATGTGAACAAGTTGAAAGGGCTAGGCAGAGGATTGCTGCTGAGCGCACCCGCATGATATCAGCTCAGATTGGGCCTGCCGGAGTGTCTTCGTCGGTGGACTTACCAGGAGTGGGTCCTTCCATGGTGAACAACACTACGAACAACAGGCAACCAATCATCACTAGTTCACCATCACAGCCATTCATATCTGGTTTTGGAAGTAACCAACAGATGCATCCCCAGTTCATGGCACGACAACAAATGTATGGACTTGGGCCTCGTTTGCCCCTTTCAGCTTTACACACGTCCACATCAACGGCTCCTAATGTCATGTTCAACGCTGTAGCGAGTTCTCAGCCTTCTTCTCTCAGTCATCCCATGCTGAAGAATGTATCAGGGGCAAGCTCTGGTCTAGGTTGAAAATTAAGTAATTCGGTAATCGACTCTTCTCACTTTCTGTTGTTTCATTAACTTATCTCCTTTACCACATGGAAAGGAAGTTGAGTTAATAGCTGGAGGAAGTCACTCATAGCGGAATGGATATGGCTAAGGATGCAGGAGATAAGAAGAGATGCGTAATTAATTGGTTAGTTGATGTCATATTCTCTTAATTGTACTCTAGACATTTAATTGTAAAGATGAGGAAGTTCTTGATTAGGATGTTTACAATATTGCCAGCTATTGTACAGTAATGCAAGGGGGGGAACTAGAGGATTTGAGATCCATTTCCTGATTTTGTGGTGTTCGTTGATAACCAAAAAATCAATTGTTGTTAGACCTGGGGCTGCCATGGGTACGGTGGTGCTGTACCGTAGCACGCACATTAGTGAAACTGCTTGTATCGAGCGCGATCACGAAGGGACAGAAGGTACTGGATTTGTAGTCTACCATACGTTTTCCAATTTCAATCAGAGAAAACTATAAACCTGGTTGGCTGAAGTCTTTTTGCCTTGAGGAGGTCGAGGCTCCATTCAGTTCATCGTTCATCTCCTCAACTGATTTTTACAGATAAAATACACTAAACATGTTTTTGAAATTATACTGTGCTCTCCCGCTTTTGCTGATAATGTTGTCTGACCCTTCTCTTATGGATGACCGCTGTTTCTAAATTGATATATTTTTCTACTACTTTCAGAGAGTCAAATAAGAAAAGTAATAAAGTTTGATAGAGAGTTGAAAATTTACCTGAAGAACTAGAAAAATTGGAGCATCTTTATCTAAAAAAAAAAAAGTTATACATGTATTATATTTTTAGAGAGTTTTTCCGATAAAAAAAAAAATTCTTTAGAGAGTTTTGGTTCAAGTTGTTTTATTTTTTTTGTTTATTCTCATGAATACTAATTTAAAAAGTACAAATTTTGATCCTGAGTTGAAGAAAACAAAACTAAAAATAAATTGCATCGTTTTGTTAGTCGTCGGTTCATTATTTGTAAAAAATAATATACTTTTTTACTGTTAATTTTTTTTTTTAATGTTTTTGATTCGTCTAAGTGAGGAAAGTAGGAAAAAAAATTAAACAAAAAGCACTAGACAGTACAATAGTATATATGAAATTTCTTACTTTGGATATGAGTTTTTTTATATTGATCACTAATTTTTTTTTTTGTATAGTTGTTAAATACTTATGAAGAAGGAAGGTCCTATTATTATTGGTTGATTTTGATTTATATTTAAGGACTTTTTGGACTAAAAAATAATGGTTTCGGCATAAATTAACAATGAAGGAGAATCGTGTCAATAATTTTAAAAATAGAGGAGTTTAGAGTATTTTTCAAACTACACAAAGGACCAGTCTATTTCTTCAAAACTTTATGTTGGTGGAATTTATCCAACGAAATATAATTTGCAGGTGCAAAATAGATATAATTAAAGGTCGACAAAACACGATACATGTACAAATCAAGCATAATCCAATAAGCAAAAAAAACTTTTGATTTTTCTATTGTACTTTTATTATCCCATGATAATAATGTTAAAATAAACATCACATTAAATGACGTATATAAATTATGACAATAACATATGCACATATAGTCATTTTATTTCACGCAATCGATCCAATGTCATGAAGTTACTAAGCATTGTGAAACATAAACAAAAATCAATTGGCAAATGAATTTCTTTTAAGTTGATGTTACATAGTTATTGTTTTTTTTTAACCCGCAATGTTATATGCCATGTGGTGGTGAGTTTTTTTTTTTTTCTGGGGTGTACATAGTTCTCTACGAACATTAACCTTCAATTATTTTTTTTTTAAAATTAAACATAACAGTTTTCTTCGAAATATTAAGGGCTTGAAGAGAAATCAATGATAGTTGAAAAAAAAAAAATACATGTGAAGGTGTTAACTTCCTAGTTTGTCCGACAATAAGAAGAAGACACATGGCACCACTCAATGAAGGTGTGCACACACGATTAAAGGGCACATGATACCAAAGTGATACTGTTTAGGCTTTTGAGGCAATTAATTAACTATTGAAGGATCTCATGTGTAGCGAATTCGAGGCGACAACATTTTGTGTACATCGCCGATACCCAACTACCATGCATTCCCTACGTATAGAGAGGAGGGACATGAAGAGACGTGATTCACAGATGCAAAGACATGGAGAAAATGGTTGAGCACAATAGTCATGATTAGCCCTACATCGAAGGAGAATGAATCCCTTCAAATTCGAACAGGAAATTCAGAAGTGAAGAAAGGTGCTAAGTATTAGAAATGGCCTATAAATAGGAGCAACAATCAAATAAGAAAGGATCTGGATACCCCCCTAATACTTACTTATTTTGTATACTTGTCTTTTTCTTTCAGTACTTAGTGTAGGCATAATAGTAGTCTTAGCCATAGTTGTACTTAGCCTTATTCGTAGTGTGTAATAGTAGGAGTAGCTAGTTGGCGTTAGTTTGAAGCAGGTTGGATTTTCTTGTAACACTTGTTCTAATATTTATTACTCGAAATCCCGTTTCACATTCTTATAACTGCTCATCTATATTTTTTCGTTTCGAGCCTCTATGTATCAATACTTAAGAAAAATCCTTTTAATTGGAGTAACAGAACAGATAACACAAACGTCTGGTAGTTGTTAGTTTCAATTGTCACATTAAAAGTTTTTTGAAAAGAATATTACAAGATTTTTTTGGCACGCTCGCACACAAATTTGGCCCTAGAAAATATTTGAGCTAACATATTTTTTGACACGCCCAATAGGACCTAAGTATTGAGTATGGTGAAAATTAGAAACCAAGGCACTGTACCTCCCTCTGATGTCGAGGTGAAAAATATTAGAGGGGCAAATCCAATAGATGATGCCTCCAATGATCACTTAGAAAGAAAATAATATGATGGTCAGAATGAACATGTTGGCCAAGTTCAAGCCGGAGGTCATGGACAACTTAGTAGAGTTCTATATGACTCAATAAGTCATAATGTGCAAGTTGGCCAAACCAGCACTGTTGGTTGAACCACATCGGGAAATGATGATGTGTTGAGCGATCCGATAAAATTGGATCTCTACAGTTCAATCACCAATTTTTGAACTCAATGAAGGAGATATTTACACCTTAAAGAGACCTATTGAGACATATGAAAGAATGGGTTCTAGTCATGAAACAAATTATTTCCAGCACATCATTTTCCAGAACTCAAACCCAGGGTAATCGAGGCACAATGCAGTCTCAACCCGGATTCCTTGAGATAGATTCTAAGGTGGGGTCGACTCATGTAGAGACATGCCAAATATAGGACAAGAATTATTTAGGCCTATAGGAATACCTCAATCTTGGTACGAGCCTTTAAGACCCAGGATGACTATGAAAATGCCTGCTAGTGAAGATGGAAGAATCCACTATGTCCAGATGACTTCTGTAGGACCTACTTAGGACCCAAGGAGTGAGATGGAGTAGAAATTCTCACATTTTCCTCTTAGAAACGATGAAGAAGATATTAGGCCAAATCCTCAACCAAGAAAAGTTGAGATAGGGTATGAGATGTTTACTAACACATAGTCTAGTGTTCCACCTATGGTATCACTCATACCATCCTCACAAACATATTTTGAGGTGCCACCTCTAGGGCTTTATCAGTCTTTTCAAGGGATGAAGTACCAAATTTTAGGGAACCACCACCGATGGCAGTACATATACCTTCACCTATGGTTGTGCTCATGGTTGCCTATGTTGCAGTACCAATGGCTGCAACAAATCAGGGAAACCCTAGTAATGCTTCTTTGGGAAAAGACCCTCAACTTCAAGACCAAGTATTATATCTCATACAAGAAGTGTGCAACCTATTAGCCCGGGGGGTCCAAACCCCAGTGTATAGTAACCCGGGGGGTCCAAACCCCAGTGTATAGTAAACTATACCCTGAATGGATCAATCGTCAGTCTAAGGGATTTAGCCTTATTTCATGAGGATCGAAGACAATCGACCTTAGAGCATGTGACTAGATTTACCGCACAATGTAGACAGTTAGCTAACAATGATTTCACGAAACGCAGGCTTTTCCCAAACTCATTGTCAGGAACAACCTTTGCTTGGTATGCAAGTTTAGGTCTGGTACAATCAGAAGTTGGCAACAAATGAAAAAAGCTTTTCATACTAAGTTCTTCAAAATAGAGCCAGAGGTGTCCATGGCTAATTTGGTCAGGCTAAGGTAAAAAACCTGATGAGTAAGTTGCTCAATATATTACCAGGTTCAAAAGAGCTAAAAACAGGCATAGAGTAACACTCCCTGAGGGCGAATTCATTTGACTAGCTCAGGATGGTCTAGAAAGGAAATTTCGAAAGAAGTTTGATTCCACAAAGTTGAAGGATTTGGTAGACTTAACTTATATAAAGTGTCCCGCTACGAGTCCCTACTCGAAGAGGAGTTTGATCAAAATAATTCATCATACACCACGTATTATAAAGATCCAAATTATAAAATCAATGTTGTTGCCAAGATCCCAGTGTCTGTGAGGTCTTGGTCAAGGAAGACACAACAATCAATTGACTATGTAAGAAGAAGGAGATTAAGAAAATATATTCTTTCGACATGTCTAAAGTAGGTGAAAGTTTTAAATTTTTTACTATCTAAAAGAGTCATTAGACTTTCCCTAGTCTCAAACTCCCCACTTTAGAAGAAAGAAAGAGAATGACATATTACATGGCATGATTCTTGGTCTTATTCAACTAAGAATTGTAATGTATTTTGTGACAAAATACAAGAGCAAATCAGAAAAGGAAGACTAAAGTTCCTAGAACGTTCTATAGAAATAGACATGAATCTATTTCCAAAGACTGAGGAAATTTCTGTTAACACAAGCGTGCCATTGTCATTGGTTGAACGAGTGCATAATGAGTTCTAAGGAAGAGAGTTCTAAGTCAGTATGAACACACCTAAATTCAAAAGGAAAAGGCATCAGAACATGCCTATAAGCCTGGTTGTAAAGACCAACTTATACGCTCATGTTGTTGTTGGAATCCAAGAGAAAAATCAAGCATTAAAAGAGCATCTCTCCGAATGCTTGAAGTCTCGTTCTTGGAGTTCTTGTGCACGGGATGCAGAGCAAACTGTTTGTTATTCAAGGACCTCGGTAGACGAGGAGAAAAGATTTTTTCGATCAAACTAAGAAAAGAGATATCCTTTGACAAACAACCCCTTAAAATTTAGGGCAAGTCTTATCATGAAGGAACTCCTAAGCCATGGGTATCTCACACGAGGGATGTCCATATAAGTCCAATGCCACCAACTCAAGGAGGGATTTTTCACCTTCGAAGAGCATTGATGCGGATAGAGACAAAGAGAGAAGCCCAAAAGAATTTACTCTTGTGAAGGGAGTACCAGATTGGTTTTTAAAGCAAATATACCAAAATTGTTCCAAGAATACATAATTATCTAAGGTAGGGACTAAAATATGTAAACACCCTCAATCATCCTTGAACCAATGGATGTTGCTTCAAAATCCAAAATACCTCAGATGGTCCTTTTGTTGTCCCGAATACAGGAGATGAAACTCTAGAAGAGGTACACTCTGTTTCAGCAAGATGAAGCGATGCAAGAGATTCTGTCTGGATGATGTCAAAGCCGAATACAAGGTTCGTAAGGAATTCAAAGGAGGACCCCATGGTGTACAAACGCAAATGGGCCATTGGATCACTTGTTCCATTGAATTTATGAAAGTCTGGCATTCAAAATTTTGGCGGGAGCTGTATATTTTGAAAGAAATAGAGGTCGGAGAGACTAGTGGCAATATAAGAATTTGGTCCTTGAATTGCTTTGAGGGCCTCTTCCAATTGTTGAACTTTTTGCTGCAGCACTGGATCTGCTTCTCGGGGAGGATTAGGATCTCCCTGTTGAAACTCATTATCTTCATGCATAGGTATGAAGGGCATGACCGGAATAATTGTCAACTACTGTTGCAACCCGGCTGCGATATTTGCTGAAGGTCTTGCAGACACTGCCTTAGATGTGAGTTGGGCTGGGACAAGATTAGCACGTTCGATGTCCTAGGATTTGGTACGCTGGTGCCCCGGCCCCAGCGGAGTAAGCTGGAGAGGGAGTTATTCTCTGGTTTTGTAAGGCTTTGAACATCATCTGGAGGTTCTTCATCTCCTTCTGAAGAGCACTGTATTCCTCGAGAGGGACGAAATCTGGATCCGAATGCTGCTGTCAATTGGTTTTCTTCGCCATGATCATAGACCTCAATCTGGTAATAATAATCCTTCTAGGCGAAGAGTGAGAGCGTGACTGACTAGCCATATTGCCTTGTTACCTTGTATTAGAAAAACAGACTCCAAGTCAGTCCATGTCCTAAATATAGGTTGATCCAAGGCGTACAACCGAAGGTAACTATTGCTTCTACTGCTACTCATGGACTTTCATATTTTTTGAAGTTTAGCCAGAATTTTGGCATGACTTTGGTATATGATTTGAAAATTGCGAGAGTATATAGTCCATAGGAGAATGGTCCTATACCTTAACTGTATATTTTGAACACTAACTTGAAGCTTTCAAAATAGGAATGTTGGTTGACAAATTTTCGAAAATGTTTGTCCTTTAACAATAATGAGAACTCTCTCCATTTTCATGAATGTTCCTATCAAGATTTTTAACTTGACTCTTTTTTAAATGATACTACATGCAGCATGACATCTTGGTTTTTGCAAATGCATATGTAGCATGGTTTCCACAGTTCTCAAATCTTCAAATCTTTGGCACCGTAGAGGGTACCTTCTTTAGTTGGTGATTTGGTTGGAGTATTCTTTTCAGTGCAAACCATCTTTGGTTACATTAAAATCACCATTGATAGTCGACACTTGCTTTGAACCTCTTTCTAATCCTATGTGGAAAAAATAAAAAGAGAATAGAGATTGAGAAGAGAATTGGGGTATGTTGTGTAGAATGCAATGCATATTAAAATTTACTTTTCATATTTTGAAAATATTGAGAAAGTCCTTTCAGGTATAATACAATAACCTACAAAACAAATATTAGTAACAAAATAATATGCAGCCTATTCCTTAATTTTTTTTTTTTTGGCAAAATGCGCACTTGAAAGACAGCCACAAAAATGATATTAGAAACAGGTCAAGGATAATATCAATGAAAATTAGTGTGAGAGAGTTTGAAAAGCCAAAATCTGCTTAGTAGGTCCCCAGCAAAGCCGCCAACTATCGTTCTCAGAAATTTTTTGGCCCCACTTGCAAAAAAGAAGTGTGAACTAGACTGAATAATTTCTTGACTTAAAGAAGATATCTTTAGATAAATATTTTTATATCTAACGCAGAAATCCAATTCATTTTGCAAAATAACTCCTTTTAAAGACCGGGTCTCAAAAACAAAGAAGAGTTCAGAGATTTATTATTACGAGTTGAAAAGGTGTTAGACACCCAACATTGTCCTTTCGTTACTTTACTTTTTTAGATTAATTTCTTTTTATCATCCTTGGCCAAAAGAAATAAACATTGAGTGATTGAATGTGTATAACAGGACAAAATGTGAATGTGCGAGGACAAGGCCTCGGCTTGCGTGTTTTTGCTCTCAGTGACAAAATATTGAACTGAACATTTGTTAAACTTTGACAGGAACACAACATACTTATCAGACTATTTGCATATCATGTTTCTATTCCTAGAATGCCAAGTACTCGATTCCCCGGTGCAGAAAAAGTCAAGTTTAAGAAAGGTCCGGTTCTGTTTTATAGATTAACTAGCATATTACCCATGCTTACGACACTATCAACAATATTAAATTCATGTTAGGATTCGAATTCAGTTATTATTCAAGCTATTAGTTTGTTGCATTGTGTAAGTTTTTTTTTATAGTGAACGTCAACCATTAGATCAAAATAATCTCAGTTGTAGTTGTGAAAATATATTTAGAGAGCCACACACCATTGTATATTGCAATATAGATTGGTCTGGACCACGTAATATTTTTCGGAGAAATCATTTAATCTTGAAAAGTAACTATTCGTAAAAGTTAATTAGCTTAGTAAAATAGAGTATTCAACTTGATTGAGAGGGAGAGAGTGAGAGAAGTTGTGAGCATCAATATACCTTTTTTTTTTTTTTTGCGAAAGTTGTGGCGCTAATAAATGCTAGTTAATTAAGATTGTTTTGTAATTTTTTTGTAGTGAACCTCAACCGTTCTTGTGAAAATATGTTTAGTGGAGTCCATACTGTCTTGATTTGTAATATAGATTAACATGTTAACCTTTCTTGAAAATGCAATACGTCGTTCCAACCTAAGCCAAATCAGTTAGTATTACATTTTTATTCCTTTTCCGTTGACTACTGAAATCACCAACGTTCCAGAAATTTTCAAGGTTAATATGGTGCAAAGTGCCATTGTTGTCACAATAATCCTTCAAGAAAGCACAACATGTGAATTGACAATAACTAACGATTTGCATGACGTACTTTCATTCTGAATACCGACTACTCTATTCGATAACATTACTAGAATTGCAAGATTATCGGGACTAAAAATCAGGAGATATGGACGGCATGACTATTATTCATATTTCTCGATTTTTAGGCATGCCACATAATTCCTCAAATTCATCATCCATAATTCTTTATTCTGCCAGCTACTCAGTTCATTGATGGTCAGAATTATGGAGAGAAGTGAATATTACTTCCGTCACGATAATTTGTCACAAAAAAGCAACATACAATGCCTGTCACTTTTCATTCCAAAACACTAACTACTTAATTCGATAGCGTTTAGGAAATTTTTTTATTACTGAAATTTTGGCCAGGTGTCATGGATAGTGTGTTAGCGTGAGCTGACAGCTGCTATTCATATTACTTAGTTATGAAGTAGAGTTGTTTAATATTTTGATTTTACGTATGATGAGTAAAATAATATACATAGCCCGGTCAAACTCCACAACAGATCGGCACCTTGAGGTCTAGAGTGAAACCGATTGATTGAGCCAACTGACCGAGTGGGCATAAATGTTGGCCGACAAAAATAGGAGTTCCCAGGTAATAATAAACAGATAATATTAAAGTAGATATGAAAGATATGAAAACAATATAGACAAAATTATATGAAGAGTATATATGGCAGGGCGTGTCCGAAGATAGTCATACACCTTCAACTCTTAGTATGAGTGAGAAATCTGACAGAGAATGAAATTAGAGAAGGAAGGAAGGAGAGATGCTTGATGCTTCAAACTCAAACTCTTATGTATTATTTCAAACTCCAAACGACTCTGACTACAAACTTTTAACATATGGTCTTATATAGGATTGTAAGTCCGACCAAATGAAACCCAAATAAAAGACAAACTCACATGAAATTTAATTTACATAACAGCCAAACGGCGTTACAACAAAAGATAAAATTATTGGTACGAAAAAAATTCCTTTAAATAAAGGAGATGTTTTCTAGCCGGCATCCTTATCCTCTTTGTCCTTTTGTGAGCATGTGTCATGGGTGACGTCTCTAGAGGTCTTCAATTCCAAAGCAATCGTCCTCATTTTTTAATTATGGAGGAGTTGATGGAAAGGTTGGTGTTTTGAGAGTATCATCTGATGAATCATCACTTAAATCATGGGTCAATTTAGTGGATATTTCAACAATTACTAAATTTCTTATTTCAGCCTTTGAAGCCAGTGAAATTTTTTCTTTTAAAGACGCTTGGATGGCATCATAGTTCATAACAATTGGAGTCGAAGAATGTCCTCCGGTGCTCATTGATTTTGGAGAGCCATAAACACCTTTTTGTCTTCCTTTTTGAACTATTTCAATTATTTTTTGTGTCGTAATGGAAAATATTCTTCTGGTATGTCAAACCTAATCCACCATTTAGAGGAATAGTGGGGGCATAAATAAGGCATATGGTTGATGGGGGATTTGGAATATTTCCAAAATATAATCCAAAGAATATTAAATTTCATAAGGAAATGGAGAAACTTTGGTACTTGCTGCTGGAAAAATTCATCCCATAGGAAGTAAGTCTTAAATAAAGGATCAGGAAGTATTTTGATATGTAGTCTGAATTCAGTAAACCATAATTTCAACCAATTGGGGATAAACATATTTTTATTAAAGCTTGAGAAAAAATACATGAATCATGAGTGTTGAGTACCACTCAAAAACATTTTTATTAAACCATAGCGATTTTTGGAGCGAAGTCTTACTTACCGCAACTTATCCTAAATCGAGTACCACTCAAAAAGTCTAATATTACTCCATATGAGTTTTGATTCAAAAAACCTAACCTAAATTATTTTAAGACTTAGGGATGCAGGGCGATTGTTACACGAACCTAAAAGAAAAAAATTAGGTAAAAGAGAAATCGAGTATGTATTTCTTGGATATGCTTTACATAGTAAGGCATACATGTTTCTAGTGGCTGAGTCAAATGATGTTGTTTCTATAAACACCATCATCGAGATGCAGTATTTTATGAAAATAGGTTTACAGGATTCCAAGGTTAAAAGTTAAGCAAGGACTTGGAGTCTAACAAAGACTCAGATGCATCACACTTGATGTCCAGAAAGGACAATGCGCCTATACAGGTGTTGCACGAGGATAATGAATATGTGGAACAAGTTGAACTAAGAAGAAGAAAACGAGCTCAAAATGAGAAAATATTTGGTCCTAATTTTGTAGTTTATCTAGTAGAATGTACTTGAGAAATTATATGTTATCACAATGTGTTTTCATTATATGTGGAAACAAATCTATTGACATTTGAGGCAACCATGAAATCTCAAGATGTTGCCTTCTAGAAGGAGATTATATAAGATGAGATGAATTCCATTTTGGAAAATAATACCTGAATTCTGGCTGATTTACCACTTGGTTCTAGACCAATTAGTTGTAAATGGATTTTTAAGAAGAAAATGAAAGTTGATAGAAGAATTGAAAAGTTCAACGCCAGATTGCTTTATCCAAAAAGAAGGTGTCGATTACTTCAATTCAAATGCTTCGATTGCTAGGATCTCAACAATAAGAGTTTTAATTCTTCTTGCTGCTATCTATAAGTTTGAGATTCGCCAAATCGACATGAAGACTTCGTTCCTTAATCGTAAGTTAGATGAAGAAATCTATATGCAGCAACGACAGGTTTTGTGGTACAAGGCCAAGAACATAAAGTGGGCAAGCTTGTTAAATCACTTTAGAGACTTAAACAAGCACCCAAGCAGTGGTTTGACAAAGTTATTTTGTCAAATGGCTTTAGAATACACCAACTTGATAAGTGTGTGTATAGCAATTTCAATGGCAAACATAGTGTGATTATTTGTTTGTACGTAGACGATGTACTCATATTTGGTACGGACTTAGAGAGCATTCAGAATACAAAGGATTTATTTTCAGCTAACTTTACAATGAAAAATATAGACATCACTAATGTAAATTTTGTTAAATAGCGTGATAGTCATTTAATTCTATCTTATGCACACTATATTGAAAAGATCTTAAAGAAGTTTAATAACTTCAATAGCGTACCGATTTCTACACCTTATAATTCGCATGAACCGTTGGACACTAATGCTGGAAGACCTGCATCACAACTAGAGTATTCAAGAGTGATAGGTAGCTTGATGTATGTCATGACTTGCACAAGACCGGATATTGCATTTGCAGTGGGCAAACTTAGTAGATACATTAGTAACACGACATTGCATTGGAATGCGATAAATAGAGTGTTATGATAAGCATATTTATATCATTGAGCCCCTCTTTCTACAAAAGAAAAGAGGGAGACCGAAAAAAGAAAAATAAGGAAAACAAAGAAGGAAAAAGGAAATCATGCATAGATTTGAGATGTGTCGTCGTCATTATCATCTAGCTGCACATGCTGGCTACGAATCTACTTCGGGAGCAACTAAGTAACCATTAAACCGCATCTATTGGTAGGCAAGGACATAGCTATTTCGAAAGCTCTTGTTTTGTATAGGTCTGATCTGCTCCACGAAAGACTAATCCAGTTCTCCTTCAAATCCTCCAACCTGACCTTCAATTAATGAACCAACTTTTGAAGCGTTTGAGAGAGGGAAACCTCGTGATCAAGATAAGCCAAACAGTTGGCAATGATAGAATTACGCTCACCAATCTTTTGCTTCAGCATCTCCTACTCTGACTCAGAAACCTTAAACTTCTCCTCAAACTGATAAGCTTTGGAAACGGCACGTTCCAGGTCATCAGTCAGACGGACCCTCTCAACCTCTAATAAAACCTCTCTGAATCAAATGAAGCCTTTTTGAGCCTCAATCAATCCCTTTGCCACAGAAAGCTCTTCTTGCAGAGCCTTCTGCTTCTCCTTCAGGGCCTTCGCCTTATCCTGAGCTACCTTCAAAGAATCAAAGGCTGCAACAACATCTCAATGGGCCTCTCTAAGACGATTGACAAACACAAAACTCCCAAATGAGTGCTACAAACAAAACAGAATTCAATTATAAGAATATGCCGCGAAAAAATCCAAAACACTCCCAAAGAAAAAAACATTACCGTGTAACTATAATAGCAAAATTGATCAAACACCTCAAGCACTCCTATATTTTGGATCACGTCTACGACCCTTTTCAGGTGATGACCATCAAAAGCAAGGGAGGCAAGCTAAGGTGCTCAAAAACTGAGCTAGAAAAGGGGATGAGCTTCCCGTCGATGAGGGGACGAATGATCCATCATCATTGCCAAACTATCGAGACAGATCGATTGGCTAAGATGGCCTGGCTATATGAGATGGTTCAACCTGAGAAGGTTCGATTTGCTTAGATGGACCAACTTGCTAGGGCAAGCTGACCTGCTTAGATGGTGAAAAGGGCATCTTATCGAGCCGAGGCTTCTTAGCCATGGGCCTCTGGTTGAAATAAAATTTGTCTAGGGGGCATCGTCTGCAAGAAGATACATCTCCAACCTCTCTAGATAAGAGGGCTGGTGGGTCTCAATAGGGTCAATAGAAACAGTATCCGGAATGGTAGCAATAGGAGCAAGTGTCCCCTCGGGCTCGCACTGTGGTATCATTCCACCATCTCTATCACCATTGAGTAGTTGCCTACTTCAGCACCTCAAAGGAACATTGAGATTCAACACGTGTTTCTATAGCGTTGGGTCCTCGAAAACTTGGATTACAGGGATTGTTTGCTCATTTTAAAAGAAGTGTAACCAACAGATTTTAGGGATGCAACAAGATCCCTGGAAGTTACATGCTCACTAGAAGAAAGTTCTACCACTTCCTTCCCCTTCTTAAGATTGGCGGCCTCCCTTGCTGTGTATAGTTAGTGGTGATATGCTCGAATGAGTTGGCAGAGGATCTGATGAAGAATCTGAAGACATAGGATTGTCTTACGGTGTAAGGTCTAGCTAAATGCAGGACAAGTTCAAATAGGGATCCAAATTTCCCTCGCAGTCGGATAGGAGGCTCTCGACGACAGTAAAAGTCTAGATAGTTGGGCAATAGTTTAACAGTACATGTGTTTCCCAACCATAACGACCTTGCTTAGGTGGAGCTCGATAGGCTAGTGCTTTGTTGACGTCGTCTATTGTGGAGCCTTTTAATCTGAGTTGTGATTCCACTTAGATTCCGGAATGAAACAGTGTGTTTGAGTACGTAGTTCTGCAACTACAACCAAAAGTCGTGGCCGCCTCCTATCTTGAAGATGACCTCACAGATGTTCTCGTTACCTCCTTCGGTGTTCTCAGGGGGGATCGTTCCCTGTGGTGGCCCCAAGCCATCTTCATCCGTGTGTTGCTCTTGTCGCCTTTTTTGCTCACGACATTGGCCCTCTCTAGTTGGGTTTCATACGTGGTCATCTATTCACTAGTTGTGTCGCATGCGTAATTGAGAACAGACTTGGCAACAGATGGCTCACCCAACTGGAGTAGTGCAGGGATATGTGGAGGGTCCCGTTGCTCATGGGGAAGATGTCGATCTGGTGTCAGGCCACACTCTTCACAGAGGTTAGCCCTTCCACCACCTCGATGCTTAACGACGTGATCCTCTAGTCCATCTTTGGTCAAAATCCTCTGCTCCAAGCAGTGGCGGTAGGAGTTCGATAGCGGTGACGGTGGCAGGAAACCCTAGATCGAGATTAGTCCACCGACTGTTGAGAACGCACATTTGTTCTCAACATGGTTACCTCGCGTTGAATGGCTAGAATGAACTTATTTTTCTCATTCATCCTTGCTTCTAACTTCTCGATGTAGGCCCTAGAGTTGAAATCCAAAGCTACAGCTTCAGGGGAAGGGAGAATGTTGCGTGACCACAATGTTAAGATCAACAACATCAATCTCCTATGTCTGACTTCAACATACATCGTTCTATCATACTATCGCTATTGTTTCAATGGGGTGATCTTCAGGAAATGAATGGTTTGAAAAAGTATGGAAATCGAAAGTGAGGTTCTCGGAAGAACAGAATTAGAATCCCACTGTGGTCGCCAATTGTGCAGCCCTTTAATCTAAGTTGCGTTTTCACTCACGATTTCGGAATGAAACAGTGTGTTCATGTACCTAGTCCTGCAACCACAACCAAAGGTTAGTACCCCACTGGCTGAAATTGGGCCAAGAAGCACTCCGATGCCTAAAGTACGTAGAGAAAAAGAAGGAAAGTGTTGAGCTAGGATTGCAAGATTAAGCGTACATTTTTCCCTCCATGTATTGTACCTTCTGTACTGCACCAAGCCTAGGGTGGCATGTGCTAAGCACACTCTTGGTGATAGTACCCATAATTGAATTCTGTTATGACCTCGCCCCTTGAAATGATGACTAACAGCTCACGTTTCATGTGCTAGTCTAACTGAACTCCAAATGTAGATTCCATCTTCTAAACAAGTGACCTCTGCTCGGCAGAGAGGTACCCTATTCGGTCCGACCCATGAAATGTCTCCCGCTCTGAGAGAACATCATGTGTCATGAAGCTTGGTCTGGAGTCGGTCATGTACCGTGCTGAGATATGTGTCGACTTGACCCAGTAGTTTATCAACACCATGGTCATAAGCTGTGGGTATGTAGAAGCACGACCCAAGATGAATCGGAATGGGCCCGAAGCAGTTTGCTTAACGATATGTTGTTTGAACTTGGCCTGGCTTTGAAATGTTTCAATTTGGTCCTGATTGGATGTCATGCCGATACGGTCCTCCACATCTTTTATGGCAAGATCAATACTAATCATACTACACGCAGCTGCTCCACTTGATAAGAAAAGAAGAAAACGAGTCCGTACAAAAACAATCGAGAAGTATAAAAATAACAGCAAAATGAATGGAATCATACCGAGAGCCTCCTCAACGTGAGAAACGTGCTTAGCTTTCTCGAGCTAATTGAGAACTCCCATTCTCTAGACACTTGGATCAAAGTGGGGCCCCAAACCCTTAGCCGAAACAACAAGGCATGCACAAGATGTGCTTGCCACTTCGAAACAGATGATACTTTTGAGGTTTGCACAGACCCTCTACCCCATCGGCCTTCTAAGGGGTAAGATTAAAAGAGTACCAATGGGAATGGCAGCCAACCCCAGGTCGATCCTAAGGAGGGCGTTACGCGCCACTACCCTAAACATTACCAGGTAAAAGCTACCATTGCCTTGCAAAGGGGCAATCCCCAGAAGCACAGAACCTCGCAAAGGATATCGTTAAGTCAACCATGGCCATCAAAGGAAAGCAGGAAGAATTGCTATCGGCTTAAGCAACTGGGTGTTCGTCCTTTGCTAAGAGGTGAACTCCTATATTATTGGGAATCGCATAGAGTTTCCTAAACATGTCATGAATCATGAAGCACAGATACTCCAAAACTACTCGCGTACGCGTATCGGATACTTACCGAATACGGATACGCGCCCGATATGCCCTGATACGTATTGTATACGGCTGAGAAGTATCGGGTATTAAAATTAAATCATTTTAATTTCAGATACGTTTCCGATACGCGACGGATATGGCACGGATACATTCGGATACGTTTCAGATACGGCGGGGGTTAAAAATGAAATTTTTTTAAAAAATAGAATAAAAATGAGGGGGAAATGTGTAATTTAGCTATTAAGGGTAAAATATACTGCGCTTAACCCTATCAGCCGACTTCAACCTCTAGACCAGGCGTCAGGCGACCTTCAACCTCCAAACCTCCAGCCGCCGTTCGGCCTCCAGACCTCCGAACGCTGCTCGTTCGGCCTCCAGGCGACCTCTCCGACCGCTGTTCGTTCAGGCTCCAGCCGACCTCCTCGCGCGCGCTCTATCTCTCTCACTGTTGGGGTAACACTAGGTACTGCTACTGCCTCTAATGTTCTTATTTGTTCTTCACTTCTTCTTCATGGCCAAAGATGCATGAAAAACCAGTTTGGGTTCCCACTGGGCCACTGGCCACTGTCCCCGTTAACTGCTAGTTGGCAAATGGGATTATTATTAATTTGTTTTTGGTGATTGATAAGTGTTTCAATTTAAGCCAACCAAATTTAGGCCAACCAACAAGCAATAGGCAATCTGTGGTTAATCCATTGATAAGTATGATTAATTTGTTTTTGGTAATTGCCTTATGAATAGATCCCCCTTTTTCCAAGTGGAAATCCATTCACCAGTTTAAAGAGACAGAGGAACACTCTTGTGTTTCACTCACATTACCCTTTTATGTCCTAATTTTCAATTAGCTAACCAAAAACCTAATCCATAGTACAAAATATCTGTGGTTAATTTATATTTGTTTTTTTAGGATATTGAGAATGGCTGGAACTGAAAGTTCTACAAGCGTGAGTAGCATGCCTACATTACCCCTTTGAGTTTTGATAAAGCATAATTGACTTGTGCTTGATGCTTGGTATAATTGTATTAGTAATTCAACTACATTTTTATTTCTTTTGCCTCATTTTTTATGTGTAGTACATAATTAATAATTATAAAAAAAATTAATTTTTACAGCCGTATCCCCGACGTATCCGTATGCTACTTTTTTAAGTTGTGCCGTATCGCCGTATCCGTATCGTATCTTATCCGTATCCCGTATCCGTATCCGTATCCGTGCTTCATAGGTCATGATTATCTACCAAGAACATTCTCCTTAAAGAACATTCTCCAAAAACATTAGACTTACAAATGTGAAACACAGCAAACGAAAAAGCAAGAAAAAAGCTCCTCATATTGCTCAAAGCAGACAAAAGTAAAGTTTTTGCATTGCCAACTTTTAATAGGAGCATTTGAATGGGGATAAAAAAGACGGTTACCAAGAAAACTGCCATAAAGGATTCCAGAGGGCATGTCGCATTTAAGGCGGAGGCAGTCACTAGCACACGAATGACATAAGAAACATAACATAAGTCGCATTTAATCTCTTGATACTTATTTTGAACGGGGAATCCATGCAACAAGTTTTAACATGGCAAAACAAAAATGTCAGAATAAACTAACTGAAGTGTGCAGACAAAACAAGCACGAGGGAAGCAAAAACAAACTGATCCTTTCCTTTTCTAACATGGAAGTTTTCAATTCTGTTACCTAAAGCATTCTTAACGAGAAAACAAAACTTGCTTTCAACTAACCAGCTACAATTCTATTAACATTAACCAAACATGATTACTTTCGTGTACGCAACTATAGTTCTAACATCACAATCATGCGCTTTGACCTTACCCTTTCTTCACTACTATTTGATAGAGCACCTTTTTCTATTCCTCATCCTTTCAGCTGGTTAAATTTCCACTCTATACTATTTGACGAAGAAACGGAAGACAAAAAAGAAAAAGAAAGAAAACAACTAAAGGGCCTCTCACTCATGCTTAAAAAAAGTCCGCCGGATGGGGTATTATGAACTGAAGCATATTCAGCCACCATTTGCTGCTTCTAAAGTTACCTGTGATATGTAGATGTCTCAGGTCAACATATGTGAACATTGAAAACACACAAACAGAGATAATAATTATTTACCAGAACTTCCTGCAGGAGTTCTTCAAGTTCAATTCTTATCTCAGAGAAGGCAGGCCGGCTGCAAGGAACAGCTTCCCAGCATCTCTTCATCAAGTTCAAGAGCTTGGGGTGCGTAGTGTCTGGAAGATCTGGTCGCAAGCCCTATAACATACATATTTATATAAATAAATCAGGATGCTACGTAGGTGATTGAATTAACCATGGTACGTAGGTGATTGAATCAACAATTGTATCCATTGTATGTACAGGAAGAATACTTCTGCGAATAGAGTCAGGAAGTTATTTTTGTTTCTTAAATCGGCTCTCTTTCAAAAACGATACTCAGCCAAGACCCTTTTACTTACCGACCTTTTTCTTTAAAGGCATGGTCCTTGCCTGCTTTTAAAACCTCATATTTACTTCGTCAGATTTTCTCCTTTTCACTTAAACTATAATCCTAAATCCAAAAAGATTTGACGTCTGCTGAGGAGTTGATAGCAACCCCTTTTTAGAGGGTTTGAGGTAAATTGGACTCGCATGTAGTTGTCATCTACCTTCTAGGCATCAAAGATTAAGTTCCTCGAAATTATGCTAGCACAACTATCATGACCACAATATCCGAAGGCATTTTGAGAATCTAATTCATCAGTAGTGACTTCTGTATCAAGTTCCATGTGATGTCTACTAGAATAATGCTGGGAAAAAAATGATGACTTCAAAGTGGACTCAACGTCTGCAAACTACACATGAAGTTATGCCCAAACATATATTTGAAAATCTTACATAAATGATACAGATATTCCATTTTGATATAAACCTCACTTCATAACAAATTCCATCCAAAATAGTCTAGCCCTTCTGTTTGAATGAGGTAATCAGACTCGTCACCAGATGAGGAGATAAATTCTTTGTTTCCTTGATATTGGGAGTCACCACCGACTATCCCAATGTCGCCAGAATGTTCAGATACCACTAGATATTCCAAACTCTTCAGAAATATTTGGGACTCTACTAGAATTTTTCGGACACCGCCAGAATGTTCCACACCATGCTAGAACCTTCCAGATTCCACCGAAATCATCTGAATTACAGTGGAATCTTCCGGGCTTTGCCGAAAACTTCTAGACTTCTCATTCCGTCCATCCCCCACCATCTCCCTTTCATAGAACATTCTTTCTCTCTTCTCCTGTTACATTCTTTCTAGAACTCTCCCTTACCTCGAAACATCTATTAGAGCCTATGTATAAATGATGGGAGCTCATTTGGTGTGTCTCAGAACAAGACTCGAATCCCAAGTGTGAGTGATGTGTAAGAGTGAGAATGAAGACACAAACTCCAGTGTGAGTGAAGTGTCCAAGCGTTGTTTTTGAGTATATTATTTGGGGTGTCCAAACTCAACAATCTAGCATCAAAGCCAGGCATGGTCATAGACCAGAAACTGTGAGGCAGTCGGAGGTTGTCTGAAGACATTGGAGTGAAGAGTGTGCCAGTCAGAGATCGTGTTCAAAGACTTCATTGGAAAGAGATTGTTGTCAAAGATTGCAGAGCTCATTGGTGTGAAACCCAAGTCCACAGAAGAGGCACAAGAAATCATAGCGAGTCACACCTTTCACTTTACCAAGTTGTTGACACCAATAACTATGGCAGATCTTGGCAAAATAGTTGCAGGTCTATACAAATTAATAACTGTAACTATGACTGTATGTGGTTGATCGTTGGTGGCAATGAGGCCACTCAACCTGCAAAAGAAGATGACAAGACACTGTGCAGGCAGCAATCCAAGGCAGGGAAAAATCTATGCTCATATTGAGGACAACAGTTCAGAAAGAACTGTTCGAGTATGTACAAAGACTACTACTACAAAAGAAGTTTGGGATGCATTTGGTGCGGTATTTTCGAAGACAAATGACACTCGACTTCCCTTTCTAAAAAATGTGCTGGCTACAGTCACACAAGTATCAATGACAAGCCGCCAATAATTTCACTATGTAAAACTCGCTGTAATGAAATTTCTGAACTTGATTTTGAATAAAATATTAGCAGTTCAAGATGAGGCACATTATTACTCGAGGTAAACCCTGCAACAATGAAAGATGATCCACTTTCTACGGGGTATAGATGACGAGACATAAAATGCTTCAACTGCGGCAAGGAAGGGGTGATCGGTCCTTGAAGGGTAACATGGGGAATTCAAGTCGTCAACAAGATGAAAGTGAGGATGAGTCAAATTTTCAAGCCGATAATGCAGTCCTCTTATTTGATGAAGGGATAGTTCAATGAAGAAGAAGGGCATATTGAATCACCCTCTACACCATAAAGTGACTAAAGCAGAAAGAGGAGGAGATTGACTTTGATGCAGAAGGGCAAGAGGTATCCTACCCAATCAATAATGAAGTCACTAAATTACTATAATTTCAGAGCCTGATGCTACCGATATGTTGTCACTAGCATTTTGTTGAAGAAAAGAAGAAGATAGTTAAGGTGGCTGAGAATGATCCAGAGGGCAGAAAAGGATACAATTAACCAAGTACAGCTACTAGAAATGTTGGGGAAGTTAAAAGCAACAAGATGAGGTATTACATAATCCTATATAATCCACAGAGTGTTTGTAACATATACTAAGAGATAGAGCTCAGTTTATTAAAAAACAAAAAACCCAAAGAAACGCCTAGTGCTTGGCAAGCCTATGCGTAGTCCAAGAAAGCGCAAGAAGTTCGCACAAGCCTGCAAGACAGAAATGAAGTTGAACTTCCATTAAGAAGACTGACAAGACCACAAAATCCTAGTCGAGAATATGTATGGGACATTAATCGGAAGATGACAGTAAGGAGCTATCGACCACGTTTGAGAGAGGATCTCCAAGCATGGAGGAAAAAAAGAGGCCTCAAGGCAACAATGAAAAGTCGGAGGGGTGAGAAGAATCAGGGGCTGAGAGATCACCTAATAGCGAACGGAAGGGCAGAGGAAGTAAATGGATCAGAAATTCAGCAAGCGTAACAGGACTGATATAGATATTGATGCTCGGCTGATGATGGCGATGGATGATGAGGGCCCCTAGTGGATTGGTTGGGTGCTGTTGTGGTCATATTCTGACTTAGGGTATTGTCTACTATTAGTATCTCCATGTATTGGAGGAATTATGGGTTTTGGATCCTTTAAAGTTTTTGAGGTATTTGCTTTTGTTTTTCTTCGCTTCTTTAGGTTGGCTCCTTGCTAACCATCGGAAGCAATTGTACTCTTTTTCCTCTTTCAATATATTTTCTATTGCCGAGCAAAACAAAAAAAAAATCGGTCTTGAGGAGTTTTGAGGGAGTCACCAGTGACTCTCCTGATGTCACCAAAATGTTTCGGATTACACTGGAACATTTTAAATTCTTCTAGGATATTCCAGGCCCTACTGGAATCTTTCAGGCCATGCTAAAACCTTAAGGATTCCGGCAGAACCTTCCAGAAAATGGCAAAATTTCTAGCTTAGCCGGAAACTTCTTCACTTCTCCATTCCTGTCTCATCATATCTCCCTTTCTCAGAACATTCTCTCTTCTCCTACTGAGTGAGGTGTTAAGAGTAAGAGTGAAGACACAAACTCTAGTGTGAAAGTGTTAGATTTAATAAAACCAGAATACCTTTTTTCTATTCATTATGCGTTCTATATATACAAGTAAAAAGAAGACTAAACTAACTCTAACTCTAACCAATCTATAATTCTATTTACGTATGGAAATAAAACATTATCCTAATCTAATTACAGTCCTACACATAAATATAACTTAACATTCCCCCTCAAGTTGGTGCGAAAATATCAATCAGGCCCAACTTGAACAGAATTGAGTGAAAACTCTTGCTGCTTAGCCCTTTCGTGAAGATGTCGGCTAATTGATCTTCGGATCTCACAAAAGGCATACATATCAACCATTCAGTTAGTTTTTCCTTAATAAAGTGCCGGTCAATCTCAATATGCTTCATTCTCTCATGTTGAACTGGATTGTGAGCAATGTTTATGGCAGCTTTGTTGTCGCAGTAGAGTTTCATTGGACCATTATCAATCATTCCCAAATCTCATAACAAGGTTTGAAGCCACAGGAGGTAACAAACTCCATGAGTCATAGCTCTATACTCAGCTTCTGCGCTAGACTTGGCGACCACTGATTGCTTCTTACTTCGCCAAGTAACCAAATTTTCTGCAAAGAGAGTACAATAGCCAGAAGTAGAACGCCTATCATCCACAGAACCAGCCCAGTCGGCATCAGTGAATGCCTCCAACTGTAAGTGACCGTCATTAGAAAACAGAATTCATTTTCCAGGAGCTGATTTAAGATAACTCAAAATATGACAAATTGCATCCAAATGTGAAGCGGAGGATCATGCATGAATTGGCTGACAATGCCCACTGCATAAGAGACATCTGGTCGTGTGTGGGCTAAGTATATTAGTCGGCCTATTAAGCGTTGATATCTCTCTTTATCAGTACATTCCCCTGAGTCTCCACTGAGTTGGTGATTTGCCTTAATAGGAGAAGTTGCAGGTCTACAACCCAACACACCTGTTTCTTCTAATAAATCAAGGATGTACTTCCATTGCGAGATAAAAATACCCCGATCAGACCTTGCCACTTCCATTCCCAAAAAATACCGCAGTGATCCCAAATCTTTAATATCGAATTCTTGAGCCAGACTTGATTTGAGACTAAGAATCTCATCTACGTCATTGCCTGTCATTATTATATCATCAACATAAATAATAAGAACAACGATCTTACCAACTCTTCATTTGATAAACATAGTATGATCGGCATGACTTTGTTTGTATCCAAACTGCAACATAGCCTTTGAAAATCTGCCAAACCAAGCTGTAGGTGATTGTTTCAATCCATAAATAGCTTTTTTCAACCTGCACACCTTTTCCTCTATTTTAGAGGAAGAAAAACCTGGTGGTATATCCGTATACACCTCCTCTTCTAACTCACCATGAAGAAATGCATTCTTCACATCAAACTAATGAAGAGGCCAATTCAAATTTGCTGCACAAGAGAGTAAACTTCGCACGGAATTCATCTTTGCTACTAGAGCAAACGTCTCCTCGTAATCAATACCATAGGTTTGAGTAAAACCTTTGGCAACAAGTCGCGCTTTGTATCTCTTAACTGTACCGTCAGCATTTTGCTTAACAGTAAAAACCCACTTGCATCCTATTACTTTCTTTGCCCTTGGAAGTGATACTAGCTCCCAAGTGTCCCTTTTTTTCAAAACTGTCATCTCTTCCACCATAACTCATTTCCACTTAGGTATCATTACTGCATCCTGCTATTTTTGTAGAATACATATAGAAGATAGAGACGAAACAAAAGCATGATATGAAGGAGATAAAAGATCATAAGAAACAAACTGGGAAAGAGAATGTTGAGTACATGACCTAACACCTTTTCGAAGAGCAATAGGAAGATTATCAGTATCACTGTTAGAATGAATAGAGAGACTTTCAATGAGAGAAGAGTCACCACCAGATGGGTCCGTCGAAGAATTTAAAACTGGAATAGGTGATTGTGATGGACAAGGTGGTATCACATATGAAGACTTTTTGTTCTTCCGGCTAGTGTATGTTTTTAAGTTCGCCGTTTGTAGTCGGTGTATCCGTTCTCCCATATCACCATCAATGTCATGCGTTCCTGCCCCTTCAGCAGATATAGGCTCCTCCTCATTGTGGTTAGACATAGGCTTCCCCTCATTGTGGTCAGATATAGGCTCCCCCTCATTATGGTCCCTATGGTTATAGAACAGTGACTCCCCCTCAATGGGATTATACTAGGTAGACATCTCTTCTTGCTTAGACTCCCCCTGAAGAGATGGAAGGACAGAAGAGTAAAACGACTCGGACTCCCAAAAAGTGACATCCATAGAGACATAAAATTTTTCAGAGGAAGGCTCGTAGCAGTTGTAGCCCTTCTGGGTAGGAGAGTACCCAATAAAAATGCATTTGTGGGCTTCAGGACTTAACTTGCCACCCAAAGAATAATGGGCATGAACAAAACACACACAACCAAAAACCCGTGGAGAAAGGGTCGTGATACTGAAATTGCTAGGGAGACTCTAAAGGGGTTTGGAAGAGCAGAATATTGGATGGTAAGCGGTTTATAAGGTAGGTGGCATTTAAAATAGCTTCACCCCATAAAAATTTAAGAACATTCATAATGAATAAAAGAGAGTGAGCAACCTCAGCAAGATGGCGATTTTTGCGTTCAGCAACTCTATTTTGTTGTGGAGTGTCAACACAAGTTGTCTGAAAAAAATACCATTTTCATCTAGGAAGGTCCGAAAACTCCTATCTGTATACTCAATGCCATTGTCACTATAGAGAATTTTGATCAGCTTATCAAACTGAGTGTGTACCATAGCATGAAAAGATTTAAAACAAGAAAAGACTTCTCCTTTGGACTTAAGTAAATAAACCCAAGTCACACGAGAATAACAGTCAATAAAGGTGACAAACCACCGATAACCTTTGAGAGATGGAATAGGGGAAGGACCCCAAACATCAGAATGGATAAACTCAAACGGACACTCACTCCTTTTATTAATAGGTGGATAAAAAGAACGTTTATGTTTTCCAAATTCACAGGCTTCACAAAAAAACTGATTTCGAGAACAATGTTTAACGAAAGTGGGAAAAAGTTTCTCTAAAATTCCAAAAGAGGGATGACCCAATCTACGATGCCACTGATGTAACAGAAGAATAGCTAAACTCACATCTGCTTGCAGAGCTAGATCACATGACATGGGTGAATGAGATGGACGAGAGGCAGAGTCCAAAAAATAGAGGCCACCATGTGTTTTACCACTGCCAATCACCTTCCCCGTGTCCAGTTACTAAATAACACAATGATTAGGAAAAAACTCACGGAACAATTTGCAGAACGAGTAAGACTACTAACAAACAAAAGATTAGTTGAAAAGTTTGGAATATGTAAAATTGAAGAGAGAAACAAAGAGGGAGAATAGCGAACGGAACCTTTCCCTGAAATGACAGAGAATGACCCGTCGGCTATTTTGACCTTATCCTTACCAGAACAAGTAGAATAAGAATCAAACACAGAGGAACAACCTATCATATGATCGAAAGCACCGGAATCTATGATCCAAGGAACAGCTGAAGAGGCAGTAAATGCACGTGCTGGGATACCTGTATAAGCAAAATGAGATGAAGCGGAGGCAACTGTGGAAGCGGAAGCTATAACAGATGGAGAATTAGCCTGAAAAATAAGGCACCGGAGAGCATGTATTTCTTCCTGAGAAAAATCCCTAATATGATCAGAACGCCCAGAACCATGACCGCGACTACCAACTCCGCCCTCACACCCACGAGTGGAGCGACCATATGACTTCCAACAAAAATTCATGGTATGGCCTATATTATGGCAATAATCACATCGGATGGACATATGATCAATAAGCCTGCTAGTTTGTCTATTAGTAACCATACTGCAATGCGGAAGAGGGATAGCCAACAATAAACTGAAAAAAAAAATTAGCGACCAAACAAACTAGAACGCAGGCGAAGAACAATAGCTCTCAGAAAACAGCAAATCGCAACCGCAGATCGCACCACCCAAAAAAAAAAGCAAAAACAGTGCAGTAAATAGGGCAAAAACGCGCGGAAACACGCTGAAACGTGCTGAAACAGCGCAGAAACGTCCGGACAGTGTTGAAACGCGCTAAAACAGCGCAGAAACCTCAGAAAACAGAGCAGAAACGCACTGAAACTGTGCAAAAACTGCAACAGTGCGCGCGCCGTGAACAGTGCGCCATTGGATTTTGGGGCGGCGATAGTAGTGGGTGACGGCTAGGGTTTGTCGTCCCGCTCTGATACCAAGGGTATTATTGACCTTTCATGTAATTAGGGTTACCTAGGGTTTCTAGGTTTTCTCTATATATTGATGTACTGGCCCCTTGTAACATAATAACTCAATAATACAATTCTACTTTCTCTAGTTTCACAACATGGTATCAGAGCATAAGATCTAGGCCTGTGGAATACTCGCTTTCCGACGGGCGGCTTATGCCTTGCCGCCGTCCGCCGGTTGCATCAGGGTCCTCTGTTGTTTGCTTTTGCCTGTGGTTCTGTTGCCTCTGTTTGAGTTCGTTGTCTCTGGTTCTGTTAAGCCTTTTGCTAGCCGCCTTTCGTTGGCTCGCCTGCCTCTGGTTCACTTCCGGTCTGTTTCTGATCTGCCGTCTACCTCTGGTCTGTTGCTGTTGCTGTCTGTTGTTTGATGACTTCAGCCACCTGGTCAGCCGCCTAGTGCTAGCCATTCCACCTGGTCAGCCGCCTGGGTCTATTGTTTGAATCTTGTGGTACCCTCGTCAGTCTTCTACCCTAACCTGTTTCGTTTTAGGCGTTGGTTGCTCCAGCCCCTTGGTTGTGTTGTGAGCCTGATCTGCTGTTGTGGGCCGCACCCCCCTTGCTCCCTCATTGTTGTCGGTTGCCCCTCAAGTTTGTTTTGATTATAGTTTGATTCCCAAACTTTGCAATATTTGATTTTGGTCCCTGCAGTTTAGACTTTTGGTGAATTTATGGACAAGTCTTTCTTTTGTTGGTTGGTTGTTAAATCCCCGTTTGGTGTGCCAAGTGGCCCCAAGTTGTGCCGTGTGGCACCTTGTTGTGATCCTAGTTGGATTCTTTGTTTCTCTCTTCCCGTGCGATTCGGGGTTCGCACGTGAGGGGGAGAACTTGTCCCATATTCCTTTGTTAGTTATATTCTACTGGGTACCAAAATTAATGTTGTCAAAGAATTAAAGTTGTTGAAGAATTGAAGTCGTTGGAGAATCGAAGTTGTCAAAGACATCAGTTGGAGCATCTCTTTTTCGTTGGAGAATCGAAGTTGTCAAAGACATCAGTTGGAGCATCTCTTTTTCATGTTGGCAAACCCATAATGCTCTCCATGCTCGCATCATGTGTTTGAGGGGGAGTGTTAGTTGTTATGTGGGATAGATTAGGTTATGTTAACCCTAATGGGCCTAGGTGGTTAGAGCCCATTAGGTTAACCCTAATCTCATCTATAAATAAAAGAGTGTTAGAATAGTAATGGTTAAGTTGTTATTAATGTTTAGTTGCAAGGGTATTATTGACCTTTCATGTAATTAGGGTTACCTAGGGTTTCTAAGTTTTCTCTATATATTGATGTACTGGCCCTTGTAACATAATAACTCAATAATACAATTCTACTTTCTCTAGTTTCACAACAGGGCCAATACATCAATATATAGAGAAAACCTAGAAACCCTAGGTAACCCTAATTACATGAAAGGACAATAATACCCTTGCAACTAAACATTAATAACAATTTAACCATTACTATTCTAACACTCCCCCTCAAACACATGATGCGAGCATGGAGAGCATTATGGGTTTGCCAACATGAAAAAGAGATGCTCCAGCTGATGTCTTTGACAACTTCGATTCTCCAACGACTTCAATTCTTCAACAACTTTAATTCTTTGACAACATTAATTCCTCGACAACTTCGATCTCATTAAAGAGTCACTAATTTTGGTACCCAAACAAATGCAGTAGAATATAACTAACAAAGAAATATGGGACAAGTTCTCCCCCTCACGTGCGAACCCCGAATCGCACGGGAAGAGAGAAACAAAGGATCCAACAAGGATCTCAACAACTATAATGGATCCAACTAGGATCACAACAAGGTGCCACACGGCACAACTTGGGGCCACTTGGCACACCAAACGGGGATTTAACAACCAACCAACAAAAGAAAGACTTGTCCATAAATTCACCAGAAGTCTAAACTGCAGGGACCAAAATCAAATATTGCAAAGTTTGGGAATCAAACTATAATCAAAACAAACTTGAGGGGCAGAAGCAATTTCTCTTCGAAACCCTAGTTTCCGCTACCAGAGATGCGGGTCAACAGAACCAGAGATGCAGGTCAATAACAACAGAACCAGAGATGCGGGAAATCAGAGGTGCGGCACATCAGAGACCAGACGATGGCGAGGGTTCGTGAAAAACAGAGACCAATCAACTACCAGGCGAGACCAAAAGGTGCGGCTGATGGAACTACCAGGCGAGTCGGGTTCACCATTGAACAGCGGAAGGCAGGTGGAACTCGTTGACAACAGGACCCTGATGCAACCGGCGGACGGCGGCAAGGCATAAGCCGTCCGCCGGAAAGCGAGTATTCCACAGGCCTAGATCTTATGCTCTGATACCATGTTGTGAAACTAGAGAAAGGAGAATTGTATTATTGAGTGATTATGTTACAAGGGGCCAATACATCAATATATAGAGAAAACCTAGAAACCCTAGGTAACCCTAATTACATGAAAGGACAATAATACCCTTGCAACTAAACATTAATAACAATTTAACCATTACTATTCTAACAAATACTATCACCACTGGGTGCGAACCTCAGAAAAGAAAGAACTCCAAACAGAGAAGACTTCGGAGCGAACTTTCAGAAGATAAATGTAAGTAAAGCGAGAATAGTCATCCACAAATGTCACAAATATCTATAGCCTAACGGGGTAGTAATTGGACACGGCCCGCACACGAGTATGAACAAGAGCAAAAAGAATGGAGCTTCTTTTTTATTGTTACGAGGGGGATAAGACACAAGATGATGTTTGGCTAAATGACAAGACTCACAAGATAAATGAGAAATATAATTAAATTCAAGACACAAAAACTGTAAACTAGCTAAACAGGGATAACCCAAACGACAGTGAGCATCATAGGCAGAGGAAGTGAGCTTAGTGCAGGCAACCGGCTGATCAAGCACATAAAGTCCCCTGGTAACACTCCCTTTACTGGTAGTCTGCTTCGTCAACAGATCCTGAAAAATACAATGATTAGAAAAAAAAACGTTACGGAGCAGTTCAAATTTTTAGTAACGCGACTAATAGAAAGCAGATTAAAAGAGGAGCTAGGGGTATGTAACACATATTGCAAGGTCAACGAGAAAGTGGGTATAGCAATTCCACATTCGCAAGTGTCAAGAAAATAGCCATTAGCCACCGTAACCTGGTCAGTCCCAAGAAGAGGAGAATACTCAGAAAGGATACCTATAGTTCCGGTCATATGATCTGAAGAACCAGAGTCGATAACCCAAGTGCGCGGAGTAACCATGCAGGCTGTGGAGTTACCTGTAATGAATGTACCAACAGTAAGGGAAGAGAGCACAGAGGACTGAGTGTACCGGTCATACTCTGCATCAGACATATGGACCACGTGACTCGCGGAAGAGGAAGTAGGTGCAGTAGCAACATGAGCCATAGAAGATGGCTTAGAGCCCAACTGAGGACAATGTGGACGAATGTGGCCAACACCACCACAATGATGACAGGTGCGAATCTCCGGAGATCCAGTACGACCACTTGTACGCCCGCTCTGGCTCCGACGGCCTCCACGGGCCCCACTCGAGGAAAAAAAACAAGCAACCAGATTAGCGAAATCAGGGGGTAGAGCGCAAGCATCAAAGTAACTCATCGAACGACTCACACGACGGAAAGCCTCCAGGAGGGATGGAATATTAGCTCCAGCAAGTATCTGTGACCGGACAACCTCACAGTCACCACCACCAAGGCTGGCTAAATAGAGCAACACCATAATCTAATCACGCTGACGGTGAAACACTGTGGGTTCGGAAGTAAATGGGAGTAAACGGTCAAACTCATCATCAAGAGTCTTGAACCCAGCATAGTACTCTTGAAGAGTTTTTCCCTCACGCGTGAGTTGGAAGAACCCCTTCATTACATCAAATAGGTGGGGCAAACAATTGGCAGTGGAATAGGTATCGGACAAGAATCGCCAAATCTCCCTCACAGTATCAGCATTTGAGACCAACACCTCAAAAGATAAATCCATGGAATTCAGCAGTAAAGTAAATAGTCGGGTATCATCCTAAAGCCAGGAACGGTACTGAGGTGAAGTTGTGGGCGGAGCACTCTCTGTCAGATGTGAATCTAAATCCATACCCTGAAGAGACTTTAGAACCTTCTTTCGCCATAACACATAAGTAGACAAGCCAGTCAGCTTGGTTTCCACCAAACGAGTGGATGAGGAGAAGATCTGAGGCTAGTTGGGCTCGCAAGCCACTACGGGCTGGGCAAACGGAGCAGATGGCGATGGTGGCAGAGAGTCAGTAGTCGACATGACTACAATAATAGAGGATATAGGACAAATCCCGCTCTCAACAACTATATCAGCCCGATGAAACTCCAATCACCAGATCAGAACATCCATCCACCAAGAACAGAGTAACAACCAAGGAACAACACTAACAACAGATCAAGTAGGCATGATGCCGAAGCAGGCAAGTACGAGGGAACACACCAACAAGTCTGGAGGGGACAGATCAGTCCACTACCCTACAGAGAAATAGGACAGTTGCAGCAAAAAAGGCAATAGCCGATCTAGGCGATGGTGATGGCGGTCAGACAGCCAAGGGGCCAGATCGGGAGAGGCAACAGCTCCGGAGGTGGAAGGGCGCAGGTGTAATGGCGGTATTGGCAGAGAGAGGCCGCGACGGCGACAGCAGAGAAAGAGGCAGCAGAAGAGATCTACAACAGATCTGAAGAGGAGAGCCTAGGATGCCGATAATGGCAGTAGAGGCGCGACGCCGCTGGTAAGATCAGTGCATAACCTGTGGCAACGGCAGAATATATTTAGCAATTTATTGTTTTTTTTCTTTACCATGGCTCTGATACCATGTAAAGAGAAAAACCCACTCTTGTATCGAGTGTCGGGGTGTTTATTTATAGATTAGGATTAACCTAATGGGCCCTAACAACCTTGGCCCATTAGGGTTTACGGAGAGCTAAACCTAGTACTAACAAGATTAAACAAGTTTGGGGCACGCATTCTTCCACCGGCCCTTCTGATGGCAAAAACTACAGTCATCCATAGCTACACATGGTTTTGGCTTCCCAATGACTTGAATCGGATGTGAAGTTGAAGTAGGCAGAATAGGTGTTAAATACTAACTAGAGCAACTGGAGTGGCAAGCATAGACTGAGTGGAAGATGCAACATAAGACACTTTGAACCTAGTTTCCTCGGCAATAAGCTCATGCATTGCACCATCAACTGAGGGTAGGGGAGACCGATACAAAATGAAACTGGTCTCGAAGAGTCACGAGAAACTGCACAAGACGTTTCTCCTTACATTGTATATAGTTATCAACTATCAAGTAATTGCAAGTCTAGCGATTTAATAAGAGCCAACTGATCCCAATAATTAGTCATCTCATTGTAAAATTCCTGAATTGATTTATCCTTTTAGGTGGCACTCCAAATAGACTTCTCAAGCTCATACTGCCTAGCAACATTTGATTCTAGGCATAGACTGTGTAAATAATCCCACACCTTTTCTAGACATAGACTGTGAAATCAAGTAAGAATCCATGCATTTTCCATATCCCATTTTGCAAGATCAGTTGCATGTCCTTCGATTTTAAGATCGGAAGGTTGCAGTACTGAAGCATCCACATATCCCCACAATCACTTGCCCACAATAAAAATTTTCATAACATTGGACCAATAAGAATAATTGTTACCCGTCAACTACATGCTCATGGCTTGCATTTTATCCTCCGATATACTAAAAGTGAGCAAAAATCAAAATGCAGAAATTAGAACAGTGCAAACTTAAAAGTCTGATAAAAACAGAGGTCACCAGAGGGGCACAAAGGTCCAGCAAGAGTCACTGGAGTACGAGAAGGGTCGCCAAAGATAAACAACATTGGAAGACGTCCAAATAGACAGCAAAACAGCCAGAAATCGTGAAAAATAACCCAGATTTGGTCAAACAAAGGCCATCAGTGATTTTTAGAGGTCCGGTGAAGATTGCCTAGAGGTCGCCGGAGATTGCCGAGGTTCAGCGAGTGCTGATGGTGGTTAGCAATCTAGAGAGATCAAAGTAGAGACTAATGGAGAGAAAGAGAAGATCAGAGACGATACCAGAGATTCAGCGATATAGCAATGATACCAGAGAGAAGATTAGAGACGATACCAGGGATACATCGATGTCCAACGATGTAACTGATACCAAAGTTGTACAGCAATGCCCTTCAACGATTGAACAACAGGAAGAGAGTTCTTCACAAAACGATGCATATGATAGAGATGATAGATACAATCAGATCAGGTAGAGATGCGAACCTCGCTTTGATACCATGATAGACGGAAGAAGAAAGTAGTATTCCATTCCGAACAATAAATAATAATTGTACAAGGCTAACACGGTGATATAGGCTTACCTACAAGCTGTTTATATAATACACCATATTAACATAAAAATACCTTAGTCGGTGGAGCAGTGGACTCCTATATGCTGTTTATATAATGCTTACTATATAGGAGTAATAAATAATTATGCATAAAAGAAAATCTATACCCGTAGAAACTAGAAAGTAGAAACCGGAGGACTGGTATCGCACTAGAAGACTTAAGAAGCCTTTGAACTTTGAAGTTCGACATTGGCTGTCGGAGAAGCTGTCGATGAAGGATGGAATGGAGAAGCCTTCGAACTTTGAAGTTCAACGTTAGCTATCGTGAATATTTCTGAATTCTTGTAGATGGTTAAATGTTTGGCTTTCCAAAACGAAGTTTAAGTTCCCTAGATGAAGCAGGTCTCTGAAACCCATTTGACGTTTGGTTTTCCTATTTTCTATCGACTTTTGGGCTTCTGAACTTGAATCGTGCGATTCACACGATACACCGATTCCGGTTACGGTACAGCGATCCAGGTAACCATTACCACCAATCTACAGTTCATACCACTGATTCCAACCGTTTGCATGTTGAACCGAATCGAATCCGACGATTCGAATCGTGAATCGTGCAATTTCTATAACTATGAGACAAACATTATGCATACTTCCACAAAAGGATTATGCAAATGGTTACGATGTCCACAAAATAGATGCTACAAATGATGACATGTTTTATGATATAAGTTGACATACAGACAAGCAGGCAAACCTGTCTCACTCCCAGGGCAGCTTGCAAAGGAGTCATGGTATCATACGGAACCTGCAACGCCAACAACAAATATCGTAATTCTAATCTCACAAGTTTTGATCTCCTCGTTTGGGAATTGAAATACTCAAAGGTAGCATTTGAGGCTGTGGAACTTGAGGTAATACCTTAGCTGTGACAAGCTCCCACAGAACAATTGCAAAACTGAAAACATCTGCTTTCTGATCATATGGCTGATGATTAATGACCTTTTGCAAAGAGACAAAGTAAAGGCATCAAATTAGGCAGTGAACACAGAACACTAACAATATACAACAGCTAACATCATGCACCTCTGCAACTTACAATACTAATCTCAAACAAAGTGCACCTCATAGTTCTTTGGTAAACTCAACATGGTACAGCAGTGCATTAACATTCTCAGACAGTTTACCACAATGAAATTGCAGTTTGAGCCATGTCAGTTGATATGTTTAAACATAATTTTGATGCCGAGGCATAACATGATAAGAAGAGATCATTGACAAATATCTATCACCATGTATAAGAATCCTAGGATAGCTGGATTGGACAGAGACTGGTCTAACTTTGACCTACGCATAATAGCTGTCATCCATAACATCTTGATCATGAAAAAAGAACCATTGAAATATGTAAAAGTTTTGTTATGTATATCCTCCACAGACCCCTCATACACGATCAGAGACTCATTCATAAGTAGGCCACACGATCGCAGCTACAACAATATGGAAATATGCAACTACAACAATATGACATAAGCAGTGAGGCTCAAAGAAAAGATATATTGCAAACTTTGATATCCTTAACAAAGATAAAAATGTTATCATCAAAGATAAGAGAGACGTAACTTAATTATTCACATCCTCAATAACTGTGTGCTATAATAAATAAATAAAAACCCAAAGAATCAGTGAACTGGTCCACCCCTTTTGACCGGCTTTCATCAACTTTAATCTCGATTTAAAAATTGCTCAAACCGAGGGCTAGAACCAAAATCACCAGATCTTCCCATAATATAACCCAAATATCTGTCTGCATAAATCTTCGTGTTATTTTTATTCTGCTTCTCGTGATCATACAAAGCTTCTAAGAGAGAGCACAGAAGAAAAGAACATACAAAGCTCTTATGGTTATTCTGCTTCTCGACTTCTCGTAAACATACAAAGCTTCCAAGAGAGAGAACATACCCTTTCCTCTCTTTATTTATACACTACTAAATTTTCATCTCATTTTTATCAATGGCAAATGTCACAAAAGGGAGATGAAACTATTTCAAGTTTCCCCACACTCAAACAACAACTAGATGCCACCACAGCATTGAAATTGCAAAATTAGGTTTTTCAATTCCTTTCTCAGTGTCATTTTCGTAGTATTAGGGACTTTTTCCTCTATTTTACAAGAAACTGGACTTCAAATTATGTGGATTCTTTTTGTGCATCTTTGACCTTGCTTGCCACACAAAAAAGAGCAGTTGACATGGACTTTTTATCTATGTTACCTGGTAGGTGGATCTTACCAGTACGAGGAACGAGAACCAGAAAATGGTACACCACGTTTCTAATTTGTGGTATGCTAGGGTAGGTTTGTACACAAAACTAAATTAAGACTTAACTGTTCCAAGCAATAAGCATCTAGTAAAACTATGTCTTACTTGTTCAATATATAAAAACATTACTTGGAGCATAATGGACACTTTTCTACTTTTTCTCTCACCAAACTTTCACTCTCTAGATTTTTACCTTATTAAGTAGATTTATTTGGAAAAAATTTGGGGATCACTTTGGATGCCTAAATTGACCGTTTTGGAACAGAAAATTTATCAAGTGTTCTAGATTTTAGGGGAAAAAACTCCAGAACCATACAATGAACCGAACCACATTGATTTGTATAGTTCGCTTCTAGTCTGGTTACACAGGCTCAACAGTTGGGTTTCGATTCTAATTTTCTTCAAAAGTAGCTAACATCCCAAAACATGGGAATGTCCATCTAGGTACTAGAACAACATTCCGAAACTTGCTACCTCTTCATCCCAAAAACAATGAATAAAGTTATCCAAAGTGATCCCACAGTTTTAAGTATTGAGATAGGGGGAAAATGCGATGGTGATTTGTCACAACAAAATTCAAAAAGCAAGTCAAAATGCTTTTAAAAATATATTTTACACCAACGAGTTAAAATTGTGCTCTTTATTACAAAACTCATAGCCTGAACTAACCAAATTTGATATTATAAATTCTAAAAGTGTATCTCTATTGTACAATAATTATGACTTACCATGTTCCCATTCTCCAATGGAGAGTCCAAAAAAATTTGTCAAGGTAGCCATAAGAAAATTGAAAATCTACCAATTATACTAATAAGTTTTAAATACCCTAAAAATTATGTCTAAACATTATAACAAAAATCAACATTCCAATATAAGAAACTTTTTGATTGCCCTTGCCTAGAATTTCATAAGTTAAAGTCTATTTCTTGCCCAAAAATATAAGATATAAAGCCCAGTTAACATAACCACGAAAGAACTGGTCTTCTAAGGAGTTAACAGTTTACCCTTATGTATTAAATAATTGGAAAACCTTTTTTTTAAGCCATTGCAATCAACGACAACTAGAGTCGGCTATCATATGCTTTTCTATCTCGACAAAAGTCATGGCAAAAATTCTAATTAAACCAACTTCATAGCAAGACCACCAAGTGTAACAAATTGGACAGTAAGATAGCTATAGGACGTATTGGAGACAGTGGGCCGTAAATTTAATACGGAAAGAATTGGGTTGAATTTTAATACCATTCCTTTGCTGTGTAGAGCCTAATTCATTTTCAAAAAACTAGAACAATCCTTGTTTCAGACAAATCAGATCCATAAACACCCTTACAACCCAATAAGGATAATAGGATCAAATACGAAACCTTTCATTGACTTTTCCCCATACCAAATGAACCTCAAAGAGACATAGCCCATGGAAAAGGGTAAGTGGTCAGGTAGCAAATGTAAACCGAAGGGCAAAAAGATGCAAAAATGGTTCTTAGAATAATTTTCAAGTGTGCAATCACCCAATGTTTTGAACTCTGGAATGTTAAGTGAACTCCTAAAATGACAAGGGGAGAGAGAGGCAAGTCGTTCAATCCTTGGGTCAACTGGAAGTTATCACGATATCTTTAGTGCATCATGATTACATTAATAATAGCTACAATGACAAACAAATATTTCATTAGTAACTACCCAAAGAAAATCACAAAATAAAACCAGAATACAGTGCTTTCTAAATTTCAACTGCTCTTAAAGTACAATAAAATACAATGCAGTGGAATTCACATTAATGTCATGATAAATAAAGCATAAATTTGAGTACTAGAATACTTATACCATAAAATTATTATGCACAGGCGAACATACATAACGAACACAGCTGTCCCCTATCCCTAAAAATTAAGTTTCCACCCCACTTCTAGAGCATTGCGAATTATCACCATTAAGCAAATATTGGATAGCACAAACAGAGTTAACGGAAGCACCTGGGTAATAAGGCTAACTCAGTCACCAGACAGCTCAGTAAAAGTTTTGACGACGACAAAAAATAGAATTCAAAGCTTCAGGTAGAGGGAAAACAATTAAAGAAAACACACATTCAATTCCCCATCTTCCACTACCTGAAGCTCAATAAAGAGCATATGAAGGCAAAACAAAGAGAGACAACAAACCTCAGGAGCCATCCATCGGTATGTCCCAGTCTCTGCTGTCATTACACCCCCTTGATTTTGGAACCGAGCAACGCCAAAATCTGCCACCTTAACAACCTTGATACAAAATTAAAGAACTTAGATTGCAAAAGGTCAAAAAGCGTTCATTTTTCTGGTCTTTCTAAAATATTCAGTATAGACGCACAAATGTCAAGTTATTACGGATGACAATGATTCTTTTCAGGGTCATACAATCATTCACTGAAGCAAAATGAAATGTTCATATAAGTTACCAACAAGTATTGCTCAGCCATGAAACTAATTTTTTTACTTTTAAATATCTTAATACAACTAAGATCTGCCTGTTGGATCTTCTTTTTCTCACTTGTTTTTTATTACCCAAATGTCTTGTATTTTTTAATTCACCTTTAAGACTAACCATATATCCTTGAAACATAAAGTATGTACATGCCACTTGCTAGTCCCCCTAACTTGGTTGAAAAGTGTGCTCTCAAAGGGTACCCAAATGTGGTCACCTTACCAATAATATCGTATAAGTATCTGTTATGGCACTCACGAACCATTGTACTTTACAAAGTAACTGTCAACATATTATGATATACTCAGAGAAATTCAGAAACTTGTACAAATATAAACTAGAGATTTGTGACATCCAAACAATGGAATTTAAGCACAATATGCAAATACTTACATTGTCATTATCCATAAGCAAATTTGCTGTCTTAAGATCCCTATGAATGATGCCGTTTTGATGCAAGTACTCCATTCCTCTGCAGACATCAATTGCAAACTTAAGCAATTGAGGAAGCTCCAGAACTATGTGATTCTTGTGCAAATATTCATAGAGGTTCCCTCCAGGCATGTACTCTGTAAGCAAGAGCATCGCAAAAAATTAGTGGAAAGAAGACCCATTGCACAAAAATAGATAAAGGTGGTTACGCATCTCGCTTTGATTATCGACCATGGTTTCCATTGATTCTAGCAATCATTAGGCTCAGATTTGGCATCCTGGAATGTGGTTCTCTCTCGTTCTGATTGTGGCTCTCCGTTCGTAGAAGGATTGTGATCTGAAAAATCAATTTCTTAGGTTCCTCTGGCTCATGGCCCGCGGCTCGCGAAAGAGATTTGGTGAATTCGTCTGGTAATAAGTTAGAAGGATAAACCTAGGAATAGATTCTGTGATATTCTGGTTGATGCGACAAAGGAGTGCTATTGCCCATCTTCAATATGACCAAACAGATGGTTCTAGTCCGAAACAGATGAACGCATTAACTAAGGAGAATCTTCAATTGCACAAATCTTCGGAAGAGATGGATAGGATTCTGAAGAGGGGTACTTAAGCCCAAGGGTAATAACCTAATCACATACACTTTCAATGTTTTCCTCCCAGCTTTGGGGATGAAAATGAAATTCTTGTCTCCCCTCCACCTATGGTGGCAGATGGTGCTCAGAACTAGCAAAACTGTGATGTGGGATATTTCCTAGATAAGAACCTCCCCTTTTATGTTCTGGAGTCTAATGCTAATGAGATTTGGGGTAATTTGGTCTCCTTGAGGAATTCTCACATGAATGGGGTTTTCTCTTACTCTGAGGCGTATAGGAAACTCATGGAATCTGACCTGTGGCATTTTGCGAGTAGAGCGATAATTCTTAAGAAGTCTGAACCTAATACGAGTTTTGAGAAAGAACAGATGGCTAAACTTCCAACTGACATCCAATTCTATGATGTTCCTTTGGAATACTGCAATGAAACAGGGCCATAGGGAAGCCCCTTTATGTTTGATTCAATGACTGAATCGTGCAAGAGACTGTATTGCTCCCATCTGTGTGGACATAGATGTTGAAGCCAACTTGTCTGCCCCGCTTGAGCAGGAATGGGAAATGGAAACTACTGCAATCGGGGTAATGATCCCTCGGAAAACAGTGGAAAGCTCAAATTGTAAGGTGTTTGAGCATTACGAAGCTCTGTCTCAGGCTGGGGTTTCTGGGGTACCTACCAAGAGTAAATTGAGCAGGTGCGGGTGGTAATTCCTCTTAGACTATACTTGATCGTGCTACTTGCAAAAGTGCATCGGACTGAACAAAGCTGAATGGTCCAATGGCTTCAAGAAACAGAAAGCTCAATGGCTCAAATTGGGAGATTATAATAACAAGTACTTTCATAGGTAGATGACTTGCAACAGAATGAGAATTGTTGAAATAGTTTTTCTATGTATTCTTCTCCTGGAAGGAGGCACTATATATAAAACAAATTACAAGTCTAATAAGAAAAATATAAATCAATTACCTATACACATTCCTAAATTAACTTCCTCATCAAATCCTAAGATTACGTACAATCAAATCACAATCAACACCCCCTCATGTGCTCTCAGCTTGTGACAAATAGAATCAATGGCAACCTTTGGGAGAGCTTTGGTGAAGATATCTTCAAGTTGAGAACTAGAAAGAACAAAAGGGGTAGAGGTCTCCTTTGACTTCACTTTAGATCGAACGAAGTGACAATCAGCCTCAATGTGTTCGGTTCTCTCATGAAAGACTCAATTATTGGCCATATGAATAGCAGCTTGATTATCACAATAGATAGTAGGACCCTCTACTAGAATTCCAAATTCCGATAGGATTGTGTGTAACCAAGTTAGCTCACAAGTAGTATGAGGCATTGCCCGATACTCTGCCTCAACACTAGAACGGGCTACAACCGACTATTTCCTACATTTCCAAGTCACAAAATTACCTCCGATAAAGGTACAATAGCTAGTGGTAGATCGATGATCCGTAGGAGAACCTGCCCAATCAGTAGCTATATGCCCTTCAATATAGAGATGTCTAGATGATCGATAGATATTCACGTCTTGAAGCATTTTTAAGATACTTGAAGATATGAACGACTACCTCCATATGGGAGCTCGATGATGGGTCATGAATTGATTGACAATACAAACTATATAGGAGATATCTGGACAAGTAATCGTGAGATAAATAAGTTTGCCCACAAGTCTACGAGATATCTCAGGATCATCAATCAACTCACCATCTTCAGGCATCAACTTTAGATTAGTTTATATAGCAGTGGCTACATGTTTAGAACCAAGATAGCCAGTATCTCTTAAGAGGTCAAGAGTGTACTTACTTTGCGATAAACTGATACCTGTTTTAGATCGAGTACCTTAATGCCAAGAAAATACGTCAACTTGCCCAAATCTTTAGTATGGAAACTGGAACCAAAATGAGAAATCAAGGTCTGAATCCCAATACTATCACTACCAGTGATGATAATATCATCCACATAAACCATGAGAATCACAATACCACTATTGGTCTTATTAGAGCACAATGAGTGATCAGCTTGACTCCAAGTCATGCCATGAGACACGACGGAGTTTCTTAACTTATTGAACCAAGCTCTGGGAAACTGTTCAAGGCCATATATTGATTTGCGAAGATGACACACAAACTCCCTTTTGGATTGAAAACCGGGTGTTTGAGCCATATAGACAAGTTCGGACAAGTTACCATGCAGAAAAGCATTCTTGACATCAAGTTGGTGGAGCAGCCAATCAAGATTTCCAGTGAGAGAGATAATAATACAAACCGAATTCAGCTTGGCAACAAGAGAAAAAATCTCAGTATAATCAAGGTCATATGTCTGAGTGAAACCTTCACCCATAAGACAAGCTTTGAGCCGATCGACAGTGCCATCCGGATTTTGTTTGATAGTAAAAACCCAACGGCAACTAACACTATGAGCCCTAGAGGACTTGGGAACAAGAACCCAAGTATGATTCAACTCCAATACACGCATTTATTCCTCCATAGTGGAGCGCCATCCAAGATGAGAGAGGGCATCCTGGTAAGACTTGGGAACAACAAAGATAGAGACACAAAAAATGCTTCGAACGAAGGGGATGAATGATCATATGAAATGAAGTGAGAAATAGGATGAGAAGTACAAGTATGCTTACCTTTTCTCATAGCAATAGGTAGACCAAGGTCGGAATCTTGTGGAGGTAGATCCGTAGACGAAAGGGGAAATGATGAGGATGAATGAAAAGAGCATACAGGAGCAATGGTTTGAGGTCCAGCGGAACGACGACGAACATAGACCTAGGTAATCGGGAGGCGAGTTGGAGTAGAAGAGGTGGCAACCTCGGGAACACACGAGGAACAGACGAGATTAGATAACAGCGGATTCCTATAATTGTCCATCGTTAGGAAAATAATAAGGAACTATTTCAAAGAATGTCACATCAGCACTAACAAAGTGCTTACATAACAGAAGGCTATAACACTATCGTTTTTGCGTCTGTGAATTACCGAGAAAGATGCATTTATGAGAGCGAGGATCAAGTTTATTACGACCAGGTTGCAAGTTATGAACAAAGGAAACACAACCCAAAATCTTTAGGGGAATAGGAAAGAAATTTTTGTTAGGAAACATGACCTGAAAAGGAGATTTACCCTTCAAAACACGAGATGACATTCTATTCAAAAGGTAACCAACAGTAGGACAGCATCCCCCAGAAAGATTTTGGAACATGCATTTGGATCATTAGAGCATGAGCAATGGCCAAGACAAGACCATTCTTTCGTTCAACAATCCCATTTTGCTGGAGATAGTAACACAAGAGGTTTAATTTAAAATGCCTTTAGGCTCGAGAAATTATTCAAAAGAATTAGCAGTATATTCTTGAGCATTATCAATGCGAAAAACGAGTAAGTTAGCATTACAGTGATTCAAAATTTCAGCATGAAACGAATGAAAAAACTGAAATAGTTGAGAATGGTCCTTAAGCATATATATCCAAGTGAGACGGGAGAAACCATCGATGAATGTGACAAAATATCGAGCGCAACAAAATCTAGTGGTCTAAGATGGCCCTCAAATATCAGAGTGAACTAGAGCAAAAGGTTGCGGGCTGAGTGACTCGGTACGAGGTGGCAGAGAAACTCAATGTTTACTAAGTTCACATGTTTCACAGTCAAACATTGAGAAATCAGGTAATGATGAAACTTAGTGCAAAAGATTGACAGATGATGGGTGCCCAAGTCGACAATTCTATTATAGGAAGATGTGGTGGAATGCATAGCAGGCAAAATCAGGGTGTGAGGCGGCTGAAAGTAGTAAAGAGCATTCTTCTCATATCCCCAACCAATAATCCTCTTCGTCTTAAGATCTTGGAATTCACAGTGACAGGAATAGAAAGTCATAGAACAGTTGAAAGTTTGAATAAGTTTGTGAATTGATAACAAGTTAAAAGGAAATCGGGGTAAATATAGAACATAGAGAAAAGTGAGACCAGGAGTGCAATATGTGTCATTGCTATGAACATGAGTTTTAGTTCCATTAGCAATTGTAACAAAGGAAGGGGATGAATGAGAAATGACATCAGAAAAAAAAAAAAAAGACATATTACCTATCATACGGTCAGAGGCTCTAGAATCAAGAATCCAAGGGATATGAAAAGAAGAATAAAGACACGTGTTACCTGATGAGACGAAATGAATGGTAGAAGAAGAAGATACATTGGCCCGTTTAAGAATTGAATCATACTCAGATTTGGAGATAGTAATCTAATCAGATTGCGTTCCCTTAAATAGAACTTGATTAGCCCAAGTTGGTGTGCCATGAAGTCGCCAACAAAACTCAACAGAATAATTAGTCTGGTCACAATAAGTGCACCATTTGGTATCATGGACACTACAATGGCTACCATGAAGAGTATCCTTGACATCCATGGAGGTAAAGTGAGAAAGAGAACCGAAAAAACCGAGGTGAACAATGCCAACGAGTCAATCAGAAGTGCCCAAGAATAGCACCAATAAACAGTACCGAGAAATCAGTGCCAAAATGATTAATGAACAATGCAGCCGAATGAACAGAGATCAGATTCCAGTGAGAGAATAGCGAGGTCAGACGATGTCTGGCGAGGTCCAATGAGGTCAGGCAAGGGAGTGAGGGCGAGCGGCATCGTGTGTGAGAGGGAGGCACACCAAGTGGAGAGAGATATTGAGAGGTAGCGAGAGGGAGAAAGAGAGATCGGAATAGGTTGTAATGTTATTACAACCCACTCTAATACTATGTTGAAATAGTTTTTTTCTGTATTCTTCTCCTAGAATGAAGCACAATATATAGAACAAATTACAAGTCTAATAAGAGAAATATAAATCAATTACCTACACACATTCCTCAATTAACTTCCTAATCAAATCCTAAGATTACATACAATCAAATCACAATCAACAAGAACGAACCTATTTGTATGAGTTGGGTAATAGACTGGAGGAACCTAAAGAAGTAAGGAAGATTATTGTTCAGTTCATAAGGACTTACTGGGTGCGAAATTCTCTCAAAGGGAGGATACTGCTGGTTTTATGGGATCTCTTGAGGGGATGAGGTAATAGCTGTTCTAACTGATCAAGTGGTTAAGACATGAAATTTCTATTAAGGGTGATAAATCTCCTAGTCCTGATGGGTCTCTTAAAAAGAATCTGTCTATAGTAGCCAGAGATATGATTAATGTTGTTAAATCATTTTTTCTTCACTGGATTTCTGCAACAAGGGTGGAATCCTACAACCATGTAGGGCTTTTCCTGTATTCTGCATCACAAACTTTGAGTTCACCTTCCACACAAGCTTTAAACCTCAGTTGTGTGACCTTTGTTGATGATCTTTTCATTGTGTATGGGTCTGATGTTGGGTCCTTGGCTATCACTAAAAGTGCCTCAAGCAAATTTTATTCTTACCTTGGGGCTTATACCAAATTGCCAAAGTGTGTCATACTCTTGTCTGGTGTAACTGCCGAGCTGCTGAATGAGAACTTGTCTCAGTCCTCTCTTTACCAGTTGGATCCACTCCGGTAAAGTACCTAGGTGCGCCTCTCATCAAGGTTTTGAATACCGGATCGGCTTGAGTACCAGATTTGCTACTGGTACGGTACGTACCGGTACTGGTCATGTACCGGGAACCATATCGGATATACCGCAACTATATATATATATATATATATATATATATATATGTATATGTATATGTATATGTATGTATATGTATATATATATAAACCATAGAGAGAGAGCTCAAAATTTTATTTTATTTTTTTTTGCAACTCTTAAAAAAAAATCCGGTACCGGCCTGTATTGAGAGTGATATGGTACCAGAGGTACTTGGTACCGTTTTTATGCTAAAACGGTACGTACGGGCCGGCACGGTACGGTATTCACAACCACGCCTCTCATTACTACTATCCAACTCAAAGGGAGGATTTGGCCAGGGTCAAGACATGGACCTCAAAGCTGTTTTCTTTTGTGGAAGGGTTCAGTTAATCCAATCTGTGTTGTGGAGTATGCAGATCTATGGTGTTCCTTGTTTATTCTCCCACGGAGGAATCTTAAAGAAGTGGATGCCATCCTTGGAGCTTTTCTGTGGAATACTGCTGAGGTCAAGCACTCTGGGGTTATGGTAAAATGGGGACAGCTGAACAGCTGTGCTCCTCAAAAGGAGGGGGCTGGGTTAGGTTTTAAGCCTTTGCAAGTATGGAACAAAGTTTCAATGTTTAGCTGCATCATGGCTATAAGCGAGAAGGCAGATACCTATGAAGCACAGCCACAAATACAGATACAACACGATACAAAATAACAGCAAAACCTAACAAAAATTGAATACAGAGACATCAGGAATACGTTTGTAAAACCCACTCTCTCCATTCCATGCTCATAGTCCATTATGAAAGTCATGCCACTTTCCAAGGTAAAAAAAAAATAACCTAGTGTGGACGTTATTGAATATTTTCTACACGAATTTAAAAACTATGTGAGGTCTTCAATTTGGTGCAAAAAATTTTACAAAAATGATTTATTTTTTATTGAAAAAGTTAGACGACTTTCATAATGGACTATGAATAACAAACTGGGTCGGGGGGTGTACATGTTTCTATAATAGTATAATTATAATCTTGCATTAGGCATAAAAACAAAGCCAAAAGAAAAAATGAATTAATAGAATTGCTACCACCAAACATTTAGCATGACACTGCCAAAAATCAACGCATAAATTAGGAAAAAATAAAAGGAAACAAAAAGATTAGCTATATCCAATGCAAACACTACATACAATTCGCATGTGTTGTACATGGTATACCAAGTGTTTAAAATAAACTAACTACAGACAACGGTTTGTGTGGTAAAGAGAGAATGAGGGAGAGCTACGAAGCACGGATACGAATACGGATACAAGATGCGAAAATTTTTAAAAAGGGGGCACACTGACACGGCAGGGACACAAATTTTATTAAATAATCTTTTTTCAGTTATGCAAACCTACATTCTAACCACTAAATATTTTTGTTCGGACTTTATCGATTGTCTTATCAAACCCAAAGTTGTAAATCTCGTACCGTTCCGCCCGGTACAGCCCGGTACATCCGTACCGGCGTAAATACGGGAAGAAGACATGTCCGTTCCGTTCCGGCGGTGGTCCGGGCTGGTCCGGGCGGTCCGGGCGGTTCCGGTCAAATACCGGATCTCGGCCGAGACAATTTTTTTCCAGCTGTGTAATTTTCGCAATTACAATAAAATGTCCAGTCCCAAATATAATTAAACAAAAAGTGAAGGTTTTTGAGGATAATTAAACCCAATGAAAGTATGAAACCCTAGATCTATCACGTTTAAAGTTAAACAGAGGCCTCTCTCTCATCTCATCTTCTTCCTGGACGCAAATATCAGCTGTTGAAGGTTTCGGGTGGGCCAAAACTTCAATCTTCTTCGACTTCGGGTGGGGCTCTCTCTAATCTCTATCAAGTTCGACTTCAATATTAGATGCTGTGTTTGGCAAAGTTTCATCCAATTTTGTAATGCACAAGCTGCTACACGTTTCTGTCAAATGAAGATACAGAGAGTAAAAATGAAAATAGTTGTTTTCTTGTTGTTTCTGTCAAATGGTTACATTTTAACTTCTTGCTGAACTATTGAGTTCACTACCAGGGATTTGGAGGAATTTCCAGTTTTGCTTGCCAGTTGTCTTGAAGATCTTGTGAATTTTTGTAGAAAATGCCGATTGTTCTTCATTTACAGTGAATTTGCCTAGTTTTTCGTTATACAACAATAGATCGAAACAAATGAAGAATCTTGTCCCAATCTTGGATATTATGTTTGTGATTGACTATGTCATTTTGAATATTATGTTGAAGATTGATTATGTAATTTTAGATATTATGTTGAACATATTCTAATGTCATTTTGGATATTTTGTTTGGTGATTTATTCTTATATCAATTTTTTTTAAATTACTTAAAATAATATATTATATTTAGCGATAAATCCGGAACGGTACACCGGTACACTCTGGTACCGGTACGTACCGTTCCGGTAACCAAACCGGTACACTAACCGGTACGAGATTTACAACTTTGAATTCAAACCGATCGTGGGTGTCTAAATACATAAACGAATACTTTGTATTATAGTTATGCCTAATACTTTGTAAGTGATAAATATCTACCCTGAAAAAAACTATTAAAATTTATAAGACACACCATGTTCCCACAAATGTCTTTGTCTGTCCCCACTATGTCCACTCTGGTACATATTAACATTTAATGTGCAAACCACATGGCATGTCTCATACATATCCACGAGTGTTCCAGCATGTTCCCATGTCCCCGAGTGTGCGACACAGATATGGCAACCTCCTAAGACTGTTTGTGTTTCATAAAGAGAGAGGATACTTGAAAACAAAGGCTCAAACTAGAATTAGAAATAATGGTTTATCAGTATATCAACTCCTCCAAAGGTAGCATTTGGTGTAGAGAAGTTTCTATGATTAAATGTATACCATTTAAGATTTTATTTGCATTTTCACCCTTAGTAAGTAAATACTTTGAAAAATTCTAAACGTACCCAAAATTGAAAACATTTAAAATAAATCTTGGATATCAATTTATCTACCTAGTACGTATTAAGCACATATCGGTATCCAAAACCCATACGACACCATGGAGTGTCTAGGCTTCATATGCGGATGCCTTATGGTGAGGTGGGTTCATACCTATGTGATCAAGAGCAAGAATGGTTGAAAGACACATAATTCATCTTGGACTATGAGTATGTTATTCAAGCTCGGAGATTCTGGTCAACTGGTGATTAGGTATAACTTATAAGGTTGGCAATGGTCATGATACTTTCCTGCGATTACATAATTGGCTTCCATTGGGCCCCTTATGGAGATGGTGTTATCAGAGACATTCGTAGCTCTCTTCTTATCCAGGTCTCCTCTGTGATCTTTAATGGTGAATTCAGGCAGTCTAGACAGAGAAATAGGGGCTATTCAAATGATTATGAATCACAATCCTCCCCCTCCCACCACTAATGATGAGGGTACAATTGCTTGGATCCCCAATAGTTGTTGTGAATTTTCTGTGCATTCTGCTTGGAAGGCTATTAGAGTTGCAGGACAGAAAGTGTCTTGCCTTGTTTGGTTTGTTTTATGAATATTGTGCTAAACGGGAATTTATTTTGTGGGCGTGTTGCTCAAAGAAACTAGCTACTAAGGCTAGGCTAAGGAATTCGGAATTTGATTGTTGACCCTCTTTGTGTTTTGTGCAACGGTGCAACAGAATCTCGTGCTCATATCTTCTTTTTTTTAGTGTTCCCATACTTGGGAGATATGGGCGAAGTTTTGGAAAGATTTGGGGTTTATAAATATCCTTTACAGCTGTCTTCAGAACTGCACTGGGTACTGCAGCATGTGCAAGTGGTCATGGACCGCCAACTTTCGTGACATTGGAGGCCCTTAGAAGTTGGTAGAATCTTGGAGGAGGGTCTAGGACGGTCAAGATGAGTCTGGAAATGTCCGGAATGTCCTAGTCGAACCTAGAGGATTCCGAAAAGGTCCGAAAGGTTGGGAAGGAAGTTAGAGAATTCTGGAAAGGTCCAGAATGTTGCAGAGAATGCTAGATGCAGCTAGAAGATTCTGGAGAGGTCCGGAATATGTTGGAAGCTGCTTGAAGGCTCAAAAGGATGCTAGAAGGTTAGGGAATATTCTAGAGTTGTATGCAGTGTTCTACTTTGTTCTTAGATGTGTGTGGAATGTTCTATGAGTTAGTAGAATAAGAGAGCTATAGATCTTTCCCAAGAGTTCCTTGAAGCCTATAAAATGGTGGAAGGCCTCATTTGTGAGGTAGCTTATGGGAGCTTAGGAGAGCTTGAGAAGTCTTGTAAAGCTTGTCTTGTAAAGAGATTATCTATGGTGAAAGAGCTTCCTTTACCCAGATCTCGTCTTAAGAGTGTGTGAGTGTGTGTCTCACTTGGATGGTTAGGCAAGATTAGCTCGAGGGGAAAGACTGACTTGGGCATCAAGGGTGTGATTTGCCTAAGTGTCGCACGGTGCACAAGTGGTGAAATTCTTGGGCCGTGACAAAGGGAAGAATTTAGGCAGCTTCGGCATTTAGACTGGCTCTGGATGCTGCAAACCTATCACATTTGGTTCGAAAGTAATGCAAGGATTTTCAAGGGAAGTCCAAAGGTACAGAAGCCATTTTCACTGCTACGGTGTCGGGTCTAAGGGGGAGGCCAGTTCATGCTCCAATTTTGTGCATTTATTCATTTATGAAGTCAATATCATCTGTATTACAACAAATTAGCAATAGAAGTCCTTTCTTACCATTAAAGAAAAACTAAAAGCATATTATTAAAGATCCATAGCATGGAGAGGAACACACGAACACAGAGGGAGAGAAGCAGGAGACTGACCTCACCTCGTTTCTCCCTCAAAAAAAGATCTGAAATCACGGAGAGAGAAGAAAGAATTGCAGAGCTTAGTAATGTTTTTGTTTCTTAAATTTTTCATAAACATCTTAAATAATACGTTTGGTAGGCATGTGTAAGGGAAGAATTTTGGCAGTTTCGGTATTTAGACTGCCTCTGGCTGCTGAAACCTATCACCTTCGGTCAGAGAGTAATGCAAGAATTTTCAAGGGAAGTCCAAAGGTACAGAAGGCATTTTCACTGCTATGGTGTTGGGTCTAAGGGGGAGGCCATTTTGTGTTCCAATTTTGTGCAGTTATTCATTTGTGAAGTCAATATCATCTGTGTCTCAGCTGATTAGCGATATAAGTCTTTTCTTACCATTAAAGAAAAACTGAAAGCATATTATTAAAGATCCATAGCATGGAGAGGAACACACGAACACAGAAGGAGAAAAGCAGGAGATTGACCTCACCTTGTTTCTCCCTCAAAAAACGATCTGAAATCAGACTTAGTAATGTTTTTCTCTCTTAAATTTTTCGTAAACATGTTAAAAAATAAATTTGGTAAACATGACTTTGTTTTTGTTTACAACACCCCCCCCCCCCCCCCCCCCCCCCCCAAACAAAAAATAAAAAACCCCCCTTCCCTCCCTCCCTCCCTCCCTCCCTCTCAAACATCCACCATAGCCATGGCTCGTCTCTCTCTACCCCTCTCTCTTTCTCGACTAACCACCATAGCTACATTCCCCCCTCCACCATGGTTTCATGATCCTTGTAACACATGGTATGTCACAAAGGCATTGTTTTGATAATGATGTAAGGAAAAAAACAAAATAATATTACCAAACATGTTGTATTTGTTTTGTATTGTTTACAAAAACATCATCAACCCAATTTTTTCTGTTTCTGTTGAAAATAAACAAAAATCTATTTTCCATTTTTTATAAACAAGAAGCTGAATGGTTAACAAATGGACCCTAGGGGTTTTCAAGTTGTTTATTCTCAAATCCATGATTGCAATGGGAATTTGTGGTAGAATTAAACCTCTTAGGGTTCTTGCGAGTTGCATACTAATCTAGGTTCTGGATTGGATTTACATGCTTTAGATTATCGCCTTTTGATTACAGTTAGGTTTTTCTGACTCAAAACCCTAAATGTTCATTTTTTCAATCTCTGTTCTGGAAAAGATTACTCTAATGGCAAAAGCAAAAATCAGCTAATAAAGTATATCTGAAGAAAGTCCATGACGAGATATGGCTCTTCGACGCTCTGATCCTATCCAAGGTCCACCAAAACAACCGTATTCAGATGATATTTGTTGGACTACGTTGCCAATAGGGAAAGAATCAAGAGAAGATGTTGAGAAAGTTACCCTCTCAGATCATTGATGAAACCCATAATGGGGAGCTCTCAGTTTGTGTGAGTGAGCACGTATCTGTTAAACTAGATTTTTCACAACTTTCAACATCTAATTCAGGTGTGAAAGAGAAATTGAGCAAAGAGCTAGTATATCAACCATCGAGTTGTTAGAGGTTCAAAAAGAATATATTGGTGAATCTCCTGAACAGGTAAGAACACTTGCTAGACTAGACTAAAATTCTGACGATTAAGAAGTCTGTTTCTTCTCTAAAGTCTCAAAATAGGAGTTGTGGTAACAATGTTCAAGAAACTAGTGAATGCATGCTTGATGATGGCAGAACAGGACATTTCAGAAAGGAAGACAATTGGTCAGCTGATTGATAATGCACAGAAATAAGTTCTTTTAGCAAACGGAGCTTCTGTGGAATTTCCTGGGATTAGTTCACACGTTGCTGATAACCAATTTTAATTCAGATATGCATAATGCTGAAGACGGTGAAATCTTGCAAACTGCCCATGGGACTCGCACATCTGAGGCAACCTCAACCCATTGGAGCTTCTTATTTGGACCAAAATCTCTGCAATCTTTCAGTTCTAACAAGTGGAATTTCTAGGTTGGTCTCATTGGAGGGTCTTCATGCTAGCCAATTAGCATAACCCGCGGAGAGCAAAAATTGGTTCAGGTGAATCACAGACTCTGGTCCGGCGGACACAAGTCGTCCACGGGCTTTCCTGTGGTAGTCCCGCTGCGGCCCATGACCGTCCATTAGCTACGGGATACAAATTAACGGAGCATCTTAGGACATTGGACATAAAAACTAGAGTAAAAGATGACAAAAGGAGCAGCTGGGGTTGAACTCAAATCTGGAACCAGACACTAAGAATCGCTCAGCAAACACTAATAGAATAGGCTGGACCCCTCCCGAGTTAAGCGGCAAGAGGATGGACAAGATCCAGTATGTTCTTACTGGGGGAATCAGCTCTTCTGGCTATGCATTGTCTTTCGTCTGTCGGTGCCTTCGCTGCTTCAATTTCTTCTCTCATGTTCAAAAAACAAGAACCTGAATGATCAAGGCAAGTTCTGTCCTAGGAATCCATGCCAAATGCAAAGACTGAGCACTGGGGAGTGGTTTCATAGCTTTCATTTGAATGGCAGAGCTTTCTTGTTAACAGCATGAATTCCCCTTTCCTTTTTAAAGACAATCGAGTTTTACAAAATAGAAGATCGAGGTCAAGTCACTGTTCTCTTGTATGTAAGCCGACACAGCCCTTGTTTCCACCATACAAAGTTGCATCGTGGATCCAAGGGAGAAACTGAAAGGAACTTGCTAACTGATTCGAACCATAGCCCCTGGTTTGAATTGACAGTTGGGTTAGCTACCAGATAGCTATGCACTAAAAATCGATAGGGGCTAGTTGGACGAAAGAGTGGCCCTTAGAGCCTAGACCGAGATCTACGTGTTTAGTGGTGCATATATTTATACGAACATATAGCCTTAAATCATTTCTTCCTAGTCTTATATCATTTGTTACTCAAACTTTGGGGGAGGAGAGGGGGATATATTTGAAAATAATAAAAACCGTCTATTCTCTTGGCGACGACACGTCCCAGGCTCTAGGGGCCCCTCTTTCGTCCAACTAAATATATCAACTAAATCTAGGCTCTAGGTGTTGTATGGGTATCGGATACCGATATGTGCTTGATAGGTACTGGGTAGATAAATTAATATCCAAGATTTATTTTAAATGTTTTCAATTTTGGGTACGTTTAGAATTTTTCAAAGTATTTACTTACTAAGCGTGAAAATGCAAATAAAATCTTAAATGGTATACATTTAACCATAAAAACTTCTCTACACCAAATGCTACCTCTGGAGGAGTTGATATACAAATAAATCATTATTTCTAATTCTAGTTTGAGCCTTTGTTTTCAAGTACCCTCTCTCTTTATGAAACACGAACAGTCTTAGGAGGTTGCCATATTTGTGTCGCACACTTGGGGACACGGGAACATGCTAGAACACTCGTGGAAATGTATGGGACATGCCATGTGGTTTGCCCATTATATATTAATATGTAAGTACAAGGGCGGACATGGTGGGGACACAACAAAGACATTCGTGGGAACATGATGTGGTGTCTTACAAATTTTAATAGTTTTTTTCAGCGTAGATATTTATCGCTTACAAAGTATTAGGCCATAACTATAATACAAAGTATTCGTTTATGTATTTAGACACCCAAGATCGGTTTGATAACACAATTTATAAAGTCCGAACAAAAATATTTATTCAGAGGGGTGCTATGGTGCACACTCCTCTTTCTGATTGCCAATTGGGGACACGGGAACATGCTAGAACACTCGTGGAAATGTATGGGACATGCCATGTGGTTTGCCCATTATATATTAATATGTAAGTACAAGGGCGTACATGGTGGGGACACAACAAAGACATTCGTGGGAACATGATGTGGTGTCTTACAAATTTTAATAGTTTTTTTCAGCGTAGATATTTATCGCTTACAAAGTATTAGGCCATAACTACAATACAAAGTATTCGTTTATGTATTTAGACACCCACGATCGGTTTGATAACACAATTTATAAAGTCCGAACAAAAATATTTATTCAGAGGGGTGCTATGGTGCACACTCCTCTTTTTGATTGTTCTGCCATGCTTGCCACCCATTCACCGAGTGGTAAGTCCCAGTCTAGTGTTAGCAGCGGGGCTCGGGATCATGAGCTCTTAAGTGTGACTATTGCAATAACCTCGATCATACCAAAGATTTTTGTTGGAAGTTACCTGGCTCAAAAATTCGAGATTAAGGATATGGGATCACTGCGCTACTTTCTAGGAATGAAAGTGGCAAGGTCCGATCGGAGTATTTTTATCTCCCAACGGAAGTACACTCTTGATTTATGAGAAGAAATAGGTATGTCGAGTTGTACACCTGCAACTTCCTCTATTGAGACAAATCATAAACTCGATAGAGACTCGGGGGAACGCACATGGGCCGACTGATATACTTAGCCCACACTTGACCAGATATTTCTTATGTAATCGGCATTGTTAGTCAATACATGCATGATCCTCGTGCTTCACACTTGGATGCAGCCTATCGTATTTTGCAGTATCTGAAATTAGTTCCATAAAAAAAGATCTTGTTTTCTAATCTTGGTTACTTACGGTCGGAGGCATTCACTAATGCCAACTGGGCAGGTTTTGTGGATGATAGACGTTCTACTTTTGACTACTATACTCTCATTAAGGAAAACTTGGTTACTTGGCGAAGTAAGAAGCAATGAGTGGTCGCCAGGACTAGAGAAGAAGCTAAGTATAGATCTATGGCCCATGGAGTTTGTGAGCTTCGTAAGCTTCTGTAGCTCCAAACCTTGTTATGTGATTTGGGAATATCTGATAATGGTCCGATGAAACTCTATTGTGACAACAAAGCTACCATAAATATTGCTCATAATCCTATTCAACGTGACAGAACGTAACATATTAAGATTGACAAACACTTTATTAAGAAAAATCTAAGTGATTAGTCGATATATAGGCCTTTTGTGAAATCTGAAGATCAGTTAGCCGACATCTTCACGAAAGGGCTGGGCAGCAAGAGTTTCCACCCCATTGTATTCAAATTGGCCCTGATTGATATCTTCGCACCAACTTGATGAGGACTGTTAAAGTTGTTCGAATCATGTGTGTAACTAGATCAGGTTTAGGATTTGTTTTCCTATGTAAATAGAATAAAAGATTAGTTAAGAGTTACAGTTAAATTAGGTCTCGTTTTACTTGTATAAATATTACACATGATGAATAGAAAATTGTTAGTTGTTACGTATTAGGTTAAGTGTATAGGTTAACCCTAATGGGCCTTAGTGACTAGAGCCCACTAGGTTACACCCTAATCTCATTCACTTCATTATAAATAATCGTCCCGCCCCTCTCTGAAGAGTGTGGGTTTTTCTCCTAACATGGTATCAGAGCTGTGTTAAAGTATAAATAAAACCTCAACCCTAGCTTACTCTACCTGCGCCGCAGCCGCCCCCCATCTCCGGCGCAACCCCAACCCAATCGGCCCCTGCACCTCTGTGCTGCCGCTGCTATCGTCGTCGTCGTCGTCGTCGCCGCCGCCGCTGCTACTCCGACAGCTCCTCTGCTGTTGCTGCTCTTCTTTCTAGCAGCCCTTCTGTTGCTGCTGCTCCTCTCTCCGACAGCCATCCTACCGCCGCGACAACTGCTGCGTTTTCTGGCAGCCCCTGTACTGCTGCCTCCTGTTGCTATCTCCTTCGATGGTCTTCATTGCCTCTTACTGTTCTAGTATGTCTGTCTGATCTGGTTATGGTTACTACTCGGTTACTGTTTTAATCCGTTTTAGCATATGTTCATATGAGGTCATCGTTGGGTGATTGTATTCATTGAGCTTCCTGATTGTTGCAAACAAGGGAACTCTTATTATGTCGACTACCAATGATTCTCCATCCTCAGATCCGTCAGCCCCACCTGTGGTGCCTTGCGAGACACCTCGACCTCAGATATTCTCCTCGTCCACCCGCCTGGTGGAAACCAAGCTTACTGGTCCATCCACCTATGTTTTATGGCGAAAGAACGCCCTCAAGGCTCTTCAGGGCATGGATCTAGATTCACATCTAATGGACAGTCCTCTTCCAAAACTGCTCCTACGTATCGTTCTTGGTCTTGTGAGAATATTAGAATAATATAGTTAGGTTAATCCCACATTGGTCTTGTGAGAAAACTTATAGTCTATGCAATCTATATAAATAAAACTATTGTGTGAGGGTGAATAAATCATCCTAAACACTTCTCTCTCTTTTATATCCAATTATCATGGTATCAGAGCACGATCTAATTCCACCCTAGATTAAACCCTAACCCTAGAAATAACACCAGATCTTATTCCACCCTAGATAAAACCCTAACCCTAATCTACAGCCGCCCTAGATTAAACCCTAATCTACAGCCACACGCTCTAACCAACCAAGCTACTCCAGCCGCCAGCCACCACCACCGCTGCTTTCTCTTGCAACCAGCTGCCAACCACCTCCTGTTGCTGCCGCCAGCCGCAAGCCGCAAACCCACCGTTGCTCTCTCTGCTGCCGCCAGCCACTTCCTGCTGCTGCCGCCTACCACCCCTACTACTGCTGCCATCTGATGCTCTCTGGCCCAGCCCTTTTTTACTACTATCGTCCATTCCCACCCACCTGCAACCACTGCTGCCGCCCACCTGCTGCCCCTGCTGCCGTCCTCTTTTGCTGATCCTTGCTACCCACCTGCTACCACTGCTATCTCCGTTGCTGCTACTGTCTTCCTGTTGCTACCCCCGCGGTTGCTCTATGTGCTCTACTTGACCGATATGTTTGCTTTCGCTATTGGTGGTCGATTCAATCCTTGCACCATTCTTCTAGTTCGTTCCGTTCTGCGATTGATTATCGCAATCTGTATGTCTTCTTGTTGATTTGATCAGATCTACCTATTCTACATCCATTGGTATGTTGTTATCCCCCGTTCGCTGGTTGCTTGAGTGAGGCGCCGTTGGTTAATTTTTATCTATTGGTTGATCTTTTGCTTTGTGGCCTATTCATTGTCTTTTGACACAATGACTAAACGGGGATCTGAGTCTGCTACCTTTCATGTTATTCCTACTGTTCCTAGTACTTCCCGCTTTTGTGACAGGCGGCTTATTACCTCTATTCTTCTGAATGATAAGAATTATGCTCTTTGGACTAAAACTGTTGAGGTATATTTTGAGGGCGATTCAACCTCACAGTGGCTTACTGATGATCCTCCTCTCAAAACCAGTCCGCTGTTTCCAGCCTGAAAATCTGAAGATGCTCGCATTCGTACCGACTATGGAATAGTACGAAATCTTATATTAGTGGTCCTTTGATGTTTTTACCTACCGCCAAGAACGTATGGAAACAAACTCAGAAGATGTATTCTGGGATTAATAATCTTCGACGGATATATGATCTTCATCAAATGTTTTTCTCTCTGACCATCGGAGAACAAACTTTGGAATCTCATTATGCTTAGTTTTGTGGTCTTTGTGAGAAGCTGAAGATTGCTGAGCCTATTTCTGCCGATATTCAGGTTATGGAACGCCAGCGTCAGTCTCTGTTTGTTGCTCGCTTTCTATCCAGCTTGCCTCCTACCTATGATTCCGTCCGTTCATAGCTTTTGGGAGACCGGACATTACCATCTCTTGGTGAGGTCTTCAGTCGTATACGTCGGGCCACCATCTCTGACAATGGTTCCAATTATGGCTCTCAGTTACCTTCTGACCGCTCCGCTTTAGTTACTACCGTTTCCCGTGGTGATTATACTCGTGGTGGCTTGCCGTCAGGGGGAGTTAGCGTGGAAGTATCAATCGTGATTTAGGCCGAGGAGGATCCAACCATGGTAGTTCCAGCCGTGATTCGGGCCGCGGTTCTGGTCGCGACTCCGGCCGTGTAGGACAATCACCTGGAGGAGGTGGCCGAGCCCGTGGGCGGGTGCCTCGTCATTGCACTTGGTGCAATGCTGATAATCATACCATTGACTATTTGTTGGGATCTCCATGGTCGCCATTCTACTCACTAGGTCACAGTTTCTGAGGATGATAATATGCAGTATTCTTCTAGTACCGCCCCTCGTGTAGTTACTATTCCAGAAGAAGAGTATCAGCAATTTTAGTAATATCAGTCTGCTCAGACTTCTCATCTGAAATCCGCCTCCACTACTACGCTTGCTCAGACAGGTCCACCTTCTACCTATCTTGCTTCCAAATCTCCGCGGGTCATTGACTCTGGGGCTTCTAATCATATGACCGGTGCTCCTACTTCCTTGTCTGATTGTCGTCCTTCTGAGACATCTTCTCGTGTCACTTTAGCTGATGGTTCTACTACTCTTATTGTTGGTTTGGGTTTGGTTACTTTAATTCTTCTCGTTGGTTAGACTCTGTTTTACATGTTCCTCGCTTTCCTTTTAGTCTTATTTCTGTGAGTAAAATTACCAAATCTTTAAACTGCTCAGTCACCTTTTTCCTAATTCTTGTATCTTTCAGGATCTCTGGACGAGGACGAAGATTGGTGGTAGTGTTGAACACGGTGGTCTATACTACTTTTTGGATGGCGAGCCATCTCCCTCTGTTGCATTTCAATCCACCATTTCACCTTATCAACACCACTGTTGTCTTGGCCACCTGTCGCTTTCCACCCTTAAACAGCTGGTCCCCTCATGTAGCCGTCGAGTCGCTTCCCGGTGAAGCTTGTGAGTTTAGTAAACATCGTCGTGTTTCTTTCTCTCCACGAGAAAAGCGTCATGTGTCGAGTCCTTTTCATTTAGTTCATTCAAATGTTTGGGGCCTTATGCAGGTCCCATCACGTTCTCACTTTCAATATTTTGTGATATTTATTGATGATTATTCTCGTACTACTTATATTTATCTTATGCAACCCCGGTCTGAGTTGTACTCCATTTTTAAATCATTTTATGAGGAAATAAAAACACAATTTGGTGTGCCTATTCGCCTGTTTCGGTCTGATAATGCTCGTGAATATTTTCATCGATCTTTACCACAGTTTTTGGATGCACATGGGATTTTACATCAATCCTCTTGCGCTCGGACTCCACAGCAAAATGGCGTTGCAGAACGCAAATTGGGCACATATTGAACGTCACTCGTGCTCTTTTGTTCCACATGCATGTTTCCAAATTTTATTGGAGTGATACCGTCCTTACTGCTCGGTTCCTTATTAATCAGACGCCGTCTTCTGTCTTAGGTGGCCAAATCCCATATACTTTTATCATGTGCTGCTCGCCCTTTTTACTCCCTTCCTCCTCAGATTTTTGGATGCACCTATTATATTCATGTCCTGGATCCTGGTCGAGATAACCTTGATGCCCGATCCACCAAGTGTGCGTTTTTGGGCTATTTTCGCACACAAAAAGGCTACAAATATTGTTCACCCACCCTTCGCCATCAATTTGTGTGTGCCTATGTTACTTTCCATGAGTCTGTCCATTATTTTACAGGTTCTCCTCCTCCTACGGAATTGCCTGTTCCCCTGCCTCTTTTGGCACCCTTGCTACTGCCCCCCTCACCCTCTTCACCACCTTTACAGGTCTATGATCGCCGTCCCAAAAGTTTTCCGGTTCTGCTTCCACCCAATCCTGAACCCTCTCCTCCGCCCCGAGATCCGCCTTCGCTGCCGTTTCCTCCTTTGTCACCTCCATCTCCTGCTTGTTTGGCCATTGCCCTCCGCAAAGGTATTCGCTCTTCTACTACTTCTCACCCTCTTGCTCAGTTTGTTTCTTATGATCATCTTTCACCCTCTCTCTATGCCTTTTTCTAGTTCTGTTTTCTCTATTTTTGTTCCTACCACTGTTCAGGAGGCTCTATTTATTTCTCAGTGGCGGATAGCTATGGAGGAGGAGATGACTGCTCTTCATACCAACCATACTTGGACATTGGTATCTCTTCTGGCTGGAAAGTCTACTGTTGGGTGTCACTAGGTGTTCACTGTTAAGTTTCATCCTAATGGGACAGTTAAGCGCTACAACACTCGTCTTGTGACCAAGGGCTATACTCAGACCTATGGTGTCGACTATGCCGAAACTTTCCCCAGTTGCCAAGCTCGGCTTCGTTCGTCTTCTTATCTCTCTTACCGCCAATCTTGGCTGGCCCCTTTTCCAGTTGGATGTCAAAAATACCTTCTTAAATGGCAACCTTGTCGAGGAAGTTTATATGGTGCAACCACCTGGGCTTATTGCTAAGGGGGAGTCCTCGTAAGTATGTCGCCTTCGGAAAGCTCTCTATGGGCTAAAACAATCTCCGAGGACTTGGTTTGGCAAGTTCAATGATGTTGTCCTTCGGTTTGGTATGAAACGCTATCATTCTGATCATTCTCTCTTTTCTCACATCTGACCAAGGGAGAATATTGTTGACCGTCTACGTAGACATTATTATTACAGGTGATAATAAGAAAGGTATTGATGATCTGAAGTTGTTCCTACAGCCTCAGTTCCATACCAAAGACTTGGAAAAATTGAGATATTTCTTGGGTATTGAGGTGGCACGGTCTAAGGAAGCTATTAACTTATCACAGAGAAAGTATGTGCTGGATATCCTCGAAGAGACTGGCTTACGAGAGTCAAAGCCTGTGGAGACTCCTATGGATCCTAACGTCAAATTGTGCGTTGATCAAGGAGAGTTGCTTTCTAGTCCCGATCAGTACCGTCGCTTGGTTGGAAAGCTAAATTATCTTACTGTTACTCATCTAGATATTTCCTTTGTAGTTGGCCTGATTAGTCAATTTATGTCTGCTCCTCGTCTTCCACACTGGGAGGCCATTCTAAGAATTGTGAGGTATCTGAAGGCCCATCCAGGACGAGATTTGTTTTATCGTACTAGTGGGCACTTGCGCGTTGAGGCATTCACTGACTCTGATTGGGCAGGAAGCCCAACCGACAGAAGATCTACTACAGGATATTGCATCTTCCTCGGTGAAAATCTTATTACTTGGAAAAGTAAAAAGCAGACAGTAGCTACGCGGTCTAGTGCCGAGGCCGAATATAAAGCAATGGCTCACACGACTTGTGAGATTGTGTGGATTCGTTCATTCCTTGACGAAATCGGGTTTCCAGTACGGTTGCATGTAAATCTATATTGTGATAATCGACTTACTATTCACATAGCATACAATCCAGTTTTCTATGAGAGAACTAAACATATCGAAGTAGATTGTCATCTTGTCCAAAAGAAATTAACCGATGGTGTTATTGCTACTCTTTTTGTGTCTACCAATGCCCAGTTAGCCGATATGTTTACTAAGCCGTTGTTCAAATCACAGCTGGAGTTACTTTGTGACAAGCTGGAACTTATTGGTATTGATTCTCCAGCTTGAGGGGGAGTGTTAGAATATTAGGATAATATAATTAGGTTAATCCCACATTGATCTTGTGAGAGAACTTGTAGTCGATGCACTCTATATAAATAAAGCTATTGTGTGAGGGTGAATAAATCATCCTAAACACTTCTCTCTTTCTTTTATATCCAATTATCAGAGATGATGCAAGACTATTTACTCAAATTCTAAACTCCATGGACGAGTCTGTTGAGATACAAGTCTCCAATGCTGATACTGTGCGGGAGATTTAGCAGTCCTTGGCCGATACATATTCGACTGCTAATGATCTGTCTTGCCTATTTGATGTGATGAAGGGTTTCTTTTTACTCACGCGTGAGGGAAAAACTCTTCAGGAGCACTATGCTACGTTCAAAACTCTTGCTGATGAGTTTGACCGCTTGCTCCCATTTGCTTCAAAACCCACAGTGCTTCGTCGTCAGCGAGATCAGATTATGGCGGTTCTCTATTTAGCGAGTCTTGGTGGTGGTGACTGTAAGGCTGCCCGATTACAGATACTTACTGGAACCGATATTTCATCTCTCCCGGGGGCCTTTCGTCGGATGAGTCGCTCGGTGAGTCACTCGGATACTTGAGCTTTGCCCCCTAATTTCGCTGATAGAGTTGCCTATTTTTCTTCCCCGGGTGGGGCCCGTGGCGGCCGTCAGAGCCGGGGCGGGTGTATGGGTGGTCGTACTGAATCTCTGGAGACTCGCACCTGTCATCATTGTGCCATTGTTGGCCACATTCGTGCACAGTGCCCCCAGTTGGGCTCTAAGCACTCCTCTCTGGCTCATGTTGTCACTTCTTCTTCCGAGGGCCACATGGTCCATATGTTTGATGCTGAGTATAACCTGTACACTCAGTCCCCTGTGCTTTCTTCTCCTGTTGTTGGTACATTCATTACAGGTAACTCCACGGCCTGCATAGTTACTCCGTGCACTTGGGTTATTGACTCTGATGCTTCAGATCATATGATCGAGACTACAGGTACTTTTTGTGAGTATTCTCCTCTTACTGGGACTTGACAGGTTACGGTGGCCAATGGTTCTTCTCTTGACATTTGAGGTTGTGGCATTACTACACCCACTTCCTCGTTGACCTTGCAACATGTGATACATACCCCTAGCTCCCCTTTTAATCTGATTTCTATTAGTCACGTTACTAAAGATTTAAACTGCTCAGTAACATTTTTTCCTGATCATTGTGTTTTTCAAGATCTGGTGACGAAGCGAACCATGAGTAAAGGGAGTGTTACGAGGGGCCTTTATGTGCTTGATCAAACGGTTGCCTGCGCGGGGCTCACTTCCTCTGCCTATGATATTCACTGTCGTTTGGGTCATCCCTCTTTAGCTAATTTATAGTCTTTGTGTCCTGATATTCTATTTCTCATTTATCTTGTGAGTCATGTCATTTAGCCAAACATCATTGTGTGTCTTATTCCAGTCGTAATAATAGCAGAAATTTCATTCCTTTTGCTCTTGTCCATATTGATGTGTAGGGGCTGTGCCTCGTTACTACACCCTTAGGCTACAGATATTTTGTAACACTTGTGGATGATTATTCTCGCATCACTTACATTTATCTCTTGAGAGCTTGCTTTGAAATGTTCTCTGTTTGGATTTCTTTCTTCTCTAAAATCCGCACCCAGTTTGGTCATACTATTCGTGTCCTCCATAATGATAATGGTAGGGAATATGTACCCCATTAGTTTCAAGAGCATTTGTCACACCATGGCGTTGTTCACCAAACATCATGTCCTGACACCCTCCAACAAAATGGGGTTGCCGAACGCAAGAATCATCATCTCCTAGACACTGCTCGTGCTCTCCTTTTTTGCACGGGTGTCCCCAAACGCTCTTGGGGTTATTCCATTCTCACCGCCTGTTATCTCACCAATCGCTTACCTTCATCCGTCCTTCGTGGTATCACCCTCCAGTCTGTCCTCTTTCCTACCGTCACTCCCTATAATTTTCCTCTTTGCCTGTTTGGGTGTGTTTGTTATGTTCACGATACTCACCCATGTCTGTCAAAATTAGATTCCCGCTCCCTCAAGTGTGTCTTCCTCGGCTACTCCAAAACCCATAAAGGGTACCGATGTTTCTCCACACAGTTGCTTCGGTATATTACCTCTCGGGATGTGGCGTTTGTCGAGACTGAGTCATTCTATCCTCTCACCCATGTCTCCGAGTCTCCTTCTCCACCGGATGACTTCCTTGTCTATCTTCCACTTCTCCCAACTCCTCCGGCACCACTCCCAGCCCAGGCACACCACTCCCCCCCGACTTCCCCTACTGAGTTAGTCGCTTTGCCACCTGATCCGACCTCACCCTCAGCGAATCCCCCTACACCAACCAACCGCCCTTACCGCTCTTTCCGTGATCACCCCTTATATGTTACCTCCTACCATGGTTTGACGACCCCTATTCGCTTTTTGATTGTTAGCTTGGAGTCTGTGCCCAAGTCTCGTACTCTTGGTGAGGCTTTGGCTCATGCTAGCTAGCGTGCTGCTATGGGGGAGGAAATGCAAGCCTTGGAAGCTAATCATACTTGGGATCTTGTTGCTCTCCCCCCGCCAAGAAAGTTATCGGCTGCAAATGTGTTTACACAGTCAAAGTGCATCCCGATGGCTCTGTTGCTCGGCTTAAAGCTCGCCTTGTGGCCAAAGGTTATGCCTATACATATGGTGTCGACTACTTTGAGACTTTCTCCCAAGTGGCCAAAATGGCCTCCCTTCGTCTCCTTCTATCTTTGACGGTTACTCATTCTTGGGTATTATACCAGCTGAATGCGAAGCATAATTTTCTTCACGGTGATCTCACTGAGGAGGTGTATATTGAGCACTCACCCGAATTTATTGCTCCGGGAGGGGAACGCCGTGTCTGTCAGCTTCGCCGCTCTCTTTATGGGTTAAAGCAGTCTCCAAGAGCCTGGTTTGGTCGGTCCAGTCAAGTGGTTACTAGTTTTGGGCTGATACAGGCTGCAAAGGATCATTCGGTCTTCTATCGCCACCTACCTTCTGGATGCATCATGCTGATTGTATATGTGGATGATATTGTCATTACAGGTGATGATGCCCAGGCGATTATTGATCTCAAACAATTTCTCAATCAGCATTTTCAAATAAAAGACTTTGGGTAGTTGAAGTATTTTCTTGGCATCAAGGTGTTGCACGGAAAGAAGGGTATCGTTATTTCTCAGCGCAAATGTCTTGGATATTTTGTCTGATGCGGGAGTGTTCTAGGCAAAGGGAGCAGATTCCCCAATGAACCCAATAGCCAACTTACTGCCAAATACTAGTGAGTTATTCCCCGACCCCGACCAGTATAGGCGGTTGGTTGGGAAGTTGAATTATCTGACTACAATGACTAGGCCAGACATTGCTTATCTTGTCAGTGTTGTTAGTCAGTTTGCTCAGACCCCACGGGTTCCTCACTGGCACGCAATTCTACGTATCATCCGGTATTTACAAAATAATCCAAGGAAAGGCAGTTGGTACCATAATCAAGGACACACCCAGATAGAGGGATACACCGATGCCGATTGGACAGGATGCCCAACTGACAGGCGGTCCACCTCTGGATTTTCAGTCACTATTGGGGGCAACCTGGTCAGTTGGAAAAGCACAAACAAGCAGTGGTGGCTCATTCAAGTGCAGAAGCAGAGTATAGGGTCATAGCCCTAGCCACTTCTGAGATTATGTTGATTCGGCTGATTCTCTCTGAATTATGAGCAGCAGTGGACAGACCGACCCAACTAAGATGTGATAATCAGTTTGTCATCCATATTACCACCAATCCTATGTTCCACGAACGAACGAAACATATTGAGATCGACTGCCACTTCATCCACGATGAATACAAGAAGAGCACGATCACTCCTAGTCATGTGCGCACCGGTAAACAATTACTAAACCACTAGTTGGGAATCGGATTTCATATATATATAACAAATTGGGCATGATTGATGTATATGTGCTAGTTTGAGGAGGGTGTTAGTTGTTAAGTATTAGGTTAAATGTCTATGTTAACCCTAATGGGCCTCAGTGACTAGAGCCCATTAGTTTACACCCTAATCTCGTCACTTTATTATAAATAAACGTCCCGCCCCTCTCTAAGGAGTGGGTTTTTCTCCTAACAAAAATTTATCCTAAACTATTAAATTTAGCACAATCCTATAGAATTGCCTTAACGATATCCCACAACGGTGCAATGGTTGCAAATCTTTTGGATACACTTTTCACATTTGTCCCTCCTTGGACAAGAACAATGTAAATGAGCGTAAACAAGAGTGGAGAGTGAAGCTCAGGTAGACAATAAGTGTGGCAAGAAGTTACTAAGAAAAATGGAAAAGATAAAAGTTCCCAATCCTATCGAATTGCCTTTGAATGGTAAAATGAAGAGAAATATTGCATGCTAATATCAATATACTTGATGTTCATGCATCATGCCAAGAAGCATCCCCAAGCTCATATACAATCCAAAAGTTGATGAAGAATTCAAGCTGCAACAACCTGAGAAAAGTGCAAGGAACATCAAAGGTAGACCTAAGGAAAAAGCTGCTAGAGCATCAACCTCCATTGTCCTTCCCTGTGTAAGCTCACACGTTGTGCGACCATCTTTAATTGTTTACAGACTAGCTTTTATTGATGTTGACCTCCTATAGAGGTTTGATGTTCCTTTTGCGCTGTCTTCTAAACTTTGTTGCACGTATCTACTTTTTGGTAATCAATTCCACTTACTGAAAAGAAAAAGATCCATAAGCATGGATCTTACACCCTACTTGCTGCCACTGTTAAAATCACCTTCTACAATTCCAGGAGTCTTCATAAAGCTAAAAATAGGCTCTTTACTACACAAGACTAGCTCTGCTGCCTTAGAATCTGTCAACAAAACTAGGGGTGGGAATCATTTCATTTAGTGGTCTTATTTGACATCCCTCTTGTGCTTATGGCACCTTCAACTCGAGTTAACTTATTTCTTCATACCAGTGAATAGTCGATATCCAACTAAAGAGGATGAAGACAAAGTTAATGCTCTTGGAGTAGGATTTGTACCTGTTACTATGCAAAAATGAGGACACTTCGTACATGCACCAACAAACCGAACGACATTCCTATGTTGGACCTCCCTGCAGAAAAATAACACCAAGGGTATTAATACTCGTACTGGAAGAATAAAAATATCACCAAGTAAAGTCAACAACAATACTAGTAACTCAGGGAAATTAGATTGGCATGAAGCAAGTGAAATTAATGCATGGTACATTCAAAGTTCAGCTTTCAAATGCTTATGCCTATGCAAGAACCATGACTTCAAGGCAGGACGCTGGAATTATAATGCACGATCTGCTCTCTCTGTTGTTACCCACATCAAAGGAAGGAGCAAATTGCATTACTTAGTTGACACAACATAATAACTAGGGGTTCCCACTTCTACAACGCCAAAGCAATTAAAGCTATGATTTAAGAATCCAACTCGGATCTTTCACTTTGTTAGGCCAAACCCATAAAACAAGACAACAGAACTTCAGGTTAATTTTGGTTTTCCGGGTCAGAAAAATGAAGCTTTCCTTGTTTTATGCCAAGACTTGCGCAACGTGGGATTTTCCTATTACTTATGTGTGTAGATTACTCAAATGAAGCTAATAAAGTACTTTCCGGAATACGTTGGCATTACTTGCTAATTTCAGCATTGGCTAATTGTGACCCAAATAATCCTAGTCACCTGCAACGCTAGCAAGGTTATAGACTACAAAATCCTCATACCGAGAAAGATGCATGAAAGAAATACCAAACCACACCCAGCGATGAGCTAAAGTTTCGTGTTTAACGAAGTCAATTTTCTCAAGGGTTTCATACATCTTATTTTCTTAAACTTCTTGGTTGCGCAAATTGTTAGTAGGTAATGTGCAGTCTGGAATCCAGGAGTTGAACCTCTCACTTGAATTACGTAAACCTTCAGCTAAGCTGCAAAACAACTCAAACACTAGGTTAGTGTCAACCAGGGTTGGGTCTCTAGCGGGCACTCCAAGGATCAAGTTAGCTTCTTAAAGAGAGTGAAAGCAACTTGAAAGTATGTGAGTTATGTGCGCGTACCTAAGGTTATGAGGCCCTTGGAGTATTTATAGATGAAGAATCCAACCATCTCCCTGAGACTTCGGCCGAGAATGTCGCGCCATGTCCCGAAAATCACGGTACTCTCGCCACGTGTCCCACGTCCGTGCGGATTGGACGGGCATGTTTGCATGTCCTGTAACTCTCTCCCCCAAGTCCTTCTGGGCAGCTATCCTCAATGTGGTGAGTACGTCTCTGCATGGCCATACCGAGCGTAGAACCATTGGCGTCACGACTTGAGAAAAGACAAGTATTGGCACTAGTAGCTAATGCCAACCGAGAGCAGGTTCGACGTACCTGGCATGTCGTGCGCTCGACAATGACCGAGGCACGCCAAGTGGCCCTGTCAAATTCCTCGACCGAGTATCGGTATAACTGTACTTGGGCCTGGCCAAGCTTGGGCCCAACATAGATGGGCCGAAGGTGATCATGGACCGAAGGCTCACTATTGTTCAAATCTGACCTACCACAATAGCCCCTCAATTCCTCTACTCGATGCCAATTGACACGAGGGATTGACCGCTCGAAGGTCGGAGCCCAATTGCCCCATCCAGCCCATTTCTCGAGAATGTCGAAGGCGGTCGGGGAAGATAGGTCACACGAACAGTTACCGTAAAAGATGGTGTGATGCGTCACTGATCGGATGGCCAGAAACAAAGCGTTTCGTATTCCCGCGCATGCCATTTTGAAACTTGTGCCGTGGTATAAATAGGAGGGAAGACCTAGAGAGAGAAGCACATGTTCTTTCTCTCTCTAGAAGTTTGAAGCCTTGAACATTTGAAGGATTTGTCTGCAACCCAGACCTCTCCAATCTTCAATTCTTCAACACTCACAAGTTTCATGTACAAAAATCTGCATTCTTTTCACATTTCGAATTGTTGATTGTCCCATTTTCTTGTGTTTCATGCATTTGTTGAATGATTTATGGATTTCCAGAAAACTCCGAACTGTAGTTCCCTAGGCTGTCACATTAGTCCCGAAATTTTGCTAAAGGCTTCCTTTATTTGCCAAGCCCTTGTAGTCAGGTGCTAAACCCCTTGACTTAGCGTCTAATTAACACTCGTGCACTTTTGAATAGGATGTGTGAGTCTGAAGTGGATTCAGCCCAAGTACTATCATCTGATACCGAGAGGCCAGAGACGAGTGGATCCTCTGAAGCGTCTAGTGCCAAAGAGACGTGTTATACGCGGTTTTTCTCTAGTGCCAAAAGTCTGAACGATTTTCCTCAGATGCAACGCATACCAAACAACGTCCATATCAACCTGATACGAGCAGGGGAAAGCCCCAGACCAACAACTACCAGATCATTATGCCCCTCATGGCCATAATCGAAGGGGGGGTCCAGTTCCCCCTTCATCCCTTCCTCTCACAAATATTCTACGTCCTTAACTTGACCATGTCCCAGGTGACCATCAACTTCTACCGAATAGTGATGGGGATCATCAAACTAGGTACCAAGTACGGCCTTACCTTCGGGATACAAGATCTATTCAGCATATACTACGTTAGCAAGAATAAAGTCTCCAAAAGGAGGTTCCTTGTCTATTGACCCAGCCAGCAAAAAATAGTCCGGAAGCAGTCGGACTCCAATACACACGCCAATGACTTTGTGTGTGTGTGTGTGGGGGGGGGGGGGGGGGGGGTTTGGATTTGCCCCTGGTGAACTGAGGTACTTCTCGGTGCCAAGACAAATAGGGGTCACAGGCAAGCATCGGCTCTTCTAGTGTACTGTTACATTTCTAGTAGTTTGATCTTCCTGATGATTCATATTTGTTGCAGGGGCTCGAGCGGTGGATCGTTTAAAGAACAAGGCAACCAAGAGCACATAGACCAAGTGTTAGCCATAACAAACAAGAGACGGAGGTGCACCGAGCTGCTTAGCTACATCAATACCTACATCAATACGAACACTCGGACTCCTCCGACTACAGCCCTTTGATCAGCGTGAGTGATCGGGGTCCCCATGTACCAGAGGACCCGGCTCCCATCTTGTGTAGCCATACTCGGCCAATTATAGCGTAATAAGGACTCAACACATTGACCACGACAAATTCCACTTCAACCGTTCTGGAGCCGGTGTGAAGGGGGAGTCTAATCTTGCTGAGCAGCCAGACTGGAGCTGAGTTGAAATCCACCAATGGGACCTCAGTTAGCTCAAGTCGATTTCTTTCAAGTGGAGCGCCTTGAACAGAGAATTGTAAATGACCTCGGTAGAGCTTCCTTGGTCCACCAAGATTCGGCAAACAAAGGAGTTGTCGAGGGTGAGGGATATGACCAGAGCGTCGTTGTGCGGCATCTAAAGGCATTCGAGATCTCAATCAGAGAAGGAGATGCGGCCCTCGGCCAGGACATATGGATGCGGGCATTTGGAGCCCAAGCTTACAGACATGACCTCTTTGCCTTAGGCTACCCGTATGATCTCGGCCCTAGGGCACTATTCAACTCTCGTGTCCACCATGCCATGAATCACGTGGATCACTCAAACCTTGGTGCCACTCTCTTTCTCTTTCTCCGATTGAGGTCTGGTCTTAGTCTTCTCTTCGTCGATGTATTCCTTGAGATGGCCATTAAACACCAGCCTCTCAAGAAAATCTTTCAACGCTCGACACCTTGTCGTGAGGTGTCTCTTTTCTATGTGGTAGGAGCAACAATACAGAGAGTCAGTTGGTTTTCTCTGATCCCCAAGTGGCCGCCTCGGCCATTCGAAGTATAATTCGTTCTGGATCTTCTTAAGGATCAGTAGGTCAATAGAGTGAAGATTGTCGTCATGGCGACACAATCGTGGAGCCGAGGGCCCCTCTTCTAGCTAGATGCCACTATGTTGACACCCTAATGCCCCAACGTTGTTTCCATTCCTTTTCTTATCCCCCTCCTAGGGATGGTTCTACTCGGCCCGCCTTTGTTCGTTGTGGGTCTCCTCCAGTCGGCAATGCTTGTCTATTTGGTTCATGAGATCGTCCATGTCAATAGAATTAGACAACATCATATCTTCAAACAGTCGGCTCCGATAGTCCAAGCCTAGCTTGAACGAGGTGACGGCAATTGTTGGGTCACATCCCTGAATCTCATTGAAGAGTTCTCAATACCGGCAAGGAGGAACCAACTTTCTTTTTCTACCTATTACTCGTCACAAACTGAGCAAGCAAGGTGAGAGAGAGCTCCTTCACAGAAGGGATGGACCTCTTCAGCAGCTTGTCAAACCAGAAGAGGCTGAGCTCCCCCAAATTGGAGGGAAAGAGCTTGCACGTGAGTGCATCCTCGGTATCTTACAAAAAGATCATCAGCCTAAAGTATACCAAATATAGGTAGGTACCCGTCTTTGGATCATACTTGGTGAACTTGGGCAGACTAAAACAAGGAGGACGGCGAACTTCATCGATTTCCCTAGTGAATGGATAGGACACGAATTGGTCGTGTATGATGTAACAATTAGACCTTCTCGGCAGAACCTCCTACTCGGTCAATCTGGTGTCTTAGATCCTCTCCTCTGTGATACCGAGGGGAGTGTTCCCAACGGTAGTGATGCCAAAGGGAACGGTCCCTACGTCCTATGCCCCTCCCATCCAACTAAGTTTCATGAGTGGGGGTGACAGTCAAAGCCATGGTTTAGAGGAGAGACCGAATGGTTGTTGTTGACTAAGAGGTCTCCTAGCCTCTAACAAAACGAAACTCTAGGTACCAGGTGCTCATCGCCAGAACATCGCTCGAGGGGAGGGGTGCAGGCATGCTCCCGACCCCGGTGTCCCTTGTTGTGTTCGGCCTCGCCGTTGTTCTAGGGTTGGACGCTTTCTCCTCGCTCCATGCCCCCTTATCTTAGGCGAGGGGTTTCGGTGACGCCTCATGTGTCCTTCGCAGGAGGCATCTCCAATTTGAAAGGGCTTGATTGCCACCTTCAGCCGTGCTACCTCCTCTCTAACCAGCTCGAGGAATTCGTCCTTCTCTGCCAGTCGAGCCTCCAAACGTTCTACATACGCTCGGTCATGGAGCTTGGCGAGTAATTCTGCAAGTGGGGCTACAGGTGGTGACAGGGCTACTGGGTCGGCCGTCCAGCACCCACAGTTATCTTCCCAGTTCAACTGGGGTCAGCGTGATCACTTTTCGTCATGGATTTGGAATTGAAAGTGTTTGGAAAGGTTGGGATGATTGTTGAGGTGAGAAGTCAGGTGGATCCTCCCACTGTGGTCGTCAAAATGTGGAGTCTGGAATCTACAATTGAACCCGTCACTTGAATTACATGAACCTTCCACTAAGCTGCAAAACTACTTAAACACTAGGCTAGTCAAACCAGGGTTGGGTCTCCGGCGGACACTCCCACAATCAAGTTAGCTTCTGAAAGAAGTGAAAGCAACTTGAAAGTACGTGAGTTACGTGCCCGTACCTAAGGTTAGGAGGCCCTTGGAGTATTTATAGAGGAAGAACCCCACGGTCTACCTAAGACTTCGGTCGAGAATGTGCGTCGTGTCCCTGAAATCACGGTTCTCTCGCCACGTGTGCCATGTCCGTGCGGATCGAACGGGCACGTTTGCATATCTTGCAACTGTTTCCCCCACATCCCTTTGGGCAGCTGTCCATAACGTGGTGAGTACGTCTCTACATGGCCGTACCGAGCACAAAACCCTCGGCATCACGGCCAGAAGTCACAACTTGAAAAAAGAGAAGTATTGGCACTGGTAGCTAATGACGACCGAGAGGAGGTTCAGCTGTACCTGGCATGTCGTGCACTCGGCAATGACCGAGGCACGCCAGGTGGCCTTGTCAAACTCCTCCGACGAGTGTCGGTATGACTGTACTTGGGCTTGGCCCAGCGTAGATGGGCCGAGAGTGACTATCAACCGAAGGCCCATTGACGTGTGAACCCACCCTACCACAGGTGAGTACACCAATTAATTTGTGAAAATACTTGGAACTTTTTGAGTAGAAGAGCCTGACAAGAACATAAGAAGAAGATGAAAGCTTTCTTATTTATGACAAGTGTTAGAGCTTGTTTCACATTGATTAATTACCACCTCCCAAACTAGTATATGAGTTTAGTCGCCTCTCTACTCATTGCCAATTAGTTTTGAGTTGGATACTTTAACATTGTATCAGAGGTAGGGTTTGAAGGCTTTTTGACAAGAACTTCTTGGTTGATGGCCCTGTTATTGTACGTTAGGTGCACATTTATTTTGTTATGATCCGTGTTATGGATCCATTTTTTAATTCTCCACGTGCGAGTCAGGGATTGCACGTGTGGGTTAGGGTTCACACGTGCAAAGTAGTGTTAGAGCTTATCCACATTGATTAATTATAACCTCCAAAAACTAGTATATGAGTTGGGTGGCCCCTCCACTCATTGTCAATTGATTTTTAGTTGCATGCTCTAACTATAAGTAAATGGGATACTAAGGCACAAATGCAAGTTCAAAACGGTGCAAACAAAACCTCCATTGGTTGCCTTGTTGTCATACTAGCGTAAATGGTAATCCTCATGGAAGCATAAAATGACAAATCTAGAAAAGTAGTAGAATGCTTAAAACTGATGTCACGTTTTGAGAAGGATAGTTATATACTTGGAACTTCCCTGCTGTTTTTCTAGCAAGGAAAATAGCAGTGCATGAGTAGTTAATGGTGGATTCAACTACCTTATTACCTATGTATAGTTATTGTACCTTAAGATAGCCACTTCTTGAGCAAACTCATCCTCCAAAGTATCATTTAAATGCTCAGATCTAAGTACCTTAATGGCAACATCCTGACCAACGTAAACTCCGCGATACCTTTTCAAAAACACAACAAAGGTGAGAACAAAAAAATGCAGAGAAGGAGTTGGTAGAAGTAACACTGCCAAAAAATAAACCCTGACTGACAAGTCTCCACAAGATCCAGATGCAATTCTTTCTCCTATCTTCAACAATCTTCTATCTATTTCCCAATCACCAGGTTTTCCTTGTGCTGTTAATGCTTTCTCTGCAGCTGATGGTGTATGTAATGACCCAGACCATGAGCCCTGTATATTTTCTCAGGGAATATTCATTTGTTTTTCACTTGAAAAAGCAGAAGCAATCTAGGCTAATGTGAAGAATTGGAATGAATAAGCCCATGCAAATAGAATACAAAAAATAGAAAGAAGAAAAAAGTTCCATTATAGGATGTCTTACCAATGAAAAAGAAAATATGCATGTCAATGTCAAGGGACTGAAAAACCAGATAATCTTTATGGAACTTAAAGCGATCAATCTAGTGTGACATTTTTCAATCCTTATGGCATAAGAGCATATGAAAGATGATTAAAGTCGGTACGAATGGTACTAGAAAATATGTGAAACAAAAGAATGAAAAATAAACACACATAGTAAGGACTTTGCTTGCGGGAGAATATGGGTTCAACACACATGTAAGCAACGAATTTGCAGTTGAATACAAGAATTCATTAAGAGTAATACCAGAACCAGCCCATCCATTAAGGCTATACCAGAACCTGCCCTCGTCAAACTGACTAGATGGTGGAAAACCAAACATACACGCATCTGGATGAATTTCAGAATGAATGGTTTAGGAGGGTCCTTCAATATTTTAACACCAAATCAGGAAGATACAGTGCCAGTCCATTCAGCTCTGCTTAATCACAGATGTATGAATGGTTTTTCTTCAGACCTAGGATCACTAATTGCAGCAATTTTTTACGCTGCACAACCAGAGCCCTCTGATAAACCATTTTTCAAGAAAACATTCAAGGAAAGAATATTACAATGCAATATTACAACTCCTGGCGTTAAAAAACACACAAAACAAAATTTCTGTTTCTGCAGAAGTGGCCCATCCTACTTTCTTCTTAAAAATCAGTTCTAACTGCATATGGTTTACATTACCGAGGAAGCAATCCCAGCAGATTGCGGTATATTCCAGTTTTATAACATTAAGCCAACTGAGATACTGGGTCTCGTCAAAACAAACCAGAAAAGCCCACAAACTCATGCACCTTTTTTTTTGGTGGGGGTGGGGAAGCGATCAATAATAGAAATTGAAGGGGAGAAATTACTTACCTCACTTCTAGCAATTGCTTTTCCCATTGCCTCATATAACCCCTCTGTATCCTGACCACAACATTGCAAAGTCAGCAACATTTGGACTCACCACAGATCCCTGTCATGGAGGAATATAATCACAATGCTCCTTACTACAGGGCCACACTCCCTCATTCAGCAATTTTAGTCTACATAACACATAACGCAGACAACATCTAACATTGTCAATATATAAGCATCATTTCTGTGTCAGCACACCAAGAATTCCAGGAAAGAAATATTTACACAACAAACATTGGCACATACAAGAGGATGTTAATTATGACTACACGTAAGAGGAAAATAACAGCAACTGCATCTATCATCCTCCTATTTTCTTTTTCATGGGCCTGGCCGAGGGAAAGAATAATAGAGCAAGGGAAGTAACACAAGCATGTATCAATGCTGTAGATCCAAAACTAATTGAATAATGTATCAAAAAAGAGAATTATACACAATCCGCAGTATTAGTATAAAAAAGTAGACGGAAGTAACCATACCTCAGCAGGCCATCCATCCACCACAAATACATCCAAAGAATAACCATCGGAGGTCGAGAACACATGTGCCTCACGTATGTTAAGTCCTATGTCGGAAAGCAAAGCAGAAAGCTAGAAGAAAATGGATAGATTAGAAGTCAAGTAACAGTATCATCACAGAGAAATAAAAGTATGAGATTTACCAAATGGACGTTAAAATTAACAATCCTAATGAAGTGACATCAGTAATCATTCACAAAAGAGCATGATACCTTCCTCTAAGGCATGCTACGGGACTTAAATAAAATAAACTTTCCAAAAACCATTAATTTTGACACCATCTTTCCAACTATAGGAGTCCAGATTTAACCGTCTATGAACAGTAGTGAAACTTGAAAGAACTGCAAAACCGGAAGCAATGAAACCATTTGCAAAAGTGAATGCAATGCCAAGGAAGAATGTAGAGGGCATTTGTAACCATAGAACTGACAAAAAAAGTCAAAAGAGCATAATTATTCAAAAACGATGTAGTACTGGCTGGCAACAAGCAAATGTCATCGGGCGAACTTCCACATCAGCCCTAATTGATGGATTTTCTCTATCACATAAAAGTATTCGTATTGAATTGCAGGCGTCAAAAGCGTCAAGCACGAAGGCACAAATCCCTGACATTAGCCATTATGATTTTTGCAGTTTTGTCCCAAATCAATATCCAAGCACAGAAAAAACTCTCGTGGGTGGGCATAAACATAGCAAGGCATAAAAAGTTGTGAACACCTCTACCACATCCACTAGCCAGGAATGTTCTTATTCTTAGCAATACTGAATTGGATAACTTTAAATACAATCACAGAAGCAACGCAACTTAAACCCTTGTTTTCAAAAGCAAGTAAAAAACTTCCAAAAATACCTGGCTAAGAAGCTTGGGCTTGTCAACTGTAGAAAAAATTACTTCATGAATTGGAAGATGTGAATTCTCCTGCCTGTCATACTTCCAGATGGTCAGCTCAATTTTTATGGAGGGTGGAGATACATGCAAAATTTCTCATGCCAACAGCACAGCCATGGAAATCACAATATTCTTTGGAAACAACCCAATTGAAGAATAAAAGATTGATGCTATTAAGTCAAAAAAATGACTACAAAATTGGAATGCAAAACACATGCACATTGGACAAGAACTAACTTACGTAGTATACTTCAATGTTGGGGCAGCCAGGCAGCGCAAAGATTGAAAGAAAACATGTCACAAACACAGCCTCCATCTCAACATAATACTTACGCAAATGCATCAAAGATGATTACAAGGCATGCCAGTCTGTGAGATCACTATTGGGCTGGGAAGTCAAAAGATTGAATCTCAATACTTCCCTGGTAAATTATGCCAACCTATAAACCCATTTAGTGAAATACTGAGGACAGCGACAAGAAGTCATGGGAAACTATCATCCAAAATAAGTTCAACTCATTGTAAGAAATGCACTGGCCGAAGAAGACAGTGCAGGAGTTGCTGTAAGAGCTTCAAAAATGGATACTTGAAAGTTGTAAGATCATTATCCACGCACCAAAGATGCATGCAAGGAAAGGAGGAGATCAACAGCCCAAAGACAATGCAGGGGGAATAAGCAGTGACAGTAATGGACGCTAAGAGAAACAAGAAAGTAAACCACAGTGAGTCATTCACTACTCTTGCAAAAGCTGACATATAACAAGCCAGATGAATATCATAGCACTAAGAGGCGGTGAACCCAAATATGAACATACAAAAGAGAAAAAGATAACTCATACAACACATCTGAAAATCAGTTTGACACAGTTTTGGGTCAATAAGTTTTCAACGATATAAGACACCCCACACTGCATCTCCTCATAGCTACGCAAAACTTGTGCCCAACAAGCATTTGACAATGAGATAGGATCATCTCATCCAAATGACTTTTGGGTCAGGTTACAAGCAACCACGTAGCGTCAAGCAGGATTATTTGGTCAAAACGGATAACCGCAGGTTTAAACTTTAACCAGCCCCAATGAAGATACAATCATGTTGTAATATTACCCACTATCAATGAGCTTTACTCACATGTACAGATTATTGTAAACTTTAGGTGTTGTGTAAGAGTTAGTAATGGAGAGTGAAGGGCATTTTGGTCGTCTCTCTATAAATAATATACGTGTTAGGTTTACGCTTACCATAAAACACTTTTTTCTCTCTCTCTAACAGTATGGTATCATAGATCCCTAGTGGTGATCCAGCCCTGTCCTGTCACCACCCTTCACCCCGCACCTTTTGCCTCCCACCCTCGCCACTCACCCTCCGCTGCTCTCACCCTTAGTCAACTATTGTTGATCGATCTGCTGCCCCATCATCTCTCGTCACTGATCCAGACAATCGACTTCATCCATCAATCATCATCGACCAGCGCCGCCCAATTTGTCACCCTTCCAGTCGATCATTCTGCTCTCCAAGTCAATCACTCCATCCTCATTCTCTCACAGCGCTATGGTTTACTAATTTCAGTCTAAGCTTGGATATTCTTTTTTGTTGGTGAGGGGTCTTAGTGTTTATTTCGTTGATTATCTTTTGCATGTGGAGTTTCTTCATGTGATTAACTAGGTCAGGCTTATTTTTCCCTCAGCTAATCATGTCAGACGCTGATTTTGTTGTGCCATGGTGGATTAGTAAGTTCAAATGGTCATTTATCTACCGTTCACTGTTGATGATGTTTGATGACCCTTAATGCACAACGATTGGTTGTTAGTTATTTATTCAATTGGTTGTTCTCCCCCGTTGACGGTTGTGGATTTCTAACTGGTGGTTGAGTTTTCTGCACCTTTGTGTGAGGTGGTTTATTTGCAATGGTTTCTAGTTCTACTTCCAGTGTAGCTACTAGTTTTTTGGCTCTACTTGGTCCCCTGATATGTTGAATGTAACCTCTATGCGGTTGAATGAAAAAAATTAAGGTCCTCAGGCTAAGGCTATTGAGGTGTATTTTCTCAGTAAGATGAAGTTTCATTTCGTGACTAATGATCCTCCAAAGGATCCTAATTGTAAATCCACTACGTGGAAGGCTGAGAATGCTTAGATTCGTATTCAGTTATGGAGTATTTTTTTTGTGTGGCATTTTATTGGTATTTTGTGTTTCTTGCCTACCGACAAATTTCAGGGACGTCAAGCTCAAAAGTTATATTCCAATGTCAATAATCTACGCAGAACATATGATCTTCACTAGACTTACTTTTCTCTTGCACTTGGTGATTTGTCTATGGAGATTACACCAAGTTTTGTGGTATTTGTTCCGAGATCAATATTTGCCTGCAGATTTTTGCTGCTATTTAGGTTATGTAACACCAACACGAGTCTATGCACGTGGCTTATTCTTATCTGGTCTACGTTCGTCGGTCGGTGCTATCCGCTCTCAATGAGGTATTGAGTCAACTTCGTCAACCTCCTCCATTTCATACTGGTTCTCTTGCTATATTGCTCCTCATTGTTCTACGTTGTCCACCTAGCTTTGATGGTTTCTTTCTCGTGGTTTTAGATGTGGTGGTCAGAAGTCAAGAAGGAGGTGGTCGTGGTTATTTTGGTTGTGATGTTGATTGTGGCTATTGTGATTTTGACCATGATTCTAATCGAGTTCATCATGATGTTGGTCGTGGCTATCGGATGCTTAAGTTAGCCCCTGAGAGCATAGTTTTGAAGGCATAACGAGGCGTAGGCAGGAGGCGTAGGCAGGAGGCGTAGGCCCTACGCCTCAAGAGGTGCAAGGTGCAGTGACTTAAGAGAGGCGCGGGTTAATTCAACAGGCCGCAAACAAAACACGGGGGCGTGGCGCAAGGTATGTCTTCTTCCTCCTTTGTCCACGGATGTTGTGTGTCAGTGTGTGTGTATTCAACAAGTATATAGGTCGAATAAGATCGAAAAGTACATATAAATCGAGTCTAGTGACATATATGTATGGTACAGTCCATATGCAATATATACAATAAAGTGTTTTTTCACATAAAGTACTACTAGCAAAAACCCATGATATGCACAGAACTTGAAAATTTTACTGAGAGACGTTTTATCATGTCAGTTTATATGTTCCTTAAAATTTTAATAAAAAAAACCTACCACAATAATGCAATCTAAAACACGTAGTTTTCATAGGATGTACAATTTGAAATATTTTCAATATCTTGTTCTGAACTCTGGGTTTTTAATGAAATATCAAAATTAATATCTCCATAACTTTAATTCGATCAAGTATTCATTCCCTCTTACCTCTTAAAAATAGATATTAAATATTAAAATTCAAGAACTATGATGATAGTTTAAAGTAATTAAGACTATTTAACAGATAAATTGTCCAATTATGAGTCATCCATCATTTTATCATAAAAATAATCTTAATTTTTTTTGAACGGAAAAACAAATTAAATAAAAGAATTTACAAAACTAACAAATTAATGCTATCTGCAATATTTATCTACATATACCACAAAAACAAATAATCTAATATCCAAAAATCAACGATAAGTAAAAAACATGATATTTATTAGTTGAATATATTTTGGTTAAATACAGAATATCAAAAACCTGCTTAAAAGCCTAGCTAATAAGCATATCAAAGTTTATAATCTAAACATGAGTATAAAAGTTTCCATTAAGACACTTTTCTATCTTAATGAAATTACGAATTCACATGGTAATTAAAAAATCTATCAAATTCGACTTTTTAACAGGTAAGTATGAATTCGATTAAATTTCAATAATTCACATATCTGCAACTCGATCCCTCGTAAAGACATTATAAGAATAATTTTTCCTACACCACTACAAATACTACCCATCTAAGAAAATTCAAACATACTTAGTATAGCCCATCACTTTTCTTGCTCTCATTCTCAACATCAGGTGACATCTTTATATCTTTTATTTTCAATTTTAAGAATACAAAAAAAAAAAAACTAAAGATCAACCAACTCGTCAATCTTAAACATAAGTTACTTTACAGTAGGTAGAAAAAATATCAACCTACCTAGGTTGAATTGATTAAAATTTAGCCTCAACTAATTCAATTTGATCCAGGCACATCCCTACGGTTACAGAACCATCGGTCTACAATTGCTGGTTCCAACATAATTGAAATTTGTGCTTTGTCGTTGTGATGCCGAATTCTTGCTTTCCTTTTAATCTTTGTAACAATTCCCAAAGATTTATAAATTCTTTTTACTTATCAAAATAAATAAATACTTTGTGGTTATATAAATCTATTTTGATCATAATTCGTATGATTTTTAAACTTTCTTATTATAAAATCTACATTTTTAAAAATAAACGTAAGTTAAAAAAAGAGGTAATGTTTTACTTTTAAAAATCAAAATCAAGAAAAATGAAATGATATCATCGTATGTTTATTTATTTGTAAGAAATCATAGACCAAAATTTTAAATTTATTCTATGTAAGAATATGTATATTTATTGGTATTTCCATTTTCAAAACCCATATCTGTGTAATTTCTTAAAATATTATGCTTACTTACACACATACGTATGTAGCTATGTGTGTGTGTATATATTTATGGAGTCCCCTTTGAGGGATCCCTCATTAAAATGAGGACCTTTTATTTCCTGATCAAATTTTGATAATCTGAACCCTCCAATGTGTTTAAAAAACTACTTGGATCAAACCCTTCCCGATATTTTTTTGAGCCGATTTCGCGCGGATACCAGTAAAAACATGTTTTAAACACATTGAACAGTTTAGACCATTAAAATTTTGATCAGGAAATGGAAGGTCCATATTTTAACAAAATAAGGAATTCCTTATTAGAAGTTTTCTGTATATTTAAATACATAGATATGTATACAAATACATATATATATACACACACACACACACACATAGTTTGTGTGTAGATATAGATAAGTAGAAAATTCATGAAAATAAAAATATCACATGTGAAATATGGGAAGTTTTTTGAATTTGAATTCAAAAAACATTCATACCTTATTTTGGTTATTCCAAGCCGAAATATATCACTTTAATATTTTGATAGTTGTTTTATGTGTATAGGACTGTAACTAGATTAAAATTATGTTTTGTTTCCTAAATAGAATAGTAGATTAGTTAGAGTTATAGTTAAATTAGATCTCGTTTTACTTGTATAAATATTACACTTGATGAATAGAAAAATTATTAAGAACCATTCAATTTAACATGGTATCAGAGCGGGATGACAAACCCTAGCCGTCACCCACCACCCCAAAATCCGTCGCGTACTGTTCATCCGAGTACTGTTCATCGCCGTGCACTATTCATCCCGTGTTACTGTTCATCCATCGTGCACTGTTCATCCGCAGTCACTGTTCATCACATACTGTTCATCCACAGCATACTGTTCATCCGCGTTACTGTTCACTGCGTTCATTAGCGCACTATTCGCTGCTCAGTTTTCTAGTTTCCAGCGACCCTCTGACCACCACCACCGCTCTGTTTTTTCATTTTCCGTCAACCATCGCTGCCAACGCTATTTCTGTTTAGCTACTGATTTGATTCGCAACTTTTTAGTGTTTGCCCAGCCAACTCAGCCACCATACAAATCAGCCTCTGATATGACTACGGATCCAAAACGTGTTTCAACCGGTTCGTCTGTTCTACAAACACTGTGAGCCACTATGACCGGCCTAATGAAAGGACCTTTGACAACGCTCCATTGGATATCAGTTCTATCAAATTGGACGGTACCAATTATTTGATTTGGTCTCGCACTTTCACATTAGCTATTGAAGCCCGAGGGATGTCCGAGTTTATTGAGGGCCCTATTCTTCCTCCCAGTGAGAGTGAGCCTGTTGCACTTAAGCACTTTAAATCTCAAAAATCTTTAGTGATGACCTGGTTATTTACCTCAATGCGGGATGACATTCGCCACGCTCCTGGATACCCCGTATAAGATTTGGACTACTGCATCCCAAACCTACTCGCAACAAGGTAATGATGCACAATGTTTTTGAGTTGTGAAAGCGTTTTCGAACGTTGGATCAACACCATCGGCCTATCGCTGTGTATTATGCAGAAATAAGTGGAGTATGGCAGGAGTTTGACCACTATCAGGGCTTTCAGGCTGTTTATACTGAAGATGTTGCAACTTGGATTAAAAGATTGGAGAAAGAGAGAATTTATGACTTCCTTGCTGGCCTAGATATGGAACATGATCAGATACGTGTACAGGTGTTGGGTCGTGTTCCGTTTCCATCTTTAGGGGAGGTTTACGCCCTTGTCCAGCAAGAGGAAAGTCAAAGGGGTGCTATGGTGCACACTTCTTCTGATCGTTCTGCCTTGCTTGCCACCCCTTCACCGGGCAATAAGCTCCAGTCTAGTGCTAGTAGCGGGCCTCGGGATCGTGAGTCTCTCTAGTGTGACTATTGCAATAACATCGGTAATACCAAAGATTTTTGTTGGAAGATAAATGGTCGCCCCCTCCCCCCCCCCCCCCCCCGGTGGGCGAGGGGGCGGATGCGATGGTCGTGGTCGTGGCTCCAGGCGTTCTCAGGCCCAAGCCCATGTTTCGGAGTCGGCTCCTGTCACCTTACCGGATTCTGGGTTCAGTACTGGGATTCAATCATCTTCTGATCATGTTGGTGGTTTTTGTCAGGGGGAAATACAGGCTCTCCGGCGCTTATGGCTCAAGCTGATTCTCCATCTATCATAGCTTCCGCTTCCATAACAGCCTCCACATCATCTAATTTTGCTCACACAGGTACCCCAGTTAGTGCACTTACTGCCTCTTCTACTGTTCCCTGGATTATAGATTCTGGTGCTTCCGATCATATGACAGGTTGTTCTTTTGTATTTGATTCTTACTCTACTTGTTCCGGTAAGGATAAAGTCAAAATAGCCGACGGAACATTCTTTGCTATCTCGGAAAAAGGTTCCGTTCGCTATTCTCTTTCCTTATTTCTCTCTTCAGTTCTACATATTCCAAATTTTGCTACTAACCTTCTGTCTGTTAGTAATATTACTCGTTCTGCAAATTGTTCAGTGACTTTTTTCCTACTCATTGTATTTTTCAAGAACTAAATACGGGGAAGGTGATTGGCAGTGGTAAAGCACATGGAGGTCTCTACTTCTTGGACTTGGCACCCCTTACAACTCCTTCACCCATGACATGTGATCTAGCTCTGCAATCAACTAAAAATTTTGCACTTTTTATGTTACGCCAGTAGCACCGTAGATTAGGTCATCCATCTTTTGGAACTTTAGAAAAACTTTTTCCTCATTTAGTTCAACATTGTCCTATGAGTCAGTTTTTTTGTGAAGCCTGTGAGCTTAGAAAACATAAACGTTCTATTTATGCACCTGTTAATAAAAGAAGTGACGCTCAATTTATGGTTATTCATTTTGATGTTTGGGGTCCTTCCCCCGTTCCTTCTTTAAAAGGTTATCGGTGGTTTGTCACTTTTATTGACTGTTTTTCTCGTGTCACGTGGGTGTATTTATTCAAGTCTAAAGGTGACGTCTTTTCCTGTTTTCAATTGTTTCATGCCATAGTTCGCACTCAGTTTGATTCACAGATTAAAATTCTCCGTAGTGACAATGGCACTGAATATATTGATAGAAATTTTAAGAATTTCCTAAATGTCAATGGTATACTTTTTCAAACCACTTGCGTTGACACTCCACAACAAAATGGAGTTGCCAAACGAAAAAATCGATATCTTGCTAAGGTTGCTCGCTCTTTTTTGTTCACTATGAATGTTCCTAAATTTTTATGAGGCAAAGCCCTTTTAACTGTCACCTACCTTATAAACCGTTTACCATCTAGTGTTCTTCACTTTAAAACTCCTCTAGAATGTCTCCCGAACAGTTTTCGTGTCACGACACTTCCTCTGCGAGTTTTTGGTTGTGTGTCTTTTGTTCATGCCCATCATCCCTTGGGCAGCAAGTTAGGTCCTAAAGCCCACAAATGTATTTTTCATTGGGTACTCTCCTACCCAGAAAGGCTACAAATGATACGAGCCTTCCTCTAAGAAGGTCTATGGTTCTATGGATGTCACTTTTTGGGAGTCTGAGTCATTTTACTCTCCCTCTCTTCCATCTCCTCAGGGAGAGTCTAGTCAGGAAGAGATGTCTACCCAGTATACTCATATTGAGGGGGAGCCCATGTTTGCTGAAGGAGCAGCCACAACTTGACACATATGACAAACATAGTGAGGGGGAGCCTATATCGGATAAAGGGGCAGCCACACATGACGTTTGTGGTGATATGGTGGAGCGGCTACACCGACTACAACAGACTGACTTAAAAACCTATACAAGCCGAAAGAACACAAAATCCTCATGTGCAATACCACCTTGTCCATCACAATTGCCTAATCCAGTTCCAAACTCCTCGGTTGACTCATCTGGTAATGACTCTTCTCTCATTGAAACTCCATTTATTGATTCTGATAATCTTCCTATTGCTCTTCGAAAAGGTGTTAGGTCATGTACTCAACATCCCATTTCTCAGTTTGTTTCTTATGATCGTTTATCTCCTTCGTACCATGCTTTTGTTTCGTCTCTATCTTCTATATCTATTCCACAGAAACGGCAGGATGCAATAATGATACCTAAGTGGAAAGGAGCTATGGTAGAAGAGATGACGGCTTTGAAAAAGAATGGCACTTGGGAGCTAATATCACTTCCAGGAGGAAACAAAGCAGTAGGGATGCAAGTGAGTTTTTACTGTTAAGCAGAATGCTAACGGTACAGTTGAGAGATACAAGGCGAGACTTGTTGCCAAAGGTTTTACTCAAACCTATGGTACTAACTACGAGGAAACGTTTGCTCCAGAAGCAAGGATGAACTCTGTGCGAGCTTTACTCTCTTGTGTAGCAAATTTGAATTGGCCCCTTCATCAATTTGATGTGAAGAATGCATTTCTTCATGGTGAGTTAGAAGAGGAGGTGTATATGGATATACCACCTGGTTTTCCTTCCTCTGAGACAGAAGGAAAGGTGTGCAGATTGAAAAAGACCCTTTATGGGTTGAAACGATCACCTAGAGCATGGTTTTTGCAGATTTTCAAAGGCTATGTTGCAATTCGGATACAAACAAAGTCATGCCGATCACACTGTGTTCATCAAAGGCAGTGCTGGTAAGATTGTTGTCCTTATTGTTTATGTTGATGATATAATAATGACAAGCAATGATATGGATGAGATTCTTAGTCTCAAGTCTAGTCTGGCTCAAGAATTCGAGATTAAGGATTTGGAGTCACTGCGGTACTTTCTGGGAATGGAAGTGGCAAGGTCTGATCGAGGTATTTTTATCTCCCAACGGAAGTACATACTTGATCTATTGGAAGAAACAGGTATGTTGGGTTGCAAACCTGCAACTTCTCCTATTGAGATATATCATCAACTCAGTGAAGATTCGGGGGAACGCACTGATAAGGAGAGATATCAGCGTCTAGTTGGCCGACTAATATACTTAGCCCACACTCGACCAGATGTTTCTTATGCAGTAGGCATTGTTAGTCAATACATGCATGATCCCCGTACTTCACACCTGGATGCAGTCTATCGTATTTTGAGGCATCTCAAATCAGCTCCAGGAAAAGAAATCTTGTTTTCTAATCACGGTCACTTACGATTAGAGGCATTCACTGATGCCGACTGGGCTGGTTCTGTGGATGATAGACGTTCTACTTCTAGCTACTGTACTCTCCTGGGGGGAAATTTGGTTACTTCGCGAAGTAAGAAGCAATCAGTGGTCGCCAAGTTTAGTGCAGAAGCTGAGTATAGAGTTATGGCTCATGGAGTTTGTGAGCTTTTGTGGCTCCAAACCTTGTTACGTGATTTGGAAATATCTAATAATGGTCCGATGAAATTATACTATGACAACAAAGCTGCCATAAACATTGCTCATAATCCTGTTCAACATGACAGAACGAAACATATTGAGATTGACAGACACTTTATTAAAGAAAAGCTAAGTGATGGGTCGATATGTATGCCCTTTGTGAAATCTGAAGATCAATTAACCGACATCTTTACGAAAGGGCTGGACAGTAAGAGTTTCCACTCCATTGTGTTCAAGTTGGGCCTGATTGATATCTTCGCACCAACTTGAGGGGGAGTGTTAAAGTTTTGTGTATAGGACTGTAACTAGATTAGGATTATGTTTTGTTTCCTAAATAGAATAGTAGATTAGTTAGAGTTAGAGTTATAGTTAAATTAGATCTCGTTTTACTTGCATAAATATTACACTTTATGAATAGAAAAACTATTCAGAACCATTCAATTTAACAATAGCAAACCAACCAACTTCTGCCACTTGGCACACTCAAGGCGACTCACGCGAAAGACATTCCGCAATAGTATATAGTAGAGATGTACAAACATGCATCCTATATATACATTCTATATCTATATGCAGTATACTTATAACTATATACACGTAATACCTCTATCTAGGTTTCGGGGGCACTAACTCTAGGACCCCCGCGACTTGACTAGGTATGTCGAACCCCATCATACTTCATAGTAGAGAAATGCCAACCAAAGCCGAATTAGGCTTAACAAACCCAACAAATATTTCATACATGGGCATACATATGGCAGTTTAACGGTTGTTGTTTTTATCCCTTTTCAATGTCCAAATTTCAATAATGTGTACTGAATTAGTCAATTGCCTTTTGACTAGTTAACTTTTCCATTTTTTCAAGTGCAATTTTTGTTGCCACATAACCACTCTTGGGGTTTTTCGTGTAAAGCAACACCTAGCGGAAGGTTATAGGAATTCAAAACCTTGACCAAGATGCCCACCTGAAGTAAGACAATAGATTCAAGAGTTTATATTGGAAAAGAAATCATTGAAAGATCAAATGCATATGTTAGCGGATATTTATGATGATGATTTATAGGATGATGAAGTATGTTGGCGGACATTTATGATGATGATTTCTAGGATGATGAAGATGAAATTGTAGAGATAGATGGGAGTGGAAAATACTTTTGGAGCCGTCAAGGCTCTGTTTTCTAACCCAAGCCAAAGAAGGCAAAGACTAAGGGGCCAATAGATGTATTCGTGACGTCCAATCTTGATGTTGTGGTACAAAATTGGTAAGAGAAATAGGAGAAAATTGACGAATCACTCCTACAGGAAAGAAAAGAGAGATCGAGCACTGATGAGATTAACAAGATGGATATATGATAATGGTATTGCTTTTACTGCAGTAAATTATCCAAACTTCGGGTCTGCAATTAAAGTTATTAGGCAATATGATCCGGGCATGTAAGTGTGAGAGTACATAGTACAACTTGTACTAAGTACTATTGTACTAGCATACTACAAGCTTTAGCATATATATAAATAAGGTAGTGACTCGTTAACATTGTATTACTTCCTTCTGAATAATAAGACAGCATTGGTATCTTTCCCTTTGTATTCGCAACCTAATATGGTATCAGAGCCCTAAAAATCAGTCTCTCCTTCTCTTTTTCTCCCTCACCATTTCAATCTCGTCTCTTTGCTCTCTCTCTCTCTCTCTCTCTCTCTCTCTCTCTCTCTCTCTCCCTCCCTCCCTCCCTCCCTCCCTCTCTCTATACACACACACACACACACACACTGAACTATCAAACATCTCAGCAACCCTCCTTTAGTCGCATCTCTGGCATTGTTCCTTCCAGTCGTCGGCATCGTCCAATCCAATCGTATTTCCGGCAACATTCGCCAGTCGCCGGCGCATCAGCAGTGAATGACCCTCGTCAATCACTGCTGCTCTCCGGCGATCTTCTCTGACAATTTCCCAAGCGGAGAGTGTTGGGTGTGTCGTCTCAATAAAACTCTTTATAGAATTAAACAATCTCTTAGAGCTTGGCTTGAAAAGTTCAGTGATGCATTTTTTGAGATTTGGCATGCGTTGCTGCATTCTGATCATTGTGTCCTCTCTACATCTAACAAGGGAAAATACTATTTTTTGTCTACATAGACGATATTGTCACTACGTGTAACGATTAGAAAGGCATTGATAAGTTGAATGACTTCTTACAACATCACTTTCATACCAAGGACTAGAGCAGATCGAGATATTTCTTGTATATTGAGGTGGCGAGATCTAAAGACAAAAATTTTCTCAAAGGATGTATGTGTTGGACATTTGAGAAGAGACTCGTTTACTAACCCGTGGATTCAAAGGTTGTCTCTAGGCAATAGACATTGAGGGTTTTCGACCGAATAAACACCTCGTTGATAATGTTGTAGACCGCAATTTCAAATTTTGTGTTGATCAAGATGTGTTGTTTTTCTATCCTGAGTATCGTTGCTTGCTTGGTAAGTTAGATTATCTCACCATTACAAGTCTTGGTATTTCATTTATGCTAGTATCGTGTATCATTTTACGTTAAAACATCATAATTCCACCTTGGGAAACCGTTCTTAGAATTGTGCAGTATCTCAAGGCTCGCTAGGACATGGTCTGTTTTATCAAGCCAATGGTCATTTGCTTGGTGAGACATTTACTGATTCATACTGGATATATATCTTTCTTAGTAAAAACCTTGTTACTTGAAATAGCAAAAAGCAGATAGTTGTTGCACGGTCTAGTGCATAAGCAAAATAAAGAGTTAAGGCTCACACAAAATATGAGATTGTTTGGGTGCATTCCATTCTTGAGGGATAAGTTTTGGTGTGCAATTGTCGAATGAATTATGATAATCAAGCGGCAATTAAAATTGCATCTAATCAGGTGTTTTCTAAGAGAACTAAGCATATTGAAGTAGATTCTCACCTGGCTCGAGAAAATGTGGAGAGTGGTGTAGTAGCTACTCCTTTTTTGACAACATATGCTCAGTTGGCTCAAATTTTTACTAAATTTCCGTACAAGCCAAAATTAGAGTCGTTATGTAACAAGCTAGGCCTTTTTGACATTTACTTCTCAACTTGAGGGGGTATTAGAAGTTGCGTATGAGTTAGTATAAGAGGATGAGGGTTCTTTGGTCATTGTATTTAGTTACATCTCTCTATAAATAACATGCATGTTTAGAGTTCTTTGTAACTCTGCCTATGTCATGCCTAGAGTGCTATCTTCCACCCAGCCAGTCAAAGACCGGATAGAGTAGGAGGGCTACGTGTTATGTAGCTGATAACCAGCACGTAAAAGACCTCATTAGATTCTTATGACATGAATCTGAATATGAATATGACATTCACTTTAGAGATTGTAGTTCGGAAGGATCTAGACTTTTTTGATATCTTGGAACACGATACCCTCGAGATAGCTTAATGGAGAAAACAAATTCATGTAGCCTACCCTAATAGATTGGGACTTAAGGCTCAGTCTGTTTTTGTTTGCTTTAGGGTCATGTTTACCCTAAATACTTGCTCCTTTTTAAAACATAAACCTTTTGCCATAAACTAATGAAAGTATAATTTAGACTTTTGATCACAAAACACGTGCAGAAGTGAAGATTCTGCAAGTTATTTGCAACTGAACGTAGTTGAGGAAAATCCCCCAAAATGAATCAGCATACAATGGGCCTTTCACATGGACAAATGCAAGGATGTAGCTAATGTATGTAGTCACCATCCTCACCATGCGAACTAAAGTTTGCTTGTTAGGTCAAATTCATCTTACAAATTCTGTATAACCCTGAGTTTCAAGAAATACAACTGTTTTTTATATACAATCTTTATCTCTACTGATAATTTTCATTAAAACTTTGCAATTTTGTTGAAAGTGTAATATTTCAGGCATATGATTAGGGATTCGATTACAATGTAATATGGTAGGATTTGATTTAGGGATTTGATTTGATTTGATTGTGTAACTAATTTATATTTCCTTTCTTGCCTCCTCTTAGGAGAAGAATACACAAAAAAACCATCTTAACAAATTTTCAATCCCTTGCTTTAACAAACATTATTTGTTTTCTAACGAGGGCTAGACCCCACTATGAAATCATTTAACTGAAAACAAAAGGTATTTCTCTGTTACTTTTTCATCTTTTGAAAATATGAGTGACAGCAAGAAAGAGGATGAGAAAAGTTCTCTAAAACTACCTTCTAGAAACGTTCTCTTTGAGAAATCCTCTGCCCATGTCACTGGAATTCTTTCTAACATCCAAATTTAAGTCCTCGAGCTTAGAGCACGGTTCAAACTCGGGTTCATACTCCCTGCATCTACATACAGTAAGTGAAATAAACATCACTATATGAGCTACAAGGATGGAAAAAAACATAAAATAAAATCACTTTCACAAAAACACCAGTTCAAATGTCCGACTAGCTACAGGTACAGATACTTGTCCGTTATATTTTTACAACAAAAAGATCAGTATTTTTACTTTCTATATGTACATACAAACAAACAAACAAAAAAGAGGAAATGCCCAAAAAATAAGATCACTAATGCTTTAGAACCTGTCATGGGATGGCAGAACTCCGTCACTATCGGAATTAGGAGTGCTTACAGGTTGTTGATCTTCGTTACCATCTGCTTTAGTCGAGGAATTCTACAGAGAATTATGCACCAGCACACCATATGCAAAAAGAGAGCAAACAACTAAGACAGAATTCACAACACCAGATGGTAGAATACAAACAGATTCTTCCAGAATGTACCACAAGTTGCAAGAAGCTGATTTTTCAAAGATGGCATTCTTAAGATTGACTGCCAAGGACTTCGAACATAAATGAGGAAGCTTAAAAAAACTAAACAAGAATCAGAGAACAAACAAAAATGTTCATACTTTTGTGCAGGCTAATCCTACTATGCCCATCTGACTAAATGATAATCATGAAACAGCAAAAATATGTCATTCCAATGTTCCCGCATAGATACAAATTTTCCTTTTACAAGTCATTACAAACCAAAAGTGAAGCAAAGGTCAAAGGCACCCTCCAAGAACAAAGGGGAACCACATAAGAAAACACCCACCTATGAATGTGAAGTGGTCAATTCCCCTTTACCAAAATATAAGCATAAGTGAAAACATAATCATCACCATCTAAAGCACGAGGTAAAGCAAATAGAAAAGGCCCCAGCATAATAAAAAACATCATCAACACCAACTAAAGCATATGGTGAAGCAAATAGAAAAAGCAGCAACAAAAAAAATTCACCGGCTTCAATTTGACCTTGGCATACCCTGATGCTCCTATGCTATGGATGAAGCCTACATACAAAACTCAAAACAAGTCCACGGTTAAAACTTTTTGAATTCACAAGTCTACCTCTACATAAGTTTTTGGAGACTTTTCGAGAGCCTAAGTGATATACTTCAGCCAGATCTATCGCCTCAAGATCTCAAATTCGCTCTATTAACTGGATCAGTTCTATCCACTGCAAAAGAAATACCAACTGAACTTATGTGTCTGACACTACAACTACCGATTACGCATCAGCTCAACAATAAACTAAGTCTGCCACATTTTAACATTTGTCTCCACCGTCAAATATATTGTAAACTATTCTCTTGAGTTCATCAAACCATGCTTTTTTGTCTAATCTTACCCTATCATATATCTTGAGCTCAGACCTAGTCAGAAGTAAAAATTCTGTCCTGGACATCTACTCCATCGGCACACCAGGTTGGATTGCTTGCAGCCAATCAGTTCCACTTAGCAACCTTAAACTTTCTAAAGAATCTCAAGACATTCTATGAAACTTAATGCCTGTCTACTCCGTGAATGAAAGATAAGCAAAATAGAAATACCCCATCATTACACTTGTGTAAGGACCTCGCCCAGTTTGTAATTTATTTAATGAATTATTGACTTTTGGAGGAATTGAGGCCGAATTGTAATTTTTGGAATGATGAGACTCAGGTCGAGTTTTATATAAGAATTGGAGTTGGAGTGTAATTTGCCTTTTATTTAGCATCCATTTGGGCTGTGGTAATTATTGGATTATTTACTGTTTAGTTTTTTGTCCTTATTTGAATTTTTTTTTTAGTTTTTTGTTTTTCATCAATTTTTTTATGGTTGTTGGTTCGTCTCGACAAAAGATTTCAGAAAAGTATAAAATTATGTTAAAATATTAAAAACAAGTTCAGAAAAGACAAAAAATAAGCCAAAAACAGCGTCTATGTTGACTTATTTTCGTCTTTAGTGACTTTTTTTAAACTTTTGGACATAATTTTATACTTTTTAGATTTCTTTCATCGATACGAACCAATAAGCTACGAAAAAATGATATAAAAATAACAAATACAAAAAAATTTGAATAAAGACAAAAAATAAGTCAAAAAAATAATTTTGGCCAAATAGACTTAGCATAAAAGTGGCTCAATATTCTCTTTTAGGGTTTTTCTTCAATTTGGTGCTCGACTCGGCTCGTTTAGTCCTCGGCTCGTTAACTAAACGAGCCTAAAATTCAAGCTCAAGCTCGACTCGTTTGTAAACGAGCCGGGCCGAGCCGAACCGAACTAAACTCATTTACTTAATGAGCCTCTTTAAATGAGCCAAACCTCTAAAACAAATCAAGTTTTTATGAGCCGAGCCGAGCCGAGCTTTCGAGACTCAAGCTCGGCTAGTTTAAAAAAGGGGCCTAAAACTCGAGCTCAACTCAGTTGTTAACTAAACAAACAAGCCGAGCCCTTATCGAGCCAAGTGACTCTGTTCGTTTGCAACCCTATTCTTCATAATCATTTAGAATGTTGAAAGTAAGGGAGAGAAAACTCTAGAAAACCTTCCAACCTTCAAGCGAGAGAAAGAGAGTTTGATCGCATGACTAGCATCTGCATTCTTGAAGAATGCACAAGTAAACGTCAAGCCGGTGTTGAAGCTAGAGACATTGAGCAGGTTGTTGGCGTGTTCACGGAAGAAAGTCGAGCGAATTATGGTGTGTTAGAGATTGGAAGATCGTCGAATTCAAGGTAAGATTCGTTATAAACTTGAGTTTAGAATAATCCTTTCATTTTGTATTGTATTTTGGTTGTTGATTATGTTTTATGTGATGTTGTTCAATCGAGATTAATGTTGATTCGCATTAGATTCGTATTATAGCAGTTTTCACGAAAACGTAAGCCTGACCGGCCAGGCTATTCTAAGACCGTTTAAAATGTTTTACAAAAAAATCTAGAATCAAATGTTGAGCGGCCAAGGGGTCATCCTAACCGGTTGAAAGTAGTTCCAAAATATCCCAATGGCCAACCCTGACCGGTTAGAGGGTGTCTTAACTGGTCAAGTCGGATACAAACAAAAAAAAATCTAGAGGCAAAAGGTAACTGGTCAAAAGACAGGGGCCTTTCTTTGATATTTTTTCAGTGACAGAACCTGACTGGTTAGGACACTCTCTAATCAATGACGAAGGATATTTTATTGAACCAAGGCCATTGAGTGACTATTTTGGTATTATGCAGATGTGTTGATTCTAAACTGGTTTTTTAGCATTTGCATGGTCATGTGAATGTGGTTAGAATCCATATGCATCGTCATGGTTGGTCGGTGATTGCTTGAATACATGTTCGTGTGACATCGAAGTTAATCCGTAGAAGGTGACCGGGTAAGGGGTGGCCCATCAGTGCTTAGTCCGAGAACCCAACTATGGGTTAGAGTCCCTTGGTGAAAGGCCGAAAATCCGAATTTGAGTGATTCCATCGGTGATAGTCCGTGAACTCAACAAAGGGGTTGAAATCCTTCGGTGTAAGTCCGTAAATTGCCCTTGGTTCAATCAGGGATGCGCCGGTTCGAGTATAGGCGAGATAGGTAGCATTGGCCGCATGAGATGCATGTGTTGTCATGAGTAGCAAGGTTTATTAATTCATTAGTGAACTATGTAGTCTTCGTATAAATTGAACTTATTATATTTTTTACACAAGATGTTATAGAGTGTTCTAACATTGTGTTTATTATGCATCATATACGAGCTTCAGCTTATGTTTTGTTACTAAACCTATTTTACAGGGACACATGTTGAGCTTAGGGAATAGAATTCAAAAGATGTATGATTAAAATAGGTTTTAATTTCTTGTCTCTTCACATTTGAATTTTTTGGGCAATGTGGGCCCCTTTTCAGTTGTTTAATTGTTTTATTTAAAACGCTTAAGCTTATGTTTTGTGTTAAACCTATTTTACAGGGACAGATGTTGAGCTTGGGGAATAGAGTTCAAAAGATGGATGATTAGAATAGGTTTTAATTTCTTGTCTCTTCAAACTTGAACTTTTTGGGCAATGTGGGCTGCTTTTGAGATGTTTACTTGTTTTATTTGGAACAAATGTAATAGATTCGGAGGTTTTATTGTGGTTTATTTACTTAAATTTTGGGATCGTGAATGTTTGGTTGTTGCTCATTTCAGATCTTGGGGTTGGGGTATGACAACTTGCATATCAAAACAAAATGACATGGGGTTTTCCCGTATTTAATTCAATTTAGTTAAACAGAAAATACGCCATTTGGCCAAATGAAATCTTTACCTCCAATAAACGAACATGGTAGACTGGTCTGTTATCTGGATCCCTTGCCAACCCAAGAATCTTTTGATGCAACAATACATCATCCACCCTATCCATGTTTATATCCAACCCATAACTGGGAAAGATAAAACAATAAAACAAAAGGCAATACAAATCATTAAAAACACCTTATGCTACAAGTAAAAGGCTCTTCATAGCTGAAATAATGTTCCCTTTCCTACTCAAGAAAGACTCAGGTTCCCTTTCCAGACAAAACCAGATTGAAAACCTTAAGAACCATATACCTCCCTAAAGAATTAACAACAATTCATGGTCCATAAAAATTAATTCTATGGAAACAGAAACAAAATATAAAAATCCAAAATCATCATTCAGTTGATTATCTCGCTACCATTGTTGCATTTAGTGGGTAATTTTGAATCCCACATTTACCAACAACGACTGAATGATGACCTTACTCAAATAAGAACATTAAATATATGCACGAATTCGGGTGAAGATAATACCTAGAGGGTAACCGATTGAAGTGAGCATCCAAGAGTTCCCGAAAGTCAGGATTACAAACGGCCTCTTCGTTTCCAATCTCTACTAACCGACTATACACGTCTTTCCTTATATCATACCCACCGAAACCACGAGGCGGCGACGAACTCTCCCCGACTCCTTCAGTCAAATCCATACCCCTCGCCTCACCCACATACAAACTTCTACCAGCACATAGATACCTATTATATACACGGGTATGTCTCTAGTAGACCTAAATCCCTTCCGTAACTGCGTTTTAACAGGGAAAAAAGAGATAAGTTAGGAAATATGGGTTGTTGTTCTACGGGCAATACGCCCGTCGTTGCTTTAGCAGGAGGTTTCTGACTCTCAGAAAATTCAAGAACTGAAAAGAATTTGAAGAAGAGAATGAGAGAGAGAGCGAGGGAGGGAGAGGGACGAGAGAAACTCGGTCTCACGATATTTTTAAGAAAATAGTACAATTGGCCAAACAAATTTGTAAAATAGATGATTTTTAAACGTAGCAACCAAATACATTTATGTTCACGATGAGTGAACTACATAGGTACCGAAATATTGCGTTTTAGTACAACTTATTCGTTGAATGCGTTTTGATATAAATTATTCACCGAAGGCGTTTTAGTATTTTTTGAGCATAATGCATTCGGCAAACGCTATACAACATTATTGCAAAGGCTTCATGTTGGCGGCTTGGTTTGGATATACATGCCCACAAAAACTTTATCAGAACTAGTCTAAGAGAAGAATGAAGGGGGGTTGAAAGTTCATGCGGAAGTAACTGAAAGACAATAAGATGTGAAGGTAGACATAGAAACACAATAGTGGATAATTAGCTGTTAGGGCTCCAAGTCGGATCCATTTGCATCGACCTTTGCCCACCTTAGACCATTACAGAGTTTGTTTGTTCATCACATGAGAGGTTATTAGGGAAGAGAACTTCTAATAACGCTAATTTTTAATAATATTAATTGGATTTTTAATTAAAAACTTAGAAATTAAAAATCTACTTTCTCTCGCATGAAATATAGACCCCTCGAGCGACCTTATCTTTTGGAGCTGGCTTGAGCGAGCTTGAGGCCGCTCGAGCACTCTCATCGAATTTCAGAATGGGCAGCAACCCTATTGATGGACATTAATGGAGAAAACGTTCGCGGATTGATTTCGTAATTTATTATTTTTGTTAAGCGTTTATGGGGATAAATCTTTACTTAAATTTAAGAAATTATTTGTTTTCCATTTACAAAAAAATACGTAATTGTACTTAGAAAGTTCAGGGGGTTTTAGAGAAAGAGTTGTGAGAAAATTTTCAAAGTTTGAAGGAAGGAGGTTCTCGCCGTGCAAAGTTCATTCGATCCAAGGAGGTTAATCATTTGTGCTTCAAATCAGGGTAGGAGAAGCCACTTTCAATCCTTAGGTTTACGATTTACAGTAGGTAGATTTTTCATTATGAAGCATGTCTAGGTGTTATTGTTCATATTGAGATATGTGAGTTGATAAAGTGGAAATGATATTTAACTTACGTAATCTCCGTTCATGTCCTTAATTTCTATTCTGAACCAGAAACTTAGATTAGGGTTTCGAGCATGATGAATTGCACCCAATAACCCTAAAACCTAGATCTACTGAAAACAATAGACCGTTTGAGCGACCTCTAGGCAGCTTGAGTGACCTCTATGTATTTTGTCAGATTGGGTCCAGAAACACAAAGTCATAATCTATAATTTTTTAGACCGCTCGAGCGGGTTGTAGGTCGCTCAAGCGACCTCCCTGTTGTATGACAGAATTTGACTTGTTATCCAGAAGTCAAAATCTGTAATTTCAGAGATCGCTCGAGTTACCTATTAAAATTTAGCAAACTGCAAAATATTATTCAGACACTTCAGACTATATTCACCTCTGTTATGCATAAACACATTGCACAATTATCCATGAACACAAGTTGCATGTCCACGGTCCCTGCAGGATCTCGTGTGGGCAATTTGACCAAACGATGACCATGACTCTATGTGGATATTTTGCTACTAGCACATGCAAAAGATTTTTGTATTGGTGATTATGTGTGTGATTTTGAATGTTGTGGTAGATTCGGTGTTTCGGGTTCAACCGTCGAGCTGCCCGAGGTATTGATATCAATTAGGGTTACAGCCATTGTGCTATTTGACCTTGGAAATGGAAATAGTGATATAACCATCGTGCCAATAGTTGAATGTAGTGGAGACATCGCGCTTTTGAAGTGTAATAAGATGAATTGTATTGCATTTTGGTGAATTATGTGAAAACCTAGAGTTTATGATAGGGACACTAGTTTGAATGTCACTAGTAACAAGTAAGCGAAGGGTGTTGGGTGAACATTGTAAGTAGTGAAATGTATATGAGGACAAGTAGGTTTGTTAACGGGATAATGAAAAATGGATAACGGTGGTCGGTGTGCCAAGTGTTGTTTTGGTCAACAAGCCTAGTGTTGATCTTGGTGTCGTCCCAAGTTGTGTTTCATATGGGTTGGAGTCCCACCGGACGTCATTCCGTTTATCGATCTAAGAACCCCAACTAGGAGATGAATGTATTCGATTAGAGGTGACTTAGAGTACATTTGTTTCTATAGCTTCGGACCTCAAGGGAGTGGCGGCCTTGTCTTGGGTGTCCTTGAGCCAATAAAGAGGAAGCAGCTAAGATTTGTTGATACCTAACTTGGTGAAGTCACATATTCGATCGGGTCTAGCTAGAGCGGGGTAGTTATTGACTCAAGTAGATGGTAGAAGGTCTCTTCCTTGTCTAAGTAAAGACTTGTCAATATTAACTGAGTGCTCTTCGTTAGATAAGTTGGATAAAAATGAAATAACGGGGGGAAAAGGGTGTTCCTAAAAATATTAAGAAAATAAAAGCATAACAAACTTATGTGTTTTGAGTGAATGAGCCAAACATGCGCAGTAGGTAATTGTGTGTTATTGGATCTTTGCCTCAAGTAAGAGGACTTATTTGATAACTGGCAACAAGTTTGGAAAACAAAAAATTGACCTGAAACAAATACTATAACTATTTAAATTGACTCTCAACATAAAATCCAAAGACAATGTGTAGCACAAGTACTTGCAAAGTATGTTAAATTACTTCTATTGCTACTACTAACTATTCTAGTGGCTAGTCTTAGAAAAACTAGAATTACTAGATAAAAAGTGAAGATAATGTAATGTTTTAGTTCTGCTTTGGACCCTTTTTACTGAAGCACTCGCTTAATATTTATAATTCTTAGTCCAATAACTACCACCTTGGCAACATTTCGATACAAACATGGACTCCACGTACACCATGCATCCCTTCTCTTAAACATTTGCCTTAGATTTCTTCAATATCCATTTCTTTCTGAAAACCATCGTTTTCTCTCGATATGCTAGATAATCGTTTGCACGTTCCACATCTTCCAACTTTCTTTTTTAGTGGGATAGATAACCTATGGATAACGGTGACCCCACAAATCTTTCTAGAAGCACTAGGAGTCTGTTGACTTCTTCCGTGCTATTTTTTTTGCAGCTCAAAGTCCACTACAAGTCTCTTCTTGAAGGTGATAACATCAAAGACCTCCCTTGGGTCTTTGTCCTCGTTGTAGTAACTCAAATATCATTGCGCATAGACTCTTAAGGACTCTCCATCTTCATATGACTAAGCCTTAGATGGTTTTTAGCCTTTTCTTGCGTGAGAAGAGCTGAACAGTGAAGTTGGCTTATAGCTGCTTGAAGATACTAATAGGGCATGGTTCAAGCTTGTAGAACTAGCGTAAGCTCAAGTGTTCCAAACTCAATGGAGTTATTCGACATATGAGGACCTCATCATGATCATAAAGAACATCGATTGACTGTATTGTTGGATGTCTTCATAGGATTGTTGACTTCATAGTAATTTCTAACCCTAAAAATTCTTATAAGAACACCCTTGCCACACGTGGTGTTATACTTATTCATGTTCGTGTATTTCGCTTAGCTTCATGTTACCTTTTCTCATGTATGTTCCCATCTCAATAGACACCAAAATTTACGGTGCCAACAATTTTTTACGACAACAAAATATGAACTTGAGAACGAAGATTTTGCTAAAAAGAAGAGTTGAATTTGGAAAGGGTGAGGGAGGAGCCATTGTTGAGTAAGGAGGAGAAGGTAAAATGTGAGGGAGAGGGAGGAGTCGTTAGCGAGTAAGGAGGAAAAGGTGGGCAACAGTGGTGAAGGACAAAATAGAGATGGAAGGATTGGGTAGTGCGGCGGGCGTTGTGTGGCAATAAAATAAAGAGGGGACGGAGGGTTGATTTTACAGTTGGTGGTGGAAGAGAGATGTGAGGTGGGGGAAGAGCTTGCGAATATCAAACACCAAAAGGCATGCACCCGATAGGCGTGCTTGTGCAAGTGGAGAAGCTGAGTGTTTTGGTGCACCTAATACGCATTGTCAACATTATAACTAGCCATTCGGATTGGTTGGTTATACAAAATCTCCTCATCCACCTGACAACTACATACTAGTCCAAGTCGGAGGTGTGAGTTGCCACTAAGCTCACAATCTCTATTAAGACGTGATTGGTGTACCTTCTTTCACAATGGGGTTAAGATCCCCTCCAAACCATCAAAAGGGACTACACTATCTTGTCTAGCCCATTTGTAGACACTTTTTGTGCCCACTACAATGATTGGAATCATTCATTGCTAGCGTCAAAAGCCATGTTGATCAGATACTGTTTGATAAAAAAATCACATTTATATCATGAAAAAAAATGTTGAAATACTGAATCACAATTCATTTTTCCATACTTAGGGGTGTTTTTTAATATATATAAAATACCTAAATAATATAATGGGTAAATTACTTCAATAGTCCCTGTAATTTACATCCGTCTCATTTTTGTCTCTACTATTTGAAATAGCTTAATTTTCATCTTAAATTTAATTTGTTGTTCCAATCAAGTCTAACTGTCAATGCCCGTTTATTTTCCTAACGAAAAAGTCAAATATTGACTTGTTCTCAGGGTATTTTAGTAGCTTAATTTTTATTTTTATTTTTTGCACCACTCTCTTTCACCAAACACACACTCACGTATATACACTCTCTCTCTCCCTCTCTCTTTTTCTTAAATAATCCATGTATATATATACACTTATATACACACACATACACACATATGTATGTATATAGTCTCCTTTTAATAAGGGATTTCTTGTTTTGTTATAATGCGAACCTCTTATTTCCTAATTAAAATATCAAAATTTGATAATCCAAACCGTTTAATGTGTTTAAAATATATTTTTAAGAGCTATCGTGAGAAATCAGCTCAAAATATTATCCAAAAAGTCTTAATCTATTTAATTTTTTATAATACTATTCATGTCAAGTATTTATCAAAAATTGTTTAGTGATAACTCTTCTCGACATTGTTTTTAGTCGATTTCTTAGGGGTATCCTTAAAAATATATTTTAAACACATTGAACGGTTCAGATCATTAAAATTTGATCAAAAAATAAGAGGTTCACACCGTAACAAAATAAAAAATGTCTTATTAAAAGGGGGCTCTCTATATATATATATATATGCACACGCATCAATATATAAACAATATATACATACGCACATAAACACACAGGCACATAGACACACATATATAAATATATGGGTTTTTTGGCGACGGACGAAGGATTAGCTTGATTTTCCTCGGTCGACAAGATCCAAAGCGTTGGGGGGGGGGGGGGGGGGGGGGGGGGGCGCGGGGGAGGGAGAGAGAGAGAGAGAGAGTGGAGGTAGATTACATGAGATACAGAGGAGAGTGTTGTAGGTGTGAGTGAGGTGAGAGAGGGAAGTGCAAAAAATAATAAAATAATTAAGTTGTCAAAATATCTTTAAAACAAATTAACATTTAATTTTTCTGTTTAAAAAATAAACAGGCATTATTAATTGAATGTAATTAGAATGAAAAATTAAATTCAAAGTCAAAATAGTCATTTCGAACTGCATGGACTATTGAAGTTTTGGCGTAATTAATTATCTCAATAGGCGAAAGTAAGTCCTCGTCTATGTTAAACGGTTTACGTAAACAAATGCGTGCCTACTTTCAACTCACAAACGAGACCCCAAAATCCAAATAGAGTTTGTCCCACCCAAAGTAATTAATCTCGTACCGTACCGGCCGGTACCGGCCGGTAACTTCTGTACCGGACCAAAATCGGTACCGTCGGACGTCCATACCGTTCCGGCGAGAATACCGGCGGTTCCGGCCGGTACCGGCCAATACCGGCGGTACCGGCCAAATACCGGATCTCGGCCGGTACCGGTTTTCTTTTTTTTTTTTAATTTTTTTTACTTTTTTATGTATTTTTAATTATATTTACATAACTTTTTTTTTTCCATTTTCCTTGTAAATACTTCTAATTAAGGTAGGAAAATTTAGAATACAAAAAGAAAAGTTAACATTATTTTTTATGAAAATTAAAAGAAAAAATTAGCATTTTTTAAATTTGAAGTTAACATTCTTTTTTTTAAACTTAACATTGCTTTTTAATTTAAAATAAAAAATAAATATTAACCTTTATTTATGATTTCATACCTTAATGGGGGGGGGCGCGGGGGAGGGAGAGAGAGAGAGAGAGAGAGTGGAGGTAGATTACATGAGATACAGAGGAGAGTGTTGTAGGTGTGAGTGAGGTGAGAGAGGGAAGTGCAAAAAATAATAAAATAATTAAGTTGTCAAAATATCTTTAAAACAAATTAACATTTAATTTTTCTGTTTAAAAAATAAACAGGCATTATTAATTGAATGTAATTAGAATGAAAAATTAAATTCAAAGTCAAAATAGTCATTTCGAACTGCATGGACTATTGAAGTTTTGGCGTAATTAATTATCTCAATAGGCGAAAGTAAGTCCTCGTCTATGTTAAACGGTTTACGTAAACAAATGCGTGCCTACTTTCAACTCACAAACGAGACCCCAAAATCCAAATAGAGTTTGTCCCACCAAAAGTAATTAATCTCGTACCGTACCGGCCGGTAACTTCCGTACCGGACCAAAATCGGTACCGTCGGACGTCCATACCGTTCCGGCGAGAATACCGGCGGTTCCGGCCGGTACCGGCCAATACCGGCGGTACCGGCCAAATACCGGATCTCGGCCGGTACCGGTTTTCTTTTTTTTTTTTAATTTTTTTTACTTTTTTATGTATTTTTAATTATATTTACATAACTTTTTTTTTTCCATTTTCCTTGTAAATACTTCTAATTAAGGTAGGAAAATTTAGAATACAAAAAGAAAAGTTAACATTATTTTTTATGAAAATTAAAAGAAAAAATTAGCATTTTTTAAATTTGAAGTTAACATTCTTTTTTTTAAACTTAACATTGCTTTTTAATTTAAAATAAAAAATAAATATTAACCTTTATTTATGATTTCATACCTTAATGTGTTAAAATGAATATTAATTTTTCTTTCTAATCAAGCATATGCTAACTAATTTTATAAATTTTGTGAATTAAATGATATTGAAATATCATAGATTTATTATTGTCCTTTGAAAATGTTATGTTTTCTGAGTTATTTTTAAGTTGTGGGGTTTACTTTATATGTCAAATGTAATTTTTTGTAAAGAATATTAGTTTAAAAAAATTATATTATTTTTTAGCGATAAATCCGAAACGGTACCCCCGGTACCTACCGATACCGGTACGTACCGTACCAGTAACAAAACCGGTACCCTTACCGGTACGAGATTGATAACTTTGGTCCCACCTACAGAACCAAGCAAAATCCTGTAAGTTATTACGTATGCACGGAAGTGGGCATATATTTTCTTTACACGTAAAAGATTTTCGTTGCCAGTTAGAACATATTACCGTCGAGAAACAGGTGAGGCATCTCTCTATTCTTCTGTGACTAACATCTCTCGCATATTAGCTTTCGGGTCTGTTTCCGTACTGGTATCGAATTGTGTGTTCGCTTTGGGGGTTTATTGCTTTCGCAATTGCTTGCCTTTTATTTTCTAGGGTTTCTGTATGCGTTCAGGAATTTGCATTTTCTTGTTCGGTAACACCATTGCGTTCTTGTTCTGTTTGTGTAGACGCATAATGGTTTGACTTTTAGTTGGTAAGTTCGTTTCTGCACTCTTTGGATCAATTTTTGTGGAAATTATGTAATTGATCGAGATTATTATATTTTAGTTCTCCGCATCGGTTTACTTCAAATTCCGGATTCATGAGAACTCATATGAACCATTTCTAGTTTTTTGATGTTACATGCTTGGATTCAGAGAAGCGATTATTCAGCGTGTGCATACCTTGTAGTATGGTTTACTCATACAATGGGGCCCTTTGTGGTTGAAAAGAAGCACGGTAGCAGTGAAGGTAGTTAACAGGCTCAACTAATTAGAAGGGTGACAAAAGTAAGATAGTTAATCTTCTTAATAAGTTCATTGTTTAGCCTGGTGTGAAGTTGGTGCAGAAAGCCCAATCCAAGCTAGTAGCAATGCATTCTTCTGACTCTTCTGTTTTGGTCATTGGATAGGATGCTGCCGATGGTGTTTGAATCAGCCAATTGAACAAAACTGTCAACAGCAGGTCGAAAAGCCAATCAAATATAGCCTAGAAAGGAAATTCATACAATTTGAGAGGCCAAAAAATATAATGGCAAACAAAAAATATACTTCCTGATAGAAGCACAGAAAGATCCTGGTGAAATTTCCCATGCGAGATAAGGGATTGATTAGCTATTGCCTACTACCCAAGGCAACAAAACCAATCTCAATTCACTCAAGATACTAGCTAAGATCCAAATCAACCATACGAACCCACCATACAAACCTGATACAATTCTACCCTATGTCACTGACAGTTGAAATTGCAAGAATATGAAGATTCATTAGGTAATCAGACGATTGACTGACTCCAAGATTTACGTGGAAAACCCTCGTTGTGTAGAAAAATCATTGGAGAAAAACCAGTGCACTATGAAAAGCATTGGATACAAGAGCTCGCTACAACTCACGATGTGAATCCAGATCTATGGTCTCAAAGTTCCTTTCAAAATCCTCGTGAACTGCTTACTATGCTTGAACTTTGACTTTCCAACCTTTAGATATTGTGCATGTGGTTGAGGATATTTTGTGTTTGTTTCCGTCTTTGAATGATATTCCAGTTACATGGTTTTTGTAGAAGTATGCTGGGTAGAAGTATGATGGGGATGCACATGATTGTGCTAAACATGCTCTATTTCTTAGGAAGAGTCTTGTTATCTTGTGTTTCCTTTGAGGGTCGCTTCAACTGTTTGTATGACTGTTATGGTCATTTAATAGTCTACTGTTATCTTTTGTCAAAAAAAATAAAAATAAAATCTGACCACAAAATCCACTTGGATTGATAACCAAGGCTTTTGAATGCCTTCAAAAGGCATGATGAACATACTATTAGAACAGAGTATGTAGAAGGTATGGGCTGATAATAGGTCAGAATGAAGTGCAATCAATTCCTATGTATGGTAAGTCAGTGCAAGCAACGCCCGTAAAGTGTACTTGAGCACTGGTTGGGCTCTACTCTACAGAGATCAACAACCCACGAGCTAGCGCTCGGATTGGACATTGAACCAATATTGCCCAATGAAACTCAGGTAGACATTTGATGAGCGCTGAAGTGGTGAGTAGGGCTAGTACTTGATTGTTAGGCCTTAGGGCTTTGAGTGGCGAGATTGATGAGTGCTCGAGCGTCGATTAGCTGCCCATAGGCCATAGCCAAATTTATTTTGTGCGTGTTTTGCTGACTTCGACTATATATTCTTCTGACTGGATTAGCGATTCAACAATAAATGCCAATGACCTCTCAAATGATCTTATTATATCAATGGAAATATGATTTAAGGATTACAAGATGCAATTGCCATCCTATAAGGGCTCTAGGAGCCAGCATCTCTTTCACACAAAAAAGAAGGCATTAGAAACTGCACAGACTGAAGAATAACCAAGGAACCGCAACTCCCTTGTAGTGTCTAGCTTGTTGGAGATTTCAAATATTTTGCTTAAGTTTTGTATGGTTTCTACTCTTGAGGTTGATTTTAGCTCTGCTGATGTTTTCACATCCGTGCCTAGAGGAGTTTTAACATGCTCTTGTCGTTATTGCCTTTTGAAGCTTTAATGACAGTTTATTAATACAGCTTATCCCATGTTGCTTAGTTTGCAATGGAATGGTCTTGGATGTGGTTTATTGATGACATTCACGCAACTAATGCGCCTAATTTTGGGTGAAGATTAGAGAATAGATTTTGTTCAAATAGAAAGTATTGAGGTTGTGGCATTTGTAGTGAATTCGGGATGCAACTCAATTATGTTTATGTTGTACCTTCGGTATGTTTTGGGATTTGTGTTGCTCGGTTTTAGTGGTGGAGAGGTTTGAGAGATACGTGGCATATTGGAATAAGTGTTAATCTTGCTAAGAGTACTCTTTCTTAAGGTTGTTAAATCGTGAAATCAAACTTGTGAATCGAATGGCCTTTTTTTGAACCGTGAATCAAATCAAATCGTGAATCGTCACGGTTTGGTCATATTGGAAAAAATATGTATATGCATACAGATATCGAAGATTTATTATTTAATTGTAATCTTAGCCTTAAAACTAATGAATTGAATGTTCGTAACAACGATTATGTAGCTTAGTAGGTAAGAAACTTGCTTATATGACAACATATGTAGGTTGGCTCGGTCTCTGAGTCCTGCCCTGAGGCGTTTATTTTTGATGTTATACTCAATAGTCAATAATATTCACAACTTTTTGACAATTGTAGTTTAGCGTATGAACATATTAATGTTATAATTATGTTGAGCCTGTATATTGAAGTATAATAAATTATGAAAATTTTACCAAACTAATAATGGATGATTCATGGGAACAAGGTATTTTACTATTTTAGGCACAAACATACTTAAGAATGATTATTTTTTGTGTTTGACGAGGAGAAAAAAGGTAAATAACATGTTCCGAATTATAATAAATTATTTAATCATCAAATGATTAACAAATTTTGTATGGGAACAGAATTTTTCAAACTTAACAATATGTGAAGGTCCCCCCCCAAAAAAAAAAAAAAAAAAAAAAATAGAGGTAAAATTGGTTATATTAGTCATGCAATAATTATTAAATTTGCATCAATAGAATCGTGAATTGAATTGTAAATGTACAGTGCACCACCTATTTTGTCCAAACCTCGATTCACTGATAGATCCGCATGGTTTTTTATGTTCACGAATCGTGAATTCTGCAATTTTGACAACCATGTCTCTTCCTGGCCAACTTTTGATGCTGTTCTGGCTTTGGTTTTAAAAAGTTGGAACACATAAGTTATGAGAGCTTCATGACATATGAGCCACCAAGTTAGTGAGTAGAGTTATGAAGCGTTTAATAAACTTCGATTATTTTTCATCTCTTAAAAGTAGAAATGAGATAAAGTGCTGATCTTGTTTGGCGACTATTGTTCATGTAACTTAATCATTGCTTCACGACATTGTTAATATCACTAAGTTGGGAATTCATCAATGCGGTTTCCTATGTGTATTTTTTTAGTAGTAACCATTAATTTAGTTCGCAGAATAAAATCTCTACTTCTCGAATGGGGGCTTACTCCCTTGACCAAGTATGTAGGGGAAGCATAAAATTGGATAGCTGGGAGGCAACTGCACCAGTTCAGAACTAACCAATTCTAAAGAAACGTAATCTGTTCCTAACTGCTTAAGAAGCATAATCTGTTCCTAGCGAGTTCAAACATAGACAAACTTATTAACTATTGAAGACTGAGGCAAAAAGAATAGTAGAACTGTTGTAAACTTGATTAGCCCGTTGCATTTTTCTCTGGAATATTATTATTTGGGTTCGACCGGACAACTACCGATATATATTAATATCTTGTTTTAGAATGTTGTTGGTAAATATCTATCTATATCATAAACTATTGGATCAGGTATTACTGAGATGTGAAACTTGCAGTTTCTTCCATGTTTATGACTCATCTGATGACGTGATACACAACTCCCAATTCCCACGACCACATTATGAACTTTTCTAATAAGTCAAGAACCATGTTTCGATGCTTGGATAATAGTGTGGGGATGTATTGTCATTGCATGTTTATATCTTATATTTTGGAATAGTTTGGAACAATTGCTGTAAAATTAGCATTGTGTCCTTTTGACACTTTATTTTGTGTGGAACACCATATTTTACACTTGAAGTACTTTTCCTAGGATCCCTTGTCTTAGCATTTGTACCCCAGAGAAAGTATCTTTCAAGTGCTCCATTATCACCTTTGAGTAACTTAAAGATGTTGCATGCTCCCTAGTCCGTTGCACAAACTGAGGAGGAAAATCCACAATGGGCATATATGGTTCTCATCAACATCCTCTTGATGCAATAAGTATATAGGAATTACTATACAATGAGTATCCTCCTTAATCTGCAATTAAAAAGATTTCATGAAATCCTATGATCGGTGACCTGAGAGACAAAGATTTCATGAAATCCTCAACTACTTCAATAGATTTCCTATCCTGAAAAAAAGGACTGCATAAAAGATGTCTCATCTTCTGCTGCTATCCATTTTTGTCTGGTAGAAAGCAACATTATATCCATTGGATCCAGGGGTTATGCGCCTACTATTAGATACGGTACATAGCATAACGAACTGCTGCTTCTTGGATTATGTTTTGTAATGATTCACAAAGCACCCTTTTTATTATGCTTAGCAGAAACAAATTTAGTGACAAGATCTTTATAGAAATATTATCTAATTTTCAAGTCATGAGGATCCTTAAGCTTTTCCCTTAGCTGGTAATTTTTTTGTTTGACAAAGTCTGGAGTTTTGATCTCCAATAGAGAGCCATTGAACTGTCGGATTCTGCTTATATCCTTGAATAACTACTGCTGCATAATTGGGTGCTAAAACCTTGCTCTGAATCTGATGTACTGTCTTCTTGGCCTCTACCAAGCTTAAAGTGGTGTAAGTTTGAGATTTAGTGTTGGATCATCTCAAAGAAGAGTTCAATCTTCTTTTTTTAGTGCTAAGTTTCGGCATTGAGGAGCAGGAGCCATGAGTGTCTTCATGCCATGTCTGTGCCCTCAAATCACAATTATTCATATATAGGTTTTAGAACTGTTGCTTTTTCCTTCATGTCTTCGTATTTTTGACCCAGTCATGCAATGCTTGATGTCCTTGTGATATTTAGTTATTAGGATGAACGTTTTCAATATCATTATATTCAGTGTGGGGCCAATTTCCTAGTATCTCATGCGACAGTTGTTGATGTGGTATCAGACCTCCAGTTCCAAGAAGTCATGAGCTCAAGTCTCTGTTATCTGTATTTGTTGCCTGTTGTTTGTGCTATTTGTGCTTGATATTGTGAGTTTATTTACTCGAAGTTCAGTTCAGTTTGTGCCCATATCCTAGCCACTTAAGCTTTAGACTTCTGCAATTCCATTTTTTCAATGTTGGGGTTCATTTAGTAGACTGTTTTGCCTATCTAAATTGATGATTTTGTAGAAGGGACTGTCAATATTCTTCTTCGTGTTGCAGAATTCTTAGTCTTGGCCCTTCAAGATTTTTTCATTCCTCTTCTGAATCAAGCAAGCATCACCTCAGTCACATATCATGCTCTAGAGAGGCAGGCAGTTCCGAACCAACCATACTGGAGGGTGTTGGTCGAGTTGCAAAAGCATCTGGCACACTTCTAGATGCTTTGTTGACATAAGAACATTTTATAAGAAGTGTTGCATTCCCTATATCAAACACGCTCCATTCTTTGGAAACCTAAGAAGTATTCAACTTTGAATTCTGGCAATGAGGTGGAAGGAGATTTTATTTTCATTATTTTCCCTTCTCACCCTGGCAGAGTCGTCAGGCAGATCAGTAGACACATGGTTAATTAACTTGGGTTCTAGGCCGACATTGCTCTACAGCTGGACAATCTGCAGCGCAAGCATATTCGTAATTGTTGCTCTTGTTCTTTCCATGTATCTTATCTTTGAGCATTTAGCAGCTTACAATCAGCCTGAGGTTTGTCCTACTAATCATTGGAGTTTTTGTTTCTTTGGTTGCATCATCTTCGGTGCTGTAACTTTCTTTTTATCTTGATTATATTGAACTTGTTATTCTTCTTTCAAAATGACATGTTGTACTCTTTTCTAGTGTATCTTTTGTGGCTTGGCTAGTTGCTTCTTCATAAATACCTCCATCATGCTATTTTTTTCTTCTCATCGGACTTTGATCGCTGCAACGTTGATATTTGATCTCAGGAGCAGAAATTTTTAATTGGACTCATTCTGATGGTTCCTGTTTATGCACTGGAATCGGTATGGAAAAATCCTCATATATTATATTTTTTTGTGTTTTGTTTTTCTGTTTCTCTACCCAATTATATGCCGGCTTTTTAACTTCGTTATAAGCCATTTACCATATGATGATCTACCTTATGAGTGCTGCTAGTATGCAACAATGATAGATCTGTAGCTGGCAATCATCTTTGTTTTGTATCCCTTCTGGTTAGGAAGAAATGTACAGGATCGCTGCATATGCTACCATTGCTCGTGTGTTAGGCATCCCATTCATAATAAGTTACATCTGGTTGGTCCAATAATACATGTGTCATGGACTCATATAATGAGGGCAATGGGATGCCACTGATCATATCGTTTCTATATTGAACATATATCTTAAAATCCTGGACTTAAACCACTACTCCGTAGAATCGCAATTAAGACCTAGCATCATTCTGTAGGGAGTCGTGGACTGAATGTCTGAGTTACAATAATTTCAATTAATTTCTACATTTATTCAGAGGAAAAGATTTGAGTTTGGTTTTCAACAAGCTATGATTGAATTAAGCAGGGAAATTAAATTGCTGAAAAATTAAGGTAGAGGAGTTATGGGGTTTTAAATCCATTACCACCACGTAACTAAGTTATTAATAAACCCAATTATTTATTTAAATCAATTATGATTGTTACTAGGGTTGCAATCACTACACATAATTTGCCAAGGAGATTATTACGGTTTGTCAATCAGCATAGGCTATCTTCGCTTGGCATGAATCGTCTTACTAGCACGACGTGTGCTGATGCACGAAGCAATAGTACGACACGTCTTGCCGAGTATAATGTATCTCAATCACTCAAATTTCCAAACAATAAGATCCATTCTATGACCGTATTTAATATTGCGAAATGCAAACATGAAGATAGATGGAAAATACAAAAACACATTAGATTAGAATGAAAGAATCCTTATCATGCCATCACGATCTGAATGAAAAAAAATAATACAAAAACTATGTTACTTGGATGTTAGTTTCATCTACACCCTAGATGAGGGTTTAGCCGGTCATGGAGGAATGGATCTTCAAATCTTCAATAAAGGAAGCCATGCAAGTCTTTGGGTCTCTCTTTTGCCTGTCTCTTGCCCTTGGAAAATTCAGAAATCCTAAAATGAATTAAGGTTGTCTACTTATAAGTTTTGGTGTTCAAAACGCGACAAAACTGTGTTTACCCGTCGAAACCAGCGCCAACTGTCCGGGCAGAAAAAACCCAGTGAACTCAGGTGCTTCGGCCATCCGAACGCACGACAGAAAAAACTGGGTTTAGGCGCCAACTTTACGGACTTGCCTCGGCTTCGTCCAAACTTGGAATGCTGCAATTTTTGAACCATTGAAAAGCTCTATGAGTCTACTTTCAAACCCAAGTGGTCTTACCTCTTATGCCTTCGTAGTTTGGGAGTAATGACCTTTTTACGCTCAGTATGTCAGATTTGTGCAATATTGTTAAAATGCTTGTAGCTTCTTTGTTATAACTCACCTCAAGACCCATTATGTATCATTGGAAAGGTATTGGAATGTACTACTAGTATATGGAAATCAAACTCAAGAATGATGGAGTCTTTGATGTGAAATCATTTTTGCAAGCAGGCCCTGCATCGACACTGTTTGTCTTTTTGCCAATCTTTCATGGTTTTACACTGTTTAATTTGTGGCCTCAATCAAATCGCTTCCGAATCAGTTTCTTGAATCCTTAGAACCTTCATTTGACCCCAAATCATATACCCCTGACCCATGTGACCTGTAAGCACGAAAGCAACACAAAACACACCAAGAAACAATGGTTAATTACACAAGAAGTGTACTTTGGAGACCCTAGATTTATATGCTTCAGCACTTATCAGCCACTTTTTCTTTTGTCTCCGTTTCCCCTGCCATCTTCCATACAACACAAAACACACCAAGTAATAAGAATACGTGTTACCCTATTTCAAGCAATAGAAAAACTTATTTTGAGAAACTTCCTGTCATTGAAGTAATAAGAGCCAATGTCTCCTTAATGATTAGATTTTAACAATTTATTTCCCGATTTATAGTTGAAATGTTTTTCATGTACACTATATTTACATGGAACTGGATACCAGTTTCTGCTACATGAGCTAGTTCTTTGGGAAATGTGGTTTAAATTTCTTGTACCTTTAAAATTGTCCAGCACATTTAGTTTATATATTTGAGCATCCATGGGACAAAAAGGAATACAATACCGAACTTGTGTTCACAGTAGACTTCCATTGTATAGCATTCTTTCTGTGCACATCCTACCAATCATGTCACATGTACTTGGTGTTGTGCTGCTGACGACCCTGTTCATGTGCATAGCAAGCATGCTCTTCAACTTATTTTGATTCTTAGTAACTGTTTCTACTGTTCCTTTATAACATTTCAATTCATATTTTGTTTGGCAGTTTTTGTCACTATTGGATTCAAGTGCTGCATTCAACTATGAAGTAATACGGGACTGTTATGAAGCTTTTGCATTATATTGCTTTGAGAGATATCTCATAGCTTGTTTAGGTATGTTAGAAGACAGTCTCCCTTATTTATCTTGTTTAATAGTCGATTATAGCAGTTGTTAAGTGGAAGATTTAAACAATGATGTCCAGTATTGTTAAAGGATCTCGCTTGTCTCCTGATTTATATTGCTGTGGGGGAAAAAAATGCTTTGTTCTATGGATTAAGAAACCCTATCTTATCTTAAGCTTTCAGATTTCACATGGACGTACAACTCGCAATATCACACAAGGCTGTATAATTAAACTCCATTTAAATATTTTCCTGCCAACAAAGCAGTGCCAATGTGCTGAACCTAAAAAGGTAATGCACTTCGTTGATTCCAGGTAATGCATTACACTGACCAATTGAATAACTGAGAATAATGACAAAGTCTATGGCCCTTTGAAAATGCTCTTTTGGCAGAAATGGTAACACAAGATAAAGCTAACCAAAAGAAAAAGACAACTCACAAATAATCCCTAATTAAATAAACCTAAACAAAAAATTCACTGACCAAAGAAAATTAAATCTGAGCCCTTATCGAGATTAATTGGGCTTCTATGTTTAGTCATGCAACCATTTGGACACTAGACGGGCCTTCTTTTTACGTTGATGTTGATAAATTCATGCAAATGGGGTCATTCTCCTCATGTCCACACCTGGTTTAAGACTAGACATCTACACTTGGGGAATATGGGAATCCATCTTAATACAAATGACCGAGATTGCATTCACAAAAGGTTATTTAACCATATGATGACAACCTTTGACACTCACTCTACTTTTCTGACAAGTTTTCCCTTGGGAGACGCCTTCTCCTCTACCCCCACTCCACTATATCTCTCTCCCCTCCTCCTTTGCCTTTGTCTTTTGACCACTGTTGCCGCTGTGGTGGTCGACTCTACTTCTCTCCTTGCTTAGTAAATATGCTTTATTTAATAATCTTGAATCCCACAATCTTTTGGAGGCTTTTTTTTTAGGCATCAATGGTGGTGTCGGAGGTCGCGGCGACAATGGTGATGGAGGGGGAAGAAGTAGCGGTTGGTGGAATGTATGGAGGGGGATTGATTTGATGTGACAAAGCAAGAGGGTGCTGGCAACATAACAAGTGGCACATCTGGGCTAATCAATCTGAACAAGAGATATGTTAATGGTGGGCCAAATGTAAGGGGTTGAGCATGCCGGTAAAAGTTTTTGTTGTGACAATCTTGCATGTGTAGTGGCGGTGGTGAACAAGATTTTAGGTGGGGAGTAGATGAAAAGCAAATTCGTGATCAGAACCGGAAGGTGGGAGCGCTACACTAGGACCCAAGTTGTTGATGGATTTTGAGGTGCAATATTTTGTTGGATTCATGTTTTTGTGCTCTTTTGTGTGTGTGGCTGTGTTTGTGTGGTTGACTCTTGTCAACTACAAGGTATGGCCTAGCCTACTTGAAAGAAAGGTTGGAGGAACTCTTGTCTCAATTTTTCTATCCTTAGTCTCCTCCTCTATGTTAATACTAAGGTCGGTGGGTCTCATAGCAAACCAATCGTTCATCTTGCTTGTTGTTTTCATGTTTTTTATATATTGCAAAAATAGTGAGTTCGTGCATATAGCAACCCTAGAAGAGTCCGTGCTACTCTTTGAAGCTCTCTCCTGTATAGATAGAGTTTTGGCTCTACAACAATTATTATAATGAGGTCTTCCAACTCTTTTAGAATTCAAGGCCAGTCTCTATTTCTAACATATCCAAGATGCCCACTAACTTCTATATCCCTATTAGACCACCTATGGAACCTCTTTGACCCGTACAGTCCCACCTACATTAGGGTCACAACCGAGCAACACCAGGACAAAGAACCACATCTGCATGTTCTCGTTTAGACTGATAAGAAGTTCAACAAGAGAGACCCCGAACACTGGGACATTATAGATCCGAGCAACGGGGGGACATATTACCATCCAAACCGAACGTTCAATTGTCTTGATCAGACGCCTCTGTTGCAGACTACATAGAAAAGGAGCGAAATTTCACAGAACAAGGAGTTCTCAAGGCATTTAGGCGAAGCCTTAGGAAGACTCGAGACTTGCTATGAGCTTCCATACTCGTAAAGCCCACCTCAAAATCAGATTTTCTAGCCAGAGTTCAACGTGATCAACCATATATATGGGCAACCCAACTGCGAAATCTAGAGTACGCAACATCAAAGAAGTGGCCAGAGGAATCTCTAACGTACATTCCGAAATGGACCACTTTTCCTAACGTCCGCCAGCCCATTAGGGAATGGGCTAACAAGAACATCCTAGTTGTAAGTAAAACTTACTAGGTCTTTTCTTTAACAATCCATATGTCATTTCTAACATCCACCATTGCCACAGGGAAATAATTACTCACATTTGCAACAGGACTGCTACAATAATACCTAACCCAAACGTTATTGACTATGCAGGACCAGGAACAGAAACTTGAAATGCCCATATTATTGATAGTAGAAGACCTGTCTGATAGAAATCAACAAAACCCAATGGCTAGGATACAGCTGAAGTGCCTAATGTTGTAACATGTGGCCCCACAAAAATATCCGTTCCACAATTGGTGACGGTAGTGGAGAAAACAGTGACACCCACCACCACCACCACCACTTGGAGCAAGTTAGCAACTCCGGGCACTAGCAAGATTGGAGCCAACAAACAAAAAGACCTACAAGACGGTTGGGAAAACGGCTTGTCCCCGTCATCAACGCCTTGGGAAGATGTAAAGGTGGGAGAAAGGTCAGCGGTCGATGATGAAATGCTGGTGTGTTTAGAAGAACATGCTCGGGAGTTCCATCGGCTAAGAAGGAATGTTGATGAAGGAGGAGTTGAGGCTTCTGGGGCGACAGACTGACCTAGAACAAGGTGCTCTTGAGAAACAAAGGGGCAGGGGAAGGAACACAGTAGGCACCACCCCTCCCAAGAAAAAGTCTTTTGTGAGTGACGAGGCAATGGAAGATGTAAGAAAAAAATAGCAATTTCATTCAAAAGTAACCAACGTAGTAATTGCATAGGGCCGTAGGCGTGTCGAATGGTGAATAAGAATTGAGGAAGGAGATTAAAGTTGATATTAGGAATAAGCTCACCTTCCGCTGGAACAAGAGTAGATTTCAATTAGTGACTCTTACCTACTTACTATTTGGGCTTACTTTTCACTCAGTTGTCCCTTGTTTCGGTAAGTTTTCTAGGAACTCTTTCTTTCCAATTGGTTTGTGTATTCGACTCTCGATTGTTTATGATCAACAATGAACTTTGTTGGCCTCGATATAACATGGGCTGCAGTTCTAGCTAAGTTCAAGAAGCCGGCGTTCACTTTGCGCGACGCGACGAGTGATCCGCATGACCACATTTAGCATTATAAGTAGGCCATGATCTTGTATGATCGTGATGAAGCACTCACGTGCCATAAAATCTCCTCTAGTTTGGGAAATCTTGCCCTACATTGGCTCCACAAGTTGGAACCAAGCTCCATAAAAAAATTTAAGTAGCTGAAGGACTACTTTACGTCACGTCTCTTCTCTAGCAAGAAAACACCAAAGACTGTAGGGGTTGGACATAATCAAGATTGGGCCAAAGTGAGATGTTGAGGGCCTATGCCCAACGCTACTGGAACTGAACTACTATAATGAGGTGGAGGACACCATAGAGATGTTTATTGTTAGCACCTTCAGAATGGGACTGCTGATCCGTAGCAAGCTCAGAAAAGAGATGACAAGGAGAAAGCTTAAGGATCTAATGAAGGCTTTAATGGACTTGGTACATGAATTCTCTGAGGTTGAAGAAGAATGTTGGGCCAAACAAGGTGAAAAGAAAGATGAGAAGGCACCCAAAGATGGATCCAAAAGAGAGAACAATCAATGTCGAGCTGAGATAAATTAGATCATAAAGGTAAGTCGTCAAGACGCCGTTGTTCGCATTTAATTCAAGTCGAGAGATGCCTCTTGGCAAGGTTATCAGAAGTTAGTTCTTGGTGGTTGGCATTTTCTTTACATAGGTGGGAGGTGAATAAATCTCATAGTCGATCCGAAGATGCTTGAGAACCAATGAGCAGCCGACCTGCAGATTAAGTCCCCGTCTTGCTATGTCACCTTGGACAACAACCGCTTCGGATTACCATCATCTCAGACCGAAGACCTTCTCAGACGACAATTGTATCGGATGACGACCATCTCGAACCGTCAGCTTCCTAATATTGTGCCTCAAATGACGTTATCCCTAACCAAATGCCGACGAACACTAAAGGGCACACTGATTAGTCATGTGATACATCAAATCTACCCACGTTTAGGGACGACTAATGCAGAAGATTCACCCAAGTACATTTATCATGATACTCTACCGATTCTTATAAATAGGAGCAAAGATCCACTAGCCAAGGGGATTAATTTTTTTTGGAGAACTTACGCCAAATCGATTATTCAGGTATTCCTTGTTACTTTTATACATCAAAGCACTGTTAAGCAGCACTTTATTTAACTACTTTTCAATACACAATTGCTCGGCAGAACATCTGTTCTACAAGCCTTGCCTTCTACAGTTGCTAACTTAGCCATCAGAGGACATTTCAACTACAGATCGGGGTGTCTCTGACTAGTTGCACCTTTTGCAGAGGACGTCCAAGTAGAATATCTTGTGGTTCACTTTCGGGTCAACCCTCTTTCAGCTCCAGAAGGACTCATAGGGTAGTCCCATAGTCTGACACTCCACAATTGGCGATCGTAGTGGGAGCTTGAAAATCAAGAGTTGCCATGTAAGTTATAGTACTGCATGTCTTTACCCAATCCAGCAATGCGGGGGTACAGAGAGAAGTCGTAAACCCTAAAGTAGGGGCCTCCAATGGAGAAATGAACGGGGTTCACCAACTTTTCTCAGTTGGAGTCAACATGTCGGTACAAGCAGATTCGACTGGATTAAATGAGCCCCTATTGGCTCGTTTAGACGACAAGAGTGGGAGCTCCGAAGCATAAGAAGGAAGGTGGACAAAGACGAGACAGTCTCCAAACGTGCAATGGGAGAATTGGAGAAATGACGACGCTCTGAGAAGAGAATCGAGGGCGGTTTAGGGAACGAGGCCAATGAGATGGGGATCGAAGGCATCATTCTCCCCAGGCGTAGGAGTCTCGGGCCCACAAAAAGCTTGAAAAGAATAGCCGGGCCGAGGCAACCAACAAGAAGCACAAAATCTCATATGAGTACATCGAAGACAACAAAAGCTCGCAATCGACAGAGTGACACGAGAAGGAAGCAATCAGAGAAAACATGAGGGCAGACCTCTGAAGCAAGTTCATGCTTTAGAGGCAAATAAGCGAGTCTGAGGACGAGGGACCATAGGCTCCTTTCTCTCGACATGTAATGAGGGCAGGTACTTCCACAAAATTCAGAATGCCAGCCTTCATTCTCTACGTTGGGGTGAGCGACTCCTATGATCATGTCCAGCACTTCTGTTAGGACAAGGCCATGATCTTGTATGATCATAACGAGGCACTTGTGTGCCGAATATTCTCCTCAAGCCTTGGGCATTTATCTCTAGGTTGGTTCTATAAGCTAGAGTTGGGCTCCATCAGTGGCTTTAGACAGCTCAAGTCGGTTTCACCCCCCGGCTCGAGCAAGAAAACTCCCAAGACCATGGAGGGATTAGTGATCATGGAGAAGATGAGCAAATGAGAGTACTTGAGGGCTTATGCCGAAAGGTACTGGAATTACTACAACGAGGTGGAGAAACCCATGGAGGTGTTCGCAGTAAGCACCTTGCTTCAATGAATTCCGAGCTCAAAGAAAAAAAAAAAAAACTCCACCAGGAAGAAGCCAATGGACCTCTGAGCCCTTATGAAGATCGTAGACTTGTTTGCGGATGGTGATGATGAACTCTTAATCGAAGAAGAGGGAAACGAGGAAAGAAGTAAAGATGGCGGCTGAAGGGACCGCCAATAAAAAACTAACCATTTTAAGAAGGGAAGGAATGATTGGGAATGAGACCCAAAGAAGGATGATGAGATGAGAATAAATTTAATTTGTCGATCCACAAAATCCTCCATCAAATTGAGGAGGCCTACTTCTGAGCCCCACGATTGATGGGAGAAAATCTCGAGTGGAGGGATCAGAAGTTATATGGTGCCTCCTACAAAGACCACAGTTACTCGACCAAGAAGTGTCTCTCCCTCAAGAGACTTGGAGGACTTGGTAATACAAGAGTTCCTAAAGCATTTTGTCGCCGACCCCAACGAGGGAAAGCGTGGCAAGGACAAAGAACCAGAGAGGTCAGAATCCGAGCCTCTCACGAGTGGTGAAAGTCATCATCATGGCTTCTGAGCCCATGCTCAAAAGCAGATCCACGGGGGGAGAAACAAGAAGAAAGTGCATCACGTGAGCATGGTAGAAACAGGACGAGCCACCACCTCCTAAGGCAGCAACATCTCATTTGTCGAGGAAGACAAGGAGGTCGAGTACCCGCATGACAAGGAGGTCGAGTACCCACATGACGAGGAGTAGAACATAGAATGGAACAGTATTTCTTTAATTAGCATAAGAAAGCTCTTTCTCTCATTTTCTTTGCGGAGAGTATTGATTGGCGGTTGGGCACAAGGGATAGGGAAATGTAAGATTCATGCCAATGAAATGGCCTCAAATTCAATGGCGTGTATTGTGATGGGATCGTCTTGAGAGAATTCCATTTGTGCATTGATTGGTATGATTCGGTTGGTATAACCAAAGAAGCATGGACACGTTTACTGGCCTCACGTTTTCTTGTCGGACACGAAGACCACAGAACACGCTCCAAACACGTCTGATAGGCCCAAATAAATGACTAAGTTTTAACTATTTTTTTTAGTCAGACACACTAGGGACATGCTAGGACAAATACTGGGGATAGGTAGGGAAATCATTAAGGACACGTTAATGGCTCATTAGGATGTCAGTACAGTTCTAAAAAGTTGGGCTAGGGTTAGAATTTTAATGTACGCAGCAACGATTAGTTCATTAATCCTTAGTAGCTGTTGTCATATCTTCAGAGGGAAAAAGTATTATCTGTTTCTTATCCTACTTTGAGAAAGTTCTTATGAATTATGTTAGGGTGGTGTACATAAATGCAATGTTTCTCAATGTGTCAGTGTCCTAAGTTTTAAGAAAATAATGTGTCTTCCTGTCTGTGTGTCCTGTGTTGTTGTATCTGTGCTTCTTCGGGATAACAACTTAGTATGTGTACGATTGGGTGCTTCCGCATACATTGTGCTATGCCACTTTTGGATGAGAAAAAGAGTAATCAAATCAATGTTTCTCAATGTGTACATGAACGCAATGTTTCTCAATGTGTCAGCGTCCTAAGTTTTAAGAAAATAATGTGTCTGCCTGTCTGTGTGACCTGTGTTGTCGTATCTGTGCTTCTTCGGGATAACAACTTAGTATGTGTGCGATTGGGTGCTTCTGCATACATTGTGCTATGCCGCTTTTGGATGAGAAAAAGAGAAATCAAATCAACTCCAGCAGCGGATGCATTTTTGTAGAAAATGAATTTGTTTAGCCGATGACTGGGATAAACAGATACTATAAGGCGGTACGGGATGGGAAATAAAAACTTGCTTTATAGGTTCAACTTCATCAGCGATTGCATACAGATACCTGTATAGCATGGTGAAGCACAGTGATCTGTTTGTGGGACAGTGAAAAACAATCACAATGAGAAAAATTATGTGGTATTTTTTCTATTAAAGATGTTGTGTGAAAGCGGTTTAATCATCGGTCTCTCCAAACGTTTTTTCTGTTTCTTGTTTATTTCGAGTTCAGAACCATGCTGAAGCATGACTTGTTAAGTATTGCTACAGATCTATGTTCTATGCATACAAAGGAGTGATGCATCATTTCAGAAACTGAAAAGATAGTGCCCAAAGAGGTGTGGTTAACATTTGTTTGCATGGAAATATACATCATATGGGCTCTCTTTATCTTATATATTTGGTTGTTCAGTATTCTTAGGAAAATGATTGTTTATACAAAAAAAGTTAATGGGAAGATCATGATCTGAAGTAAAATCACCCTTTGGTTACCTACATCCTATGTATTATTCATGCAGTGGGGACCCCTGTTTGTCATCATCACCCATTCAATTTTTTTTTATTGTTGTGTAATTGGAGTGCATGGAATCCTTGTTCTCAAACAAGAACATAAGAGGATTCCTAAAAGCTACATTGAATTACTCTTTCAAGATGATTTTTTTACTGCAGATTGTGTGAAATTTTTGTACACTGCTATTTATACCATCTGTTAACTTATAATCATGTGCACAAATTGTGCATTAGGTGCTGTTCAGACACGATGAGGGAGAATATAAAACATCTCTTAATTTATGATGGTCAAATTGCCACAACAAAATAATGATTTCAATTTTTCTTGAATTCCTGCCAGCCTTACATTTTACTTGTTAACCTGGAAATTTGTTTATTTATTCCTTTTAACAAATCTACTCTATCAAAGGTGGTGAGGAAAATACAATTCGATACATGGAAAGTCAAAGCATAAGTTCCAGCATACCTCTTCTTGAAGAAGCGTACTCTTATGGAGTTGTAGAGCATCCTTTCCCACTAAAATGTTTGCTAAGGGACTGGCATCTTGGTTCTGACTTCTATCAAGCTGTTAAAATTGGCATTGTTCAGTATGTATGTGCTCTTTTATTTCTTAGACCTCAATTTGGGAAATCCTTTAGGTTATCTACTAAGAATATTGTTTTCCAGATGATTCTGAAGATGATCTGTGCGGTGCTAGCTATGATTTTTGAATCCTTTGGGGTTTATGGTGAAGGGAAATTCGAGTGGAGATACGCGTAAGACATAATTATGTTGTCATTTTGTTTTTGGAGATCCTTTCTTCTCTTGATCTTACAGTCTTCTAGCCTTCCGTCTTTCTTTATAACTGCATCAAACAGTTCGAAATTTTGAATGGAAGATCAAGGTTTAGGCATGTAGCTGTATTCCCAAGTGTCTTTTTCTATTGAGGATGATTTGTTATGCTGGAATAATGCAACTCTTAAGTGAAGGAAAATGAATTTTTACTGTACTTGTGAGCTGAAACTCTGTAATCTGTTTGCAGGTATCCTTACTTGGCAGTTGTTCTGAACTTTAGTCAGACCTGGGCCTTATATTGTCTTGTACAGTTCTATTCTGTCATAAAAAGTAAGTTGGAGCCAATTAAACCCCTGGCCAAGTTCTTGACATTCAAGTCGATTGTATTCCTGACATGGTGGCAAGGTGTGGCGGTTGCATTTCTTTTCTCAATGGGAGTCTTCAAAGGTGCATTGGCTCAGGAATTGAAAACGCGTATACAAGACTACATCATCTGTATTGAGGTGTGTATCATAATTTTTTTGGGGGCATTACTTGTTTAGATGAGTGTAGCTAAAATGCGAATGTTGAAATGGATGTGTGGTGAGTATTTCCGAAGAAGCTCTGGAAAAGAAGGTCCTAAATATGAAAAGGTGGGAAATAGAATTAGAAATGTAAACTTTCGCGGAATAACAAGGGTACTACCGATAGAAAATATGATAACAGAAAATAGATTAAGATGGTTTGTACATGTTTATCGTAGAGGCCAATGCACTAATTAGGAGTGATATGGTTACGATAGATGGTAGTACCAACGAGCAGGGGACACCAAAATTGACTTTAGAGGCGGTAGCTATGTAGTACAGACACGACACAGACACGGTCACGGTCACGGTCATGGTCACGGTCACAGTCACGTGACACGAGTTCTGAAAAAAGGGTATAGCCTAGATCTACCCTCAGGGCCTCAACCTTCTAGAGAGAGAGAGGGGGGCAGTAGAGAGACCAATATTCTTGAGTAAAAGGGAGAATGATAATCTAACATCTTTTGGTCATGGTAAGTCCCTTTTTATAAGAGAGAGGGGTGGTCTAAAGTCTAGCTGGACTGAGGACAGGTGGAGGGCCATGAGTGGCTGGTTTGTTGAAGTTGGCAAACCTATGAGGCCATAGGTTAGAACTACGGTCAGTATTATTGGGGAGGTATGATATATTGGGGTTGAGGACCGATTTGCAGAGGACAGGTGTTGCGCCTTCAGTGGCTAACCAAATGGAAGGTGCAGACCTATAGGGTGTGCGTGTCAGATGTCTATGATATGTGGGGTTTCTTGTCATGGTACCTCTTGGGCTGTATGAAGTTGGGGAGCAAGTAGGACAAGTCGGCCGAGGTCTGAGGTCAGGTGGTAGGTATGATGTGATGTTCAAGAATCATCCTTTGGTCAATGGGTCCCCATCTCTCTCTAAGACTGGTTTTGATCTAACCCCTGAAGGGAGTGTAGAGTTTCAGACAGACCATTGAGCTCAATCCTCCATTCCACAATCCTCCTTCAGTACTGAGCAGCTTGGGCCTTGCTCCCAGCCCAAGTTTGGTAATCTCTTAATGTAGGGTTTGCCCTTCAGTGAAACCTTTGAAGCTGGCGTGCAGAACGATGACAATCAACGTTGAAGGCGCTTGATGTCCTGATGTCCTGACGACTCTTTAGCCTAGGATCTAAGATCAAGGCCTTCGACCATGATCCTTCAGTCCCCCCCCCCCCAGAGGGTGACTCCTTGGCCAAGGATAGGAGTGTAACCATTTCAAGTCTTCTGAGGGACTTCCCCTTCAACTGGGAATTTGTTGCATAGGCCAAGTGCCACCTTCACAATGCTGGCACTTGGGCCTTTAGTGGCCAGCCGAGCCGCCATGTCACAATGCCATGTGGGAGAGGGCCATTGCGCGAACTTTAGTTGAGCAGCCACGTGGTGGAGCCAATTCCACGTACCTACATATATTATTCCATACTGACATTGTATAAATATTGGAAAATGTACACACTAACCATAAACAATGAGCATCACGTGGCTGCTATTGTTTAAATAAAACAAAGCATCACTGGAGATATATAGTGATGCTTGTATATAATTCGTTATCTATATACATATATATCTATATACACTAGCGAATCATGCGTGCCTGAAGGCACTTCACAACATAATCTAACATTAACTTAGACCAATCATGCGTCCTGTCATCGATCACTCATGACAAATCCAATCTTCAAATAATCTTCACTTAAGTTTTTTATTTAGTTCTATCTGAATTTTTTTCTATTTGGTCTATGTTTTAATAATTTTTTAATTTCTTTTCAACAAAATTTCTCTTGTCAAAGTGGATTACAAAGGGCAAACAATTTATGAAAAATTATACAAAAATAGAAAATACTGAATAATACCCACTGTTTTAAATAAAAAAAAATTTAATCCAAACTCAACCTTAAAAGATCTTATCCGTTGATGGGGCTTATGACTGTACACTTTTGAGAGGAAAATTCAAAGTGAATCACATCCATTACAATCCTCAAAAAATTAGTATGTGTTTTCATAATTTAAAAACACTTCCTTATCTTGTTATCTAAATATTTGCCATAAAGCTAAGTATTTTCTAAAATTTCATTCAAAAGTTCATTTATAGGAGGGATATTTTTTAGACTGTCAAATGTGTAGAATGAAAGGTTTGGATTTGTAAGAAAAAAAATTCTTTATAGAATTACTTTCCTATCTTGTTATATAGATGTTTGTCATCAAAAAATGTTGAGTATTTGCAAAATGCTATTAAAAAGTTAGTTTATGAGAATGATATTCTTATATCGTTAGATGAGTAAAATAAAGGGTTGGGATCTGTAAGAAATAATAAGAAATTATTAAAAAGTAAGAGAACACTCGACAGTGCTTTTCTTATGACCGTGTTCTGCGAGTGTCGGTGCTTTTCTAGGTTTTTGGATATTAGAGAACACTCAACAGTGCTTATTGGAGAAAATAAATTTATGTAGGTGATTCCAATTGATTAGAACTTACATGTAGCGGCCCAAGATTTTAAACTTGTGCTCCGTGCGGCAGTAAGAAAAATATCTTTCCAATTGCCCGAGATAGCCTTCCCACCAAGCTAACTCACATAAGCACACATTTGAGACACACAATCACTCGCTCAAAGCAAGAGATTTTGGTAAGTAAACTCTTTACTACATAGAATAGCGATTGTAGAAGCTATGCAAGGCTCTCACAAGTTTACTCTCCCTACACTTGCTCTCTAAGATTGTGCTCTCTTCACTTTGAGTTCTCTCCCTCTCTCTCTCTCTCTAACGCCTTCACAAATCAGCTCCTCTAACTATTTGTAGGCTTCATGGAACTCCTAGGAAACATCTGGAGCTCTCCACAACCTATTAAGTCGTAAGACCATTCCACACAATTCTAGTACATTTTAGAATTCTCCTACAACTCTAGGATGTTCCATACCCTTCCAGCATTCTCTGGAAGACTCCAGCTCCATCTACAACATTCCAGGCTCTTTTCGAATTCTCTAGGCTTGACTAGAACATTCTGAGCTCCTCTATACTCTTTCATGGAATCCTAGAACCTTCTTCAAGTTTCCACCAACTTCTAAGTCTTCCAGACTATTTGTGTGATAATTTTCATCCCTCAACTCCACATTCTCAGGGTTGAAGAGCTTCTTCAATTCTCTTTGAAATCTACCCAGTTCTTGATCTTGTTCCACCCCTCTCTTTATTCGCACGTCGTCTTCTCCACCGTACCATCGCAGTCTTCGTAAGGTACATGTTAGCCATCTGTACCTTCTCCTCCTTATCTTCAACATTTATATTGTCGTAGTACCTCTACATACTCCACCTGAAGTTGTCAATCTCACAGGCATCTCTTGCACCATCATAGCACTTCAGTTTTGGTGTAGAAACCTTCTTCTTTGGCATGTTTGCACCGACGTCTTTGGATTCTACAACGGTCTTCTTGCACAACTCCAATTGATTCCACTTCCAGGGTCTCCTCGTGCTTGCTCCTTGCTGACACCAATTGGTCCTCGAAGGTCACTACCTTTTCCTCGAGCTCTTCCACCCGAAAGACTAAGTTGGCAAAATTGGAGTAGAAGTCTGCAATACCACTCTTTGGCTTGTTTGTGCCAACCAATGTCTTTTCAAGCTTGTTGAGCCTTTTCGCCACGAGTTTTTCTATCCTCTCAAGTCAAGCGTGCATTGCTGCTAATGCGTCCTTGTTGGACAGCTTCTTTCTGCTTGGCGATGACAATGCCATCGTTCCTGCCAAGTTCATCTTCGGAGGTAGCAATGTATGCTTGTCACAATTCTTTGCTCTGACACCACCTGTCACGACCCAAAATTTCAAGAGTGTTGCAAAATATCTCCCCATTGCCCAAGTCCTTCACTCCAAGCTAACTTGCCCAAGCACACAAGTGAGACACGCTCACTCATTCACTCAAAGACAAGAGAATTTGGGTAAGGAATCTCTTTACTACACAAAGAATGCATTTGTACAAGCTATACAAGGCTCTCTCACAAGTGTACTCTCCCTCACACTTGCTTTCCCAAGCTCTCGTCGCTTCGAGTTCTCTCCCTCTCTCTCTACACGCCTTCACCAATGAGCTCCTCCACCTATTTGTAAGCTTTATGGAACTCCTAGGAAGAATATATAGCTCTCCACATTCTACTAAGTGCTAGATCATTCCACAAAATTCTAGTAGAATGTAGAATTATGTTACAACTCTAGCATGCTTCATGCCCTCCTAGAATTCTCCTGAGTACTACAGTTGCATCTAGCTCCATCTGCAACATTCCAAACTCTTTGGGAATTCTCCACACTTGACTAGGTCATTCTAGACTCTTCCAGACTCTTCCCCGGAATCCTAGAACCTTCTTCAAGTTTCCACCAACTTCTAAGAGCTTATAGTGCCACGTAAATTGGCAGTCCTGACATAAGGCTAGGCTTGGTTTGACTTGGGTTTGATTTGGCTCATTTTGTTTTCCTTTCATATTTTTCATTGCCCAAAAAATATTTATAATTTTTTTCAAAATTATCTTTTCTGTTTTTGAATTCAAATTTTGAAATAATTTGTCAAATTCCATTTAGGTCTAGTTTGTGGGGACAAAGATTGTTGGAAAACGTTTTTTCAGTTTATGGTTGTGAACCACCTAAACAACCCCTAATTTGGGTTCTTATTTAAAAAAAAAAAAGTCAGGAGATGAACTGGAAGGAATCTTGGTTTTTGTAGTGGGGATATTCTGATAGGGGAGTTGAGGAGAGAGTTCCTTTTACTGGGACTGTGTGGCCTAAGCCAATGTGGTCGGGATGGATCCGCTAGAAGATGGTTACTAGGTCATGTCTGCCAGTCCCCTCAAGGATAAAAATTAAGGTGGAGGTTTAAGTTTTGTGCAGCCCAGATTAAATTAGCAGTGAATGTTACAGATGCAGGTAATTGGTGTTGTAGATTTTACTTCAAGATCCAGAATTCACAATCAGTGTGCCTGAAATTCATATGCATAAGAAAATTGTTGTGGTTTGAGAAGCCCTTGAGAACTGCACAAGCAGCTAGTATTACTTAGTGTAGACCATGTTGCAGGCCTATGTAAGCTAATTGGAGTTGCATGCTGGTGGCAACAGCAGAGCCATTAATGATTCATACTCAATTGAGCTCCCACTCCTCCATGTACCAGCAGTACTGCAAATTTGGGGCTTGCTCCCGTCTGCAATTTCACAAACAAGCAGCGGAACTACTCATTCCATTGGACTGGGAAAGTTCAGTAGTATTGGAAATTTAAAATTGTTATTTTCATTGTCGGAACTTATGTACCCTGAGATCAAGTTAATTTGTGGGTTGGTCACAGTTAAGCTGATTACAGAACTTTAAAATCTTGGTACCCCTAGTTAAACTTATAGATAGTGCAGCTCCATACACAGCTATGCAAACCTATTAGTCATTATACTTTCTGATTGAGAATTCAATGCATGAGGCTGTCACATAACCGCTGCTTGTGTATATTTTTTAACCATGGTGAACCTGAACGGGAACTCTATCTATCTTTCAAGCTAGAAGCTTACTGTAGCATCAAGCTTTCGAGTTGTTGGAACTTATGGCTCATATGGAGGGGGCCAGAAGCCTAGCGTAGTGGAGCGGAGCAAGGCTTCTGGTCCATTATGGGTTCAATTGTTGTAGTTGGGCCGAAGGCCCAATGGTTTGGGGGGTGCGGAGGGTGAAGCCCCCCGCGGTACGGTACAACCTAATTCTGTTAGAGTTAGATTGTACGACCTAATTAGATTTGTATTCTAATTAGAGTTGGTTTACCTAATTAGAATTGGATTAGGATTGAAATAGAGTATATCTATAAATACTCTTTATTGTGTAATCCTAGGAATAAAATCAAATAACAAATCACGCTTTGCTCCCGTGGACGTACCTGGTTTTGGGGAACCACGTAAATCTTATGTTGATTTCTTCACTGTTTCGTATTCGATATTGTGTGTGCAATTGAGTGATTGCGTTAACAGGAGTATTGGTGTTCATGACCGTTTGCACCTGTGTTTTCGTCAAACAGTATATCTGACATGTTTCCTTGTACTTGTTCATCATTGTAATGAGCAACAGGGTTGCTGGAATGCAGTAATATCCGGGGAAAAAATGGAAGCTTTATCTAAGCTCTGGATTAGCCTCGGTCGAATACAAATAGTGTCCTTGGTCTGGCCTTTTTGTGGTTAAAATTGAAGCTTCAGCGGACTAGTTTTACTAGCATGCAACTCATTTATAATTTGTGCCGTAACTCCTTTCTGGACCTAATGCATTTTCCAGCTAAGCTGCCAAGCATAATACTTGAACTCTAGGGTTTACGAAATATGTACATCAAACTGCTGAATTTCCAACAGACAAACACTAGCTTTATACGACCTGAGTTGCAAGATTTGCTTCAATTTCTTAAGTATATGAAGCAGCAAAAACTAATACTGTCATGGAAGGACTTTAATAGCTGTATGAATAACATGCTAAAAAAGGAGAATGCAGGAAGTCAGCCTTCTTGAAATTGATGCCTTTGTTTCCTTTTGTGTTTTTTATCTTTCCATTTCTTGTTTGTTAGTTCCCACTCTTTCGAGTAGGATCTCTCATTGGTTGTGGATATTGATGTGGAGTTGCGTCTAGAGTTATTTGTTTTGTAGGCTTATGATATTGAACTGTTCAAACAGATGGGTGTTGCTGCGGTGGTCCACCTATATGTTTTTCCTGCAGTGCCTTACAAGCGTGGAGAAAGATGTGTGCGTAACGTCGCTGTGATGACTGATTATGCATCCTTAGGCACAGCCCCGGATCCAGAGGAGGTTCAAGACTCTGAGAGGTCCACTAGAATTAGCCTTGCTCGTCATGTTGAGAGAGAGAAGCGTTTGAATTTTCCCCAGAGTGTTCGTGACGTGGTCCTCGGAAGTGGTGAAATAGTGAGATTAATTAATTCTGATTTCTTTTAAGTTACTGGTTGTTGAATTTCTTGCTAATTTTTTATACCCTTGCTAAGTTTTTCTTCTCTGCTGTCCAGATTGCAGATGACATGAAGTTCACGGTTTCACATGTTGTCGAACCAGTTGAACGGGGTATTGCGAAGATAAACAGAACCTTTCATCAGATATCTGAAAATGTCAAACGGTTTGAGGAGCGAAGAAAGAACTCTAAGGATGATAGTTATCTTATCCCCTTGAATTCATGGACAAAGGAATTCTCTGATGTACATGATAACCTTGTCGAAGGGAGTGTTAGTGACAGTGGTTTAACTGATGGGAAGAGATCACATCACCACACCAAAGCCACATCATCTCGGTTTAGATAAATATGATCTTCTCCTTTAGTCAATACAGAAGTTAAATACAAGTTAAAACTGTGAAAATAGGGTTATCTGGTGATCTCCATATTCTTTGGTAAGTATGCTTGATCTTGGATGTGTCATGGTTTGCCATTTACTTTCCTATATCTAAGCACATGAGATAATGCAGAATTGTGTGTGGTTTGATGTAGGTTCGCACGTCTTCCCCAGTGACATTGCATCAAGGTTTTTGGTCTCCATTGATGGTGGCTTCTGATTATTGATTTTGCTCAAGAGCTGGGAAATGTACCAAGGAAATGAATAGCAGAAACTTAAATACCTCAGTTGTAAATCCAAATTATACATACACAAGGATTAACCTCACATACACAAGAATTATTAACCTCACATGGAAATTCTAGAAGTTGTCTTGGATTATGTTTCCATTTTTCTGCAAGCTTACATAGCTATTACTGGACTAACAAATTAAAGGAGGACTCCTGTAATGGTCATGAGTATCTCAATTCCATAGAAGTTAGCTGCTCCTTAAGATGAGACTTAACTTTCTCTATGTGATGGTTTGTGGACCTCAAATTTTTCACTAAAGCAAAGAGGAATTCAAAAACCTCATCCTGAATGATTCTGGGTAGATACTCTCTCCGTTTCACACATACGATGTAATTTCGTGCAACATACCAAGAGGCTTAAAGTCAGCACAGAGCTTTTGTATTCATGTGAATTGATGTTGAGAAACAAAACTAATCATTTACTGCCAAGAGATCCTATTAAGCATGCAATTTAATCTGACAGGTAAGAACAGTCGTTTAATAGTTAAAAGACGAAATGTTGGTACATTAAGGGCTCGTTTAATGGATTAAAAGGGTGGGATTTAGGATTATGAAAAACACACAGGCTACACGTTCATTTGAACAATGCTACTGATATTTTATTTTACTATCATTCTCGTGTTTGTGGCATTGACCATTGGACTGGACTAATATCATGGGAATGGTGGTAATAGCTAGTTTTCCTCTTCAAATCATCTCCCTCCTCATCCTGTTGTTAAAAATATTATTCTCTTCAATTCATTTTTATCTCACTTCAACCAAATACACTAGTTAGTTTCAGAATTCATATCATCTTATTTGTAACCCGTAGACCTCACATGTTCTCTTTTCCGCACCAATGATATCAAAAGAAATTGTTGGAAATCGATTTTGGGTTTAGACCAAATTAGACGCCCATGTGAGCTTGACTCAATAACTCGATTTTATTAGAATTCATAAAGAATATGGGTTGTTTGTTTTTCAAGTCCGTCTAGAATTTCTGGTATGCTAACGTAATTGGACAAATATAAATATGAGTGTTATTCTAGAAAAATGAGATATAACTACAAGCACACAAAATAATGTACCCCAAAAAGATCTCTCTTTACAAGCATGTAGGATTCTTGTACTGTGGATACAAGGATGTTGCTCTAGTAGTCATGTTTATCTGCAGAGTTTCTAAGTTTGCAAATGATTCACACAGAATCATCTTTGTGATTTATTCACCGAGAAGGTACACTTTCACTGGACATTGTTAGTGTTTTTTCTTCATTGGTATTAGACCCGCTTGAGTGTTTTCATGCCATACATGAACCTTATACTCTATGTTTTTTGTTTGTTTTTTCGTGTATGCGAAAAACAAACATCTCCAAATCGTTCGAAATTTATATAGAACGTAGTACATATCATGGTGATGATATCTAAAAAATTTCATGACGTTTTGACTTACGGTTTGGGAGAAAAACGAAACCTTAGCATAAAAACTCATAACTTTGATTATAAGTCGTTTTTAATCCGTTAAGTTTCAGATTACGGGGCTTATGCGTAAGCATAGTCCTTTTCGAGATGAAATCAATGATATAAGACTCGACGTCATACGAGTTACAGTTTAAAAGATATGCTAAATCCTAATTTTTGCATATTTAGCCCCAAAAATATTTTTGGAAAGAAAATGACATAACTGTATACTTAGTCTCACACTTGGAGTTAAAGTTCACCCCACATTGTAACGACAACCAAAATGTAATCCAAGATGACCATTGGACTCATAATTTCAATACTATCTAAATGTGCAAGCCCCGTCGCAAAACAACCCTCGGAGGATGGCGCATGGCCCCTCACATATTTTTCTAGTAGCCCATGCACGCGACAAGGCTACACAACCTACTTCTGGGGTGCGTCATGCGTGGAGGCGCGCCCGATGTCCGATCAGGATGCCATTTGTTGCGTTGGACTCTGAATAGAATTACATATGTTCTAGAACTTTTTTTAAAATATTTTGGATTTGATTGGTATTTTTCCCACATTTAAATTTAATTAAAATGAATCTAAATTTGACTGTGACGGCAAGTGAGGGAGCGTGAAAAGTGATATGGGTCTGGAATATTTTTTGTGTAATGAGGTGAGATATAAATCTAAGTTTTGGCATGAGTGGTGAGATATAAATCTGTTTTTTTGTGATGATGAAAACAACATATTTTTGTTTTTGGTAATAGTTCATGTTGTTTATGGCATAATTGGATATTTTTTCATGTTTAGATGTTTATATTAATGCATGAAAAATATTTTTTAATGCATAGATTGAGTTACCCACTGCTTTAAATTTATTTTTGATCTCGCGACATGTATTATATACTTATTGTTTAATTTAGTTTTTTTGCTGCAAATTGCTCTGTGTTGTGTTATATTAATATCACATGCACATTAGTTAAAAATGGCAGTTAAGAGCATCGTGACTGATTTAATTAAGGGTGATAAAGATCCAGTATCTCTTAAATGAGCAAGAAATTGATCAGACACTCGACCATAAGATGGTCGATCGCACCGGCAGAGGGTAATATTACTTAACATCGTCGTAATCTTAAGGCCTATAATACTTGGTGCAAACAAGATAAATGGGCGCTCTTTACTATGTTAAGCAGCATTGACAATAACTTGATAATTGAGTTCGAAAATTACTAGACTGCTTTTGACAGTGACAATGGTCATGTTCATTGGAAAGTTGTCAAAAGAATAATGTGATACCTCAAAGGGACTACATACCATATACTTTGTTACCAGACTCCAAATTTGCAACTAGTTGGCTATTGTGATGCCGATTGGGTGGCGATTTAGATGAGCAAAGTCCGCATCATGATATGCATTCATGCTCAATCGTGGAGCAATTACTTGGAGTAGTAAGAAGCAATCTTACATTGCCTTATCAACCATAGAGGTTGAGTTTGTGGCTTGCTCATCTTTTGTTCAGGAGGCAATTTGGTTGAGGATGTTCTTTCAACATCTTGGATTGTGACTATCCATTGTGACAACATGGCTGTACTTGCTTATCCTAAAGACCCCAAGTACCATGGTAGAACCAAATGCATTGATATTAGGTTCAAGTTGCGCAGAAAGAAGTGATCTTAGAATACACCCCTAAGAGTCACATGGTTGCAAATCCCTTGACTAAGCCCATTGCTGGAAATGCGTTTGTGGCTCATGTTAGGACTGCATATGGTTTTATTCTTGTGTCATTAATGCAAGTAATGTTTACTTATTTTTATTGCATTATGTTAATAAATGGTGATATAGCACAAACACGGATTAAATAAGAAGATTGGCTCACTCACACGAGCAATCGCCTTTGGTACTTTGTATAGCGAGCAAAGATGAGATAAATGGGTCTTATTGTATCATGGTTAGACCTATGATAAAGCTGATATAAGAGATCCGAAAACTCATTGTGTGTCGCCTTGGTTGGAGCCAAGATAAGTTTTGGTTATGGAGACTGATCATGGATAGTTTCTCCTATCTGTATTACCTGTTTTCTAATTGCTTGATACGAGGAATTGTTTGGCGCCCAAACGAAGAGCAAACAGAGAACTTGGGTTAGGCGCTAGATAGCGACTAAACTAAGGTCTGTACGGTATTTAGGGAGTAAGACATCGCTCTTTGGAAGAGTAACTCCACCGTAGCATGCATTCATCCTACATGTGCTAAGTGACCATTTTAGAGGTGAGTGAATGGACCCTTGCCCTCACTGTGTGAGTCTAAGCAGTCATTAGATAACGACTGTATATATCATACTCTTCGACTTTTTACTATGTCACAAAGTGAAGGATCGATGATCTACTACTTTGGTGTGTTCGCCTGTGGCCATGAATGATTCGACTTTAAGGGGCATCCACGAAAGCGATTGGTTCTACATCGAGAAGCATGAGGGAAAAAAGAGGTTCATTTAGTAGTACACTCTCGTGATATATTCACCGTCGACGACTCACATTGTTCCATTGGGAAGCTGAATGGATGTGAATATGGGATGCATGATTTTTAGAGGAGCAAGCATGCTTTGTAGAAGATTAAAGATGCGTGGTCTGGTGTAACTAAATGGATCCAAGGTACATAAGATTTTCTCTTAGGGTTGATGTCTCTATGCTGGCTTGTAATGAGTTTCTAGTATAGAGCTCCTGAATTGCAAGTTTTCTCGGTGGTCGCAAGGTACATTAGCCCGTATAATCATGCTCGTGTGATTGATATTGAGATGGCGCGGTATCATGCCAGTGCATGTGTGAGTGGGAGATGTTGAAAATCGGTTTTAAGATTTAGGAGACTTGTATGTGGTTTAATCATAAAAAAATGGCATAGTATCCATTCCCATGTATTCAAAGGATTTCAGAATGATGCATGCAAGATGGCAATATGAGTAAAATATGGCATTCAATGAGAGCAAGAAACAAGAAATCCAAAATATTTCTCATGGGATATACCGCACACCAATCTCCACTCACACAGATCAACTTACTCACACGCACATGCTAACTCAAAAGTGTTCAAGACAATTCAAACTCGTGTGAATGGACTGAACGCAACACATTAAAGCTTGAATGATGCACGACTCTACCTACTCCAACATTGACATATGCGTAGGGACTCATGACTAACGCAAGGGAACATCGACTCCATAGACACCAAGATAAATGACAACAATGCCTAACACAGGGAGTAGTTGCTCCCCCCAACGTGAAGTGTGCAGTGTTCTCAATGCACAAAGACACAACAAAGAAAGCATATGAAGGAAACGTCAGTACCTGAGCGATGGAATGTAGACCACCGAATATCCCGACCAAGTGTGAGGATTTCTTGCAAAATAGCTCAAAACAATACTAAACAAAACATATTAGTCGTTAGAACTAAGAAAGATCATGTTGGTCATCCGGGTAGATAGGATCGACCAAATTCTCCACGGATTCCCTAGGTTTGAAATTCTTAAGAAAAGGTTTCAGGCACTAGCCATTCACCTTCAAGAAATTTTCATTATTTGAGTTCTCAGTTTCAACCGTTCTATGAAGGAAGACGGTTTTCACCAAATAAGGACCAACCCAGTGGGATCTCAGCTTTCGTGGGAACAAATGGAGTTGGGAATCATAGAGTAACACTTACTAACCCGAGATGAAGATCTTACACACAATATTCTCATCATGGAAGGCTCTGACGTTAGACTTGTAAATATACACATTCTCATACGAGTTCCTTCGAGTCTCCTCAAGGTGATCAAGTTGGAGCTTTCGGTGGGCACTAGACTAGGGCATCTGAAAATTCAACTATTTAATTGCCCAATAAGCCTTGTGCTCCATCTTCACCGGTAAGTAGCAAGCTTTGTCATAAACCAGGCGGTATAGAGACACGTCGAAAATGGTTTTATAAGCAGTACGTTAAGCTCACAACACATCGGTCAGTCGAACAGACCAATCTTTGAGGTCGGGGTTCACCGTTTTCTCAAGTATGTGCTTAATCTCACGATTTTTCAATTCTGCTTGGCTATTGGTTTGTGGGTGGTATGTAATAGACATTTTATAATTGAACCTATATTTTTTCATCAAAGTTTCTATGGGCTACTGTAAAAGTACTTGCCTTGATCACTGATAAGTGCTTTGGGCATCCCAAACCTGAAAAAGATATTTTCTTTTAAAAAGCAAACCACAACAAAGGGATCATTGGTTCGGTAGGGATGGCCTCAAGCCACTTGGACATATAATCCACAACTAGTAGGTTGTATAGGTGCCCATAAGAATTAGGGAATGGGCCCATGAAATCAATGCCTCAGCAATCAAATACCTCAACACTCAGAATAGACTGAAGGGGATGTTCTGTCGAAAAAAGGCACCCAACTATTGGCACCTGGACAAAGCCTTGCAGAACTCGAAGGCATCCTTGAAAAGATAAGGCCATTAAAAATCACACTACAGAATTTTGGAAATAGTTTTTTTAAAAGAGAAGTGGTCTCTACGAGTTTGGGTGTGGCAAAAGTCAAAATCTAATTCTGCTCATCATCAGGCACACACTGTTGAACAATTTGATCCAGACAAAATTTTGATTATCAAATATGAATCTTATCACCTTTGCTATAAATTTCCTCCTTTCTTGAGGAGTCCAATGAGAAGGAAGTTACCCTGTGGCCAAGTAATTGGCGATATGAGCGTACCACGGGCAACTAGATACTGTAAAGATTTGCTCATTAGGGAAGGAGTCATGAATGGGAAGGCTAGTTATATGCTCCTCAAAATCGAGACGCGACAAGTAATTTACAACCACATTCTGAACCCTCTTCTCGTCTTTTATGGTTAAGTCAAACTCTTGTAGAAGGAAAATCCACCAGATGAGATGTGATTTAGCGTCTTTCTTAGTCAAAATATATTTTAGAGCTATATTGTCAGTGTAGACCACAATCGACAACCCAATGAGATAGGATCAAAGCTTGTCTAGAACAAAGATAATTATCAACAACTCTTTCTCAGTGGTGGTATAGTTCATTTAGGCGTCATTCAGAGTCTTACTCGCATAGGATATCACACATAGGACTTTATCCCACTGCTGGCCAATTGATAGATACCATGGTAGATCTCATGGCAGTGACACCCTTTTTTGAGAGGTGGTGTGATACCAGCAGTTCCTTCCACTATTCGTGCAGAGACATGACGGTGTCTTCGCTTGATGTTGCAGCACTGATGGCCTTGCGAATAGGTGGACCCCCCATCCCCTTTGATTTTGATTTATATACTGACCATTTTGTTGTTGTGTATTTGATAGGCCAGATGTTAGCTCATGAGGCTGGGATGGTCCGACATTCTTGGTTCATAGATGGCTTTGCAAATTGTGCAACGAACACCCCTGAGCAGTGTGTCCATGCTCCTCAACTTTCATCATGTTCTTCTTCTGGGCCACCCTATTTCTGAACAAGGAGAATCATGTCCACTTGTCTTACCTTCCTTCTCTTTTGGATTTTGCTGCCTTCTTGAAGTGAACTAAGGTAGCGCTCTACTAGCCACCCCTGTCATTTTTGGGGGTTTGTTTCCAGAGAGGTGGGTCACTGCATGACAGGTTTCTTGCATCTTCTGGTGATGTGTGTTAAGGTTTTATACTAAAAGTCACAACTTTATGTAATGGACTAATATTTATTTGAATTATTTAAACAGTTATTTATTTTCTTAATGAAAATCTTTATGGGCAATGTTTGCATTATATCATATCATATTATGCATAGATGCTTCTTATTTCACATAGTAGATAATCTAGTATGTAGAATTTGACTTACACACAAAGGATCAGATTATCGGTTCTTATAGAATATAAGTCTTTGATTTACAGTTTTGGGTGTAATTAGAAACACTACCAGTAGAACTATAATACAGTGTTTCAGTAGGTCTGTGTTGACCACGAAAAATGGTATAATTTTAACTCACTGTGTTAGTACAATATGCATGTATTAAACATGACTACTTTGAGATAATTGTACTTGTACCAACAATATAATACAATTCGCACCTAATGGTTATTATGAATACTTGTGCTCTTAACCCAAAAATAATTAATGGAGTGTATATATTTAATGTTGTTAACTTTGATTTATTATAGAGTGAAACCTTATGGGCCAATAGTCTCGATGAGTTGGATCACAATATTAAGTGTATGATAACTATTAATTATTAATGGAATCCATCCCTTAAGTTTTGATTATGTCAAACCCTGCAGGTGGATATGAGTATCCGACATAACGATAAGTTAAGTGAAAGGTCTTAAGAAATTTTATAAGTGTTGATTAAATAAATTATGGGGGTCTCTTGGGTGAAGGTGCTAGTGAAATGCCCAATCACTTCATTAATCAAATAATTTATTTTAATCAACGGGTATCTGTAATCTTAACGTGGGGAGATAAATAAGCATTTAATAACATGGAACTCGAAATATAATTTTGAGATATGAGAATGGAATGCAATTATGATTCTGTAATTGTATAAATTGTAATTTATGTAATTCAGTATTAATCTGAGTTGGATTAGGAATCCCGAATTATATAAGAAGCCCAGCCCATACTTCTTCTATGGGTCTCTATCATTGCATATATATACAGCGCTATGGCTTCTAGGTCTGACACAACTTGATGCTCAAAATATTAAGAGAGCTTCTGTGAAGGTAAAGAGATCACATTTTTTAGCCCACACTCAGTTCTTGATCAAAATGAAATAGTATTACGGTAGAAGATCTCGAGGTCAGTCGAGCAAGATCATTTCAGCCGTGCTTAAAGTTCGATTAGGATCAAACTCTAAAAATAGTCGATATCAAACCAGAGAGATTTCGAATGTATGAACCCTAGTTCAGCCTAAGTAGAGTTTTATAATTTTGTTGTTGTATAATCTGTACGCGTTCATTACTGGGTCTCCAATATCAATTCCTCCTAACAGTATGTAGTTTATGTTTTTAATTAGTTTCATGTTTGTTTGGTTCAATATCTATAACCTAATGCTTACTATTCTTAACAACACTGGGAGTTACAAGGTCCTGGGAATGTACGAGCCCCACAACCCTCACCCAAACCACAGGATGTCACCCCGGATCATTTGATAGGCTCGGCTGTATAGAGGGCCAAGCCGAGGAGAACTAGAGACAACTACCGGTACTTTCTGGACACACTGACTACGAGTTAGGTATAATTCATCTCTGAAACTGTTCATGCATGTGTTTTATCTGTACCCTTTTCTAATGATTGACGAGAGGCTCAAAGGAGTCTAGTTTTAGGTAGCTCCTAAGGAGAATGTGCCACTTCTGGTGATTCCTCGATCATTTTTGGGTGACGTCTTGTGATTACATGAATGGAGTGGTGGAGGTCCCTGCTCTTGGTGTCTCATCCCAAAATTCCCTTTTCAGATATCTTTGGACTGCTCTTGTTTTGTTCTGATTAACTATGATCACTCTAACTCTTTCTTTTCTAATTGCAAATCCCTCAAGAGTGATCCCTGGAGGCATACAGGTTCATTCTTGGTTTTGTTACACCTGGTGTGGATGCTTGTTCGGTGTGATACCAATCGAATCTGACACCCTGGTGGTGAGGTGTCTAGCTGTCCCTTGGAGTATGCAAATCTCTCAATCCTACATTTTAGTTAAATTTCTGTATGTTTCTAAACTCTGGTATTCTTTGGAGGTGCCAGCTCGTGGTACACCTCACGGTCTAGTTGGGTCTAATTTACAACACCAACAATCGCATACAAAGTTAGAATTGAGAGAACGATGCCAACCAAATTTTGAGTTTTTTGTTAATCTTTTCGTTGCCAGATACTATCTTCTGCTGCTATAAAGGAACTCGCCACCGTTCCCATGGGAATCACAGTCGCAAATATATTAGTTTCCAACCGCAGGATTAATCTTTGTCAAATTGGGTTTTACTCTGTTTTTTTTTTTTTATGCAGGGCCTAACAAGAAATTGACTATTAAATATGGCAATGCATTTGCTACAAGATGCGTTTGTTACAAGACCTATTACTAACGCATCTCACGACCGCAGAAAAGTAGACAAAAAACAAAAAGACGAACAAAAAACTCAAGAATTTGGTAGGCCTTGGGATCAAATTGGCATCCCATCTTTTGACTTCCCAATTTGAATTTTGATCTGCGACTTTTCTCCCTTTTAAGTCGCTTCTAACTACCTCAATTAGGTTTCCATTTGATACAAGATGAATTAAATGAGAGCAGTCAAAAAATGAACAAAAAAGCCAAAATGGATTATTCTCACCAGGGGAAATAGATAAGTCTGCCAATGGACTGGGAAAAAAAGGAAGAAAAACATTTTTGTCCATCCAGACTCTCTATGTTTACAAGCTACCAAAACAAAAGATGTACACTATTACAAGGAATTTGTGTTTCCAAAAGAGAAAAAAACCATACCCTATGTCTACATCATAAGCTGAGTGGATCAAGATTGTGCTACTTTGGCCAGAATGTTCATGTCTAATATCTTAACCTCAAGAGTTGCATCTTCCTTGACAATTCCATCACTACCATCAATACCTATCAGCTTCCCAGTCGACCCACGGTGTGAACCACCAATTATCTTAACTTTGTCTGATTTCCTTGGTACCACTATATCTATTTCGCTGGAAAGAACAGTCACTGTTTCACCGCTTGTACTTGATCCGAGGTTTATCCTACACGAACCATCCTGGGAAAGAAAAAATAGCATGTCATGGAACTACCTCCAACAATGATTTGAAGATATATACGCAATACATAAGCTGTAGAAAGAGCCTAATTGGTATCAGTTTACAATAATCTCTGCACAGAAACATACGCAATCACACTGCATTTATGAATTACTACTGATGAAACAACTAAAAGAAGCTCCTGCATTTCAGGAAAAAGAGTTCCTTCTAAAGGCTTTCAAACATATTCTCTCTTCATTTTTTTCACTTTCAGCAGTTGTAATGGAAATGAAATGAGAAAACAACATTATTTATATCTAAATGGCCATAAGACTTTCGCCCAAAAAGCTTCAAACCAAAATCTGGAATTTCTGATATTCTTAGTAAGTTCCATTAAATAAAATGTACCGACAAGGAACTCTTTCAAGTACTGATTTTTCTCAGAATATCCTTTTAATCTGTGACCCTATTACTGATGTCCTATTGAATACCCCTGCCAAAAGCAATCCGATGTTTCTAATTTTCCCAAAACTTCATAGTAGAGTAAACATCTTTACTTTACACTAAGGCTATATATGGTTTGACGGAACCAACGTCAGAATGGGAAGGAACGGAATAGAGATCGGCATGGATTCAATGGAATACAATTGGAATGATCATTCTGATCCTATATTTGGTTTTGCACAAAAATTAAGAAATTAATCTATGACTTGAATTTGGCATTTAGGTTCAAGAAAATATATAGTTTATCCAATCTCGGTACTCTCTCTCTCTTCCCCCTCTCTCTCTCTTTAAGAGTTTCTTTCCTCATCAATTTTTATATAGAGTGGGTCAATCTCTCTCTCTTAAGAATTATTTCATACCAATCTCTATAAAGAGTGAAACCGATTGTGTGTGAGAGAGGAGAGAAGACTTTGAGAATTCCCATGAAAAGTCAGTTAATTAATAGAGAGAGAGAAGGGCTTTAGGGGAGAGAAGACTTGAAGATCTCCACAAAGAGCGAGCCACGTGAAAGAGAGCAAAAGACAGAGAGAAGATACTCTAATTTTTTCTTATGATTGTTAAATTAATTTGACCATAATTTATACACATTAATAAAATCTGAGTGTATTTATCTTGCCACTAAAAGATAACATAACGGAATGATGATTCCTTGAATTTCTAATGAAATGACTATTCCTTCATTCGGACAAATAGTGATTCAATTTGAAATGGTCATTCCTTTGATTTTAGGTGAACCTCCATTGGAATTACCATTCCATTCCAATGTTCATTCTTTCAAACCAAACATAGCCTAAGGTTTTCTTCCCTGCAAAAGAAAAAACATACCGGGAGGACCTCTCGAACAACTCCAATGACACTGTCTTCACCAGACCTGCGTACAGTGACCAATATGTCTGGTAGTACCAAAAGTCCTTCATTGTCCCCACCTGTCAAGTAATGGTGGATGCTTAATGACATACTTGCACAAAATCAAAGCCCTTATGCAACATCGAAGATAAAAGAAATAAAGTAAGCTTAGAAGCAATAAGCATCTCCAGTGCTAAGTTCTACTACAGGTCAGTAAACCTCCCTGATGGCTGATAGTGTGGCTGTAATGTTGAGTTCTTACGCTTCCCAACACATCAAGAGTGCAAAGATTGTACTTCCATGTGGCATTGAAAATGCATAATTCGTTTTCATTAGCAGAAGTCAAAACTAAGGCTAAGTTTGGACTAAATTATTATTTTTTTAGCTAGTTAGTATTATTTGATATTTTGAAATTTTTTGCATAATTTTCCGTCAATTTTTTTGTATTTTCTCATTCGTCTCGATGAGAGGAATCAGAAAAGTATAAAAACATAAGCTGAAATAGAAATAATAAAAAGAACAACATTAATACCAAATAATTTTGGCCAAAGGCGGCCAATCTCCATAGAAAAATAATTTAGCTATTAAAGACTAACCTGGCACATTTTCCAATTAAACCATCACATCAAACAGATAAATTCTGACTAGAAAAGGCACAGACCTACTACAGGAGACATCGCATGCAAACCACCATTTCCAGGTGTCATTGGTTGCCCTCCAGGAGTGCCAGGAAGATACGAAGCTGAACTTGGTGTCATCGGCTGTCCCCCAGGAGTTGAAGGCAGGTATGGGCTTGGGGCATTTGCTGCATGCAAAGAAAGAAGGAATGAACTTAATGGTGGTGTAGAGAAAGGCAGCCAAAGTAACTTGACAAAGGATTGCAGAATGACCATAGGCGTGACTATTGTCTCTTGGTGTTCCAGCCTCACTGTAACTGCCGCCGGGAGTGTTAGCCCAACCTGAACCGGGAGTAGGCGCCTCATATGTCCTTGAAGGAGGACTTCCAGGCTGAGAAAAAGATAACAAGACATTGACACGATGCAACAAAAGAGAATAGTGGCATCTAATTGGACAAGCATTCTGACCTGATACTGTGGACTCGTCCCCCACGAACCAGGGTTTGCATCTTCCCAGTTATCCCTAATTTTGTATTAAAAAAACAAACACAACTCTTTAAGATCTGTATTAAAGAATGGCGCACCCAGAAATCAAAACAAATGAAATACAGAAGCCCCTGAATGCAAGCTACACAAGAACAATCAATTTTCCACAATAAAAAAAAAAAACAAATTTCCATGACATGTATGAACATGCAGCCAGTAAATGAAGCAATGTTCTAAAAATCACAAGAGAGGGGTGCCTAGCTGCTAGGGCAACTAGCTACCATTCGACACCTAGAGATTAATCGGTTTTTCCATTGTTTTAAAAAATATTTCTTCCCTCCCACAAAGTTAAGAGAGTAAGAAATGACACAAGTCTCGAATAAATGAATTAAGTAACAACTGAAAACTAAAAAGTAAACAGTAGCAAATAACTAGTTGAAAACAAAGTCAATGTTCAAAGCTAAAAACTAAGTGAAATTAAGAAAGGAACTCATAAAATTCCAAGATTTATTTAAAATCTCAAAATTTAATTAAAATAGTACTAATTTAACCCCAATCTCATTGAAATTTATCAAGTCAACTAGCTGATTAATTGAGGTAGCCAATAGCCGCTGTAAATGCCAACTAATGCCGAAATGCCTAATGTGCACCTAAAAAGTGAAGTTGCAGCGCGGACCGCTGCCGCCTAGTACCTAGGTGCCGACTAGGGATGTACAAAAAAAACCGGGAAAAAACGCTAAACCGGACCGAACTTCTCTTTTTGGATTGTTTATGCAGTTTAGTGGATTGGTTATGACTCTAAAAAGAAGAGAACGGATATTATGGTTCGATCCATGGTTTCATAGTTGCAAACTATGATTCAGACCGAACCGGACCGATTATACACACACACACACACCCACACACACACACACACATATATATAAGGTCACAACTAATATAACTCTTCCACTCAAAAGACACAACCGTTCCACTCCCAAAACAAAACTCTCTCTCATTCTCAATGTAATTGTATTTCCCATAAACTTATTAGATGTATAAAACTAGTGCTATTCTATTCATATTGATGCAATTATTATGTTTATTTTTGTTCGCAAATTTTAAAAACTAGTGCTATTATATTCATATTTTTTCAGCAATTTCTAAATGCTAACATGGTTTAGAACCGGAACCGAAGCCAACCCGGATCGGTCTAATGGTTTGGTTATAGTTTGGTTCCATATTTGTGACAGTCTGATTATGATTCTCAGTTCTTTGAAACCGTTATATATGGTTTGGTTTCTGGATTCTCACAAAACCGGTCCAATCCGGACCATGTACACCCTTAGTGCGACCAGTTGGCCCGCCGCCTAGCTCCTAGTCGCCAACTAGTCAGTTGCCTAACCCAACTTTTTAGAACACTGATCTAAAGACAACAAACAAATAGATAGGATTCAGTAACTGACCTTGGTGGACTCATTGGTGTGTACGGATTCCATGCTCTGTCACGCATAGGTGTCCTCATGCCATCATGAATAGGTGTTGCTGTGGCAAAATGAAGACAATGATTGGTAAGTGAAACAGAAATGTGAGCAACGTAAGTTTAGAAAAAGCTTGATCCAAAACAAACCTCCAGGATCTCTCATCGGAGTCATATACGGATGTAATGGTGTGCGTGAAGGATGCATGGGGGTCTCACTGCCCATACCATATCGAGGCATGCTACTGGGGAAAAAGAACCAGTTAGGAAACCTAAATCTAAGCTACTTGCAGGAAACAAAAGAAGAAGAATTACCGATGAGGAGTTGAAACGACTACGTTATCCGAAATATGATGGCGATCAACTGTTCGCAAACATTTATCAAAAAAAAAAAAGTTAAGGGTTATATATCATACCAAAAATTGAATACAAAGAGAGAGGGAAAACAAGTCCCCCAAATTACATAAACTTGCCTGTAACTACTTTCATCTGCGACTCCAACTCAACCCTCACTGATAGACCTTTAACATCAACAACACGTCCACGGTATCCCTTGAAAGGCCCCTGACGAACTTTCACTGTAGTTCCGACCAAAGGATCATGTCCTCTACCACCTCTATGCCTTCCTCCAGCTGTAACACATAAGTAGCATTGGAAACCAAATTATTTTCCACGAATGAGATCATAATGAACAACAGAAAGTGTCAAACAAGAATGTGAGACGAAGAACAGGAAGGAGGGGAGGACGCAGGAATGAAAGAAAAAGAATATCAAAAACAGCAACCAGCATGATTATATCACCAACATACAGTCCATTGGAGGGCCTCTAGGCAATCTCCCTGGAGATTGCGGAACCCGAGGTGGAGTTCTGAGATGAGCAAATCTTGAAGCCAATGAATCACCCTACAGGAAAGATGCAAGAGCAAGATAAATTATAACAGCAACAAGATTACTTGTAATAAGAACTGGGAAAACAAATCCAAAAAGACATAATGTGTACCTTTCTATCGCCGTTCATACGTGATCCACCAACTACTATGCAAGACTGGGATTTAGCACATATGAAGCCTGCATGCTCAAGGTGATGACGATCATAAACAAACAGAATTCCTCTGAAAATATGTTCGACAGGACCTTGTTTTCCCTGAATGAGAGAACAGCCACAACCTGTATAATCAGAAAATAGTAGAACCAAATCATCAGAACAAAATTTGCAGGTGGTGGTGTCTCACTTTGCATGGACCTTCAAGAATCCTAACAACATCTTTCACTGATACTGTGTTCTTGGACCGGTCTTGTGCGTAAGTTCTCCTGTCTAGCTTGCATTTGATCTCTCTTAGTTTTACAAGTGCAACTTCTGGTCTCTCTGGGACTCCCTTCAGAACCTGTAACCTCAAACACAGAAATTCTTAAGAACATGAGAAATGGATCATGCACAAATCTCACAGAACTATCACCAAAATCATTTAACCTGTAAAGCTTCACTTTCAACACGTATAATTACCCCAAAGCTCATATTACTGCACAAAAATCACGATCAAACATAAGATTTTAAGTACCAGCTAGAAAAAGAGATGCAAGGAATGAGATGCTTACTCCAGCATCACAAGATCGTGAAGCTCATAGTCCCCAATTCTGGTAACACCAGAGGTTACTTCAGAGCTCTCTGCAACATTATCGGCAAATACACGTATCTGACAACAGACAGTAGTATCACTTGTCCATTCAGAAAATAACAGATATTTCAAAGTTAAAACAACAAAGCTTACATGTTCTTTAGTCGTATCAGACAATATGATAATTACATGCCCCTCGACCTTTATAACCATACCAGTTGCACCTTCTGAAGCACCAGAGACAACCTTCACATGATTCCCGGGTTCAAAGTACTTGCAAAGCTCCTTTTCGTTCACAGCAAGAGTTTTCTGCAATAAGCAAATAAGAAATTGGTACACCGACAAGGACAACTAGGGAAATAATAATTACAGACACAAAAACAAATACGTGAGAATTCTCCGTGATGTCTTACAGGGAGGCCCTCCGCATTTGGTCTGATGTGAACATTGTCTTCCTCAACTTTCTCAACCCATCCCTTCAAATTTTTTAAATCTCCCTTCACAACAATAACTTGATCGCCCTTCATAAAGTGGCCTTTCTTTCTGTTTGCAAACAAAGTTGACAAACTAGCTATATCTCCATCTCCATTCTCACCAGGTTGCCGAAATTTCTCTAATTCATCAAAAGTTGGTTGTATGTTCTGAGTGCTGATTGATTTCATGGAGACAGTTTTATATAGGAAACCATCCTTGAACATCATGCCATTTATATTCTCAAAGTAATCGCCAGTCATTGGGTCCCGTCTACGCTCCACGCGTATATGCATTTCCCTGAAGATACAACATAAAGCAATGCTCCAAAAACCTTAATGACAGAAACAAATGGAGCACCATCAAGGGTTCAATTAGAGATGATACAAGAAACACTACCTAGCTTCATCAACATTCATAAAACGTGCAGGTGGAACAAATGCTTTCTTTTTTGGGACTTCCCTACCTTCCTGAAACAGAAAGAATTTTCCCTTAGAAAAAGCCCACAATGTACTAAACACCCAGAATCAATTGTATTCACTGTCTGGAATCCTTCGAATTGGTCACTCTGAAAAAAATTACTGTACATACTACTTTTTATCCACTGGTGAAAATATATATAAACTAGTTCATATTATCATATAAGATAATGCTACAAATTCATATGTTGAATGCAAAGTGCCACTTCTTGAAGTAAGAATCTCCTTAGGAGCTGGATACGTTACCAATTTGTTTGCGATAGCCTGTAAGTCAATACGCGGGATTAATTTAACTGTGACTCTCTGCCGAACATTATCCACGTCGACAACCTATAACCATAGAAGCTTAAGGTTAGTTAGTTGAGCTACAGAGGAAAACAAGGTGCACCCAAATATTGACAGTCTCTTAGGTAAAAGATGAAAATCATGAGCAGAATGAAAAACGGAAAGAGACAAGAAGAACCATGAGTCCGTACTTTTGCAAGATCCCCTTTATACGTTCCAATCTTCATTCTGACCCAAGTATCCCTAGAAAGATCGATTGCTTTGCTTTCCACAGCAAGAACATCAGTCATTTCTTTGATTGGAACAAGTGTTATTTTAGCACTCCCATAAATTACACGTAGACCCTTGCAAGCCTGAATAAAGATAATAATAAGATCAGTTTGTGGTCACAGCACACAATGATTAAATACATAATACAAAATTTATGCAGAGCTCATCAAGCAACAAAAACAAATGACACAATAGTACATATGCACCTCCTTCACATGGGCTTCTTTGTCTGCCTCAACATAAATATAGTTCTTGAGATGATCAAGAGCTATGGCTGACCTAATTTGCAACTCAGATCCTTTGTCAAGATACTTCTGCATCAGGCAAGCAGCTGCCTCCCGCTCACGACCGATCTAGAGCAGGCAAACAGAAAACTTGTGAACAGATTATTATACTGACATCATAGTCTTTTAGGTAATGAACAGCATAAGTGTTATCGTCATACCGCACATTTTACCATCCACAACTTTGGATCCCTGACAGATGGCAAAAGAGCTTGTTGCTCTACATCTGTTGTCTCCTCGTCATATTCTGTGTGACTCGATCTGGCATATCTTGCCTGTATACTTCTCTCAAGAGCTTCAACATCTTCTTGGTCATCCTCCCTTCGCAACAACGGGTGGCGGTGCATCCTTCTGCTGTCATCTTCATCTCGTAGATCAGCTTCATTCTCTACTATGAAGTCTGTACGTTCAGGTGCTCAGATCAGCAATTATAATACAAGACAGACATACACCGTCCAAAAAAAATTAAGATAAATAAAGAACCTTGCATGACTATTAGCATAGTGAACATCCACGTGAACCAAGGAGATCACAAATCTCAGAAAGCATATGATGCAAATGCTCAATTCCATTCAATCTCCCATCAAGACAACAAAATAAAATATGAAAAATTGAAGCATGCCACTGACCATGTTATTTCACCCTCATGCAAGAAGTGAAAAGAACTGGATTAGATCCACCAGCAGACACCAGTATTTTAAGAGCAAAACAAGCTTTAAGTTAATAGTCTCAAACAAACCACCAACACACAATCAAGAAAGAAGAAGCAGAGGAACAACAAAAAACCAGGACTTGCAAAGAGAAGGCCTACCAATGCTCTTTCCACGTGCCAAGGAGTAGAACCGTGGCCAGAAGCCAAGCACTCCAAAGCTCAAGATCACATTATATAAATGTTTGTCACACTTCATTCATGTAACGAAATTTTTTGAGGCAGAGACCAGATATAGATGGAGACTATCATCTTAAATCAGTTGATTCTGCATCATTATGGAGATGTTACCCTTCCTTTTTGTTACCACTTATCTAGAGTTATGTTCAGCCTTGATTAATTTTCATGTTCAAGGAACGAGCGCAAGTTGGCTAAAACTTGACAAGAATTTCATTTGCAGAATCTTACCCCCGAGTCATTAATCATGCATCCAAATAGGTTATTTGGAATACAAGCATTCTGAATCATTCTGTCATTTTCTTCCAACATCTTAGGTTCCTTAAGAATTCAAATAGCTCCAGTTTCTCTAGTATTTAGCAGGTTTTTCTGCCTTTTCCTCCAAGAAAATTTTTTAATTAGCAAATAATTAATATTACCACTAATCCCGAAGAAATGCACTTCGTCAGTCCCTTTTCTTAGTCCATCAGACTACATACTTTTACGGGAACGTGCATTTAATGCATTTCTCCTTAGTAAGTTGGATACGATTTTCAACCTTGCGCCTTAATCCCCAATACAAAACTACTTTAATTCACCTATGAGTGTTAGTTTTGGAAACCTCCAAAAATCTTTAACTTTTCAAGGACCAATATTTTGGAATAAAGAACTAACAAAAACGTATAGAGGGAGTATTAGTTAATAAAATTTAAAGATTTCATTCCTTTCTACTTGCTCCCCTTTGTGGCCTTCGCCAGAAGGGGTTAACACATGCATCAGGCAATTTTTAACTTCCATTATGCAAAAATAATACAGGCAAAAATAAACTAACTGAATAGCTAAACTTCAACCGAATCTCTGTATTAGTTATGTTCTATGATTTCGTCCTCTTACTCATGTATTTCAAGTTTTCTAGTAAAAGAAGTACAACCTTACAGGTAAAGACCAACACGGCAAATGTATGCAGGGACCAAGGGGAGAAGTAGAGGAATGCAGAAAACCCTAATCCATATATATACACAAAACATTTCAGTGTTGAAAACTAAAAGGTGTAGTGTGCAGGATCAACAAACCAAATGAGTCTAACGATTAGTTAACTAAAATCCATAAAGTTCGTTAATTTAATCTCAATTTTGAATAGCAACAATACTCGATCAGGTAAATCAACTTAGCTCAGATGTTACCTACAGCCAATTCATATAAACGTAAAATAAATTAAATAAACCGATTACGACCAAACAATAATCAGTAGAATTCATGCTCGCCAAAACGCAAAATTATATGAAAAGCCTCAATTTCAATTATACGTAAATACGGATGGAGAAAACATTATAAACAAAGAAAAAACAGAAACCCTAACCGTCTTCGGGTTCATCCTCATCTTCTTCCTCATCGCTATCCACCTGTGCTTCCTCGTCGAAGAATTGGGCCCCGTACCGCCTCTTGGGGCGGTGATGACCTCCGCGACGACCAACAGAACCTTCATAATCATCGTCCTCATCGTCCTCTTCCTCCTCCTCCTCGTCATCCTCCTCCGCCGCGTCGTCTATGAACTCAGATCTCCGCCGCTTGCGGCCGCTTTTTCCCTCCACCTCCTCCTCGTCCTCGTCCTCCAGAGGCTCCTCTTCGTCTTCCTCTGGCTCAAGCTCCTCGTCGTCATCTCTCCGCCGGCGAGACATCTTAGATGGCTAAGGGATGCGTAAGTACCAATCGGTATGTATATACGTGCGAGTGAGATTGTGTAACCTAGAAACGGATGGAGGTCTGGAGAGTGACTTGTGACAAGGGGAGACCAATATCGTTCGCCCCACCTTAGCGAGGTTGAGAACTTTATAATTTTGGATACGATTTTTCATTATAGAAATTGTTCACTTCTTCATTAATTTGTTAAATTAAAAGTCATTTAAAAATTAAATTAATCGAATCTGTGTAATTAATTTATTTAAAAATTTTGATTTTTAAATCTAAAAAAAAGTAATTATCACATCAAATCAACCCGTTATTGATATTCGATTTAGCTGGAATTTATATGGAATCCTATTTGTTAGCTCAAATATTATTTCAAGAATAAATTTGTATGCAAGCATTTTAATTATTTTTTCAAAAGAAATAATGTAACACTTTAAACGACAATTATCAGGTATTTAAGTTATCTGTTGTTCTCTTGCCTTAATTAAGAAAAAAAAATTAGATGTTGACACGTGAAACTCAAAAATCAGAAACATAAAATGAGCAGTTACAAGAGAATAATAAAATTAATAACAAACTTATATTCAAGGAAACACAAAGAGATCCAACTATTTCGAATAAGACTAGTTTGTTATACTAACGCTTACTTTGGAATGGAGGGGGGAGGAAAGTTTGGTTTAAAAAGAAGAAAGTGAAGATTTTAAAATATTTTTTTAGAGGATGAAAGTAAATATTATAACACATTTTACTTTAGGTAAATTACTTCAGTAGTCCCTATAGTTGAACTTAATCTTATTTTGGTATCTACCATTTAAAATGATTCAATTTTGACATTTAATTTACGTTTTCGTTCTAATCAAGGACAATAGATAATGCCCGTTACTTTTTCTAACCGAAAAAAATCATGTTGACTATTTTTAGGGAAACTTTTGTAAGTTATTGATACTCCTTTCTTCTTCTTGAAATCTACTTCTCTCTTTGACTCTCACTCTCTCATACACACACAAAGAGCACCCCGAGTTAGAAATAGGTTTTGAACAACACCCAAAGTAGGAATTTGCCTGGTATACATGTTCTGCCCTTTCAATCTCCATCACCTCCGCCTCTCCTCCCCATCCACTTCTTCCCAATTCCTCACCATAAAATCAACCTCTATAATTCAAAATGTCTCTCCCTGCTACAACAACCAACACCTTGGCACCTCCTATGCTTGACCATTTCAGATCCATCCCTAGGTTGATCAATGGGTCGTCCAACCCGGTACTTATTGGACATGCCAAAAGCCAAAACAACTCAACAAGTGCTCTTGTATCTGTTGAAAAAATAGTGTTAAAATATATATTTGATTTGTTCAAAACCATTAAGGAGTGAATGAAAAATTGACTCATATTAATTTTCATTTAATATTGGTTAAAGAGATTCAAATAGAATTTATTTCTATTGAAATTTATATAATTTTAATGGGTTGTTTATTAGTGTAGAGTTGTGTCTAGTCGATGACATCTATTCGGATGAATAGTTATGTCACTTCCTTTCGTGACTATTAGGAATTGTCACGAATTATTCAAGGGTGTTTTCTCCATTTGTTAACATGGACTTTTGAGGAAGACAAATGTTAGAGTATTTTTGGATTGATTTTCTCATTTATTATTTTGAGTTTTGAGTTTTGAGTCTTCATATGAGAGATTACAAATTCATTATTTAGTTCGCTAAGCCCATTGGTTGGAGTGCTACTTTAGTGGGATTCGATCATTTTATCCTGGGAGACAAGCGCTTATTTAAATCATAAGTACAGAAGCAAAGGCGAAATTTGTGTTAATGACATAGTGTCTAATACTAGATTTGATTATTTCCATGCGATTTTCATGTTTTATCTTTCTATGATTTCGTTATCTTTGATTTCATTGTTTATGTTACGATAACACAAAAAGTATACGTAAAATTTCTAATAGTATCCACATCAGTAGGTTCAGCACCAGTAGGATCTTTCCCCGAGAAAAAGGGTTCATCAACATCATCCCCATAAGCTTCCCTCAGCTCAATGACAGTTGAACATCCAAATCACTACCCCAATTTATGCATAAATTTACGGAAGTTCAGGAACACTAGAATGCAACATTTGAAAATGAGAGAGAGAGAGAGAGAGATTGGAAAGAGATTGACTAATTTGAATCGAAATAGTAATGTCCTCTAAAAAGTAAAGGATGCAATTAGGAATCATGCACCGTAGATTTCATCTCCCGATATTTGTCTATGTGACTTCTCATAAATAGTATTTCCCAATGTTCTGAATACCGGATCGGTTTGCGTACCGGTTTTCCTACTGATACGGTACGTACCGGTACCGGTCATGTACCGGATACCGTATCGGATTTATCGCAACTATCAATATATATATAAATTATAGAGAGAAAGCCAAAAAAAATTAATTTTTTTCGCAATTTAAAAAAAAAAAAAAAAAAACAAATCCGGTACCGGCCGGATACCGGGCCGGTATCCGGCCGATACGGCCGGTATCCGACCGGTACGGCCGGTATTGAGAACGGTACGGTACTAGAGGTACTTGGTACCGTTTTTTTGTCAAAACGGTACGTACCGGCCGGTACGGTATGGTATTAATAACTTTGGTATTTCCCTCTCGCTTGCGTAGCATTGTCTATTGTTTATTTAATCATCATATCAGTTTCTTTATCCTCATCATGTGACGCTTTCTTTTTCTTATCCCTTGAAATTGTTTTGCAAGATTCTGAGTTTTGAGATATTCTAATTGAACGTGTTGGGGACGTTGCTTGGTCAAACAAAAATTGTACGTCATTTTAATTTTCTAAAGTAACCTCATTTTGGGACAACATCTCATTAATTTCATCAATGGTCTCCATAGAATCTCCACTCATTGAGGTAGTAGCCCATTTTCTTTCTTTTCTCTTTGGTAGTTTCAACACCTTCACTAGTTGCCCTATATTTTTCGAACAATTCTGCCATCTGCCATCTTGTCATAATTTTGGATTGGGGTGATCATCCATTTTTTAGCTGTCGGATTGCTCAATTACAATAAATCAACAAAGAACATTTTTTAATGAAGTAATATGGAATAAAAATTAACTCTTTAAGAAAAAATAAAACAATGACAAAATACCCTTATGAACTACTCCCACACTTCAAGTTCAGCTTATCTCGTATTATTTTCCCTTCTATCCTTGGTTGTGTAGTATTGTTAGAACTTGTGGCTCGTATGGAGAGATTTCGAGGAGTTTGAGGCAAATGTTAGATGCCGAGTGAAGTGGAGCGATGGAAGCGAAGCAATCGAGCGGAGCGATTCAACTGTTGGAGCTAGGCCGCACCCCCAATAGTCACCCCATGGTATGGTACGAATATCAAATAACAAATCTAGCTCCGCTTTCGTGGATGTACCCGAGTTTTAAGGAACCATGTAAATCATGTGTTGATCTCTTTACTATTTTCGTATTCTATATTAAGCTTGTGATTGCTGATTGCGCTTACAAATACACCTATTCATATACTGTTTACGATACCTCTTTTTGCGAATCAAGTGATGTACGAAATAACAAATTATTTGAATCGTGGCCAATCGTTGTTTTTCTATCCCACATATGATGTTCATCTACATCCATTTGTTATCTTATTAATAAAATAAAAAATACGTCATAAGTCAAAAATATTTTCAAAAATTAAAACACTAATAAGGTAGAATAGAGGGAGCGAATAAAAAGAGGTGACACAATAATTTGCTTGAATTTTTTCTAAGAAATTTAAATCTAGAAAGAAAGAGACCCGAGTACTGTGATAGCAATATTTATTCTTAAACTTAACACCCATGTTTCATAAATCAGTCTTCAGGAGAAAAAACTAATGATCTCAATAATTTTCTTCATCTTGTTTGTTTATAATTTTCTTTGAAGGAAATCACATTCCAATGTTTCCAAATAGCAAAGTCATAGAATTGCAGGTAAAATCCAGATCAACCAATAATGATCAAAAAATTAAAGTCAAGCAATGACACATGGCAAGAAAGAATGAAAACAAATAGATACACTTGGACAACAATACACCTGAAGTACTTTCACGTCCATAATTAACTTTTTTTTAGCAAAAATATGACGCAATCTACATATCCCAACACATAATACTCAATAGTATTTTTTTAGTGGACGATTCATACTAGGTTTCCTCTCTCTTTTCTTTATCGTTTTTTTAAGAAAAGATAATTAGGACTCAACTCCTTTCAAGTTACATGAAGGATGGAGAAGAGATAAATAACAAAAAAAGAAGAAGCAAGTAATGATTCAACGTACCTCTAAAGTACAGTTGATCTTCGAAATCTGATGTCAAAAGCGTTTGATTCTATGTCATAATATTATATAATGTTGTCTAAAGTTCAAAACTATATAGGATGCATTTTCTTTGGTGTTATTAGAGTTTGTGTAGTAACAAATAACTTTATAATTTATCTTATTAATATTTTATGAGACACAAACATCACCTCACTTTCCTTCCATTCCTTCCAATTTTGGAGGTGAAGTGATGTGCTTAAAATACTTGTATTCTCCACCTCCCCATTCCTTTCATCTCCCTCATTTTCCTTCATAAAATTCAATCCAAACACAAAATAACTTACAAATCCCCCCCCCCTCCCAAATTCTCAATCCAAACTAGGTGTAAACGCTACGAAATACAAATAAAACTCAGTACAATGACTACAAGAGAAAATAGATTTTGCGACAATATTTTACTGTTGCAAAAATAAGAACAAACATCGCAATATTAAACCAAGTGGTAAAAGATGGGGAGATAACTCCTATAACAAGTATGAACTAGAAAACGAAGCTTAGTTACCCTCCATGTCTTTTCCGAACCAGAACAACTTAGTGAAGCTTCTCTCTTGATGTGCAAGTCTAGATCTTCTTTGATTCTTTCGTTTTGGAAAAAACCAATGCATGCCTACCAGGAGAAAACAGAATGGCTGGAAATGACAATTCTATCAAAGATTCGAGGTCAATACACAACATGTAAATGATTATATGGAAAACACATGATAACGTTCTTTCATAAAAACCATGCCTACCTAGATGCATCGATGCTATTGGTCCACCGTACCCAAACATCCCAAAAACAGGCTACAATGAAGATAGTGACTTATATCCAACTGAGCACCTAGAGCGGTACTTATAGATACCCTGTACAACACTAACCTCGACAAAGTAGATATTTTCTTTACGGGAAAGTAATCTACACCAATAAAAAAAAATTAAGTCTAAAAACCTCGGTAACCTGTGATGAGTAAGTTCCGTAAACAGCTCTGGCAAATTAACCCATACAATATGTGAACATCAAATATTATTGCTCTTTATTCTAATAGAAAGTGAACGCACTTGTTTTACTCAAGTTATCCCACATCCCACTGAAGTCATGGGTAGACTACTTTTCTGCAAGATTTCAAAGAGTCACTAAGTGCTGAGTGTTGGTGGTAATAGACAGGTGCTTTAGCTAAACAACAACTTCTAACAATCATTGAACTATTCCCCTTATCTTGATTTACTACATCCTTATACACACAAATGCCTGCCTAAAAAGCCCTCTGAAAAATAATTTATATGTGGATTCCAGTATTCATTAATTTCCTTGGGCTAATAATTTATATGTGGTTATTGAAATAGACTATCCAAATTTAGGTGAAACTAAATTGAAACATCAATGTATAGAGGAAACAAACCCACTTCACCAACACAAGAAATGAAGTAAAGAAGTCAAACTTCCAACTTTGAAAAGGGCAAGCCTAGTCATTGCACATGTATAGTGTTATCTTCATCCTTGAAAAGGGGAAGTTCATGCCCTGACTGATCTTGGTTGTGGAATTAGCAAGAACGAATCCATTTGTTCTCATACATCACTAATCACTAGAACTGAAGTGCAATTGAACTAGAAAATTATACTAGGTAGCGCTTATCCTCACTTGGTAAGTCCAAAAGTAAGAAGTGAGGCAGAAATACAATGGGCTGCCAAATATTTTTGAGAATCTAGGCATGAATGAAAAAATAACCTACATGTTACAAATCTGCCTTCCAATTAGCATTATTCAATTACAGGCAACAAAACATTTTCAACATCAGACACAAAAATAGCGATGGCCACACCCTTGTCGATTTCTTTTAGGCATTTCATGAAACACTCTACGAGCTTCGACCAAATTTTCCATTTCATCAAACACTCTCCGAGTGCTCAATCTCTCTTTAACATCCGGGAAAGAAAGAAAAAAAACCCTAACCTATTCAATCACTCTAATACATGATGCGCGTATAAGCATGGTTGATAATTTTGGAACCGAACCAAACCAAAATAACAGACAACATAAAACTTGTATCAAGATTAGGACAGCCAAAAATATAACATATAACCTATAGCAGACGATTGCTACTTTGTACACTTCAGTTGAAGTTCAGGAACATTTAATTCATGAATAAAACCTAAATCGATTTGTAATATTTGGATTTGTTATTTTTGGCTAATTGGGCTGGAAGTGCCCCTTTGATTTGTAGTATTTTGAAACATGTTATGAAATTGGAATATGTGAAATTATGATTTTGGCTTATTATGGATTATTGTGAGGTTATAATATTTAATATGAATACTAGTTTAGTCTAAAAAGGAGGGCGTGACACGCGAAGACAAAACGACGGTATGCCACATTGCCAACCAAACGACGCCATATGGATAATATGTTGCAGCTTTATCAGTTTGGCCACCCGTGTCAACCAACCACCATCCCAGCTGACACTTGGTTAAAGAGCTATTGTAGTGGGCTGAAATATTGAACTGACCTGATATCAAACAAATGGTAAGTGGGTTTAGCCTAGGAGGACTATGGACTGTGTCGACAGTGTGGGACATTGACCAATGTATTGTCGAACGGGCCCCAAGGGATTTTGTCTTCTATTCGAATCATCAATGTATTGTTTAATGGGCCCCAAGTGACTACCTTGTGTCAGCCGCGTGAGGCTTCGGGCAACATATAGTTGAACATGTTTATCGACAAGATATTGGGAGGTCAGCGTATGGATGGTACCGTTACGAACGACTTCCCAAGCGTTGTGTTGAGGCAGTGAGAGGCTTCTGAAATCAAGATGTGTTCTAAATAGGAAAACATAGTTTTTGCAATTGCTGTATTTGGAAGCATGAAGCATATGGAAGATCCACAATCAAGGAAATAATTGATTATGTAATATGTCATTAGGGAAAGATCCCCTAGATATTTTATTACCAAACAAAGCATCCGATGACTTATAAATACAAAATCAAGATCATGATCAATTACTACTTCGTTATTATTATGCATTGATCTCGCAATTTCTGAATTTAACATCTGTGAGACCCCGGCCCAGAGTTAAGAAATTGAGTATAGAAACGAGAAAAAGATTGGTGAACGACATATTTGGTTTAATTTCGAATGGAGATTAAGGAGTTGTTGTAGGAATTTATTTGGACATTTTGTTGAGTACACGTTGTAGTTCCGGCGTTTGATTGAACAAGTGGTAAATACCAAATAATTTTGGTGTAAATAATATAAGAGAAGGATGAAGTTAAAAAGAAAAGAGGAAAGAAACCTAGACAACTTGTTGACTTAAAGAAGTAGCTCACAAGTATCTTGTACAGAGCTTATTATTAGATTTACCAAAACTTGACAACAAGTAGCTTAAGTGACACCTCAAGCTTATGATATTTTTCTTAGACTAACTAAGCACTGCACCCATTTCCTTTCCATTTCTAGCAACCAAGAGAGAGAGAGAAGGATAAAGGAAAAAGAGGAAAGAAAGGGAAGTGAGGAGCTTGATCAAGGAGAAGTTCAATCACTTGGATTTTTTTGGATTTTGGCTGAGGAATCATCATCAAGTAAGTATGTTAGTATTTGTTTCTACTTATTTTGAGGTTTAATTCCTAGAATAGAGGTTGTAGGAGGTTGGTTTCTGAGGATTGTGCAACGAAATTCTCGGTTTGGTTTGGTTTGGTTCGGTGTTATTGTGGTTGAATAAGCTGCACTCTAGCAATGTTTCTTCGCATAACCCATACAGTTTCTAACTTGAACTTCACAATGGTCCATAAGATTATACGGAGTTTGGAATGACCTCAAATTTGGAACGAATGTCGATCAATATGTAGCTTTCATTTTCAATTGGAATCAACTCAATCGAAGGTCTAGAACTCCTTAAAGTGAATGTTTCGTAAGGTGTGTCTATTTTGTACTAATTCTGTTCTATTGAGATTTTTATTCATTTAAAGGTCATTATGAGATTTGTAGTATTCATAGAATATGTTCCCAACATTCTATGTTAAAACCCTATAAAATTTGGTAAACTTTGGACATGATTTGATTAGGATTCCAAACTGATCTTAGTTCACTACAACAAAAGGTAGTAATCTCAGCGTTTGTTAAACCCTGGCAAAAGTCACAAAAACGCCACAAAAATACATTACCAGCGTTTTTTTCACAATTCTCGGCGTTTGTAAAAAACGTTGCCAGTACTCCTGTCGGGAAAAATTACCGGCGTTTATAAATATCGCTAATATTTACCGGCGTATTTGCCGGCGTTTGTGAAACGCCGGGAAAAGTTTGAAACTGATTTTGTTTATTTTGAAACTGATTTTGTCATATGTGAAATGTTTCATTTGTTCATTTTGTCATATTTCTGCCGCTTTGTTCAATGTATGACATTTTATTTTATTATTAAGTTTGCATAAAAACAGCATGCTCTTTTTTTATAATTATTCTTGGGATCTTTTAAAAGTGCGGGAAATTAAGTATGGAGAATATGTACTTTTGTTATAGTGGTTGAGGTAATTTTAGGAAAATAGAAAAGTTTTACACTTTGATGATTTTGGACTCCGGAACTTTTATCCTGATCTCATGATCACTCGAGAATGTGTACTTTGATCCTAGAACAATTTTAAACTTCAACATTTGATATGGACGAGAGTTGGAACCTGGGCCTTGGGTCAATCATGAGTTAGGAAAACTGGTTAATCAAGATTGCAACGAATAAGGTCATATGACTTAAGTTCGTAATTTTTAAATGTGTTGGACACAAGAATTGAATGAGATACTTTTGATGGATTTAGGAAACGAGGAATAAAGAGTCCTAACGTCTTATCTAGTCTTCGAGATGAAACAAAAAAGTGAGTTCAAATATTACCTATTTACGCGTATGTTTTCCAAAGCTTGAAATCATGAGATATTCTAACATTTATGCATTGTTTTAAGCATGAAAATACCTAGATCATGATAAACTATTCATATTATGAATTATCCATTAATTGAGAAAACACTGATGATTACATTGACAAGTCGTTCAAAGCAGTACCCGACTGCTAGGGGATAGAATATAGCGAGATGCGTGGAATAAGGCTATTAATCACAGCCAATGTGATTCATGGATGATGTCATTCCACGTATGCGATAATGCATAAGGGGCTAGCTCCCACCTACGAGTATTGTTAACTGTTGAAATGAACGCAAATAAGATAAACTTGAAGGTTGACTCGGGCTTGACCTAGGAACTATGCTGTGAATTCCATTCAATAAGATTATTCCTTGCATGCATCATGCATATGGTTAACATGCCAACCCCGTATAATTTTATATTTGAATTCACACTAGCGATATACTAATAATGTTATTAGACAACATATCAGGTTACGAGACAGGAGAAAGTGGTCAGTAGAAGAGACATAAGAGGTTGATGAAGTATAGTGTAGCTACTAAGCTTTACTTATGTTGTTGTTACTGTTTGGCCGGGTTTAGGCCTCGATGTTTGTGTTTTTGAAGATATATTATACGATGTTGGGCTGTTTTGATACTCGTGCACATTCTTGACTTTTTAATATAATAAAGATTATTATTTTCGTACACCCTGAATAGTTTGTTTACATTGTTGCATATCATATCGGATATCCCTAAACTGATTGAGCAATAGGCTTTAGAGGGTTAGACTCGTTGGTCGGTCACTAATGCCTCCTATATCAGGATGGGTCGTGACAGCATCAAAGTGTCTTCAGATTGAAAACAACCCATTGACATTAATTGGTTGTTTCCTACGTAGGCAATAGGAGCAATTCGGATCTTGAAGATGAATCAGATCAGATTGACGGATCATCACACCCCCACATTCTTACTAAAAGCTTTATAACTAAAATAATTATTAGTGACGATCTACTTACCTATCAGTGAATAACTTAAACATGATAAACACAATTCAAAAATTGTAAAAGTAAGATTACCTTCAAGTAGAGCTGCCATTTTTTTCCCTTGGCTTCTTTCTCTTTGTTCTTTTGTTCTCCTTCTTTTTGGCTTTCGTACTAATCCTAGAAGGCTTAAAGTATTCCAAGAATTTTCTGATGAAGCACGCACACTTGTTGTCCATAAAGTAGACATCCTTATCATGGTCGAAGGGTAATTACACTTTCCTCCTTACATAACATAAGACAAAGCATGCATGATTTTTTAATTAATATCTTACTTTTCCCTTTACTTCATGGAATTCTACTTTAACCTCTTCTTTTAAAAAAATGAAATTGTACCTGAAACCAACTTAAATTTATAATAATAATTAAATTTTTTGTTTATGCACTTGAATCCTTAACAATATTTTTTTTTACTCAATAATTAACAATGACAATGCATGAAAATTTATAAGGTGTATGGTCTAGGTCTCACAATATCGTTGTTGAGATCATCATTGGGAAACAACTAGAAAGGCCTGCAAAACAACAAAAATACTTCATGGGAATACATTGTGAAAAGGGTCCAAGAAACTTGCAAGTGAATAACATTACCATGTAACAGTTGTAATACAACTGACCAAATAGCTCAGCTGTGTCCATCTAACAGATCATTTCCATATCCCCCTCCAAATGAAGCCCATAAAAAATAGATAGGGCTAGCCCAGGATGTTTGATGACTGAGCTGGAGATGGGAATAGGTGCCCGTCGTACATATGGTGGACAAACAGGTCGTTGCTACTGAAGCGGCATATGGAGCAATCGTGTGAGTGGGGTCGACTGTATATGATGAATCCACTTGAGAAGGAGGGTTGACTTGACTAGTTGGATTGACCTACTACGGTAGGCTGACCTGCATAAATGGGTCAAGGTGCGGTTAGTCGAGTCATGGCCTATTGGTCGAGGGCTCATGGTCAAAATCACAAAATTCACGAGGAAAATCCCACGGGAACATGTGCTCCTTTAGAAGTAGATCGGGGTACGTCAACAAAGGCAATAGAGGAAGCATTTGCAATGGTAGTAACAAGGACAGTGGTTCGCTCGGGATGTTGTTGAGGTATCATTCTACCATCTGTTGCGTTAGTGACTAGTCTCTTCTTTCGACGCTTCAGAGCTCGAGTGAGTTTCAACGTGTCCCTTTGAACCAACGTCTTCTTGGGAGCCTGGGATGATGGGTCGACCATTTGTTTGAGTGAAGGAGAATAGGCGATAGACTCTTGTAATGCACGAGGATCCTTAGCCGTTGCAAGCTCGACAGAAGAGAACGCCACCTCTTCATTCCCCCTGTCAAAATTGGCAACTTTGTTTGCCTGAGTGGAATTATTGAGGGAGTTTCGATTGGGTCATAGGGACGTGCTTAGAAAAGTTGTTGAAGGAATTTGATGAAGAGTTTAACAAAGAAACAGGCCCCACAGATGGCGTAAGGTCCAACTGAGTGCAACCCGACCTCCAATAGGTCAATAGATCCCATGCACATTTGGTCAAAAGACCCTCGATGGCAATAAAGAGCCAAATGAACGGAGGTAGTTCAAAAGAATGCGCAATGCTCGACCACAACCACCTTGCTCAGGTAGACCAGTATAGGTTAAAACTCTGGTGATGTTAATAAGAACAGTGGGATCGGTGCTTATTAGATTTCATGAGTCGACTTAACCTAAAAAGAACACAAGAAAATAGGCCAATGCAGAGCGAGCGAGTAGTGGATAAACAAACATCAGAATAAAGGGAATCTTACCTAGAGCCCTTTTAACACGAGAAATGTGATTGGATTCCTCATCAAAGATGATGAGGCTTGAAACAAATTATGCCCACCACCTCTGGCTCGCAAATAGTGTTTGTGGGGCTTCCATGAAACATCTACCCCACTGGCCTTGTGAGCAGGTTTAAGGAAATAGCAATAGCATATGTCACCCAACTCTATGTTGGTTCACAATAGGGGTGAAATCGGTTCGGGGTCGGTCGGTTCGGTCTAATATTTTCACGGAGCAATTCGGTTCGGTCCATTTTTTTCCCAAAACACATCACTAACTTTCGGTTTGATCCAAGTAAGTTCAGTCCACGTTGATTCGGTTCGGTCCAGTCAAAATTCTAGAAAATCGAGACTGAACCAAATATATTTTGAAAAATCTTTCTTGGACTGAGATCGATCGAACCCCATTGTGGACTGGTCGAAGACCGAACCGAACGGTCGATTTTTTTAAATTTTTCTTTCACCCCTAGTTCACAAGATAGTGTTAAGTGCCACTACGCCATACATGACATGATAAAAGTTACCAGTGCCTTGAAAATTGGTGATTCCCAGAAACACAAAGACTTCTGAACAAGGTAGTTCAAGGAAAAACTAACACCACCCTCGACCATGACCACAAGGAGAAAGAAGGTGGAATTATTATCAGCCTTAGGGACCAGGAGTTCATCTTTCCCTAGGAGGCACAACCCTACATGTTCGGGAATTAAATAGACTTTCCTAAATTTCTCACGACAACCATCCGACACCATTCTCAGGTGCAGTAGCTATGGGAAAGATTGAAAAGGAACCAAACTTGCGCAAACTTAGAAAATGAAAATGGAAGTAAAGAAATAGAACTCTTCAGGTGCTCGAAAACTAAAAGTATATAACCTTGGTCTAATTCTTTTTATATAGGGGAGTTTGGGCGGGACTAAAAAGTACGGGTTCAAATAAAATCGCCAAAAAGGATTCCAAAAGGCACGTCAAATTTAACGTAGAGGCACAGTTACAGTCACACTAATGACGTACAAAAGAGGGAGTGCCGACCCACCGCCTCGACAGATTAGCTTACTACTGCTCAGATCCTAACGACAAGTAAGCCGAGGCAACAACAAGCTCAAAAAAATTGTGGGAGGTGAATGAATCTCCTAAGTAACTAAATAGAATCCAAGCTTTGTAGATGATTTGATGCCAGAAATGAACATGGATTATCAGCTCGTCACGTCTTCTAGCGTCTCACCATAGAGGTGATCATCCTATGCCAGCTTACCCTTTGACAACGGGCATTATCCCGACAATCCCATTTCGGACTATGAAATATCCTGGCCAGCTTAGTTGATTGACATAAACACACTCGTCTGACCTATGATGCATCAAATCAGTCCACGATCAAGGATGTCAAATTCAAAATAAAGCTTTTGATTGTTTGTATGTTATGGATTTATGGGACTCCACTACAAGTCCTACTTGAGTTAAAAAAGGGTTGACCTAGATTTGCCCCCGCATGTTTCTCTACTCGAAAACCCTATCTACAAGATGGAACAACCATTCAGTGACACCCTGATCAATGGCCGAAATGCCCTTTGATCGTTAAGTAAGTACAAATCTAAGGGGAAGCTCATCAAATATGCGTTTCATTGAGCATAAACAAATAAGAAAAGCAAATATGAAAGGTACTACTTACAATGATTTGGCATATGAAAGTGGCCAAGTGAGTTCCTAATAATCAACCTGACATAAGTTCTCCAAGTGGTCGATTCATTTCCTCATGGATCTTCATCCTTATATATAGGGATCGATTGAGTACTTTGATGAATGGACTCGAGTATATTTACTGCATTGGCGATCCTTGATTGCGGATTGATATGACATATCATAGTTCTGCTCGACATGTTCACGTCGTCAGCTGAGTCGATTAGGATATTTCATCATTCGACACAACATCATATGAGTGGGAATTGTCGTTAGAGGGGGTAACTTAGGATAGGTGATCATCTCTGTGGGAGGATGTGCCAAGCTAGTCATCCATGCTCGTTACTCTAGTTAAATCATTAACTAAGCTTGGACTCTGAATGATTGCTTAGGAGATTTATTCACCTCAAACAAGTGCATTCACAAGGACACTCAATGGATTCCTATAAATAAAAGTGAAGACCTATGAGCAAAGGATCGATCACTTGGACAACTCACAACGTGTTGATTAGTAAGAATTTTCTTAGCCACTCTCATATACAAAACTACTACAATTAGTACTTTACATATCTGCTGTTGATATTAGTTTGCGTTTGACAAAAAACACCTAATCTACAAACTTTCTCTCGTGTAGTTACTAACTTAGCCATCAGAAGACATTTTCAATCCTTGGCCATGATGTCTTTGATTGGTTGTTCCCTTTGTGTAGGCATGGCATCGGTTCAAAGCATTTGAGGAGCATATCCAGATCAACCATCTTTAAGCTCCGGCAAGACTCGTCGAGTAGTCTCATAAATACACACAATTACCTAAGCATGTGCATATGCTTATGTAAGAGAACTTGCAAGTACATAACATTTGTAAATTACAACTACTTTCGGTGGTTAATATCTATAATACATCCTAAAATGCCAATAAAATTATATTGGGCGTAAATCAATGAGAATGATATATGATATGTCGTGCAAAGCACCTCACTTTGACACTGATTTAATGAAAATTAGAGGTTGGGCATATACTGTATAGTATGTGCATGTGTGTAGTTGAGTATGTAAAGTGTGCGAGTAAAATATAAGGGGCGGTGCTCGTGAAAGATGAGAGTGGTGCGTGAGTGTGAGTAGTTCACTCAAGTAATTTTACTATTTTGTCATGTTAGTAATTTCATGTTAAAAATTTAGTTTTTAAAAGAACAATTTTAAAAATTACTTTTGTGACAAAGCTTTAAAATTTGGTTCACATCTGTTAGTCTTTCTTTATATACTAAAATAAATTTCGCTAAATCTATTCTTATTAAGTGTCTAAAGGAAGAAGACTAATTTGTGTGAACTAAATTTTGAAACTTTGTCATAAAAATAAATTCTAATAAGATTGCTCTTAGCAAACATAACAATTTTTACAATTATAACTCATTTTACAAGCACGGCGAAAGTAATGAAACTACCGAGACCAGTCTTCGAGATTGCCCCTCTTTTCGATCTTTGACTCTTTACTTGCGCGGATGCGACCGCCAACTTAAATCCGATTCTTTTTTGTTTCTCTGTGTCTGAGGTTTTTAGTTTCTCTCTCTTCGTCGCCGGCGCCATAAGTCGTCCGGCGTTTTCATCACCCCATATATCTTTATTGTTCTCCTCTATTGGCTCGGAACTGGTTTCGAGTTATACTCCAAACACTTTCTCCTAGTCCTCGCCAGTCCACGGACGCCTCCGAGACTACTGACCTTTTCGAGCGGAGGTTCTAGGGTTTCGGTCGGACTTCGGATTGGAGAGGCAGATCTGCAAATTATCTGGATGAGAGTGTGCGTGTGTGCGCGGTATGATGAGGAGATGTGAGGGTTGATGGTAGAGGACTCCGAAGAGAGTGTGGTCGTCGTCGTCGTTGATGATGAACGGAGCTCCTGAGACAAATCGGAGCGGGTGGTGGTGTTCCGCTGAATCTCTCACATGGAATGGCAGATCTTGTTAGCTATGGTAATGCCGACCGTGACCTAGAGCAGGTACTATGATTATGCAAGGATACGTATGTCTATGGCTTGTGTATATGTACATGTCGATGGCACTATGACAGGAAAGAAAAGGAGACCTTTATTGTTGAGTTTTAACTGTCATCCTCCAGGTTCTTCCCAATCCGGGTGTGGATTGACTGATATTCGGTGGAATAACAATTAAACGGCCTATTTACGTTTTTATTTTTTGGTTCCTACATTCAGTTCACTAAAGTAGGAACTGTTGGGTTTTGTTTTTCCTATCTTGTGTATGTTTACTAGTTATGAAAATTGAGAGGAATACTGTCCATTAATTCAACTAATGTCTTGTTTTGGTATATTGTTTTTTGGTGTAAAACTTAAACCCGTGGAAATACTTAAGGCTTTGTGATTCGGTTAACTTCTTAGTCATAAAACAAGAAAAAGAAAATTGCCATGCTGAAAATGTATCCAAATATGTCGCTCATGAAATGGATGATAGTTATTGAGCTCTGCCGTTGAACTGGAAGGCCCCTTATTTTGATAGCATATTTGCATAGTCAGATTTATAGCGATATTGGAAGAAGAACTTCAAGTGCCACTGTTACTTTGTTCCTGCAACTATTAGTTTACTTCGGGAAATTTTTTCTTGAAGCATATGCTATAGCTTATGTAATTAGAGCACTTTCACACACCTTAGCTGTACGACCACGATTTTCAAAAAAACTGGGATAGTTGTTGACATTTGTCACTTGTCAGGATTACATTGGTGACTATAGTTGTTCAAGGCTCATTACTGAATGTTTGTTTTTATTCTTTATTTCAATTCCAATATTTATGGTAACAAATTTAATTGTAAGCTATCATTTCTCATTTTTGCAGCCGTTAATTGCTCTGAAGAAGGGTACTCAATTGCTTAAATATGGTCGTAAGGGGAAGCCAAAATTTTGTCCATTTAGACTTTCTAACGTGAGTTTGATGCTAGTTTCTTCTTCCTTCTAGTTGGAGACATGATTTCACCTAAACTGACAATGTAATATGAACTTGCATTTTTCTGAGAGTCATTATGTGACTTTTCAGCGTGCATCACTTTTTTGATTTTGATGGATAAACCTTATTTTCTATATATTTTTGTAGCTTATAAAAATGTGATACGCTTCTGTATTGTTCTTTGATTTGCTCATAATGTCAGGGTACTGGATGTAACTTTTGTTATCCTATCCAGATTTACCTACATTTAGATCGCATTCCATTTATCTAGTTGGCAAGTATCATATGAATTTTAAATTCTGTTGCTTGGACACAACACAAGTTATGTTTGAGTCTTGGTTTGAAATCTAGGTCCAAGAATTGGTTGTGTCATACATTGGTATGGCGTGGTAGTTGCTATCGATTTTTTGTTTGGGTACCGGTATAAGGTCTATACACCAATATGCTGCCTAGAAGGCTTAAAGCAATTTAACAATTTTAAGCATAGGCATAGAAGAAAATTAAAAACTGTGTGGAAACCTGAAGTGATCGAACAATATGGCGAAGAGATATATTGGAGAAGAAAATGCATCGCCTAATCCATATGATATAGTTGTGAAAGTGAAAGAAAGTATCTTCGTGGGTATCAAAGTTGGTAGACACTGTTGTACAAGAGACCATACGTACTGTACCTATAATCACCGTCAACCAACTGAAATATTGGTCAGAAAAGTGTATGAAGCATGGCTACTTCTAAAATAATCTTGTATCCAATATAATTATGTTTCGAGTACTGAAACTTAGTGAGGTACTTCTACATGTGTACCAGGTACATGAAAGATGTACCAATGTTTTTTTTCCTGTTCTCTAGAAGTAACCATTATATGCCCAAGCGTACCCATGCAAAAAAGTTTTTTGTCATTATACATAGATTATGGTAGCTTATATTAGATTTTTCTCTACGCCTAGCATGCTTATATAATTAATGATTGTGGTCGATAGGTTCTTTACTGTAATGACACTGAATTAGTATGTGCGTAAGTTTGTCGTTTAACATTGATTTGCATTACTTAATTAGCTAAGTCCTCAAGTATTTCTTTTATTTCTTGTGCAATACTACATGTAATAAAGAAAATACATTTTTTTACCGTATCCCAACTATATCTTTACCCTACTTTTGTAGGTTTCGCCTTGTTTTAACCATCTTGTGTGTGTACGGTTGTACCATACACATGCTTAATAGGCCACAATGAAACATAACTTCATAGCATCGGATTTCGTTGTTTGATCTAGCCAGCTAATTTTAATCCGTGGCTTGATGTTTTGTGATGTTTGACACTGATCTAATATTTGCGTAGGTTTGTCGTTTAACATTGATTTGCGTGTTTGATACTTAATTAGCTAAGTCCTCAAGTATTTCTTTTATTTCTTGTGCAATATTACATGTAATAAAGAAAATACATTTTTTCACCATATCCCAACTGTATCTTTACCCTACTTTTGTAGGTTTCGCCTTGCTTTAACCATCTTGCGTGTGCGGTTGTACCCGTACACATGCTTAATGGGCCATAATGAAACATTAACTTCATAGCATCGGCTTTCGTTGTTTGATCTAGCCAGCTAATTTTAATCCGTGGCGTGATGTTTTGTGATGTCACCTTATAGTCCTTCTAGGCCTATAAGATATCAGCTAAGATCTCCTTTACTAAGTGTAGAAAGTTGATTTCTTGCTCCAGTTTTAAAGAGCAAACCATACTTTGTTGGTGGTAGTGACTTTAGTGTCATTGGTGAAGTCGAAGGTTGTTTTTCTTTGTCAAAAACTTGACACCAATAAATATTCTTTTTGCACTATGCATGTTTTTTCAACTCTCACTATTGTCCCACTATTTCTCAATTCGACTCATGAGTTGTAGAAAGCCAGTCAATAGTACGCAAGTTCTTATTAGTACTCAATGCTGATTGACCATGCTTCAACCACAAAGATTTAGCCGCCTTGAAAAGCCCCTCATAAATTATGCATCACAGATACGATATATCCACTTTTCCCACAATTAGGATAATCAAATTTCAAACAAGTTGGAAACAGTGTAACCACTAATTTGGAGCAAGATTAGCTGCTCTGATCTCTACTATTACATCAGAACCTGTGTCGTTCTGCACCTCCAATATTTCTTATCTCTATCAATAAACCATACAAACTGTTGAAATACTACAAATTTGGTTCCAGAAAAAAGGGATTCCTGTGTTGGCACAGGGATTCCAATTCACCTTTGGGTACAAGGATACATAAGGTTTGTTTCTCTTAGGTACAGGGATGCCTATGTTTGTTTCTGTTCCTACATCAGTGTTTCCCTGCAATGAGAAAAAGGTATATCCAGTGGACAAAGCTCTTGCATATTTGGGGCCTGGGGACGTAGTACCAAATTTAAAGCTCGTATGTGGTAGGTAACCATTAGTGGCTGTGCTAATAGAAGTCCAGCGACTCCAATCTTGTTATTACAACAAACCACCGAGATGTAAACCAAATGTTTACCACTTCCTGTAATCTTGACCATCCCCAGAAAAGTGGAGGCCACCTTATCTGTATAAGATGCTGAATTGGGAATGTTTATGGAGTTAATGATGTAGCAGAAAGTTAGTGGCTTTAGTGGCTCAAACTGGCCCTTTTTCTCGACCATCAGGTTTGGCTTGTATCAGGCTGACTTTTTACAGGTTGACTCAACTTTGCAGTGGCTTTTTATGTTTCTGTTGAGATTGAATCGTCTTTGATGGTACACTAGCATTCTGCTTTATTATTATTCTTCATGAGATGTCCGCGATATAATCCATGTAGGGAACATAAAGGACTACCTCTGGCTATTTATTTTAATCATATTGATTAAGATAGTTGATTGTGTTTGGAGTGGTTGGTGGTACGGAGATGCCATTTCTTATTCACTGCAGAGACCGGAAGTGTTATTGTGAAGTGCACCCTCTGCTATTATCTAGTGAGCATTGTAAGATTCAGAACACACCCAGTTTGTTGTTCTTTGTTACGATAAAGAAGAGTCATCCTTGTTTTAATGTGCTCGTTAACATGTTCCGTGAGATTAATTCTGCCACATTTCCACTGCTCCGGCTTGTCTTCTCATTAGGCACATTGTGAACTGTGCATTTTTTAATACAGCTCCACTTATTTTCTATTCCAGCAACTCATATATTATCCTTGACTCACAGGACGAATCATCTTTAATTTGGATATCTAGTAGTGGTGAGAGAAGTTTGAAGTTAGCTTCAGTTTCAAGAATCATTCCCGGGCAAAGAACTGTGAGATTTGTTTGCTTTAATCACTAATATTTCTGCTTTATCTGACATTTACGTTATAAACAGTTCTTCTAACCTTTAGCTTTCATTTGCTTGGGTGACAAAATGGCCTAACCAAATTTCTTTTGTCGTGTTAATAGTCTGTTTTCCAACGGTATCTGCGCCCCGAGAAGGACTACTTGTCCTTTTCTCTTATATACAACAACGGAAAACGCTCTCTTGATCTGGTTGGTGTGCAATACCAAGTTTTTGCCTTATCACAATCAATGGCTTTTGATATTTTGTTTTGTGGTGAATTGTAAACATGGTCTGTTGTTCTTTTAGATCTGCAAGGACAAAGTTGAGACGGAGGTGTGGATTGCAGGCCTCAAAGCATTAGTACCCTCTGGCCAAGGTGGGCGCTCAAAAATTGATGGATGGAGTGATGGAGGCCTCTATTTTGAAGTAAATCTAACCCCTGAAGCTTCTGTGTTTCAATTTTTATTGGTGCATATCTTGTTTTTGATGTATACCTTGAAGCATGTTTATCGAAGCTGCTGACAGCCTTTTCACTTTTGTGATATACTATTCCATGGCACGTGTCTTGGACATGTCAACCGTTTCTATTCTTTCATCATCGCCGAGTTTCAACTTTTATATTTAATCGCATTATTTGAGTTACTATTTTTTGTTAGATCTGTCATGTATATCACCATCTTTTGCCTCTATACGTGACATTTTTCATTATTAATGGGCATGTCATCCCCTTTTACCTCTAGTATTGATGCTGGTTGCCTCCATTATAACATTTATACAAGGGAAAAAATTGAAATTATTACAACAAAGCAGGTATAAAATCAGGGCACTGAATTGAAGTTGTAGGACCAAAGTGGGTCAGAATTTGTAAGTTCTTAGTAGTTGTTCAAATTACCAATGTGACCTGATGATCACGGGTTCAAGTTGCGGAAACAGCCTTTTTGTTTGCAGCCGTAAGGATGCATACATCCAACTCTTCTGCAGGTCCTGCAGTAGCGAGAGCCCCGTGCATTGGGTAGCTGTTTTTACACTTAAGTAGATATGTAGCTCAAAATAAACTACACAGTAGGCCCCACTATATTCTTCCTGGGTTAGAAAATAGTCCCGAGAGCTGTGATTTGCTGTTGTCTTGAAAGATATTAACTTGGAGGTTGGTGCCTAAAATACTTGCATGTTGAATAAAAAAGGTATTTGCGTCATTTTATATTGAGCAGGAGGGAGACCAAACGCCCCCTCCTGCTTATTAGTCGATAGCCGATACAAGTCCTTTGTTTTTGCTTTAGTTCTTTGCCAATTGCACTGTAAAGACCACTATTAATGCAGGAATATATATGCCTTTGTTAAGATCCAAATGAAATTCTTGTAGAAAAGAAATGATCAGTCACAAACAAGTGATCTATGCTAATGAATTGTAAATATGGTATTGAATCGTGTGTTCCTCTTTATTCATAGTTTTCCCATTTTGGTAGAATCCTGGTGGCTACTACTATTAATTGTCGTCGTCTGCAACTTGCCCATCCTGTCTGGTGTTTTTTGTTTTACTTAATGATTTATGGGGTGAATGCAAGGTGTTCTGTGTTTAATGATCTGAATCAATCAGAATACTTTCCAGTTTGGTTTTTATGTTTAATTGACATAACGGTGTCGTTTCTCGAAAATATGAGCTTTGTATGTCATGGATGGCTGTTGACGTGTGACATAAGTGGCAATTGCAGACCATCTGTATGAAGTCTTAGTGCTACTCGGAATGGTTTTTATATTTACGGAATTAGATTTACACAATATTAAACGAATTTAGTTGGAACTTGGAACTTAGAAATTGAAAGTTCCAGATTTTCATTTGTATTTGGTATTCGTCCTTCATTTACAACACACGTGCACATATGTTTTGGTATAGATCTTTTTGTTTGAAACTCGTATATACTGAAATCACTATTGGGGCATGATCAAATTGTCCCAGTTGTTTCTTACCCCTGTTGTACTGTCAGCAGCTATGTCACATGTGGTGCTCAAGGTTTGCTCAATTGATTTCAGGATAATAGAGACTTGACATCGAATAGCGCGAGTGACAGTTCTGTGAGTGCTACGCGAGACATTAGCTCCCCAGAGGTTTCTGTCAGTTACAACGCAAACACGTCTCCCAAGAGTTATTCGCCTTATAATTCCACCCGTTCTGAAAGGTCACATGTAGCTTTGGACCAAGCAAATATGCAGGTGAAGGGATCTGGTTCAGATGCTTTTCGAGTTAGTGTCTCTAGTGCCCCAAGTACTTCCAGTCATGGTTCTGCCCCAGATGATTGTGATGCTTTAGGGGATGTGTACATATGGGGCGAGGTCCTATGTGATAATCTTGTCAAGGTTGGGGCCGATAAAAGTGCCAATTCTTTGAGTACAAGAGCTGATGTACTCCTTCCAAAGCCATTAGAATCCAATGTAGTTTTGGATGTGCACCATATAGCCTGTGGGGTCAGGCATTCCGCCCTTGTGACCAGGCAAGGTGAAGTTTTCACCTGGGGTGAAGAATCCGGAGGACGTCTTGGTCATGGTGTTGGTAAAGATGTTACACAACCTCATCTAGTTGAATCCTTAGCATTTTGTAGTGTTGATTTTGTCGCATGCGGAGAGTTTCATACTTGTGCTGTTACGATGGCTGGAGAACTTTATACATGGGGAGATGGGACACACAACGCTGGGATTCTTGGTCATGGTACCAATTTGAGTCACTGGATGCCCAAAAGAATTTCTGGTCCTCTTGAGGGACTTCAAATTGCCATGGTAACTTGCGGTCCATGGCATACAGCCTTGGTAACATCAATGGGTCAGCTGTTTACATTTGGTGACGGAACTTTTGGTGTGTTGGGCCATGGAGACAGGGAAACTGTATCATATCCAAGAGAGGTGGATTCTCTGTCAGGGTTGAGGACAATTGCAGTCGCATGTGGGGTGTGGCATACTGCTGCCATTGTGGAGGTTATCGTTACCCAATCTAATGCTAGTGTTCCGGATGGTAAGTTGTTTACATGGGGGGACGGCGATAAAAATCGCCTTGGACATGGAGACAAGGAACCTCGGCTTGAACCGACTTGTGTCCCAGCGCTCATTGATTACAGTTTTCACAAAATTGCTTGCGGGCATAGTTTAACTGTTGGCTTGACCACATCAGGCCATGTTTTTACAATGGGTAGCACAGTTTATGGACAGCTAGGCAATCCCCAATCTGATGGAAAGCTACCTTGCTTGGTGGAAGATAAGCTTGTTGGGGAATCTGTCGAAGAGATTTGTTGTGGTGCATATCATGTGGCAGTATTAACATCCAGGAATGAGGTCTATACATGGGGTAAGGGAGCTAATGGGAGGCTGGGCCATGGAGATACAGAAGATCGGAAAACACCAACTTTGGTTGAAGCATTGAAGGATAGACATGTTAGATTCATTGCTTGTGGTTCAAACTACACCTCAGCTATATGCCTTCACAAATGGGTTTCTGGTGCTGAGCAGTCTCAGTGCTCAGCTTGTAGACAAGCTTTTGGGTTTACGAGGAAGCGGCATAACTGCTACAACTGTGGACTTGTGCACTGCCATTCTTGTAGTTCTAGAAAATCACTTAGAGCAGTCCTTGCTCCTAATCCGAGCAAGCTATATCGTGTCTGTGATTCTTGTTATGCCAAACTAAGCAAGGTTGCAGAAGCGGGTACCAATAACAAGAAGAACGTTATACCACGCCTTTCAGGTGAAAATAGGGACAGGATAGACAAGGCTGAGATAAGATCGTCAAAGTCGGCTATGCCCTCCAATGTTGATTTAATTAAACACTTAGATAACAAAGCAGCCAAACAAGGAAAGAAAGCTAATACATTGTCACTAGGTCGTCCCGCACAAGCACCTTCTCTGTTACAACTGAAAGATGCGGTTAAGTATACCGCTCTTGATCTGCATCAAACTGTTCCCAGACCAGTTCTCACAGCATCTGGTGTTAATTCTAGATCTGTGTCACCTTTCTCTAGGAAACCTAGCCCACCGCGTTCTGCAACACCTGTTCCTACGACAGCTGGACTTTCTTTCTCCAAAAGTGTTGCTGATAGTTTGAAGAAGACAAATGAGCTTTTGAATCAAGAAGTTCATAAATTACGTGCACAGGTATCTTTCTTTACTTTTGGTGAAAGATTCTATTAATGCATATTTGGCTATTTTGTTGATCATGGAATGACTTAGGTTGAGAGTCTCCAACATCGCTGTGAAGTTCAAGAATTAGAGCTTCAAAAGTCTCTAAAGAAAACTCAAGAAGCGATGGCACTAGCTGCTGAAGAATCTACTAAATCTAAAGCTGCGAAAGGTGCAATTAAATCACTTATGGCACAGGTTAGTTTCTGGGCTTGTATATTTAATCTATTGCCTGGAACCCCTTTTTTGTTGAAATATGTCTAGAACTAATAGAAGATTTATAGGAGGCTGTATTTATGGGATTGTATGTGAAACATATTAGTAATGTTTTTTTGCCTGCTCCATCAACCTTGTTACTTTGTATATTGTATTTTTGGCTTGGGTGCTGATCGATTGGAGGAAGTTTTGCTAGTTTCAATGACCTCAGCTTTTCAACGACAACCTTTCGATTCTTTAAACATTATGAAATAAAGGAGAGGGTTCTTTCTTAGGCACTTCCAAGTTTGTGCCTCTAATTACACTTCCGTTTCACCTGCAAAGATTGTTTTCTGCGCAAGTTCCTTGTTTCAGTTGAGCATGAATGTTCCTCTGTTTTATTTATTCTTCTTTTTATGCCAGCTCAAGGATATGGCTGCGAGTTTACCACCTGAGGTAGATGGAGGCGATAGTACGAGAGGGTTTCAAATACCGAATGGCTTGCAGCGAAATGGAATTCACAGCCCTGATACAAATGGAGCGCATCAATCTGACTCTATTGACGACTCTCACTTGGCAGCATCACCTGAAGACCATCCTGCTACAATAGAAGGAATTAAGAGCCCTGGTCAATTGCCTAGGTCCAAAACTGGAAGCAAGGAAACAAATGCAAACCATCAAAGCCAGGGGATTTTGAATGCTAGTGGGAGACATGACCACCCAGATGCCAGACTTCCAAATGGTAATGGAGGGGTGAGTCTGTCAGACGCTCCTGACGGTGCGGAGTCTGGACCTGTCCAAGATTGTGACAGCATGAGATCTAGGAATTCAGCAGTGGTTGGTAATGCTAACCAAGTCGAGGCTGAATGGATTGAACAGTATGAGCCTGGTGTGTACATTACCCTTGTGGCTCTCCAAGATGGAACTAGAGATCTTAAGCGAGTGCGCTTCAGGTAACTGTTTTTTTCCTCATCCATCTCATTGAACTGGTATTGTTTGTTGTGCGTATGGAAGGAACAACTGATCCATATCAGGAATTTATGCAGTAAAGTGTATAAATTTCCAGATGACATGTAGACGATTGTACACGCACCACCATATTCGTGCTGTAAAATGGTCCAACCCCACCCCCACAGAAAAAAAAAAAAAAAAGGAAAAAAAATTCTAATTTTTGGCTGGTCTTTATACTTTGTACTTGGCTTGTTCAGCTGTGCTATGCTTGGACTTGGTCCTGATATGGATCTGCCTTGTGGATATGGTGCCTAAAGCTGGTCCTTGGGTCTATGTTTTTACATTAAATATCCACCTGATAAAACTTATATCGGCTTCTTTTTCAATCTGATGTTGTAATTTGCATTGGCAGTCGGAGAAGGTTTGGTGAGCACCAAGCAGAGACATGGTGGTCAGAGAACCGTGAAAAGGTATACGAAAAGTACAATGTTCGTGGGTCAGATAAGGCATCAGTCTCTGGCCAGGCTGCTCGCCGATCAGAGGCAGGTGGGGTATCACCCTCTTCCCAAATTTAGCAATTCAAATGGAGGAAGTTTCCCATCAAAACCTTTTCCTCGAAGATCTTTTAGTTAAGCATAGAGACTTTTATCATAATCAAATACCTCCTTGCCGATGGTTTTTTTTTTAATTAAAATTTTCTTTACCACCCCGTGTCTCAATTTATATTCTACTTCAATTCAATTTTCTGGGTGCCAACCCTTTTACTTTTCTAGGGGTTAGTTGGCTATCTGCCCTTTATCTGTTTATTGTATCTTAGTGTAAATAAGACAAATTATGGTAATCATCCTGAAAAGTTCTTTTTTTTCACTTTCTGGCTTACCTTCTAATAGTTTAATTTGAAGTGCTGGGGTGTGGATCTCTCTCACTTGTTCAGTATCATATACAATACGATACCATTTCTAGTTCACCTGCTGTGAGGGGTGCTATGCCCCGCTTTGAGTATCATTTCGAGTCTCAAAAAGTAATCTAAATCGTTTATTTTATTCAGCTCGTCGAGTTTATTGATTGTGAAAATAATCTTGGAGACGAATGTGTTCCGGTTATGTTCTTACTGTATCCGATTTGGATCTCTCTCATTTGTTTTTTGGAGACTTCATCCAATTTGTATGCGCTTGTTCTTTGGCTCTAGGCGAGTCGAATCACATTTTCAGTCTTGGGATGGAGCATGGCAGGCCCCTCACGGCAGTCCCCCCTCAGTTTCTCCAAAACTGTACAGAAAGTAAATCCAGTTCAACAGGTATTTGGAAACTATGACTTCATTATTTTAAGAAAAAGGGTCGAACGCTTGATCACTTTTTATGATGTACTCCTAATGTGATCGAAAGTAGAGGTGATTTTGAGTTTTATTGGCTGGTTTGTAAATGGTTGGTTGAGGCCATCTATCTGAAATCATTGAAGGGATATATGTAAAAGTAGTCGTTTCACTGGTAACTTAGAAGAAAGGAAGTGTAGATAAGCCAAAAAATACTAAAAAAATTGCAGAATTTTACATCTATCTACTAAACAATTTAAAAAATGTTTGCCGTCTCCCAATTTACGAAAGTGTTAATTTAGTCCCCATATTGACAACTAATTTGAGTCGATCCTTCTAATAGATGTGCCGTTAGAAGTATGAATGTGTTGGTTCAAATATTATCTCAGGATTGTAATTGTACACGAACGTGTCAAAAAAAAATTGTAACTATCTTTCAAAAAAAAAAAAAAAATAAACTTGTTATTTGTTTTCTTACCTTAATGAAGATGGTTTTCCTCAGGGATTTGTTTGTCTGTTTGAATGTAAAAGGTGGGATATAAAATTTGGGATTATGTGTGGATAACTGGATATGATATAAGTAGATATATGGTTGAATATAAATGGAAGGATATTCTGTGTTTGTTTCAAATGAATATCTTAGGATATAGACTTTGATATGATGAGATTGAAGCTTAATTGTCTATTTTACCTTTATAGAAATCATTAATCCAATTTATTTACCCACTGTTTAGTTTTACAATAAAATAATCAAAAAAATAGGGGCACTTAATTTTTGATCTGATTTAAATTACCCAAGAAAATATTGGTTGATTACAAAAAAACAAATTTACAATTAAATTGAGCTTTCTCTTCTTTTCTTCTATGACTAATTAAAAAATACAATCTTTCATGAGCCTAACGATTTAGAACAAATAAATTTTAATAACACAAAAAAGGATTGGCTGAATTAATAGAATTTTATTCTTTTTAATTTGAATAGTTAATATAATTGAGAAATTAGGAAAATATATGAGAAATTAATAAAAAAAATGAACTTTATTTTTAAATTTCCAAACACGCCGAAATGAATATTATTTAACCGAAATAGAAGTGAAAATTAGTTTTTCTTCTTATTTTTCTTTCTTTTTCCTTTCTCTACTTTGTAGGTTTTTTTCGGGGGTAATATTGTCATTGTTGTCCTATCCCAAGGGAGAAGATTTGTAATACCACCTCGCCTTTGGTCTTGTATATCCTCCTCTCAATAGGATATAATCTCCCTCTGGATATTTAATTTGATGTGTTATAAACAAAATAAACACATGATTTGTGGATTCCGAGATTTTATATCCTTATCCCATTATCCTCAAACAAACTTGCCCTAGGTGTTGACACGTGGATATCTAAATCAAAGTTAGAATAATAAGAGTCAAGAGAATGAATTGAAGTATTACTTCGAATGGTAAATTTGGTGACATTCAAGAAGTCACAAAACGATCCAATTACTTTGAACTAGACTAACATCCACAACAAATGCTACGAACTATACATAAAAGTAATTATAACTATGACTACATCTATGCCTGAAATAATAACCAAGGAAGAACTTCATAAAATGACAAGAAGTAAGTCATGAAATTATGTATTTTTGGTGTTATTTTGGAGAGCTTCTTCTTCGATTTTCTTTTATATTTATAGGCAATTTTTGACACTTAGCTTTTCACAATCCTTAGTTTCCCGCTTAAATTTTAACAACTCTCCACCCTCGAAGGGCTAGATCATGTTAACCGTCTTCTTCAGGTCGGCAACTTTTTGAACCTCATTTCTCAGGTCTGCAAACAAGTTATAAAGATCCGATATTTTTTTAACTCAATAAAAAAATTTAACTTATTTATTTCTTTTTCTTCAGAATTGATTATGTTTTTATGTTATTTGCATAAATTCATGCATGATATTATGTTAGACTTATTTGTGTTTTGATATTGTTGGACTTGACTTAAACTTTAGGCCAACCTAAATTTTGATCTTAGACCTTGACTCAAATCCTTTTTACTTGACCCATTAGCCCATTTAGTGGCCATACCATGGGCACAACCACATGGGATCATTTCTATTGTCATCATCACCACACATGCTTCATTTATGCATGTGCTGTATATTCCAACACTCATACACTCATATATCATGCATAATTTGCAAAAAAATCTTCGTAAACCTAAAAACAACCATGGTTTTATAACAAATAATTTGATCCTTACCTCTTCTTCCTCAATAGATGAAACTCATAGAGATTTTCGGATTTTGCTTGCACTCTAAGTTCTGAACTTGACCAATGGTAGCCATGGCTATCTTTTCATGCAAAATCTACTCCCATGTGCAAGCACATGCCAACTGAGATTACTCATACCCTCTTCTCCTATAAATAGGGCTCCATTTTCAGTATTTTTCACACACTAAACAATGAATTTGAAGTTGATAGTGAGTGTGAGTTGAGACATTGAAAAATCTTTCAGAAATTTTAGAGAGAGAGAGGAGTTTCATCTTTGGTTTCTTGTCAATTGGTGGTCAAATCCTTCAATTCGTGCAATCGTGCTTATTTAAGGTAAATAATCATTTATAAACCTTTAATTTGTATTTTAGATCAAGTAAAAAATTTCACGAAACTTTAATGAAAACTTAGATAGGCATGTTAGTACTGGAAAAAAAACTTTCAGAATGTTAAGCCATCTAGTCAGATTTTTCATAACCTGTAGCCATCCAGTCAGGTCATCCAATTAGATTTTTCACGACCTGTAGCCATCCAGTCAGATCATCCAATCAAACCTTCCAGTCAAATTTTCCTTGACCTGTAGCCATCCAGTCAGGCCATCCAAGTCAGATTTTTCGTGACATGTTGCCATCCAGTCAGGTTATCCTGACCTATTCCTACCAGGTCGTCGATCTGGTCAATCATATCGGGACCTATACCTATTCGGTCACCCATATCTGGACCTATATCCATCAGGTCACACCTAAACCCTAATGTGTTTCCATCAGGTCACACCCATACCCTGATTGTTACCCATCTGGTCACACCTATCTTGACCTGTTGCTACCCAGTCAATCATGTTTTGACCCGTTGTCGTTCAGTCACCCATGTTGCCATTGGGTCACCTATAACTAGAACGTGAATTGAAATTGTTTAACTAAACATTATGGATATAATTTTAATTATGAATTTTTTTATGTTTATTCAATATTGATTACTTCAAATGATATGTATTGCTTAATGTCTTAATTTATCTATTTGTACATGCATGGTTAAGTATACTTAGATTCTGAACATGACTTAGATCATTATGAGTATTCAAAGTCTAGCAATCATAAGTTGATATCGTACCTCACGTCTAATAAGATTTTGATCGAAACTATATTTTGAAGCACACCGATATATGTGTTATGAGTTTGGAATTACTCTTTGGGAGCTATGTTAAGATGTCTTGAGCCGAGATATGACTTGAGCCGAACTAAGTTTGGTATCACCAAGCTGTGTCTTGGAGCGGAGTCGGTCATTTTTTTGTATTTAGCCAAGTTATGTCTTGAATCAGTTATATTTGTAAGCTGTGTCGTGTCTTTTCAAAAAATAAAATTTAGTATGTGAAGTTGTCAGACATCAAGGTTAGAAACTTAGGGATTGGTCATAGAGATTGACTTAAGGGATGTTATCACTTGCATTTTACTCTGATTCAAATTCTGAAATTTATTATTTGATGCTTTCGCCTATCGTTATTAAATATCATATGTGTTACAATCTGATTTTCATTATGCAATCTATTTGTTAACCCGATTACCTGTTTATGTCATTATCTTGATTATGCATCATATGGTCTATTGCACAAATTGAATCTACAGGTAGAAATTATTTATTGAGCTTCATCGTTCATGGTGCAAATTTTCCCTGTCTTGGCCTTTCATGCCAGGTATGGATAATGACGCAGCTGAGTCCACTTACCCTGACCCCGACAGCAGCAGTTTCTTGGAAGACCAAGTGGCATCTTGGTTTACTTAGTTTATTCGAGTTCGTAGTTTTAAAATATTTATTGTAATTTTTTTTATTCTATGTGTTTTCTTTTATGTAATCAAATTCTAATTTCACTATGAATGACAAGTCATATTTGGTTTTGTTAAAAATCATTTAAATTTTAACATCTTCAAAATTCGGGGTGTTACAAAAGTGAACCACCTTTCTCAGGTCGGCTTCTATTCTTTCGAGCTTAGTAACATGCACGTGCGTGAGAATATTTTATTGCCGAACTTATTTAATTTTTTTGAGAAAAAATCAATAATTCATATTTATGTTTTACCTCCATCATCAAATATTAATTACAGTCATTATGATTATGTTATTTAAATTTTGGTCCAAATTATACCATAGGCATTCTCGAAGCCCTGCATCAGAACACTATAAACAAATGGTCGCAAGCGATAAGAAGATAGCTTGGAGCTGTTATCAAATAAAATGTCCCAATCAGCTGTAATATGGTGCTTCCAAACAAATAGAATAAACCTGTAGGATGGAAAAATCAATATGAATTTGTTTCCTTCAAAAATTGAGTTTCAACCCAGTTCCCAAATGATTTTTTCTCCATAAATTTATTCCCTTCAAATATTAATCATAAATATAATGAAATTGATGCTCTTGATGAGCAGGGGCGGACCCTTATGGAGGGGGGGAGTGGCACATGCCACCCCCAATTTTCAAAATTCTAATTTTTTAATTTTTTTAATTATCATATTACAAGTAATTATTTAGTGGTATTAGAACACTTCATATGATGTCTCAACAATTTTAATCACTACACATTCATATGAGTGTTCCTACATTTAATATTAAGTCTCACATAAATGAATATATAGTAATAGAGGGTATTGGAGGACCACGTGACGATATCCCAGGATCACACACCAATTCTTTTGTTATTTTAGTGCTTGCCAAGAAAAAGAGTGTGATGTAGGGACTTTTTTTTATTACTGGGTGTTGGTTATGTGATTACTAATTATTATGTTTTAATTATTGATTATTAATTTTTTAATATTAATTAGGTGTTCATGTTGTATTTTTTTCTTGTTTATAGGATATGTATATTTTGATCTGATTTTTAGATAAGATCAACCTCATAACATGTGAATTTTTTTTTTGTGTTATGAAAAATTAACTTAAAACATATACGTGTTTAAATTTCACCACCCCCGAATTTTATTCCTGGGTCCGCCCCTGTTGATGAGGTGTATAAAAAGAACAATTGTAAAGTCATCTAAATGGATCCGAACTGACTCCAGAAACTGACAAACTGCAGAGAAGCTACATCCATATGTGTATAACAGGGGGAGGGACCATAAAGAGAGTTTGAACTTTGAAGTGAAGAGAAGGAGCGAGATGGAGAAGGGGTCAGAGATAAGGTTTGCCATTGAAGACAGGGACGGAGCCAGGATTTTACAACGGGGGTGGCACCACTACTAGCAATAAAATTATAAATATTCAATATAAAAAGAATACATATATTCCAATGGTAATTACTCTTTACTAACCATATAATTTGCGAGAATTTCATTCAACTAGAAACAGAATGAGGCAACAAAAAATAAAAGATACATTGCAATGTTTTCTGTTCCATTCAACTAAAACCAAAATGACGCCACAAAAAATCAAAAAGGAACTCGACGTTCTTTCAAATCTCGAAAATCATTCAAGATTGATTCTAAACTAAATGTCAAAGCAATCTCCTTTTCAATGTAAATAAGTGACGAATCCGAAAGAAAATCGTCTTCCATTTTGTTCCGAAGCCTAATTTTGATAATCTTTATGGCCGAAAATGATCGTTCTGCCGTTGCGGTAGAAACAGGAAGTGTAAGCACGAGGACGATCACTCGAAAAACTAAGTGGTAAGTTGTTGCTCTTCTGGTCTTCACCATCCATTCACACAAGTCAGAAATAGATGACAAAGATTTGAAGTCTTGAGCTTCAACTACATTGAGCTCATAGTGAGCAAGTTGCATCTTCAACTGGGATTTCTCTTCCTCTGTGAAGTCTTTCGGATAAAACTTGTCTACCAACTGGCAAACATGATCCTTTTAAAACGCTCCATGCTCCCGAGGATCCAGAGTCAAGCTAAGAGTAATCAACTCCATTGATTTTTCATTAAAACGACTGTTTAGCTCCTGTAATTGGGAATCAATTGCAGCATAAAAAATATCTACTCGGTAATACTGCTCAATTGGAAACTCATCCTGATAGTGACGAGCTCGACCTCGTCTAGGAACATAATGGGTATTCATATCTGGGAGATCTATATTTCGTCGAGTGCAAAATAATGTGACTGTAGCAAGTAAAGCATCAAATCCCTCTTCTCTCAACTTTTGAAGAAGTCTTTTAGTTGATGAGATGAGATGGATAGCATTTACTATGTCTTGAGATTTACATTGCAAAGCTTGACAAAGAGCATAAGTGATCTCCATAATTTGTTTCATAAGATGCAAGATGAACACAGATTCGAACGTTGTTATTACTTCATAAGCTGCATCTGCAGCTCCTCGATCTTGCAAAGTAGCCCTATCTTCGGTAATATTGAGTAAGACTTCACAAGCAGGACTGAACATTTTTATCGAACTAGAAACAGATTTCAAGTGAGAACTCCAACGAGTATCCCCTGCCCGTTGCAAAGTGACAGCTTGGTTAAGTCCCGAACCAGTTTCAAGCTCTTCAATTGCAATCAAATACTCAATCTCAGCAGCTTTTAATTCATCGCTCCGTTTGCATGAAGCACCAACGACATTGATGATAGAAGTCAGTTTTCCAAAGAAATGAAAGATGGGAAAAACTTCTTTTGATGCTGCAACTAAAGCCAATTGCAAACGATGTGCTAAGCAATGTACGTAGTATGCATAAGGACAATCACGCAAAATTAAAGCTTGCAATCCATTCCACTCGCCCCGCATATTACTTGCACCATCATAGCCTTACCCTCGAATATTCTGAATGTCAAGATTATGATTAGACAAAACAGAGCATATCTCATCTTTTAGAGTCGATGCTAGAGTGTTAGAGACATGAACCAACCCAAAAAACCGCTCACAAACAAGGCCTTCTTTACTCACAAATCTTAATATAATAGACATTTGCTCCCTCTTTGCCTCATCTCGAGATTCATCAACTATTATAGAAAATGTTACCCAGGAAGCAACCAAAGAGGGGGGGGGGGGGGGGGTGAATAAGGTTGCACTAAAAAATAAGTACTAAAAATTCTTCGAGCTAAAGTAATATGAAATGCAATCAGATAAATTGTCAAGCACACAATATGTCAATCACAGCATAAACAAAGATAAGGAGGAGAAGATACAACCGATGTATAGTGGTTCGGTCTGAGCTTGTCCACTGCCCAGCTTAGTCCACTCCTTAGGAGTCACTTTGATCTACTAGAACACGAGCAACTTTGGGTGTCACCCAAACTCTTACAATCCCTCTTCCCGTTAGCTTTCCCGAGGAGCTAACCGAACCGCCGAATCTTTATACCCAGATTCGATTACCCAAGGTTTGTTCTTCGCAAACCTCACACATACATCAGCAATACAGGAGTAATAATTGAGACAAGGTCTCACACAATTCGTACAGAAGAAGAAGAACAATAACAATGAACTTTGCTAGCTTATCTCGCTCCTTCTCTCAAAGAAACTCACTCCAAAAATCAATACAATGTAGAGCTACGTGAGAATGGTGGAGAGTGAATTGATTTTGCAGGTTCGAGCTCTGTAAATGGCAGACTCTGTAAGTTCGTCCAAGAGGGTTATATAAACCCTAATGCGTAGAATCCGAATCTTGGAGGAGCCTCTTGATTTCCAAAAAGGTTTGCACGATCTTCTAACCTTCCAAAACTCTCTTAATCGACCGTTTGAGCTATTTGGGGAAAGATATCATTAATTAAATCTTTGAGAAGCTCGAATTTGTGATTTTTCGCGCAAGACTGCGACCGGTCGACCGCACGATGGTCCCGGTTGACCGCCTGGTCCGGTCAACCGCCTGTTGGCTCCGGTCGACCGCATAGCCCGGTTGACCGCAGGCATTGGCCGGTCAACCGCACCCTGGGGCTTTGAATACCTGTAATTAGCTTATCCAAAAAAACTCCAAACATGATCATCATAAATGTAATAGTAATTTCAACACGAATATCGTTCGATGATTGTTCCATGGTCATGGTACGCTTAATCTATGATCTAGATACTTACGTGTGAGTACCACTTTTCATACATCAAATGATTATATATAATTTTCATATTTAATCTTGGTATCATCAAAATAAATGAATAATGTGAATACACTATTTCTAACAGAAAACTTTGCATCCCCAATCTCATCACGAATTGCTTTCTTCACTTTGGTTGCCAAAACATGTAAAATTTCTTTTTGAATCTGTGGTGATGTGTAGGTAGCATTCTTAGGAGCTTTGTCTAGTATAGCCTTGGCAATATTTTCATTGCATCTACCCATAAGAGATAACAAGTCAAGAAAATTTCCACGATTCAATGCTCCGTGACTTTCATCGCGACCTCTGAATGCAATCCCGTGAGATGCAAGATATAGGACTGCTTTAATTGAAGATTCAACTCGTAGGCGATTGGTTGCAATTTCTCCTTCATTGAACTTTTCAACAACTCTTTGTATATGTTGAGGTTGATTCATCAAATCCTCACATATTTTCTGGGCATTTTTATGAAACGAGTTAGGATCTTTACCCACATGATTTGAAAAAGCACCGCTCTCACCGGTCGCTTTGTTCCACGTCCAAAATCCATCAACAATAAATGCAGTACTCCCCGCATTACCTGACGGTGGACTAAACAAATAGCATGGTAGACAAAAAGCCGCATTTTTTGAAGGGGAATATTCTAACCACGACGGATGCAAATTGAACCAAGATCTTACAAAACTACGAGATTTTGTCTGCGTTTCAGTTCTTGGATAGCTCGAAAGTGAAGGTTGGAATGGACCGGCTTTAATGTAGAATCGTCGAATTTCATCACGTTGATCAACATGATAATCAAAAATACGTCGACGCAATCCAGGATCACGCTCTAGAGAATTAACATCAACCTCAATTCTTTGAGATTTGGGGAGATGATCTTCAGAAGTACTAACAGTAATGATAGAGATTGGGAGATTTGGAGTATCAATATTAGAGCTTGAGATGTTATCATCGGTTTCCGAGATGTTGTCATTTTTTCTTTTGAAATATGCACCAATAGGATTTGTTTTTCCCATCTACAATCAGATAAAAATATATATATAACATATACTCAGAACAACCAATAGCCAGAACAATTATATAACATACACAAATGCACCAATAGACACAATAATTATATAATATACACTCAAAATTCAGTGGGGGGGAGAAGCACTGCATCACACTTGCTCCCTTTGCAAGCACTGTAACAAAATAAATCAACACATTATAAGGGGGTGATGCAGTCTCCCACTTGCTCCCACGACAAGTATAAAATAGAAGGGATAAAAATATTACCTTCCACCGTCGATTAAAAGTTTACGTCGGTAGAAATTATGAACAACCACAAACAGCAAATCCCCTGTCACAGGTATCACTCATTTAGAAACAGGCAAACAGCTAATTAGCTGAGTAACAAAATTAGACAACTGCACTTCTATAAACAGCTAATCACTCATTTAGAAACAGACATTACTACATTAGACAACTGCAATTCTGTAAACGATGACTAACAAAATTAACTGAGTAACAGAGTAGAGTAAGTAACTACCACTGGTCGTCTGGTCCACTGTTCTGAGCAAGTGAGCAGTGACTCAGTGAGCACTGAACTGAGTCTGAAGCACAACTGCACTGCACAGTGCACAACCACTGTTCTGGCTCAGTGGCTGTTCGTGACTCGTTTGGTCTGGTCAGTTGCTCTGGAGTCTGGTCGGCCTTCGGCGTCGCTGTCGGCGGAGCTGCGCAGGAGGAACGGAGTCAACGAACGAACGGTGGCCGGTGGGGCCAGTGGGCGACTGAGCCGCGACTCGTCGGTTTGCGGATCAAAGTATCAGTCTATCAGAAGCTGCGGTGAACGGTCGCCGACTCTCCGGTCGTCGGTCGAAGTCTCGAACAGTCCGGATCTGGATTTATTTTGGTCTGGTGAGTCGGTGACCGTCCGAACCTTCGGTGGTTCTCCCGTGGTCAAAATCGGACTGGGGAGAGATGAGTCAGATGACCGACGGCGACGAGGATCCGCCGTCCGGCTACGTGAGGGGGGCGGCAACCGGCGCGGGCGACGAGCGTGAGAGGGAACGGCGGCCGGCGAGCATCACGCGTGAGAGGGAAGGAACGGGTTCGGGTGAGGTTCAGACTTCATAGGTTGTGTGGGGTAGAGGGGGGGGGGGGGGGGCGACTAAGTTACTAACATAAAACAATTAAAATTAAAAAAAAAAAATTTTTATTTTATTTTTTGGTCCAACCTGGGGGTGGCACGTGCCACACCCCCCCCAACCAAGGCAGCTCCGTCACTGATTGAAGAGCTATCCATGGTGGTCTGGTCATCAAAGTTCAACCCGGTGATGCTGATCAACAGGCTGTAGCTGCCCATATCCCCACCAAGCCTTTTCTCTCTATCTGCAAATTTGTCCTTCAAATTCTTGGTTAGTAGGCCTCTCTCTCTATCTCTCTCCACAAAAAGAAAAAGAAAAAGAAAAAGAAAAAGAAAAAGAAAAAGAATAGTATATAAAGAATTGTAGGAGACTTAAATCACATAGGAAACAAGAAGTCTTGGTTAATCAAACTCAACCAAGTTAGAAGCCGAAGGCGAAAAAGGAGTAAAGAAATCCTCAAGGGCCCACATGGCCATGACCCAATATTAACCACCGCCGACCATTCACTAATTTCGTGCCCACGTTCTAAGGGATTGGAGATGGAGAATAAAATATGGCATACCCTAAAGTTGGCACCTTTGTTTTCATATAAATATGACTTTGGAAGGCTAAATCTGAGCTCACGCCAAATTAAAATCCAGCATTAACCGATCAGTCTACCATCTCTGTTTTAATTTTTTTCTCAATCTATTTGAGTTTAATTTCTTTTATATTCTAGTCTACTTACCTTTGTCACTTTGTTATTTCCATTGATAATGAAGTTCTTCTTGATTTGAATACAGTCGCAAAGTTGTTTTCAAGTTAGTTCCTTTTTCATCACAGTTTGCAAAATTCCAAGTCCAATTCATTGTAACAAAACAAGAATCACTCTGGCTTGCATCCTTGAGTCCCACAAACTCACTTCATACGAAGTCAGATTACATCATCCATGCTTACATAACAATTGGATCGCGATCAGATCCTGGCACGTTCACATCTTCACTCACGCTTAGGGTGGCCAAGGAGTAGCCAATAAGGATGGCAACGGGGCGGACTGGGGCTGAATTTGCCCATCTCCGCCTCCGATCCTCGAATCCGAACTCTACCTCCATCCCCGCCCCCTTCTCCGTTTGGGGAACGAACCCCACCCTCCATCCCTGCCCCGCCCGGCTCCGCTCTATTTTTTTAAATTAAAAAAAAACTTAATTCATCAAGATAAATTAGAATTTTCAAGGCTACATCCTAGACTAATCATTTCAAAACAAATTAAATTTTAGCTATATGGAATCGTACATAAATCTATATACATATATATGCGTATATACATATATACATGAACTGATGTACATCTAGATATATATGGGCAATGAACTAATATACATATATATACACATCTATACATGAATAATTTTACACGGATTAGGAAAAAAGATATTAAAGGAGTTTAAAAAAAGATTATAAATAGTTATAAATAAAATGATTAGAAAGTAAAATAATAATTATTAAAAACGGGGCAGGGAACGGGACGGAGGTACCAATCCCCGCCTCTGACCCATTTCCTTTTTTTTTTTTAACTTTCGCCTTCAAATCTAACCCGTTCTTCAAAAAAATTCTCGAAACTCCAATTTGAAACAGATTGAATCGGAACGGAGCGGACGAAATTGTCATCCATAGCGAACTTCTCTTTAAGAAACTTGTGAGTGTAATGGCTTTCTTGCCGTAAGCTTCCTTAAACAATAGGTTTCTTGGACATTATAGCACGCCCGCCACCCAATGATGGACACTTTTCGTGCTGACTGTCTTGTACGCAAAACAGTTCGCGTGACCATTGTTGCATTGGTCAGACTATTTTTGTGGAAGGTGTCAAGTCCTTCCTTGTATCGTTTTGTAAGTCCTCAAATTTTCCGCCGTCGTAGATGCAAACATATTCCTTCTATATCTTGTGGACGTTTAGTTGCATGTTGTTGGGTGAGAAATCTGATTTCTAATGAAATACACAACATCACAAACATACACGCGCATGCGTGCGCGCACACACTCCCCCCCCCCCCCCCCCCCCCCCCTCTCACTTGGTGTTTATTATTGAATTCCCACGCTTTGTAATAAACATTTGCACACGTAAATATAGCACAATACAATAAACACACATCTCGCTCTCTCACTAATCTTCAGCTCCCAACCATTTTCGAGCTTCAAACTTGATAGCTTAGCCCTCTTTCTTAAATGCTCACCTCCTTTGTTCCTCACCCACAAAGCACAAAGACCCTACTTTAAATTTGTGATTAACTTTCAACACATGTCACGCAGTACTGTGTTTAACTTCGCCGTTCATGTCTAACTCATATTGGATTATGAATTTGTTAATTGCTCATTACAATGAACAAAATCAGTAAACAAGAATAGTGAGGTCACATTTTGTTGGCTCTTTTTGCAGATAAGATAGGACCAACAATGGCTGTTCTGAGGCAAGACATGGATCAAAATATCCAGGTAGATGGAAACTAGAAAAGTGAGAAACCGAGGCATTATCGATGTTAGCAAATAGTAGTACGTACATCTTTTAGCTAATTTTCCGCAAGTCATTTTACTTTTGTGAATGTGGCATTAAATTTGTTTTGTTGTCTTCTGTGTCAGAGATTGGAGAAGGTACATGAAGCTGAACCTTTGCTGCACTCAAATGTGGTTGATATTTTGAAGAAAGAGGAAACTGAAGGAAATTCAAGAAAAAACAACAGCTCTAGCAGAGCCTATCTATGGCTCACCAGGTAGTCAGTCTACTGTTTATGTAGTTGGATATACTTTCTAAATATTTGTCTCCGAAACAGAGAGAAAGAGGGGATCAACTACATTGTAAGACACATCCAATACCGGTCTTGATATTTGGGTTTTTCAAATCTGATCTTAGCTTGGTTGCTTACTTAGTATTAATAATAATTTTTTTGATTCCAATGATGTTATCATTTTATTTTTTTGCAAAACAATAAGAAAATAAGATTGGGTAACATATTTGTCAAAAAGCCTTGATGACAGTGTATTAGTGTTTCTATTCTTCTTAAAAAGTAAGAAATTTTTTAGAGCACTTTGAACCCAACCCAATCCAAGTTGTATCCTTACGAACCTTGTATTTGTATTCTAAATACTTTTATAACCAGCATAATATGGCCGAGACACTGTAATATTATGAGTAGAAGTTAAAACCAACACTTTTTAGATTTTTTTTTTTTTGATAACTTAGAGTGTCATAATAATTTACGTACATCTTGATTAATTTTTTAGAAATTGTGCCAATTAATTGAAGTATTTAATATCTCCCCCGCAGGCTGCAGAGCACTGGAGTTTACACTATACAACTACTAGTGAAGGTTTTTGGGCAGAGCATTGAACAAATGGTGGAAGAGGCATACAAGACCACTCTAAGGCCATGGCTGGATTTCTTAAACTGCTTAAAGAGTAATTCTACATCCAACTCATGCTTCTTTAGTTCTTTTTACCTAATCACTGAGACATGGTTTAGTGCAGTTAGTTAACTTCTGAATTCCCTCTTCAACTGATAATAGACATTATTTTCAGGTGGCAGTCAAGTTAGTGCCTGACAACAAAACGTTGATGAATATTCTCATGGCTGAAGATGAAGACATTGATGTGCTGGAAAACGAAATGGAGGTGTTGTAGAGACCTTTCACGCTTGAGGAAGTGAACTCCTCAAGTTTATACTTTTTAAAAAGTTCATGAAACTATACTTGTAAATCTCCTTTTAGATATGGGAAGCTATATAGCATGTAACTGTGTTTGAGAAACAATTGTGAAGCTTGGAATCCAGTTAATGAAAGCAATTGAGAACTTGTAATTTTTTGTTGATGATGATATAGTTATCAAATTATTTTCTCAGCAATAAGTTATGTAATATTATACATATATAATATATATGTCATGTGGATGGATTTATGAAAACTTGGTTTGAGACTTGTTAGAGTTGTATTGCAGATTCTTCGGTGAATACCATTAGAGTTGCTCCTCCTCCTTTGATGGTCAGTGTTCTCATACTATCCAAACGAGTCTACCCATTTTTCCTTAGTGTCAGCAATCTCTGGCAAACTATACGATCGAGTGATTTGGTACAAAGTAGAGTCAACTCCTTTTTGTCGCATTATTCATCTAAATCTTCAGTTTGTCACTCAAAAGCTCTCACTATTGTTATTGGCTTCTGCTTTTGTGTCCTTTATGATGTATTTGGCTATCTTTCCTCATCACATAAAGTCCTATGACTCCAGTCATGACATAACACTATGTTACATCACGGGGAATACTGTAATTTCCCTTCCTTTTTTTGGTGGACTGTTGTCCTCGGTTCCTTATCATAAAATTCTCTCTCTTTTTTTTGGCGGGGATCAAAAAGATAAATCTACTGTCTTTTAATTGCATCTTATGCAATGAAGATTCTTGCTATTAGGCTTTTTTATGGTTGGAGTTCTATTCATCTCATTAGAATAGACTGAAAGGTAAGTTAATGTTGTCCCCGAAGTTTATTATAATTTGAACATTAAATTAAAGCAAGATTTGTTGATCCAACTTTCATCACAATGTTCCCGAATTGTTGAAGATGCCTATGTGGGCTACTCACTCTTGGTAAGTTTGGTTAAGTATTTTTTGCTCCTAAATGGTCTTTGCAATAGTTTGGGTTCAAATATTTTCGTTGTTTGTTTCTTTGATGAATTTGTTTCATCATAATGTGTTTATTTGGAATGAGGTAGTCAATAAGACCTTGTGTATAAGTTAGCTAAGCATATTAAAGGTCAAACTTAATCTGCATATGAAGCCCAGAAGTCATTGCATGATGGCTTAATCTTGAGCAAGAATCCCATATTGTTTTGTTGTTAATATAAGCCTGCTGGATGCTATTGTGGAGCTCATGAATCTTTATGCCTTGAACCCTCAATGTATTGAAAAGAAAAACCATCTACTTTCATCTGCTGTTGGGACTGTAATACATTTGCCTCTAGATACCCTATTTTAAGATGATATATGAGAAGTTTCCTAGTGACATTGTTTTAAGCCGTCCTCACATGCCAATTTTCATACTTTTCTAATCATTTGGAAGAGCACACCATTTTTGTTTTTCTATATATACAGACAATCGGACATGTACTAAAAATATTATTATGTTGTTTGACCTTTTTGGGTTTCAAAATATGTTATCTGTTCATGGTTCAAAGCATACTAATTTACATCTTGAACTTGGCCATCAGTGTAATTAAATCCAATCCGTGGCTTTCCCATGCTGAAGTTGAGGACTTTGGCGTTCATGTTGTATTTGATTTCCCCATCATATAGAAGCTTCCTTATGTAGTGCTCAATATCTGAACCGATCAAGCGGAGCGTGTATTCATTCAATGGGGCACCCTGATGAATCAACATACAATGCATCTAGTAATGCTGCAAAACATTTAAACATTGCAAGAGAAGAGAAACTTTTCCATTTTAGTTTTCAGTAAAAACAAATGACTATTTTGCTTAGCCTGAGACTGCACTCCTTGTTGGCTTCATGAATTGCTCAACGAAAAGCTATGGATGTAGTGTTGAGCTATTGAGTCTAAAGACATAAGATGATGTAATTCCTAGCTGGATTAATTACATTCACCGCTATTGGAAACAAGACTGCATTTTTCCTGTAAAGTTTGAGAGAGCCTCATCTTGAGTTTGAGAGCTTGAGGAGATGAACAATAGGTAAAAAACTTGCTACTACGACTTCACTATTGTAAGTCATCTTCTCTTCTCCCAACTCATTCATTTTCTATTCCCATTCTAGTATGGACACTTTATAACCATAACAATGGAGGTTTGGGTTGGGGCTCACCTTGAATTTTGGATCTTCATTTTATTTAGGAAGCCAATACTATATCTATGCCTTGTACTTCAATTGCTCTCAATGTCGACTATTAATCAGGGCGAAAGGAATTTTGACATTAGTCATTGCCAACACAATTAATCAAACCTTCATTATTCCTTAATGTTCTTTCATGCTACTATGACCAATTCGTTTGGAAATCAAGCAACCTAAACTCAAAACATGTGCTTATGTTTCTTTCAATCCAACTGCCCCTTTTCTCTAACCACAAATCAATCTAAGCTTCGTGTCCCAATGTATACACGTTACATATGTACGTGCAGACATACATACATGTGTATATATGTAAGGATCTTTTTTCTGCCATTTTACTTTTGTCAAGGTTTTGTGTCTGTTTAGATTAAAAAATACTCAAATTTTCATCCTTATTGGCATTGGGATTCAATTCAAAAGAACTTTGATGGGTTGTTACGCTTTACTAATATCTAGCTCCCAAACTTGTTTTTATCAGGCTTTTGATTGGCTGTGTGAAAGGTAAAGAGACTTTTACGCGTAAGATGGGCGAAGAAGTTATAGTAAGAAACAAAGAAAAAACATGAATTTACCTCATAGTGATCAACAAGGTCCTGGAAATAAGAGTAGACCATATTGCAAGTGTCTGTGTTCCACTCAAACTCATTGGTTGGATCAAGAATAAGGGTGAGTTTATCAATCTGGGATTGATCAAACTCACAGGTGACAGGGTCTATATAGGCAGCATAAATTCGAACGTGGCGGGTGGTGCTGCTCAGCCATTGCCCTCCATAATCTCTACCCATGCTCTTGCTCTTCACATTCAACTGTGGCTCAACTGGCCTTAGTTTCTTCTTGTAACTAGTTGTTTCTTTTCCCTCTTGTTCTTGATCTTCCACTTTTATTTCCTCTGGTTGTTGAACCTGACTACTTTGTTGTTGTTGAGCTGCTGGTATGCAGCAGGATAAAGTGTTTCTCCTTTTAATGCCCATTTTACCCCAGCCTGTCCAGCTTAACGTGGAGACTTTTGTTAAAGCCATGTAGGGGTAGGATGTTGCTGCAGCCATGGTCGTGATTTGGGGTTTGTGGGATTTGCAGATTTCCTCTAGTTTAAGTTGTCAAGTGATGTGGGGGGTTTTGGACCTTATTTTTACGTGGATAAGATTTCTTGCTCTTATTAGATGGCAGTGAGAGGATCCGTGAATGTGATAGGGGAGCGACTGCAAGTTGAACGTCTATGGATACAAATGATGTGTACAAATTATGTACAAATGTGAGAGAGGAGGGGAGGGGAGGGGAGGGGGATATGGGGCCCACTCGCTCTCACATTTGTACATTATTTGTAATCATAATAAAATCTACGTAAGAGCAAGTCCATTCCTTAGTTGTTGTTGCCAAAATAGTTTTGACTTGATTAAGTATCAAAAAGTTACAATGTTATTACATTGGTGTGCTATTATTTTGCAACAATCTTAAATTTAAATTTTTAACTAAACCTATTTTATTTTATTTATTCAGATTAAGGGTGATGTGAGAAATTTGGCGAAGTTAAAATCAATGCTATATCTAGCCTCAAAGTTGGGTTATCCATTTTTTTAAAAGCAAAGAAGAACAGAGTGAAGTTCAAATTTAGGGTTATCTACATAACGGGTTTCTGTTATGAAGTCTATTTTTCATAGTGGACTAATTTGTTAATATCTCATCAAGTCATTTTTTACTAACATAATAACATCAAGCTTTTATTTTTTTGTCCGTGTTACTTAATTAGCTATTCTTTTTTTCGTACCAATAATTAAGAATAGATTTTTCCTACTTGTTGCATCAAGACCCAAATCACAAGCAAGTAGTCACTACTTTCTAGAAAAAGAACACGAAGTAATGCACTATTATAGTAGTCGAAATGAGGGACTCTCCCTGCTCCAATACAATACCTCGCTCCATGAACAATTATAAGGTGCAGTTTTGGTTGAATATATTATCCACCATGAACGACTGAATTTGATTATTCCAATCTCATCCCTCAACTTTCAATTTAAATCAACTTCATCATTGTGACTTTGTGAGTTGTTGAAAATTTCTTACAGGGCAACAATCCGTCTGCCTCTTGGTGTACGTGGATAGTGAGATGTTATAAGCAAAATGGAGGGCTTATTTTCATCTTCCCATTTGAAGAAATCCTAACATTTTTTTTTTTTTTTGATGGTCAAGGTATCTGGCCGTTTTATGTACTTCTTTTTTCTTATAAAATGAAGAACGTTTGGATTCTTCTATTTTTCTTTGGAATTAATGTGTCCGAAAATCGAAACGTTACATATATATTCGATTAACTCCTTTTAATTTCATGCTAAATTATTCAAAAAAAAAAAATGATAACATTCAATATTCAATTGTTATTTTTATGAACTACTCACTTTAATTAATTATTACAAAATAAAGAGTTGCTCATGTATTTTGTGCAGGGACAATGTGAAATTCAAGAAAGACAATTGCGGCAACTCCTATTGCATTATTCATCAAGTTATCATGAAATCAAGCTTGGAGATGACGTGTAACAACCAACAACTCTAGTTCCAACCAAGATTTATTCGTCGTGTCCGATACCGTCCATTTGATTCATTTTGATCGTATTCTTTAAATTTTATTTTCAAAAAAAATTTAAAATTTCACTGTTGACTTAAAAAAAATATTTATAGATTAACTGCGAACTCAAAATTTTAAAATAAAATATTTTGTTAACAAAATGTGTACACAAAACACACAATTTTTTAATTTTAAACACAATACTCCTTTTCCCAAAAAAGAGATGAGAGAGAGAACGCTTTAAAAATGTCAAAAAAATTTAACTCTCAATTTTTTTTTAAAAAATATTTACACCAAACATCTAGAAATATATTTTTTTAAAATTAATTTAAAAACTATTAACCGAACATGACCCTAGATAAACCCTTTTACACACATTCACACTAGGCATGGGCATAAGTGGGTGTAGAGCCCGTGTTCATGTCAATGTGAGTGTGCGCGTGAAAGTATTTATGTTATTGTCTACCTCAAAATAGTACAATAAATCATTCTCTAGTGCTTATTTTTACAGTAAAAAAAAAAAGGAGTGGTGTCTTCGTATGCCACATATTTGGTGGGAGGTCTAGATTTGTAATACTTCAGTTATCCTTGCCATATCCACAGGACTCTCTTTCTGTCTCTAATTTTAATTCCACACGCAGAGAGAGAGAGAGAGAGAGAGAGAAAGGAAAGGGGAAAATGTTGGGTGGGTGGAGGTGGGAAGAAGAGTAGAGGAGGGGAAGAGGATGAGTTTGTTTTGCAGCCCATGGCCTGTCATTGTGCTGCTTATGCTTTTCGTCCGTCACCAAACAGAGAATGCTCTATCATCGCCATCAACAACAGCAGCAGCACAACCAGACTTACTAAAAAGTCTGTAAAGCCATCAACAACACCTGTTCTGCTTTCCCCACTTACTAATACAAGCCCCTCCTACAATAGCCTTGTATTCCAGGTCTCTCTCTCTCTCTCTCTCAAACAATGGTCCTTGTTAATTTTGGTTATATTCACACAGTCCTAAAGCTGTTAATAAGATTACATGACCACATTGATTTTTTACTTTCATTTGAAGTTCCATGTAGTTATGGTTTGCTTTCGCAAGGTCTTGAACTGGGTTTGGTCATGTATATGACTGGGGATTCCGGGATCCGCCACAGTATCTTGATGCCATTTTCAGTTTAATTTGGGTCGTTTTAAGTACACCACACCTCAAGAAGATAAAATAGTGAAGGTTTGTAAAACTCTTGGATGGAGAATGTTTGACATTTTTATCACAACTTGTGGAAACTTTGATGTTTGAGGCAGTTTAATAATTTATCTCAAGACTTTTGGAGGCCTAAGGTCTAGCACTAAAATGTGGTCTACTTTACTGCGTTGTTGGACAATTCCGGCTCGAGTAGGAATAAATTTTCTATATAATTTATGAACTTCAGGAGATGAGCTAAGTGGCCTAATGTTTGAGCTGCCTCTCGCGAGATTTATATCTACTATCTAGAAATGAGCCATTGGCCCATTGCCTAATCATGGCCACGAAAGTCTATTATTGACATAGAACATCACCTCTCTATCTTAACAAAATTGTCATTGTTGCAGCCTCCAGGATACGCCCCTCTCGACTAAGGTAGCCTTGCCCCCTATTCCCCAGTAAAGAGACTCAAGTTCAGGCCTCTGTAACTTGCCTACGGAAAATGTTAATTTTGAAGAAAGCACCATGAAAAAAGGCCTGCCCTCTTTATTGTTTTCCATACAGTCACTTATGTGGCACATCATGCATCAGCTGCAGTCCCCCTACAACCATTGGGTGCTTGTTTTTGAAACCACTTACTATATTATCCTCTTACAAAGAGAAAATCTGAAACCAAATACAGCATCTGCAGAAAAAACGGAAGGAATGTCGAAGGAGATTCTCGTTTTTTTTGGGGATGGTAGAATAAAATATCCATACATATAACAATGTGTTTCATCAGCAACATATGTGAAATTTATGTCAGCAGAATCAAATTGATGCAAGTGTTTCATTTTTACTTGTTAATTTGATGCACAGAAGTTGCAAATACGAGTCGTGTTTTTAGTTTCCTGTTGAGTTAGTAGATCATCATAAGAATGAATTCTTAATGTCAACACAAAATAGATATAGTTACATTTCTTCTGACCTTTTCGTTTCCCTCCTTTCCTTTGCCAATGAGCTGCAGATAGAAAAACACAACAACTGCCAATATCCTAAATCATGGTAGGGTTGATATCTTATCATTTGCTTCAGGCTGCTGAGGGACTTAGTAGAGCGTACCTATCATCCCTGTTGATTTTATTTCATTTGCTCTAGTAAAGCAAAAAAATCACAATTTGATTTTCTGAGTCGAATCCTCATCAATCCAGCACAATTTTTTCGCTTCTTAAGTGAAGAACGTGCAGGTAACTACATTTTCCTTACCAAACTAAAGAAGTTAAATTCGTGTGTTTTTGTGTGTTGTGTGGGGGGAGGAACTGGTCAATAGTTAAGTTCCATGGATTGTAAATTATGGAGTTTCACACAAGAGCTCTTTCTTTTGGATAACACAATATTTATGTTTTTGACACAACTTTTTAACATCATGCATTGTTCACTAACTGCCAAATTTAGTGGATTACTTTGTTCATAATCTCTACTAGGCTGCTAGGCTTTTGGGTCCACCAGCAAAGTTTGAAGCAGCAAAGCTGAAGGTTGTGTTGACTGGACGAGAGAGAGATAATTATGAATGCATTGTTCCGCGAACCTATACCCTCTGCCACTCTGACTTAACAGCTAACCTAACCTTAACCATCTCAAACATTATCCAACTCGATCAGGTACGACTTCCTATGCACTTATTTATTTCATTTAGTCTACACCAACCTACAACGTTCTCCCCATGAATGTGCACAAAACTTTATCCTGGTTGTTTGTGTTCCATGGGCAAAAACCCAATGTTGTGCATGTTACTTTGTGTGAAATGCTCTATACGATTTTGTAATTGATGTTGAATCATCTTTGTTTCTTTGTGGCAGTTAAAAGGATGGTACACTAAGGATGATGTTGTTGCTGAGTGGAAGCAAGTGAATGAGAATATGTATTTAGACGTGCATTGTTATGTAGGTGGACCTAATCTCTTACTAGACGTGGCTGCAGAGTTTAGGTACCACATATTCTGCAAGGAATTGCCATTGGTAAGTCCCAACCTAATGGATACTAAATTGATGCACCAACTCTAGGTTTGTCGATGCCGTATTTACCAACTGTTCAAACTTCACTCATACGGGCAATTTAGAGTTGGAATGCCAGGTTTTAGATCCCCGTGATGATTAATTGAATTTGATTTAACGATAGCTAAAAGGATGATTAACACTGGTTAAACTCTTTTGTGATGACACGCCAGGTTCTTAAGGCAGTCATGCATGGAGATTCTCAACTGTTCACAGACCATCAAGAATTACAGGATGCTTTGGTTCGGGTTTATTTCCATTCTAGTTTGAAGAAGTACAACCGTGTGGAATGTTGGGGGCCTCTTAAGGATGCTGCACAGGTACGCATGACAATTCAGAGAAGTACATGAGATTGATACACTGAACATCTTGTATATTAACTGCCATCAAGTTATTGTAACTTCCTTTTATGGTAGATGGTACTAATTAGCTCTTGTAATTGGTTTAAGCCCCCAACTTCTGAATTGATTTATAATATTGTATCTTTTGCAGGGTAAAAGAGGAGATCAAATCAACAGTTTGTTGAAGGCTGATACAGAAGATTCGAGTCCTCCCAAAGTTTGGGGGAGTCGTAAATTGATGTTTCAGGCTCTTGTCACTTTCCTTCTGTGATTTGTTTAGCGCCGTTGCGCAATAGCAAAAGGTGCCCTAAATTAGGACATGTCATGGAAATGTTGGTACTGTTACTTGACCTGCTACCTGAAAGGTTGGAAATGTTAGAGGAGGTTTGCTGGAAAACTCGGAAGCTCTTTGTGGAGAACAAAAAGTTATTCAGCTTTCTTGGGGCAATGCCACGTGGTGGCGAGATACTCCACCACCAAATATTGTGTTGAACCCAAGACTAAGTATACAGATTTCACACTAACACGGTAATGCCTGGTAATGCCCCAGGAGCATTGAATAATTACTCGTGGAGAAGACTTCAAATCCAACATATAGTTGTGTAAAAATGGATTGGTTTTAGGGTCGTATATTCATTCTTCTGTATTCAACGTAATTCTTCGAATGGAAACATTAGCTCACAATTCTTGAGCAAAACAAAGACTATTTGTCCATTTGAGTGGCTCATCTTCATGTATTTCTATTATTTGGTCCAACCCTGATCTTAAAGCCAATATTCGTTTTCCGTTGTTAGCCTTTTTTCCAATTGGTTTCTATTTTTAGACTGTCATTTACGTTTGTGAATACCCATATTGCATCCTATCCTAGGAACCCGCGAAAGTGAGGTTAGCAACTTGAAATATTAAACTTTAGTTAGTTGCAGCAGGTGATTCACTTGTAGGCTTATATTTTATTTTAGTTCTTACAAAAGAATAGCCAAATTGCTGTTCTTGTAGTTCTATTTGTTTTAATTTGGTCCCTGACATTTATGGTTGAGTTAATGTAGCCTTTCTTAGATACGAAACTATCTGCGAAGTTTATATAATTATAGATTCTTCCTCAAGGGTTTATATGGTTAGATGTACCTTCTCTAGGTGAGGTTTTTTCTTCTTCTTCTTCTTCTTCTTCTGCTTTTTTTTGCTTGAGTTGATTCCTTTTCTAAATATTTGTTATAATATGTATTATGCATGTATATATGTGTAGTAAGACACGAATGATGTAAAAATGAACTGTTCACTCCCTCTTCCCTCTCTATATACACACACCTTCCATTGTAATCTGAGAGAGAGAGAGAGAGAGAGAGAGAGAGAGATGGAACATCCGTAGAAGCAGTAGCAGCTGTAGAAAGAGGAGGAACCCACTGTCCTTGTTCAATTCCAAACTCATTTCATCAATTCATTCCTTTGAGCTTCAACTCAAGTAAGTACCCATACTCTTGAATTCAATTTTAATGTTTTGAGTACCCATGAAAGCTTAACGTAGCTGCAATGGAAGAAAACCCAATGGAAAATTTGAGGAAGAAGACCGCAGGTCACCATATACCTGTAACCAGTCAAAACCGTACAATGTATCCTAATTTTGCCTTGAAAATACATACTTTGACTGGCAGTCTATACCATTCGACCGGTCAAACTTCATCTATGTATCTCATTTATGTCTTAGAAAACTTACTTCGGCAGGTCAAAGTACCATCTGATCAGTCACTCGCTTACTTTGTATCATACGTTTTTCATTAAAAATATATACTTTACCGGTCAACCTTAAACTTTTAACCGGTCAGAGAATTTTTAATGTCCAATAAACCACATTGGAGTTCATACTATAGCACTTTTATCATTTTTATCCTTCCTAACCTCGTATTACATCTAGACCTCATTTTGATTATTATACTTGATCCATGCCGCACATTAACATCATGACACTATGCATGTTATTATGTGTTTAAATTATGCAAAAACCCATCACATGACTATATTAAAAGTATGATTAGTGTTTTGACATTAACAGGATTCTAAGGTTTAGAACAATAGTGAAACGTTGATATATAGGATATTGTGCGAATACCCAAAACTTTGAAAACTTGGTTGGAGATTGTGAAATAATTATTGTGGGCTTTATATTCTCCATGAGAACATTATGGCTCTCATTTAGCCACGATGCGTCATTAGCCAAGCTATGGCCTGAACCATGAGGTGTCATAAGTCGAGTTACATCATTAACCGAGTTGTGTCATTAGTCGTATCTGATTGACCCAAGTTGTGTTTTTAGCTGGGTTATGTTCTTTAGTCATATCGTGCATTTTCTTGTATAGTCTAGTTGTCGTGAAAGTGTGTTTATAATGTATTTTGGGGTGTGCACGATGCATGGGAACACATAACAACCGGAGCACAGCGGTGAGACATGATGATGGGAACCAAAGGTCGAAAACGTAGTGGTCAAGAACACGGTTGGCATAGTAGTTTTGAAAGTTATCGGACAGGAACCCATATTTGGGAATTGTTAATATGACATGCAGCCATTCTTGGAGATTGATGATTTAGTCAAGAATGTGTGTAATATCTACGACTTTGATAGTACGTAGGATTAGTCAACTAACACTTGAGGCTTTTATAAACAAACTAGACTTGTTGTCATTTCACTCCACCTTATTTTATTCTCGTACATACGTCATTGCTTTCATATTAAACTGCGCATAACATCATGATCCATTTTACCGTATTGTCTCGACATTAAAAAGGGAATCTATGAGTAGGTAACTTATTGAGCTTCATAGCTCAGGGTGCATATTTTCTTACCCTTGGCCTTTCACGCGAGGTACAGAAAAAGATGGAGTAGATTCACAGTACCCAACCATTGTGTAATGACCCGAAATTTTTTTCGTTTTTATTTTAATATTCGAAATCTAGAAAGAGGTTTAGCGTTGATAGTGAGAAGGGGGATATGGACTAACCAGTCAGAGGCCCAGACCTTTAAGTCAGGGCCAAGATTTGAATTCTGGAGTTTTTAAAATTTTTGGACAGTAAGTGGCCGTGAGCGGTTAGAGCTTGGATCATTCGGTCATGGATCCGATCAGACCTGAGATTTAAAACCCAGACTTTTGAATTTTGTGAAGTAGCTAGCCGTGACAGGTCAGGCTTGGGCCATCCAGTCAGGTTTTGGCACTTTTTGAGACAGTTGTTAGCCGTGACCGATCAGACCTACCCACGATTGGCCAGACTCTTTTATACGGATTTAGCGATCGCTAGAGGTAGGGGATCATCCAAGTCCTGAGCTCTCATCTCTACAGCAAACCGACCATCTTTCTTATTCAAGCAATCGCTCGAGTTCTGGTCGAACCTTTTTGCTTTTTCAAAGGGTGAGGCGCGTTCAATCTCAGCTTGGCAAACTCAATCCTTAATCATATGAGCGCTCTCTCTTTCTCGCTCACCATATGGCTAGGCAGCCTTTAGCCTCTCCTCAGTAGCCTTCAGTGCCATCTGAGCATCTTCTCTCTCCTTGCATGACTTGCACATCTGATTAAGGGCATTGGTTATAGAGGACCAAAGGTCCTCGCTCTCCTCCTGAACCGCACTTAGTTTTCACAAGGCTTTCTCTTTCTATGCAGCGGTGAGGCAAGCATCCCTATTTTTGGTCTGTGCTTGCTCTTCAGAGTCAACAGAACGCAGGTTCATGCTTTCAACACAAACTTGTGGCAACAATGCTCGAATAAGGACCAATAGAAGGTACAAGTGGAAGAAGTGATAAACCATTATAGATTTCTTGTTAAGGTTGTGGTCAGGATTTGGTTTAATAGGCTCATCTCACTAGCAATGTGCACGTTCACGCATTCACAACAAGCATCGAGGTTAAAGAGAATGCTACTCTTAGGAACGAGGTTCAAAATGTTGAACAGGAAGGATATGATCGTGATTTGTGCAGCAATTCTCTAGGCATCGGCTAAAGAAAATGATCCTTCAATTGAGGAACACCTGGTCCTCCCCTCTCTGATTCTTGGCCTTGGTGGGTCCTGAGTAGATTGATTGGTGGGAGGGACATCACTCGGTTGGCCACTTGTCTCGGAGCCCATCATAGCTTTTCCATTTTCCTTAGGGGCAACCAAAGGGGCGATATGTGGGTCAATGGATGAAGCAAATATGGGGTCTGTAGGTATCATAACCTCTGGGTCAATCAACAGAACAAATTCTCAGTCTATTAACAAAATAGATTCTCGATTGGATGACAAAACATTTTTTTGGTCAATCAACGGGATGGGTGCAAGGTCAACTAGGCCGAAAAACGAAGAGCCCCGGGTGACATAGCCTTTTTTATATGACACAACTGTTGTCCTTCTTCAGCCTCTTCCTCTATTCCTTGAACGTCCTCCTCTACATCATGCACTACCACCTTGGGTTTTGTTCGCTAAGTGTTTCTAGTTTTGTGCTTCTTGGCCACCTTAGGGTCAGGCGTAGCCTTTTGGAGCCTTTTTTCTTCTTATAGGAACCCTTCGAAAACCACGAGGATATAGAATAGAGTTAAAAGAGTAAAAAAAAAATCAATTCAGGAACAATGTTGCACATATACAGGCCAATTAGTTATCTTGTGGGTCGGGGCCGAGAGAGCAGGCATAAAGAAATAGAGGCATCAATGTGGGGCAAGAATAAGGGGCTCCCTTCCTCGATGACTCAATGAAAACCTCCATTTCTTTAGGAATAGAAGGGACAATAGAAACAACTGACTATCGGATTGCCCCATAAGCGAATCACCCTAGCCGGATTCTCAAGACGACAAAATACCACCTTGGTTTTGCTGGAAGACAAAATCTCAGTAATCAAGTTGCGGCCACCCCGAGACTATTTCTCTCCAGGCATTCGACATTAATTAACTCGATGCTAGGTTGAGATACTAGAGAATTTCTCCTTTGAGGGGGTGGAAAGGAATGTGAAACTCAAACTAGAGGTTGCTCTCATACAAGTACATGCCCTCTTGTCAGGCCGAGGTAAGCGCAAGTGTAAGGTGTCAGGGAGCGCATAGGCGACTATCGAATTTGGTCCAAATCTTGATTTGTTAGCATAGAGGTGATTGCCTCTAGCACTAAAGGGCTGGTTTCTCAGGTTGTCTATAAGGACAACCATCGCTATGGGAGTCACGTTAAAGACCCCTCTCCCCCAAAGCTCTTAGGGAGAAGAAGAAGAGTCGGAGTCACTGTCTAAATCGATAGGTTGCGCCGGGGGGGGGGGGGGGGGGGGGGATGTTTCGTTCCCTAAATTGCATCAACAAAGCGAATGCAAATATAGAGTAGGCGATGTCAAAGAATTGGCGATTTCCAGTCCAAAGGTCGATGGGGGTAGGTCATGAGAAACCTTTAAACATCATTGGAAGTAGGCATATAGTTGCAAGGCTGAGTACGTCTAGAAGAAAATCCCGTCAAAAATCAGTTGTGTAAAAGGAATCCAGGGTGCTCAGGAATGCGAAGATAGAAAGACATTCGAAAAAATTTCTTTAAGGGGGTAGAATTTCCGCAGAGTTGGGAGACGATGCAACGATCTTGGCTGTTGGATTCGTCTGGAGTGAACGAAAAAGATTGATCCATGTCATGATAACAAACACATGCGTATGGGTAATCGTTAGGCATGGGCAAATTTTGTGAGGAAGGTCTGAGATCTCTAAATGTGGATGGCCCAATGGCCACATTAGAGAAGTGAAAGGACTTGTATTAAATGCATAAAGCGACTGTCACTTATCAATTTTAAGAATTATTTCTTACCCCTCAACTCATGATTTTCCTAGATAATGGGGAACAACTGATGGGCCTAGTTTGGGCTCTGGACTAACGAGTGACTCGCGATCTTTCCAAACTAACTAGAGCCTTCCAAGCCATGGCATGATCGACTGACTTGCCATGCACATCGCCGATCAACTAGCTTCTACTCTGATGTTATCCAGACTGTGCGGAGAGTCCAGAGCTAGGGAAGTGTTGGACGCCTGCCCCTAATTTCTAAGGTAATCCCGAGGATGGCACCCTTGATCACTTGGCATCTCAAAAATGGTGCACAAAATTGAGGGACGACATTCCCAAGATAGAATTTGGGCATTGATGGTGGCAACCCGTCCACCTTGGATTACTCTTTTCTTCAAGGTACTAAAACCTAGTTCTATCCAAGAGATTAGGTACGCTTTCATCTATATTGTTAATACATACCGATTGTCTATCTTCAACCATTTTAACTTGATCGTTGAAGAGTCCTTGGTTGGACAACCACCCTTGTTTACCAGACTTGTGTACAGGAGCCAGAAACACAAGAGTATAGAGTGGGTTACCATTTTCCGGCATCATCAATGATATTTTTATCTACTTTCAAGAGGGGTCAAACTTTATAGTTTTTGAGATGCCCGCTTAATTGCATATTGTGTGGGGATCAAAATTTGGGACTCCCCCATGAGTCCTATCTAAGTTAGAAAGGCTTTGTGGGATCAGTCCATCTCAATCTGCACAAGGAAGCACCTGTCAGAGACACCCCGACCTCTTGCCAAAAGGCCCTCCAATGGTTCAGTGAGAACATAATCTACCTTGGGAGCCCCCTCTTGAGGGTGCTTATTTCAAAGACCTCCATGGTATCCTCTACCTCATTTTAGTAGTTCCAATACCGTTGGGAATAGACCCTTGAGGACTCTCATTTGTCCATTTTCAACCCCTACATCATGTTTTGCGATTTTTCTTGATTTAGAAGAACCATGTAGTGAATTCTTATTTGAATTGTTTGAAGTTGCTAATTGAGCTTTGCTAGCTTGTAGAACCATCATAGATATGATGCTCGAGGTTCAAAGAGAATATTCAGCACATGAGTGTCTCATTATGATCGTACAAGGTCATGGCTTGACAATAGTGTTGAACATGGTCGTGGGGGTCACTCACCCCATTGTAGAGGGTGAAGGTCAACATTTTGAATTTTGGGGGAATGACCACCCTTATTATGTGCAAAGAGAAAGGAGTCTACAGTCCCTCCTCTTCAGACTCGCTTCTCTGCCTCTGAAGCGTGAGCTTGCTTCGGATGTCTTCCTTCATGTCTTGCCTTATCTCTTCATTCCCACCTCGGTCTCTTGATTATGAGCTTGTAATGTCCTCGATGTACTTGTACAAGACCTTTTGCTTCCTATCGATTGCCTCAACTCGGCCATTCTTTTCAAACCCTTTGTGAGCCCAAGACTCCCGTGCTCAGGAGAAATAATGTCTTTGGTCCCCATCTCATTGGTGTCTTTCTTTCGAGCACCTTCGGCCTCTTTCTTCTGAGCGTCCTCGACCTCTCTCCAACTCTTGCTTTTCACATCGGGAGAATGTTTCGACCTCATCTACATTCCTTCTGAGGCATCGAAGCTACCTCTATTATTCGTCTAAACGAGCCAACGAGGCCTTATTTAGGCGCATCAATTTTGCTTGTATTGGCACTGTCACGCCCCGAATTTCCATATAATTAAAAATCACAAATAATACTCCTACTTCCATCAATTTCCATTTCAAAATCAAGGGGCACTACCGACCCAAGCTACATAACCATGATTTTTTTAAAAAAAATTAGAAGCCTCACTTGTGTTGACAGAATACATATGGAAGTTGTATTGCATCTACCCAAAATATAAGTCCATGCAGAAGTGTAGTGACCTCATCCACTAGTCTAGTCAAAGATCCCCCGCCAAGCAATCCATGCTACTCCTCCGCTACGGTACCTGAAATGGAGGGGTTGAGCTACACAGCCCAGTAGGAAAGTCTACACAAATATTATGAACATATGAAATGAAATGGCATGCCACCCAACACTCAAAAATTATCTAATTATGAACTCACACATCATATCGCAAATCATGCCCTTACAACCGATCCACACATGTCCTCATCAACTCAACCAGTGCTCCACTCAAAGTCCACTCAAGACCTTCAGATTTTGTCATAAAACCTTATCATCCATTCCTTTCACAAACTCAGGACGTTCTCGTGCTAAGTATCTCACATTTCTCAATTCTCACCACTCGTATCATCTCAAAGATTATCTCACCAACTAGCACTTCAACCCACGGTAGCTAAGAAATATCAAAAGATAACTAGTATGCACCCGAAAGGAAGCCAGACGATGTTAAGATTCAGCAAACACGTCTCCAGCCGGAGGCTAGTCGAAGCTAGTACACATTTCTCATTTTGTTTCTTTCGTTCATACTTACCATCCAAATCCAAAGTCACATAAAAATGGTCCATAAACCCCATGCGGTTCGGCAATTTAAAGGTCATACACTCTACGATATCAACACCATTTTTCCGTTCAAGCAATAAGAAAATGAACGACATAGCATGTAATGGCAACTGTGCACCACACGTCATCCACCGACAGACCAACATGTCTTTCAAGCCGAATCCTCATCACACATTTCACAATCAAGTCTTTTCCTTAGAACTCATTATCAACTCACACAAGCGTGTCAATCTCGACAAACATGGCACATCAACATACTGGTCTGTCAACCGTACTCTACTCCGAACCCCAATTATTCTAAAGTCTTAAGGCATTCCAAGGTTTCTCATTCTTTCACGGAACCAAAGGATCCTTCACCACACTAAGACATAGTAGATCACCTCTAGACATGATAACAAGGAGCATAAGCCCAAGGATGAAGATTTTCTCCCACGAATATCTCACAACCCGATTCAACCCTCAGTCAAAGGTACGGCATCTCGCACGCATGTCTAAGCCTAAGGATAGGTAGGCAACTTTCCTATGAGGGACACAAGGGTGATAGTAATCTCGATGCCGGTTCACCTCCACATAAGGACATACTCGTCAACTCGCCGAAATGTGGTTCACATCCAATTCTAGCGTTACCCGATGCCCTCACAAAATATAAGATTTTCTCTCAATGTGACACCATCGATTCATGTTTAAAACTCCCAAAATAACTTCCATCTCGTAGGTCAAGACGTTGTCCTTACCCGATTCCCGACTCAACCCCAACCATCCTCAAGATGTCATTGAATTCCTCCAATCCCTCATGGTCCATTGTATAATTTATTCCAATCAAGGTCATACCGAACAAGTGTCCGTCGACACTTTCTAATCACGCACAACTAGCCCAAACTCATAGACTCGACGTGATGTACAAATAATTGTGCTACAAGCCCGGTGGGGAAAATCTATGCCAAGAATATACGCGGGGAGATGCATGGCATGCACAATTATCATGATATAACGATGCATCACTTTCATATGTCATACACAACCACACGAATGACAATCCGCCATTCGCCAATACGCATACGATAACCACACCTCATGATCAACCCATCGCTCACATCCAATGCCAATCGAATATAATTACACAAGTCAAAGTGGGTGATACTCTAGCACTTCTCCCAACGGAAGCTAGACAATGCCGATTCATGGCGTCTCCTAGCACATTCCCATCCGGGTACTAGTCTCACTGTCCGCCTGGCACATTCCCATTCCGGGTACTAGTTGTCATTATCCGCCTAGCACAATCCCATTCCGGGTACTAGTCTCATTATCCGCCTAGCACAATCCCATTCCGGGTACTAGTCTCATTATTCGCCTAGCACAATCCCATTCCGGGTACTAGTCTCATTATTCTTTCATTCCCAACAACATATGACAAGTCAAGAAATCCATGTCACATTCAACAATTTCATTCATACACAACCAATTCCAAACAACATATATTCATATCAAAACACCAAATAACGACATTCCACGGTATAATAAGTAATAAAAATGAACTCAGCACGCAAAACAACCCGCCGCCCGGTCACCGTCCGGTCCCGTCCGGACGCCGGGCCGGCTCCGTACGGACGCCTGGCACTTCCGTCCGGACGCCAATTTCACCATCTCTCTGTCCGATTTCCTGGGCCAGCCGTCCGGACGCCCAAGGTTCCCGTCCGGACGCCCCGATGCGATCTGCAGAAAACTGCGCGATCGCAGATTTCTCAAACTCACCAAATCCTTCCCAAACATCAAAATATACACGAAACAATGACCAAAACACATCATATATACATAATAGAAGGTAGAAATCCCTACCTCAAGCTTCAAAGTGGATGATTTGGTCCAAGGGTGAAAACCCTAGCCTTGATGGTGCTCCAAAGCTTGAATCCGCATTTCCCAAGCTCCCAACCTCGATTCGGCTTCGAATCCTTGTCAAGCACATTGCAAGCTTCCTAAACCTCCAAGGAATTTGAAAATGGTGGCTTGGATGGGTGGAGATGGTAGAGAGAAGGGAGAGCAAAGAGGGGTGAGAGAGAGAGAGAGAGATTGGGGAAATGGGGTTCTCCTCCCCTACCCCATATAATCTGATTTTTTTAAGGTCCAAAAGGGCACCCCACGTAAAAAGCCAATCCAAGATACGCGTACGAAATAACACAAGGGACTCCGGGCTCGGTTCCCATAATCATAATCCGACATACGACACACTTATTTAACTTTATTTATCCAAAATAAACTTTAAAATAATTATTTTTAAACTCGAATTTTCCGGGTCCTTACAAGGCACATTGGCTCTGATGGGGGTAAGCTATAAATCTCTTGTTTATGTGTTAGAGCCTCCGCCTCTACGTTAAGGGCTTCTCTTTGCAAACTCGCATTGCTAGATTGGGTCAAAACATGTGATACTATAACTTCCATGACAACTTTTATTTTTCAAACTCCACTGTGGTTGCTAATTTTGGGGTTTTGGATTATAGAACCCCCACACGAGTCCTTCTACAGCTGAAAAAGGATTGATCCAAAAAGTGTAGCACAATGTCGTCAGAGACACCTCGACTGGTGGTCATGATGCCCTCTGATGGCTAAGTTAGCAATTACAAGAGGACATATTCGAAGAACAGGTGTTCTACCAAGAAAATGTGTATTGAAAGGTGATAATGTATAGTGTTGCTTATAGAGTTGTGGTATGTAAAAGTGGCTAAGAATGACTTCTACATTTGTTTCCCCTAAATGTGAGCTGATTTTATGTATCATAGAACTGAACGGTGCACCCTTTTGTATTGGTTAGCAGTCCAAAATGATTGTCATATGAGACAGTTGTCATCTTAGATGCTTTGTAGTACAGGACGATTGTTGCCTAAGACGGTTGTTGTATGTGAGACACAGTAGTTGGATGAGGCTTAAGTTTACAAATTCACTCCTTGCTAATTCTCGAACATCTTCGACATTTATTCACCCTCCACACTACCGTTGATGAAGATTATTCGAGCCGGGACCAACTTGGTTTTAGTCAGCTCTAAATAACTTTGGGGTGACTTATTTTAAACCTTGGGTTGTAATCCTTATGTTTTGGAAACTTACATGAAATTCGACATGAACGTATTAACTACGCACTGCTTTTGAATGCAACGACATCTTATTTTCAAACTAATTAGAACTGTTCTTTAATAATTTTAATAAACTAATTTTTTTGATTATTTTTAATACCTATATTTTGTTCTATATAAATAAATGAATATTCTTTGTTAAGGTTGCCGAAAATTGAGGCGTTACAATGAGGTTGTTCACACGGCCGCTACTTCGATCAGGCGGTCATGTTTTAACCAAATGCTAATGTAGCGACCGTGTTATTGCTTGAACAGTCACACCATCAATGATCAACTATCATGCGGCCATGGCTGCGAAGAAGCAAGCATAGGTTCAAGCTGCAGCAGAAAATTTCACAATACTAAAAAGGTACCAAAAAGATATAAACAATCCGAATTAATGTATATTCAAAATATTTGTTCTAGGAGTTTCTCCATAATTTGAGATTCCAGATAACGTGAATAAGGCTTGTATATGAGGAGATTGGTGATACATATTTCTATTCAATAGGCCACATGAAAGAAACAGTTGAGCATAGACTTGTAAAAAATAAACCCACCAGGTACGTATAAACCCGAATTATTTGAAGAGTTTGTGATGATCGCCCAAACTGCAGAACAAATCTGTTATCTCTGTGCAGTGATCATGTGATTGTGCAATACGATCAAGCGATCGTGCCATCAAAGTAACACGTGACCGAGTGGAGAGTTTAGATCAAATTGTTTCTTTGGTCACTCGACCGTCAATTCAATTAGGCTTCGTGCCATACATCACGCATTCGTGTAATCAGCTGCATCGCTGCCCCTTGAATCACGCAGCTGCATCCATCACGCAATCAGATCTTCTTGATGTGTCGACAGCTTGATTAAAGCATTAAAAATGCATTTTAGTTGTCGTAAGTTCTTAAATTAACATTATTAGTCTTTAAGGTGGTCTTGTCAAGCCATGGTTCTATAAAAAGCTTATTCTTCAACCATAGTAACTAGCTTCACCATCAGAATTGCTCAAGAAAGAACATAACTACTTGTAAAGTCAAATTGGAGCGTCTACGGGTGTCAAGATAGATAGTCAACCAAGAGAAGCAATTCACTTGTGTGACAGTCTGCACAACAAAAACAAATTATTTTCCTGAATCTTGGAACAGAAGTCCTATTCAATTCACTTGAGAGAGAGAGAGAGAGAGAGAGAGAGAGAGAGAGAGAGAGAGGAGCTTAGATAGAGCGAGAGCGAGGAGCTTGTATGATTACCTTGTATCCCAGTGTAGAAGTTATTTGACAGATGAACGAGTGAGCAATGATCAAAACAGAATCTTATTTTTTTGGCGGAGAAGAGGACTTGTGCGGAGGAACAATAGTCCAACAAAAAAATCCCATGTTGATAATGTTTATTATGCCTCAATGATGACCGATGAGGGGTATTTTGAAACTTGCGTCCATTGTCTCACAATTCTTTCTTGGTCCCTCCGAAATGAAATGAGGGGTTGAAAGGGAACGGCATTTCTCTGCATTGAGCGATCACTTGGGCAGACATCCGTTTGCCTCAGTAGACTCGAAGCATTTCAACCCTAAAAAACAGTGGGCACTGGCCCGAACACTCTTTCTATATATGGGTGCATTACAATTTAGCACAATATACTTGCGAAGCAAATATGCAGCAGCCTAGCAGAATGCAGCATATTGGAGCAATTGCACCAGTTGTACGGAAACATCTGGTGACTAGATTCAATTACTCAAATCTTGGCGGAACATAACAGTAAATAAACTTCATTGCTCAATTTCTTCTAAATATCGAACTTTATTTTTTTTTTCTTCTCCTTTCCTTTCCTTTCCTTTCCTTTCCTTTTGTTTTCCAGACTAATCATCTTTATCTTCCTACAACAATCACTATATCACGACTAACAAAAAATGCGCAAGACATCAAAATTGATCTGCACTTGCACAAAAAGATGATTATATCTCTCCATAACCTTAATTGAAGCCCAACTCGCCCCAAGTATTGCACACAGTCTTCTCATTTGGTCTGTCAGCAGCTGGAGGCGATTCTTTAATTACACTTCTAATCATCAAGTTGATTGGCTTAACTAGCTCATCATCATCTTGCTGTATGTCCCTGGGGCAAACATCACCGGACACTGTAGTAGTTCGCTCACCCACTAAATCATTACTTTCACCGGCCCCTTCATCACAAAAACCTAGATGAATGTAATCAGCAAATTTTCCTTCTTGATAGAAAATGTCATCATTGTCCTTTACAGAGTGCCTTTCAGACACTGCTGTTCTTCTATCAGAGATATCAATATGCTTCGAGCCAGAGCCAAAGTAACGCCCTCGAGTATTCTTCTGTTCCTTGGAAGTACTCCTCTTCTTTCCCTTACTTTGGTTTTTTGGATGGTGAAGCTTGCATTTGGACCCTTGAGTACAAATTCCTATTGCCTGAAAAGTGGGGCAGACATAGCTGTGCTTCTTTCGACACTGCAAGTTGAGAGATGTGGTATCCGTTTATTAGTTTTAAGTCAATGGCTGCATTTGATTTGGGGGAGAAAAGAACGTCTCACAGTAATATTCAATCGCTTTTTACTAATTTAAAAAACAGTAACAGTCAGCAAAAAATTGGGCACCAGTAATTGCTATGATTTTAATCAGCCCATTACTTGAAAAAAAAAAACAGAAAAAGAACATAATACGTTTCAACTAAGTACCATGCCATATTATTTGAGCAAATTTGATAAATAAACGGTTAAAAAATGATGAACAACAATCCTACAGCCAACCTAATAGTGTAACTGAAGGGTACAAAATGTAACCTGAATAGTAACCTGATATGACAAAAATAACAGAGAAGTGCAATTGATAGTTTCTTCTCTTACAAAAGAATCCACTCCACCCCATTGCCCTATGTTTCACTTTTGAATACATTCATAGCCCTTCGTAAGGGATAATTTTGGATTACGAGTGAATTAAGAACTAGATTTTTCGACAAGGGACCAACACTTCCTGACATCTCAAAATGGAATGATGTACCTAACCATTCGGATAGGGAGAATTTTAGTGATGGCATATGACAACTACATTCAGGAAATACCTCATTTCCATCAGCACAATGGCCCCTGAGAAAACCTTCACAAATAGTAGCATTTGGATTCACATTGACGTGTCTGTAAGGGCAACTCTCATTGGTGCATAATCCTGCCAGAAAACGAGTAAGATTTCTGTGTTTGTGCAACCTGATTTGAATTGAAGTACAATATGCAACTAAATCCACCTTGAAGAAAGTAAGAACAATCCTGCATTCTTTCGGGAATGACCTGCATTTTGAAAAAACAATGAAGGTAAAACAAAGCTAAAAGATATAAGCTAACCAATCAACCACACCGAGTTGCTGTCTATCAGACAAGTGATACACCTTGTGGGTCAATTTGCAGTTGACATCAGAACAGGAATCCTTCAAATATTTTGTGCAAACTGCAATTTTAGAGGGATCATGAATATAAGGACATTTTCCATCATCCTTGTTACATTTCCCAAACCTTGTGAAGAACTGACAGTATTTCCTCTTTCTAGCCAACCGCAGTCTGGCATTGTGTAAACTCCATCGTACTTTCTCACTTGCCAATATTCGTGTTCGCTTTTTGGGATCTCGAATTAACTGGTTACCATTGCCAATTCGCACATACCTGCCAGTAGTGATATACATTAGTATGCAACAAATACCGTATTGTCCACAGTAAAAGCTACATTTCAAGGTTCTCTTCTAGCAAATTCATGTGCAACAAATTCATAATTATTTATTTAGTTTTTGATATTTGCATCAAGTTCCATATTTTCTCCAAAGTAAAAGCTATGATTTAAGGCCCCTTCTAGTTCTCAAAACTTGTTTTAACTTGATCATCATAATTCAGTCCACTAGCAGGATTTTTTGCATTTGGAGGAGAACATCAACATAGTTCAACATACTCATCATTGCCAATCAGTAATCTTTTTGGAACTGCATATTTCTTTACACCATGTTGAAGAGCAGCTGAGTTTGACAATCCCTCATCTACAGGTACAACGGAAGAATCAATAAACAGAAATCTATATGAAAAGAGCATGAAAGTACTGAAAAATTAATGTCCATATCACATCATTCAGAAATCATATACAAGCAAATGCCGAGATTCAATTATATACAAGCAAATGCCGAGGTCAAAAGGAATTCACTTTATAAGCTCCAGTGAAGCAAATTCAAGGAATGATCGAACTCTACATTTCTGTACCAATACCTACATATACAAGTAGGTTTTTATGTATAGGTAAGGGAAGTTCCAATGGCCGTGGGTAAGGTATCATACAAGTTTCTAATGATCTCTGTTAATGTTAGCATGTAATATAGTGTTACCATAATTAGCTTGATTCTGATTTGATTCTGATTATGTAAATCGTAGGTTGTAATTAGGTTGATTTCTTTCCATAATTAGGTCTCCTCTCCCTGTATAAATATAGGACCCATTGTACAGATTCAATCAATTCAATACATTACATATTTATCATGGTATCAGAGCTTTAACGGTCTTACTGTATATCGCTTCCGCTACCATCGTCGGTCTTACCACTGCCGTTGTCTGAGTTTCCTCCGACGGCATAGCACTGCATCGACTTGGGTTTACCCACTGCCGTTATCAGTACGTCGTGCCTCGCCAGTCGTCGTTGAGTGGACTGCTAGCACTGTTGTCCGTCGTTACCTCACCAATCGTCGTCGATTGGTCTGCCAGCACGGTCGTCTCTATTATTCCAGCACCGTCTCTTCCAGTGCTGTCTCCTCAGTTCACGATCCGCCTACTTTCGGCCGCCGGTCGTTACTGATCAACCGCCGTCGCCCTCGCCATCGACTTCGCCGCCGACGTCAACGCTGGTCGCCGGCCGTTACTGGACGTTAACGCTGGTCGCCGTTATTGCTATTCGGAAAGACTAGACCTTGCGTCACTGGACCTTGGATCTTCGTTACTGACCTTGGATCTTCGTTACTGGACCTTGCGTCACTGGGCCTCTTCGTTGCTGGGCCTCTTTGTTTGTCTGGGCCTCTTTGTTTGTCTGATACCAGGCCTCTTCGTCTTCGGGTACCTGATTTATTGATTTATTGATTTACTGATTTATTGATTTATTGGAATTATGTCTGGAGAAAATCTTGATGAGCAGAAATTAGGGATGAATGAAGCTTCAGGTACACAGTATAATTTTGGCCAATTTAGTAAGGCATTGGATAGTGCTCCTGTGGATGTTTGTCCCATTAAATTGGACGGAACAAATTATATGCTTTGGTCACGATCTTTTACATTGGCAATTGAGTCCAAAGGGTTGTCAGAGTTTATTGAGGGTCCTGTTAAACCACCTACAGATGCAGTGGAACTTAAACAGTTTAAAGCTCAGCGATCCCTGGTTATGACATGGTTGTTCAATTCTATGAAACCTGATATCCGTAATCCTTTTCTGTTACTTGAGAATCCATACAAGGTTTGGACAACTGTTTCTAATATGTACTCTCAGCAGGGTAATGATGCTCAGTGTTTTGAACTGAGAAAGAGGCTTCGTTCTATGGAGCAAAATAATCGCCCAGTTGCTACATATTATGCTGAGTTGTGTGGAGCATGGCAGGAATTTGATTTTTATCAGGGGTTTCAAGCTGCGTGTGAAGCTGATGCTGCTAAGTGGCTTAAACGGATTGATAAAGAGCGTGTTTATGACTTCCTGGCTGGCCTTGATAGGGAGTATGATCAGATTAGAGTGCAGGTATTGGGTCGTGTTCCGTTTCCCTCCCTGGCGGATGCATATGCCATTGTTCAGCAGGAGGAGAGTAGGCGAAGTGCCATGCTGGCCCCACCTACTTCTGAGCGTTCTGCTTTAGCTGCTATACCTCATACTAGTGTTGGGCGAGGATTCGGATCTCCACAGAGTGGAAAGGTACAGTCTGGAAATCCTAGTGGATCTAGTGGATTACGTAAATGTGATTATTGTGATGGGATCAATCACACCAGAGACACCTGTTGGAAACTACATGGGCGTCCTCCTCGTAATACAGGAGGTGGACGTCGTGGTGGTGGTGGTCGTGGCCGTGGACGCTATCATGGCCAGGCTCACTTCACAGAGTCTGCAGCTGTTACCATGACTGATCCAGGACCGAGTATTGGGATTCAGTCACATGGTGAGTCTCATGGGGGTCTTTCTCAGGGGGAGTTGCAGGCTATCAGGCGTCTTCTGTCAGCAAGGGCTGATTCTTCATCTACTGTAGCCCCTACTTCCACAGCTCCTACATCCACTCCGGCTTCATCATATTTTGCTAATTCAGGTATACTGTCCAGTGCTTTCACAGCTTCTTCTTCCACTCCTTGGATTATAGACTCGGGTGCGTCAGATCATATGACAGGTTGTTCCTCTGTTTTTGACTCCTACTTCCCTTGTTCTGGTAAGGATAAAGTTAGAATCGCAGATGGCTCATTCTCCGCCATTTCAGGGCAAGGTTCTGTTCATTATTCTCCCTCCATTTCCCTATCCTCTGTTCTACATATTCCAAATTTTGCCACAAATTTACTTTCTGTTAGTAGTTTTACACGTTCTGCCAATTGCTCCATAACTTTCTTTCCTACTCATTGTGTATTTCAGGAACTGAAAACGGGGAAGGTGATTGGCAGTGGTAAAGCACATGGTGGCATATACTATCTGGAAAATGCACATTGTCCTCAACCATCATTAGCATGTGGTCAAGCTTTACAAGCCGATACGGGTTCATCTTTATCCTTATTGCACCAGTGGCATCGTAGATTGGGTCATCCTTCTTTTGGGATTTTAGAAAAACTTTTTCCTACTTTAGTCAAGTCTTGTCCTAGGAGTCAATTTTTTTGTGAAGCATGTGAACTTGCTAAACACAAACGCTCATCTTATGCACCTATTAATAAGAGAAGTGATTCTCCTTTTACGATTATTCATTCTGACGTTTGGGGTCCTTCCCCCGTTACTTCATTGAAGGGTTATAGATGGTTTGTCACTTTTATTGATTGTCATTCTCGTGTTACTTGGGTGTATTTGCTCAAGACAAAAAATGAAGTCTTTTCTTGTTTCAAATCATTTCATAAGATGGTGTACACTCAATTTGACACGAACATTAAAATTCTCCGTAGTGACAACGGTACTGAGTACATTGATAAATTTTTTCGTGCATACCTTGATGAACATGGCATTCTTTTCCAAACAACCTGCGTGGATACCCCATCTCAGAATGGCGTTGCCGAACGGAAAAATCGCCATCTGGCTGAGGTCGCCCGCTCCCTTATGTTTACCATGAAAGTTCCTAAATATTTTTTGGGGGAGGCTATTTTAACTGCTGCATATCTCATTAATCGCATGCCATCTAGTGTGCTCCAGTTCAAAATACCCATTGAATGTTTACCTAGTACTTGTCACGCCACGTCTATTCCTCCACGTGTTTTTGGCTGTGTGTGTTTTGTTCATGCTCCTCATCCTTCTGGGGGGAAGCTTGGACATAAGGCACACAAATGTGTTTTTGTTGGGTATTCTCCTACCCAAAAAGGCTACAAATGTTATGAGCCCCAGTCTAGGAAGTTTTTTGTGTCCATGATGTTACTTTTTGGGAAACAGAGTCTTTGTATATTCCTTCATCTCTTCAGGGGGAGAGTGTTAGTCCGGAAGAGATGAGAGAGGAAGGAGGGGTGTTCCAATCTCTGGAGTCATCATGGTCTTTGTTGCCTTCCTCTTTTCGTAATGAGGGGGAGAATAAGGAAGAAGACGAATTGGTATCTGCTGAGAATGTTCAACCACATGATGGTGATGGGCGAGTGGATGAGAACGTGCATAGATTGCCAAGAGAGTGGCCTGCCACCTTGGCAACGTATCAAAGGAGAACTAAAGCCTCATGTGCTCCACCACTTTGCCATTCAGCAGACCCTACTTCGGTTCCAGAATCATCTTCAGCTTCTTCACCTAATTCATCTGGTAATGAATCCTTTCCTCATTTTGATGATCGTCCTATTGCTATTCGGAAAGGTGTCAGATCATGTACTCAACATCCAATTTCACATTATGTCTCTTATAGTTATTTATCTCCTTCGTACCGTGCCTTTGTTGCTTCTCTTTCTGCTATAACTGTTCCACAGAATTGGAAGGAAGCACTTATGATACCTGAGTGGAAAGGGGCTATGGTTGAGGAGATGAAAGCTTTGGCAAAGAATGGCACCTAGGAACTTGTAAATCTTCCAGAAGGAAAGAAACCTGTAGGCTGTAAGTGGATTTTCACTGTTAAGTATAATGTTGATGGTTCAGTTGAGAGATATAAAGCGAGATTGGTGGCCAGAGGTTTTACGCAAACGTATGGCATTGATTATGAGGAGACATTCGCACCAGTTGCGAAGATGAACTCGGTGCGTACATTACTTTCATGTGCTGCAATCTTGAATTGGCCACTTCAGCAGTTTGATGTGAAGAATGCTTTTCTTCATGGTGATTTGGAGGAGGAGGTGTATATGGAGGTTCCTCCAGGTTTTTCTTCCCCAGTTAGTGCAGGGAAGGTGTGTAGGTTAAAGAAGGCTCTTTATAGTTTGAAGCAGTCGCCTCGAGCCTGGTTTGGCAGATTTTCAAAGGCTATGGTCAGCTTCGGGTACATGCAGAGCCATGCAGATCACACAATGTTTATAAAGAGAGGTACTGATACAATTGTTGTCCTTATTGTTTATGTTGATGATATAATAATGACAGGCAATGATGTGAAAGAGATCCAGACCCTTAAATCTCGTTTAGCTCAAGAATTCGAGATCAAGGATCTAGGATCAATGCGGTACTTCCTTGGCATGGAAGTAGCACGGTCTGATAAAGGGATTTTTATCTCTCAACGGAAATACATTCTCGATCTATTGGAGGAAACAGATATGTTAGGTTGCAGGCCTGCAGATTCACCTATTGAGACGAATCATCACCTGAAAGGAGATATGGGAGAGCGTACTGATAGAGAGAGGTACCAGCGACTCGTGGGTAAATTGATCTATCTAGCTCACACTAGGCCAGATGTTTCTTATGCAGTGGGGGTTGTTAGTCAGTTTATGCATGATCCTTGCACCGTCCATCTTGATGCGGTTTACCGCATCCTGAGGTATCTCAAGTCAACTCCTGGAAAAGGTATCCTGTTCTCTAATCATGGTCATTTACGTTTGGAAGCATTCACTGATGCTGACTGGGCTGGTTCGGTGGATGATAGACGATCGACTTCGGGCTATTGTACTTTTCTTGGAGGAAATTTGATTACATGGCGAAGTAAAAAACAATCTGTGGTTGCTAGGTCCAGTGCAGAAGCCGAATACAGAGCCATGGCTCATGGTGTTTGTGAGCTTCTTTGGCTCCAAACTTTGCTGCGTGATTTGGGTTTTAGCAATAGTGGTCCAATGAAACTCTACTGTGATAATAAAGCTGCCATAAACATTGCTCATAATCCAGTTCAACATGATAGAACGAAGCACATAGAGATTGACAGACACTTCATTAAGGAGAAACTCAGTGAGGGTTCAATATGTATGCCTTTTGTGAGATCTGGAGATCAACTGGCTGATATTTTCACAAAAGGACTCGGCAGCAAGAGTCTCCACACTATTGCATCCAAGTTGGGCTTGAGTAATATCTTCGCACCAACTTGAGGGGGAGTGTTAGCATGTAATATAGTGTTACCATAATTAGCTTGATTCTGATTTGATTCTGATTATGTAAATCGTAGGTTGTAATTAGGTTGATTTCTTTCCATAATTAGGTCTCCTCTCCCTGTATAAATATAGGACCCATTGTACAGATTCAATCAATTCAATACATTACATATTTATCAGTTAATCACAAATGAACATGTGAAACATGGTAAATTTTTGCAGTGGGTTTCTTTGAAGATAGAGAAATGGTTTTTGATATTAATGGGTTTTTCAAACAAAGCATTGCAGAGGCTTTTTGGCGTGGGGAATTGAATGGGTTTATCGAAGAGCCGTGAGAAAACGCCTCCACGGCATCAATATTAGTGGCAATTAAGGAATTGGCAAAGGTGGTGGCGAAGAAGTTCTGTGGCAGGGACGGTCAAGCGGTGGATAATTGTGGTGGGATTGGTAGAGGTGGTGGATTAGGGTTAGGATTCTGAATTGGGGTTAAAAGAAGAAGATGAAGACGAGGGTAAAAATGTAAACTTCAAATTGCTCATATACATATACACACACACACACACACACACACACACACACACATATTTTTGGCTTAATCTGAAAATATGCGTGTCCAGTACAAATTCTGTCAATTTGGAAAGAAATTGCAACTGAGCCCTTTGGTCCATAAAACATGTTGGCATATGCACTAGTTTCAAAATGACGGGGAACTAATCAGCACCAACCCCAAACCATAGGGAATTAAAGTGAAGTTTTCCCAACATATATGCTATAATATCACTCCAAAATAATGCACAAGTGAAAGCCAAAGGTCAACAACTACAGTAGAGAAATCATGGATCAAAGGAATTAACTTAGTGATATCCAATGGGGAAGTTTCAAGAAATATTTCATCATCTCTACATTTTCTATTATGTGAAACAAAAACCAGCTTAGGCTGAATACAAACAAAAGTTCTATACAATGTCCATGCATACATACATATTATACACACAAGTGAATCAGCACATGTTACGTTATTTTGGCAGTAGGGAGAAATCCTGGCAGTAGCGAGAAATCCTGGCCATACTTCAGATTGCTAGGTACTCATGGATACCATCAAACAGGTACTCAGGGAGACCAAAAGTTGAAATAGGGCTCTTCACATATTTATTTTGCACAATCATCCTTGATGAGCTATAGTATTCATCTCCCGTGAAGAAAGGTAAAACACTTCATTTAGTTCAGAAAACTAGTTATAGAATCGTTTCCCAAAGATATAACCCGCAGGACCTCAAGACTTCAAATACAAAGAAATAAAGAAACAAATCCGCACCAAGCTTCTAGGACAGAATTTGACAGGATTTAACCCTCATAATTCAAGCCTGTTACTACTATCAGCTATACACTGGATAACAAGAATTTCGACTTTGTTAATTATATATGCCATCTAAGTCATTGAAATGCAAATTTACGACATCAAATGCCTTTTTGACCACAAGCCCTACTCCATGAAAGAGTAATTCACTTTGATTCCCTGTGGTTTGCGATTGGGTAATTTTTCTCCGGGGATTGGAATCGAGTGAAGGAGTGCAAGGGAAGTGTTGTAATTATCCTTTCCAAAACTGGAAGTTGAAAAGCCAAAACAACCAAGTGTTTTGTGTTGTGTGTTCTTTTACCTCAACAAGAGGACTTAATTTCAATCAAACCAAGAAACACAAGAAATTGAAGATCAAGAGAACAAAATATTCACCTGAATATTAAATTCACTCGAGAACTTAAGTTCGAGTGTTCTTTCCAGACTTCAACTACCTCGAACAAGTATACCAGTACTCCTGCGAATTACTGCTATGATTACAACTAATGCTACTTCTACTGCTAAAACTATATTGTTGCAAGTTAAAGAACAAGATAAGTGTTTCTGGTTTGTAAAACACCCACACACCCCCCCTCCCCCTCCCCCTCCCCCTCTTCTCCTTCCTTCCTTCCTTCAATACCTTGGTGTTTATAGAGACAAGCTGCAACCGCTCTTGGTAACTGCCTTGTAATCCTTTACCACCTGTGTTTCCCGCTTCTTTCTCTCTTCGAAATTTTATTCTTTTCCCTCCTTCGATCTCCACCACTAAATCATGGCTATTCACCTGCCCAAGTTGTTCGAATTCCTTGCACACTATCCCCTCTTCTTCAAGTATTATTCCTTTGATTGACACCTATCGCTGAAGAGAAAATTCTTTTGGCCCTTGAAATTCTTTCAAAATATATTTCGAGGTATATAACTGCTAATAACTGTTTTCCCTTCAAACGATGTCGCTTAATGGTCCAACAATTCGACTTGATTGGGCACGAACAACCCCATGGTTTCGCCACGTGATACCTTCTCATTGGTGGATGGATTTTGGGTGTAAACATACCCCCCTGCACTAGCATTTATTTAAAATTAAATAATACTGGTGGACCTTCAAACTTCCCATCGAGATCATGGGTTTACACAATTCTCCTAATTGCCCCACTTCTTTCACACTTCGCTTTCTTCTTTGATCAACTCTCTCTAATTCTATAAATTTAAACATCTCACCTTGAAAAGCTACACCCCTTTTCATCCCCCTTTTGCATCATTATGGAAACCCATGACATTATCAATAAGACTCTAGAAAACCTTTTTGTTGCTGATCCAAGTGCTCTTCCTACCTCTGAACCTATTTTGGTGCTTCAAACCAAACTCCTGGTGATTGGGATCACAAAATTGTCACTATTGACTCAACCGAAGAGATTGGTTGGGACCTTCCTATTATTCCACTTTGTTTTAGTGTTATCAAGGTTATGATGGCTGGTTCCAACCCTCCTAAAGGCTTTCATCATACACGCTCGAGAGTCGTGAGAAGCCATCGCCCTTCTTTTTCCAAGACTAATGTGCACTTT